>JAUNZM010000361.1:0-682500 GCA_033459285.1 Clamator glandarius
CTGAGCTCCAGAACTGCAACTGATAGGTCTTTGGGCCAAGAACCAAAGTACCAGTACCAAGGACCGGTCTAACGCTACAGCTATTTGCAATTAGCCAAGTGGAAATACAAATAATTCAATAATACATCATATTTTAGGGCTACGAGCAGCAAAAGATTGTTCAAGTAGTGCATCAGTTAAAAGCTAAAGGGGAAAAAAAAGAGAGAAGAAAAAGAGCAGCCAATGAGCTCTTTCCTGCTGGGAAAACAGACTGAGAAGGAATTGAAAAGTGCAAGCTGTGACTTGGTACGATTACCTTCACCTCTCCAGGCCTACAGCTGCTGCCCAAAATGATCTAGAGATTTTAGAAAGCTTTGAGACTGATGGGAAACCAAGTGCCATATACTGCAAGGCTTGAAAGTGGATTTCTAGGCAGGTTATCTACCATCACAAGAGAATTCAGAGCAGCTGGAGGGGTTTTTCTTAATCTTTTTGTTTAGATCCAAATCATAAGCTACAAAAGAAAAATCTTTTGGCACGAATTGACTGAAGAAAACACTTCTCTGTGTGTATTTGAGAGACTATGTTATTGCCCAGTTAGTTACTTAGCTATTGCAGAAAAAGTTTTCCTCTGCTGCCAGAGGATGCTTTGCTTACAGCAAGATAAGGCTTTCTATTTTTTCTTCTGCTAAGCTATCGAGTTGCTTCTTTCAGTTAACTCTGCTATATTCCCAAGGGATAAAAATCACCTTACCCGAAAAGCATACAGAAGTTAGTCTAAGTCCAAACAGTTGCACTAAAGCTTCATACAAGCGGTCGATCTGTCCAAGCTAACAAAGAAGGGGGCATCCAACCCATATTGAGAGCATATGGAAATTATCCTTCTCGAGATGCAAAAGCCACTGAAATCTTCATTGAATTTAAGTTCTCAAAGTGATGAAACAGCAATTTTTTTTACTCCGTGAAAAAATGAATTTAAAGGTAAGAAAATAAGCATATATATTAGCTGAACTGACAAGGCAGAAAGACACAGTAAACTTTGCTAAAGCCGTATTTGAAAAATATGGATGATCAGTTTTTGAAAACCTGTCCACATGCAGAGTAGAAAAGTTTTAGTAGCTAACAGAGGAAGATGGCGAGCACAAGTATAATCCTTTGGGAAAAAAAACTACCAGTGTTCTCTTAAATGTGGAAATACCTTTATCCTGGGATAATCGACTCCTTGACCTTTGGCATTTGAGCTCATTTATCTCAAGGTATAGTAATTATGTCATAAACCTAAACCACCCAACCATGTTGCAACTTACAATTATTAAAACTTTTATAGTCTTAACCGAGCAGACAGAGAAGTACGGGGAAGTATGCAAGCTGCACTTGGGGAAGGAGTGAAACGTAATACCAGCTCAGATGCGCACACACATTGACGTGTCAGCCATCTCAGGAAAGCTTAATTAACTACAGCAGAGCTACACAGATGACAACTGTTGTGGGTCTGCTGGCCCAATATCTTAAATATAGATGCATCTCGTCAGGTCCCATAGACTTAGATATGTTCAGGTTCCTCAGGTGGTCACAAATCTCATCATCCCCTAGAGTGGGAGAGGCTTTACCTTCCTGCCTCCCCCCTTCTCCTTGTTCATTGACCCAGAACAGGTGAGGAGAACGCTTGTCAGTGAAGACAGGCAAAAAAGTCATCGAGTACCTCAGCTTTCTCCGCATCTTTTGATACGAGGTCACCATTTTCATCCATCAGTCGGGGGGATATGCTTTCTTTAACCTTCTTTTTCTGGTTGACATACCTGTAGAACCTCTTCCTGTTAGTCTTTGCTTCCCTTGCCACATTCTGCTCCGGCTGTGCCTTGTCCTTCCCGAGCCCATCCCTACACAACCGGGCAGCGTCCCTGTACTCTTCCCAAGTTCCCCGTTCCTGCTTGCACTGCCAGCGCAGTTAACTCTTGTTCTTCAGTTTGACCGGCAGGTCCCAACCCAGTGACACTGTTCTCTTCCCTTCCCTGCCCAATTTCCTACAATGTGGAATGAGCACTCTTGCGCTTTATGGAAAGCATCCTTAAATATTTGCTAGCTCTGTTCTCCTTCCTTGTTCCTGAGGGCGGCATCTCAGGGAGTCCTACTGACTAATTCCTTGAAAGGCTGGAAGTCTGCTTTCCCAAAATTTAGGGTCCTGACTATACTCATCACCTGACCCATAACCCTCAGGACTTTGAACTGCACCGATGAACGATCACCACAGTCCAGGCTGCCCCCGATCTCAGTGTCAGTGATGAGCTCCTACCTCATCCATCTTACTACATCCACACCTCTGAATTGCTAAGTAGTAGTGAGAAGGTGCTCTGTAACTTATAGAACCTGCAGAATTTTTTAAAGTAAAATAAAAGTTATAACTTAAGTTTTTGTAGCATATGGTTCCTGTTTAAGGTTCTTCAGCCCTCCTGGGCCCAAAAACTGAACAAAGTATTTGAGGTGCAGCCTCACCAGTGCTGAGTAGAGGGGCCTAATCGCTTCCCTGGTCCTGCTGGCCAAGCAGTTTCTGCTAGAGGTCAGGAAGCCATTGGCCTGCTGGGGCTTATAGTCAGTTTTGGGCCTCTCGCTACAAGACAGGCACTGAGGAGCTGGAGCGTGTCCGGAGCAGGGCAGCGAGGCTGGTGAAGGGGCTGAGCACCGGTCTTAGGAGAGGCGGCCGAGGGGAGACCTCATCGTGCTCTGCAGTTCCCCGAAAGGAGGTTGGAGCAAGGCAGATGTACCTAGCGATAGGACAGGAGGAAATGGCCTCGAGTTGCACCAGGGGAGTTTCAGATTAGATATCGGGAAAACTTCTTTCATGGAAAGGGTTATCAGGCACCAGAAGAAGCCACTCAGGGAAAATGAGGTGCTGAAGGATACGCTATAGTGGCGGATGGGTACAGTTGGACTCTGTGATCTCAAAGTTTTTTACAACCAAATGATTCTATGATATGAATTCAATTATTTTATTTTCATTTTGTCAGTAACAATGAGAAAAAAAACAGTAATGAATTTTGAAGCTTGCAAGTCAGTTAAGACTTTCCTTTGAAAAGCTTTTGAAACAAGCTTTTTATTTGCTTTTCTTAAGTGATTTTTTTCTGTGTATGTTGAAGTAAGTTAGGGTATAAAGTAAAAAGTAAAAATAAAGACATTGAAAGTAGAGACAGAAAATATTTATTTCATGGTGACGTAATTGTTTTTTTTAAACAAGCAATACAACGACTGAAATTGCAAGGTCATATTCCTCACTGCATTTAGTCACACTAGAGTTAAGGCCACAGTATTTGCGAATATTTTGTTTATAAAACATGCTATACAGCTAGAAGTGCACAATCATAAAGTCTGTCTTTTCATTGGAGTTACTAACATATTTCAAGTTGTGAACCTCAACCCCTGAGTGAGCATTGCTTCAGAAAACAGTTCATCGGGTCAGAAATAATCGGATGGACCTTTAGTTCTCTGTGGAATAATAGTAATTACATTCCTTAGAGAAGTACTGTCGCAGAAAGCACTGCAGAAAGGACTCACTCACAAAAATAGTTTTAATGGGTTCATGTTTCTGTGCTAGGGTTTTTGTGGATGTATTCTCCCTCCCCTCTTCTTTCTTTAAATCATATGGGCTATACCTTATACCATTAAGAAGTCATTATAAGAGTAAGATCTATTGAACTATACAGAATCATTAAATCCATAAAACAAGTTTTACAAATCTAAATACACAATAAAAAAAATAGACATTTCCCAGTGGCTCCTGCTACTTTTATACATTCAAATATTTTAAGCTTCCATAGTGACTGCTTAGAGTATTCAGGTATGCCTAAAGCTCATGTGTGCCGCCTTTTCAGCATCATAAACATTTCGTAAACAACATCAATAGCAGTAGATGGTTTTTCCCCTCAAGATTAATTTTTGATTCGTTTTCAAGACGGCATTTAGTGAGAAAGACAAAAGCAAGTCACAGTTGGGGCTTTGCTTACCTAAGCCAGAGGCGGATGGCATTCCAGGGACAGGGAAGCACTGTCAGAATAACTGCCTTGTACAGTATTCATCACTCAGATGATTATTACTTTGAGCTGTACTGCACTTACAGGACTATGGGATGCCCTACGCTAAGCTTCCAAAAGAGAAGTTCTGGCCTAAGCCCTTTAACGCCTGCAATTTAAGCCAAACTGACAAATGCTCAAACTGTAAAAAGCTGTACCGATAAAAGAGATATTGAGAAATGTTATGAAATGCACAGAGCCTTTATGCACTTTGAGTGGAAAAGGAGTTTGAAACATGCCTAGATCATGCAGATGCATATATTTGGTCAGACAGAGGGCTCCTTCCCCTCCCAACTGTTTGTATGGATTCCAGAAGCTTTGCCTTAAAATTCAATGAAGAAAAAAAGATGCACTTGATATTAATACAGCCACTGAATTCCAGACTTCACAATTGGTCATCGTTACGGAGAAAATATTCTTCTTCCTATGGACTGGCAAGTAGGAATTTTTGGATTGGCATTTCCTCAGTGACTAAAGACGCAAGACAGATGATCAATATCAGGTCTTAATTATCATTCTTGCTTCTGCAGACAGTCACTTTCTGATCTTATGATAATCTCCGGCCTCACATCAATAAAGGAGTCAGGCACAGTAGCAAGCCCTCCCCACTATGTGGGGGAGGAAAACAGAGCCTGTTTAACAGAGGGAATTCCCTAGCTCCATGGGAAGGTGCTTGCGTTATTCATTCCCTACAGTTGTACAATTGTTTCAGTTACTCCCTGTGTGAAATTTTACGTGAGGATGTACTGCAGAAGCCAGAACCAAACCCAGGGCGTTTTCCAAGCGATACACAGCAACTCCAGCTGAGAGAGACACGATGTGGACAGGGCTGGCAGTGACCTCTGTGCTAACTTGCATAAACCTCACTGCATCCCAATGTGAAAACCGGTTCCCCCTGCACAATGGCTCCATTACCTTTACAGAATAGAGACTGCCAATTGTATTTAACTGTGCCAAGCCACGTGATGGTTTAGGAACAACTTCTAGAAATGGCAGAGACCGAGTTAAGGCTGAGCTATATTTACAGTAAAATTGTCAGCATTGCAGTCTGAAATGTCATGTAATAAAATACGAAAAAAAACCAACCTCGCGATTGTTATCCCGAGAGTACTATCAGAAAAGCAGTGCAGCAAAGTATTTTGATCAAAGCGTAAACCAAATTATCCGTTTTCCTAAACTGAAAACACACAACAGGAAATTCCATGATGGAACGCAAAGCCGCACGCAACTTGGCAAGGAAGAGCATCTATTTTACTCACTTGACCAAAAAGCAGTGTTTCTGGACTACATTAATTTACCCTAACTCCCCTGCAAGAGCTCACTATTCATTGCTTTTTAAACAAGGTTTTCTACATAAAACTACTTGGAACAGTCACCACATAAATGAAAACATTTTCTAAAAACACGATAACAGTACAATTCTTGTATAAGTAGGCACTACATCTAAAACCTCTTACGTTCTCTCTACTCAAAACATTTTCAGTTCTGAGCAGGAGTTAAACAACAACAGAAAAGCACAAAAGAGGGCAGAATTTCAACCCCCACCCCCAAGTGCACTCATTCAGTAAGTCACCAGAACTCAGCAGTTCTATCTGCTGGCAAAAAAACCCCATACATAGTTTTAGCTGGTGTATAGGAACAGCTTTTTCTTCCTGCTCTTGAGAAAACATCATCTAAACAGTAGATTAAGCAGCGTCAACCAAATCACTCCAATTTACATGATTGCAGTTTTCCTCAAAAAACTCCGAAAGATGCATGCGGTAGGATTACCCCAAACACCACGCTTATCCATACCCTCTAATTCCGATCTTAGTTACCATTGCCAATAACTTGCCTGGCACGGCTGTCACAGCCTTACTGCTTAATAGTTTACTAACTCTCCTCTAGAAAACGTTTTTAATACTGTTCTTATATTTACCTCCTCTGAGTCCTCTGGTACTGATATAGATTAAGAAAAAAAAATCCTGGCAATATAGGCAAGCTAACAGTTTTCTTGGGCATTTCATCAAAAAGTTCTGGGCGAACATAATTTTCAACTGCTTATGACACAAACCCCAAATTAAACAAACCACTTCTGGGAAAAAAAGTAACAGCTATCGCTAAAACTACACTGGAAATCTTATTTAGGCTGAGCATAAATCCTTAGGGCCCGAAAAAATTAAAAGATTTAAAAAAAAAAAAAGCTAAAAGAAAAATCTCTACTGCTACTAATAAAACAAGAACAAAGAAAGACAACATTAACTGCAAATGTTTGTGGTAACATTTCTCTGAAGCTGCCACACTACAAACTAATTTTACTCTAAGACTAAAAATCAAATCCACAAGCAAAATCATTACCTGAAACTCACAGAAGAAACGATAACAGTCGGCTCAAACGCACCACAAAGAAAAACACGCGACTGTTCCAAACCCAGCAAAGAAAGGAAGAAAGGGAGGCGCCTGCAGCCCCTTCCCTCAGCGAAGGCTTTAACTGCAGCTGAGAGGCAGCTCTAAATCAAGAGGCCTTTTAAGGGGCAAACGCTTCACTTGTACCTAATTGCTGAGCACAGGTGTGGCACAGACTTAACCAACCCAACTATCACCTTCAGAGATTTTTGAACAAGACCCACCCTGTTAACAGCAAAACTATAGCATCCCACTTAGGACGGGTAATAAGAAATTACTCCTAAATATAAAATGTTGGCGGTTTACTGAAAGTTCAATGTATGACAGCCAGACTTGATTGAAATGATATAAAATTATATATGTTATTAAGCCACTAAATGTCAATTATTGTTGTTAAAAAAATGTACAGATTAAAAAATTCCTTCCATGTTCTAGCGGCTGAGATACAGTGCGTATCGGTAACAGTTACATACAATACGCTTTACATAAGCACATTCCCATCTACCATTTAGACAGAACTGAACTTTTATTAAACTTCTTTAATGTGTCTCACGCAATAGCAAATTCAGAGACACTCCCATTTCTCAGCAGCGGGACGAGCAGCAAACTCTAAAGGGCACGTTCCACTGTTTCTTGTCGATCCTCCTCTTGCGATTTTCCCAGCAGTCTTCCTGTCACATTCAGCCACCTGTTATGCGTAGTCACGAGGCTAAAACTCAAGTCCAATAAAGCTGTCATAGAGAAACTAAAAGAGCGAGCAGACTAAGAGGAAAGGCTGTGTATCGCCGCCCTCCCCCGGACCCCGCGCAGCACCCCGGGCAGGGACAGGAGGGGTTCGGGAGGGACACAGGGCGCTGTCCCTCTCCCAGTCCCAGCCTGCATCCCATTGGCCGCAGCCAGCGGGAAGGCAGCGTGCTACCATGTCTGTGGTGTCTGTAAGCATGTACGAGGCATAAACATAACAAGCGCATGGCATGTGTGGTGTGTGTGACATGTTGCTTATGTGTGCAAGGCATGTGCGTGTCATGTGGATGGCGTGGTTGTGGCATAAGCCTGGCATGAGCACAGCGTGTGCATGGGCGCAGTGACGTGTGCGTGGTGTGTGCATGTAGATGGTGCATACACAGCATGTACATAACATGAACATGGTGTGGCATGTGGGTTCTGTGTCCAAGGCATGTGTGCAGCACATTGCTTCTGTGTGCAAGGCTTGTGCATAGCCTATGCATGGTGTGTACATGGCATTTACATAACATGGACATAGTGTGTGACATGTTGCTTGCATGTGCAAGGCACGTGCGTGGTGTGCGCATGGGGTGAGCATAGTGTGAGCCTAGAATGTAAATGACGTATGCATGGGCCACTAGCATGTGTATGACGTGTGTATGGCTGGTGTGTCATCCCGATGACCTGTGCTAGCGTGTTTGATGCATATGTGTAGCATGAACACAGAATGTACATAACATGCACATGGCATATGTGGCATGTTGCTTGTGTGTGCAAGGTATGTGCATAGCGTGTGCAAGGAATGTGCATGGCTGGTGTGTCTCCTTCATGGTGTGTGCGTGGCACATCCATGGCTGGAGTGTCACCTTGATGGCGTGTGCTAGTGTGTTGGATGAATGTGTATGGCATGTACATAACATGCACATAACAAGTGGCATGTTGCTTGCATGTACAAGGAATGTGTGTGGCATGTGCTTCACCTTCACTGAATGTGCTAATGTGTGAGTGGCGTGTGGATGATGTGTAAACAGCACATACATAACATGCAAATGGTGTGTGTGCAGTGTGTGGAATGCTGCTTGCATGTGCAAGGCATGTGCATGGATGGTGGGTCACCTTCATGGTGTGTGTGAGCACATGTGTGGCTTGTGCATGGCTGATGTGACATCCCGATGACATGTGCCAGCACGTGCATGGCATGTGTATGGCATGTACGCAGCATGTATGTAACATGCACATGGTGTGTATAGCATGTACATGTTGCTCACATGTGCGTGGTGTGCGCATGGCCTGTTCATGGATGGTGTGTCACAATCGTGGTGTGTGCTGGTGCATGTGGCATGTGGATCATGTGTACGCAGCATATACATAACATGTGCATGGCATGTTTGCCATGTTACTTACATGTGCAAGGTGTGTGCACAACTGATGTGTCATCTTCATGGTGTGTGCTACATGTTTATAACGTGTGGATGGCATGTAAAAGGCACGTACATAACATGCAGATGGAGTGTGTAGCATGTTGCTTGCAGGTGCAAGGTGTGTGCATGGGATGTGCATGAGTTGTGGTGTGAGCCTAGCATGTACATGGCATGTGCATGAGGGCAGTGGCATGTGTGGCATGTGCCTAGCATGTATGTGCCATGTTTATAGCATGTAGCATGCACATGTTCGGCTGGGAAAGCCCATAGCACCCTAGTATTGTTGTCTCGATCCGGCATTCACTAAACACGATGCCGTCATGTGCTAACCCTAAGCAGATAACGCTCCGACTCGCACTGCCAACTTGGTCAACGGCAATTAGCAAAGACGAGTCCCGAGAAAGCCACGTACCTGAACAGTGCTGGCCTGCAGGGCACCGCCACGTCGCTTCTCCCTCTCTCCCTGTGGAGGGGTCGGGATCCCACAGGGGCTGTTGTTGACAATACTCCTGTCAATTCTCTCTGCTGACAAAGGAAAAGCAAGGAGCTGTTATGACAAAATACTCCAAGTAACCGTGCTTTAAATGAACCACCCTCCTCCCTCACAGCTCTCACCACTATGAGCGACACCCCAACGCCCAGCGAACTCTAAGCCGTGCCAGATTGGCCCGAGCCTCCCACGGGACCGGGCAGAGCTCTTCTAGCTCTCTCTGCCACTCTGAGGCCGTCGGAGGGAGGACAAGCAACCGAGAGGCTTTCCTAGCGGGAGGCAGGCGTACTGCGATTCACCCGGTACAGCAGCCTCTGAAAGGCTGCATGTCCATCTCCCGGCCCTGAACTCAGTGCCAAGGGATACCTTAGCGCTTAAGCTAACAGGAGAAATATTTTAGTGGCCGCTCTTTCCCACCCAATGACAATGACCTCCTGATACACCGGTTCAGCCACACTTGAAGTAGAGGACAAACACTGAGGAGGCAGCAAAAAGCATGAGAAACTCAAGCTTCTTTCACTCACCTTTGCCTCAAAGCGGACCCCTGCCTTCAGGTCTCACAGCCCTTTCTTCTCCTTCACCAAACCAGGATAGGGAATCAGGTTTCAGTCACCTCCCATGACAGAACACTCTAGCCACGTGCAATTTCTCCCCAGAGAAACGGTTCTGGTTCCCCTGCCGGCCCCAAACAGAAGGACGCTCATGATGTCCATTCTCATCCATTTCAGCAATGGAAACTCCCTTGTTCACCAGGCATCAGCTTTTCTCCCCACTCTGAGTCTAGCTGGCCACTTGTCTTCCTCCGGTTTTCTCAGTCTTACAGCCCATCCTCTGCCTGCTCTAGAGGGGAAAAGAAAGTGGAGATCGGCTTTCACACGCCTCCAAGGAGACACACGGCCCACAGGACACCGTTTATGTCAGCGCGTCACCTGTCTCCCACATAACCCCCCCCTGCGCGAAGGGCATCTTCAGCGCAACAACCCACAGGCAGCAGCAAGGGTTACTGCAGTCGGGGAATCCAAAGACTTCCCTTTCTATGGCACCTGGGAGCATATGGAGCCTTCTGCGTTCGCTTGAAGGATGAGATCTGCCCAATTCAGGCAGAAAGAAGCCACTTCAGCTGCAGACGCCCTCATGCTAATGAGGCTCCCGGTGCTGCCAGCTCTCGTGTGGCAAGGACGCCCAGCACCGTATCACCTTTCCATCCCTAGAGCTGGTCCCTCTAGCTTAGCAAGCAGATCAGCGGTCCCAGCACACGACCTCCGCACTGGGAAAATTCAGACCCACGGGACGACCCCACAACAGCTTCCAGCTGCAGATCCCGACAGCGAAGCTACCCGCTTAGTTGCGCCATCATCGATCTCCACGCCAAGCGAACACGAGCGTTTGACCCTCACGAGGCCCTGAGGTGCCTCTGCAGGCTCGTCGGGGATCTGACCGCTTTCTGAGGAACCGCATCGGCCGGCCTGCGTGCATTCTGCTCGGCCACCACCTTCCCCGGGGCTTTCACCTGACAACCGTGACGCAACATCAACTCGTGCATAAGCACACATGTACACACGCGCAAAGGAACGCTAAAGGGCAAAAACACGAGGCCTCGCTCGGCCACAGTGCCCTGAAGATGGTCCCACAGAAGCCAGACCGAGGCCTTTTCATTTAGCCGGCAGAGAGCAGGTAAAGTTCACCCTCCTTCTCCCTGCCCCGTGCCGTGCCAGCTCGCTCACCATTACTCCTCACGACGGGACAGAACAACACCGGGCTTGGAAAAAGCAGGGCAGTTCTGCAAGGCTTTTGCCAAGTTTTCTGCAACAAAGACATTCTCCAGACTGACTTCTTGGGCTGTGAGGAAAGAGAGGCTTTAAATGACACGCACACCCCGCCCCTGCAGCTCTCAGCACCGCACACAACACCCCAAAAAAGCGACACCCCCCTCGCTCTCTCTAGACTGAGAACACAAAAGCGCTTTCCAAGCCTCCCTTTCCGCTCCTTGCTCCCCTTCTCCTCCCATTGTGCCCCATACAGCCCCTGCGCTCCCCCTCCCGCCCTTCCCCGGGGGCAGCGAAACACACCCCGGCCCCGGCAGGACCGCGGAGCACGGAGAGCGAGCCCGGAGCGGCGCCGCCGGCCATAGAGCGCTGCCCCGCGCCGCTCCCGGCCGCCCCCCCCGCCCTCGAGCCGCGCCTCTCCGGGCGCCTCTGACTCCCCCAAGCCCAGCCCCGTTCCAGCCGTTCCCCGGCGGGGCTGGCGCGGGCCCCGGCGGGCAGCGAGGGAGCGCGGCGCCCGCGCCACGTGCGCGGCAGGAACCGCTCGCCCGCGCTCCGCCTCGGCCCGCCCCCCGGCCGCTCTCCCGGCGCCGATTGGCCGCCGCTCGCCGAGGGACGCGCGGCGCAGCCAATGGGAGCGCTCTCTGCGGGGCCCTTCCCGGGGGCTCTCGGGGGGCGCGGGCACCCCGGGCAGGGACGGGGGACGCGCGGGGCTCGGGGCGCCGTCCCTCTCCCGGCCATCAGCCTGCACCCCGCTGGCCGCAGCCGGCGGCGGGCGGAGGGGCAGCGAAGAGCAGAGCCGAGCCGTCCCGAACGGCGCCGCGCGGAGCCGACAGAAGCCGAGCGGATCCGAGCCGCTCTTCGAATCGCGCCGCTCCCCGCCCCGCCCCTCCCGGCTCGCCCGCCCCTGGGGGGCGTCCCCGCCCGCCCCGGGCTGCAGTACCGCTCCGCGGCCACGGCGCGGCAGCACCGAGTCCCCCATTCATTTCCTAGGGCATCGAATACCTGAGTTCCGCGCTCTGATCGGTCGCTTCTCGATCCCACTTTGCCAGCGCTGGCTTCTCATTGGCCGTATATTTCGCGCTCTGATTGGTCGCCTCTGGATCCCACTTTGCCTGTGCCGCGTTTTGATTGGTTTAGGCCCTTTTATGGTCAAACTGCCTTGTAATGGCAATTAGCCCGGTTTGCCCCTATATGATCAATGTCCTCTTTAACGGTCAATCTGCCGTTTTATGGCAACTGGCCAAGTTTACCCTTATGAGATCAATTTTCCTTTTTATGGTAAGTTTGCCCTTTGATGGCAATTGGCCCAGTTTGCCAATGGTCAATTTACCCCTTTTATTGCAATTTGCCCCTTTTATGAGCAATTTGCCCAGTTTGCCTTATATGGTCAATTTGCATTTATACTGTTATTTTCACCTTTTATGCCAATTGGCGCATTTTTCCCTTATATGGTCAATTTGCTCTTTCATGCCAATTTGCCCTTATATGGTCAATGATAGCGACCCCATGCACCCCCCCACCCCGCCCCGGGCTGCAGTACCGCTGCGCGACCACCACGCGGCAGCACCGAGCCGGGCGAAGCTATTTTTTTACCGTTTCTCGAGTCGCGGGTTCGAGCCCGACGGGCGCCCAAATCGCCCGCAGCAGCTCCCGCGCGGCGCTGCCCGCACTCCCCTCCCCTCCCGCGCTGCCGGGCTCCGCAGCAGCGCAGCCCGTGGCTGCCCTCCCTCGGGCCGAGCCCCAGCGAGGCGAGCAGGGCTGTGCTGACGGGTGGAGCGGCGGCCGCAGGCTCCGCTCTTCCCGCGCCGAGGGGACGCTCTCCAAGTCCTCTGCGGCCAGCAAACCTCACTCACCTTCACCGCTCTCCCTCCGAGCGGCAGCTGAAAGGGAGAGGTGGCGCTTCCAGAGGAGAGTCCGCAGCTTTCCCTCGCTCCCGCACGCCGGCTCCGGATTACGGGAGCTGCTCCGACGGGAGGCATTTCGGCTGTAAAATACGGGCAGGCTGGAAAGGAAGAACCGACCCAATGCAGGAAAGGACATGGAATTCCAGTCCGACACGAGGGGAATTAGGAAATGCAAGCCACATGGACAGCGAGAGCACTTCCCTGCTGAACATTCGCACGTCGTCGCGATCCGGCACGCGGCCCCGGCCGCCAGCGAGCCCGTCTGAGCCAATCAGCCGCCCGAGCAGCGAACGGCGGCTGCCAAATCAGAGCCTGCGCAGCACGATGCTCCCCGTGCCGGACCCCGGCTGGCGGCGCCATCGCCTCGCGCCCCCAACGGCCTCCGCCACCTTCTTCTTTCTGCGTTTCCAACACTGATAGAAGCAAAATGCGTGCGGCAGCTGGCGACCGATCGAAAGCTTTAATGCAGACAGCGCCTTCCGCCTGGGCGCGGGCAGGAGGAGGAGAGGAATCCGCTTCCCACGCGGCACCGAGGAGAGAGACCTGCGGGAGGGAAGCACAGAAAGGATCGTTAGCAGGGCGACGAGACGAGGCGGCCCTCGGCCCCGGGACAAAAGCGCTTTCCTCCTTCGCCCACGGTTCCTTCTCTGACCTTCCAACCCCCGCTCTATAGCCCCCCCAGAGCGAGCCGAGAAGAGAATCTCCTTCCAAAGAGCGGCCAAAGGTTTCACTGCTCCCCCCGAAAGGAAACCGCGAGGGACGGGAGGACTCGCCAGACGGAAAGCAGCATCACTGGACCAAGCTTCGGAAAAGTCCAGAGAGAGCACGATTTGTTTCGACGGTTATTCTGTTAGACGTACTTGGTCAAAAAGAGAAACGGAACCAAACCGAGTCTCACCCAGCGTGAACTCGTCACGCTGAGATGTTCTACCTCCCGCCCGCGTGCCAGCCCAGCCGAGAAAAGCAGCCCGGGCCCCCTGCTATTTCTCCTCCTCCTGAGGCACAAAGGCTCCCCCCGGCACGCCTCTTCCCTGGCCGGGGTCAGACCTGCAACGCGCCGGCTGCCGGCAACCACGGCACCGCACGCAGCTCCAGCTCAGCCCAGACGACAGGCCTGAGGAACACGGGCCCGGAAGCTACCGCTACTGCTCTTCTCCGCCTGTCGAGAGAGCGGAGAGCGACGAGACCTCCCTGCCACGATCACACGCACGCCCATCCGCGCCGGCATCGACCTGAGACGGCGGGAGACTTCGGCACGGTCAGCGGCCGGTCGCCGGGCTTCACTCCTACGCCGCGGTATTTATTCGTGCGGAGAGTTTGCCTCGAGAACCTGCGAAAACAGCAAAGCCGAAAGGAAGCAAACACTTGCGGGTTTGACGAGGGTGAAAGTGGCAGCCAGGGGGATCGTGGGTGCGAAGGAGGCAGGCGGGTGCCTGTCTGTAAGTGCCTCGCTGCCTCGGGCGCCGGAGTGAGCCACCAGGAAGGCGCGAGGCACGCTCCGAGCTTGTGGATTTAAGAGAGATCATCGCGATCCCACGACGACGCTTGTAGAGCTCAGAAACCAGCCACCTCGGCAGAGCCGCCTCTGTCGTTGGCGGAGCTGGTTTTGCTCGCTGGGTTTGAGAGCCTTTTGCAGAGCAGCTGTAAAGTTAACGAGCAGTCAGCGTGCAACAGGGAAACTTGAACAGACAGTCTGCAGTCCCGTTCGAGCCGTTCACGACATGGGGGGACACGAGGGCGCAGTTCCTCTCCCAGCCCCAGCCTGCACCCGTTGGCCGCGGCGAGCAGAAGAGCAGCAAACAGCCGGGAGCGGCTCAGGAACAACATTTGGTCAGAAGAGGAAGGTCAGAGAAGATCAAGAAAAGTCAAAGAAGGTCGAAGGAGCTCGCAGAAGGACAGAGGAGGTCAAAGACGGTCGAAGGAAGTCGCAAAATAACAGAGGAGATCAAAGAATGTCGAAGGAACTCGCAGAAGGACGGAGAAGATCAAAGAAGGTCGAAGGATCTCGCAGAAGGTCAGAAGAGGTCAGAGAACGTCAAATAAGATGGAAGGAGATCACAGAAGGACGGAGGAGGTCAAAGAAGGACGAAGAAGCTCGCAGAAGGACAGAGGAAATCAAAGAAGGTCAAAGAAGGTCGAAAAATCTCGCAGAAGCACAGAGGAGGTCAAAGAAATTCAAAGAAGGTCGAAGAACCGCGCATAAGGACGGATGAGGTCAAAGAAGGACGAAGGAGCTCGCAGAAGGACGGAGGAGGTCAAATAAGGTCAGAGAAGGTTGAAGGAGCTCATAGAAGGATGGAGGAGGTCAAAAAAGGTCAGAGAAAGTCGAAGGACCTCACAGAAGGAAAGAGAAGGTAAAAGAAGTTCAAAGAAGGTCAAAGGAGCTTAGAGAAGGATGGAGGTCAGAAAATGTCGAAGGACCTCGCAGGAGGACAGAGGAGATCAAAGTAAGACTAAGAAGGGCGAAGGAGCTCGCAGAAGAATGGAGGAAGTCAAAGAAGGACAAAGGAGCTTTCAGAAGGACGGAGGAGGTCAAAGAAGGACGAAGTAGCTCGCAGAAGGACAGAGGAGGTCAAAGAAGGTCAAAGTAGGTCAAAAGACCTTGCAGAAGGACGGAGGAGGTCAAAGAAGGTGAGAGAAGGTCGAAGGAGCTCACAGAAGGTCGAAGGGGCTCGCAGAAAGACAGAGGAGGTCAAAGAAGATCAGAGAAGGTCGAAGGAGCTAAGAGAAGGATGGAGGAGGTCAAAGAAGGTCAGAGAAGGTCGAATGAGCTCGCAGGAGAATTTAGGAGGTCAAAGAAGGTCAAAGAAGGTCGAAGGAGCTCGCAGAAGGACGGAGGAGGTCAAAGAAGGTCAAGAAATGTCCAAGGAGCTCGCAGAAGGACGGAGGAGGTCAAAGAAGGTCAAGAAAGGTCGAAGGAGCTCGCAGAAGGATGGAGGAGGTCAAAGAAGGTCAAGAAAGGTCGAAGGAGCTCGCAGAAGGATGGAGGAGGTCAAAGAAGGTCAGAGAAGGTCGAAGGAGCTCGCAGAAGGATGGAGGAGGTCAAAGAAGGTCAAGAAAGGTCAAAGGAGCTCGCAGAAGGACGGAGGAGGTCAAGGAAGGTCAGAGAAGGTGGAAGGAGCTCGCAGAAGGACCGAGGAGGTTAAAGAAGGTCAAGAAAGGTCGAAGGAGCTCGCAGAAGGACGGAGGAGATCAAAGAAGGTCAAAGAAGGTCGAAGGAGCTCGCAGAAGAATTTAGGAGGTCAAAGAAGGTCAGAGAAGGTCGAAGGAGCTCGCAGAAGGACGGAGGAGGTCAAAGAAGGTCGAAGAAGGTCGAAGGACCTCGCAGAAAGACGGAGGAGGTCAAAGAAGGTCAGAGAAGGTAGAAGGAGCTCGCAGAAGGACGGAGGAGGTCAAAGGAGGTCAAAGGAGCTAGCAGACGGACAGAGGAGGTCAAAGAAGGTCGAAGCAGCTTGTAGAAAGACGGAGGCGGTGAAAGAAGGTCTAAGAAGGTCGAAGCTGCTTGCAGACAGACGGAGGAGGTCAAAGAAGGTCTAAGAGGGTAGAAGGAATTCGCAGAAGGACGCAGGAGGTCAAAGAAGGTCAAGGAAGGTCAAAGGAGCTCGCAGAAGGACGGAAGAGGTCAAAGAAGGTCAGAGAAGGTCGAAGGAACTGGTAGGACGGAGGAGATCAAAGAAGGTGAAGGATGATTGAAGGAGCTAGCCGAAGGACGGAGGAGGTCAAGGAAGATCAGAGAAGGTCGAATAAGCTCACAGAAGGACAGAGGAGGTCAAAGAAGATCAAAGGAGCTCGCAGAAGGTCTTAGGAGGTCAAAGAAGGTCAGAGAAGGTCTAAGGAGTTCGCAGAAGGACGGAGGAGGTCAAAGAAGGTCAGAGAAGGTCAAAGGAAGTCGCAGAAGGACGGAGAAGGTCAAAGAAGGCCTAAGAAGGTCGAAGGAGATCGCAGAAGGACGGAGGAGATCAAAGAAGGTCAGAGAAGGTCGAATGACCTCGCAGAAGGATGGAGGAGGTCAAAGAAGGTCAAGGAAGGTCGAAGGAGCTCGCAGAAGGACAGAGAAGGCCAAAGAAGGTCAGAGAAGATCGAAGAAGCTCGCAGAAGGACGGAGGAGGTCAAAGAAGGTCAAAGAAGCTCGCAGAAGGACTGAGATCAAAAAAGGTCAGAGAAGGTCGAAGGAGCTCGCAGAAGGACGGAGGAGGGCAAAGAAGTTCAAAGAAGGTCAAAGGAGCTCACAAAAGGACGGAGGAGGTCAAATAAGATCAGAGAAGGTCGAAGGACCTCGCAGAAGGACGGAGGAGGTCAAAGAAGGTCAAAGGAGGTCGAAGGAGCTCGCAGAAGGACGGAGGAGGTCAAAGAAGGTCAGAGAAGGTCGAAGGAGCTCGCAGAAGGAGGGAGGAGGTCAAAGAAGGTCAGAGAAGGTCGAAGGAGCTTGCAGAAGGACCGAGGAGGTCAAAGAAGGTCAGAGAAGGTCGAAGGAGCTCGCAGAAGGACAGAGGAGGTCAAAGAAGGTCAAGGGAGGTCGAAGGAGCTCGCAGAAGGAGGGAGGAGGTCAAAGAAGGTCAAAGAAGGTCGAAGGAGCTCGCAGAAGGACGGAGGAGATCAAAGAAGGTCTAAGAAGATCGAAGGAGCTCGTAGAAGAAGGGAGGAGGTCAAAGGAGGTCAAAGAAGGTCGAAGGAGCTCGCAGAAGGAGGGAGGAGGTCAAAGAAGGTCTAAGAAGATCGAAGGAGCTCGCAGAAGGACGGAGGAGGTCAAAGAAGATCAAAGAAGGTCGAAGGAGCTCGCAGAAGGATGGAGGAGGTCAAAGAAGGTGAGAGAAGGTCGAAGGAGCTCACAGAAGGACGGAGGAGGTCAAAGAAGGTCGAAGGGGCTCGCAGAAGGACAGAGGAGATCAAAGAAGGTCAGAGACGGTCGAAGGAGCTCGCAGAAGGACAGAGGAGGTCAAAGAAGGTCAAAGAAGGTCAAAGGAGCTCGCAGAAGAACAGAGAAGGTCGAAGGAGCTCGCAGAAGTACGGACGAGGTCAAAGAAGGTCAGAGAAGGTCGAAGGAGCTCGCAGAAGGACGGAGGAGGTCAAAGAAGGTCAAAGGAGGTCAAAGGAGCTCACAGACGGACAGAGGAAGCCAAAGAAGGTCAAAAAAGGTCGAAGCAGCTTGCAGAAAGACGGAAGCGGTCAAAGAAGGTCTAAGAAGGTCGAAGCAGCTTACAGACAGACGGAGGAGGTCAAAGAAGGTCTAAGAGGGTCGAAGGAATTCGCAGAAGTACAGAGAGGGTCAAAGAAGGTCAAAGGAGCTCGCAGAAGGACGGAGGAGGTCAAAGAAGGTCAAAGGACCTCGCAGAAGGACGGAGGAGGTCAAAGAAGGTCAAAGGAGCTCGCAGAAGGACGGAGGAGGTCAAAGAAGGTCACAGGAGGTCGAAGGGGCTTGCAGAAGGATGGAGGAGGTCAAAGAAGGTCAGAGAAGGTCGAAGGAGCTCGCAGAAGGACGGAGGAGATGAAAGAAGATCAGAGAAGGTCGAAGGAGCTAAGAGAAGGATGGAGGAGGTCAAAGAAGGTCAGAGAAGGCCGAAGGAGCTCGCAGAAGGACGGAGGAGGTCAAAGAAGGTCAGAGAAGGTCGAAGGAGCTCGCAGAAGGACGGATGAAGTTAAAGAAGGTCAGAGAAGGTCGAAGGAGCTTGTAGAAGGACGGAGAAGGTCAAAGAAGGTCAGAGAAGGTCGAAGGAGTTCGCAGAAGGACGGAGGAGGTCAAACAAGGTCAGAGAAGGTCGAAGGAGCTCGCAGAAGGACGGAGGAGGT
The DNA here is from genome assembly GCA_033459285.1 of Clamator glandarius. Lineage (NCBI taxonomy): Eukaryota > Metazoa > Chordata > Aves > Cuculiformes > Cuculidae > Clamator > Clamator glandarius. The sequence goes on from JAUNZM010000361.1 coordinate 18,523, forward strand.
CAAAGAAGGTCAGAGAAGGTCGAAGGAGCTCGCAGAAGGAGGGAGGAGGTCAAAGAAGGTCAGAGAAGGTCGAAGGAGCTCACAGAAGGAGGGAGGAGGTCAAAGAAGGTCAAAGAAGGTCGAAGGAGCTTGCAGAAGGACGGAGAAGGTCAAAGAAGGTCAGAGAAGTACGAAGGAGCTCGCAGAAGGATGGAGGAGGTCAAAGAAGGTGAGAGAAGGTCGAAGAAGCTCACAGAAGGACGGAGGAGGTCAAAGAAGTTCGAAGGGACTCGCAGAAGGACAGAGGAGATGAAAGAAGATCAGAGAAGGTCGAAGGAGCTAAGAGAAGGATGGAGGAGGTCAAAGAAGGTCAGAGAAGGCCGAAGGAGCTCGCAGAAGGACAGAGAAGGTCAAAGAAGGTCAGAGAGGGTCGAAGGAGATCGTAGAACGACGGAGGAGGTCAAAAAAGGTCAGAGAAGGGATAAGGAGCTCGCAGAAGGACGGAGGAGGTCAAAGAAGATCAAGAAAGGTCGAAGGAGCTCGCAGAAGGATGGAGGAGGTCAAGGAAGGTCAACGGAGCTCGCAGAAGGACCGAGGAGGTCAAAAAAGGTCAAAGAAGGTCAAAGGAGCTCGCAGAAGGACAGAGGAGGTCAAAGAAGGTCAGAGACGGTCGAAAGAGCTCGCAGAAGGACAGAGGAGGTCAAAGAAGGTCAAAGGAGCTCGCAGAAGGACAGAGGAGGTCAAGGAGCTCGCAGAAGTATGGAGGAGGTCAAAGAAGGTCAAAGGAGGTCAAAGGAGCTCACAGACGGACAGAGGAGGTCCAAGAAGGTCACAAAAGTTCGAAGCAGCTTACAGACAGACGGAGGAGGTCAAAGAAGGTCTAAGAGGGTCGACGGAATTCGCAGAAGGACAGAGAGGGTCAAAGAAGGTCAAAGGAGCTCGCAGAAGGAGGGAGGAGGTCAGAGAAGGTCAGAGAAGGACGAAGGAGCTCGCAGAAGGACGGAGGAGCTCAAAGAAGGTCAGAGAAGGTCGAAGGAGCTCGCAGAAGGACCAAGGAGGTCAAAGAAGGATAGAGAAGGTCGAATGAGGTCGCAGAAGGACGGAGGAGGTCAAAGAAGGTCAGAGAAGGTCGCAGGAGTTCGCAGAAGGATGGAGGAGGTCTAAGAAGATCAGAGAAGATCGCAGGAGCTCACAGAAGGACAGAGGAGGTCAAAGAAGGTTAAAGAAGGTCGAAGGAGCTCATAGAAGGATGGAGGAGGTCAAAGAAGGTTAAAGAAGGTCGAAGGAGCTCATAGAAGGATGGAGGAGGTCAAAGAAGGTCAGAGAAGGTCGAAGGACCTCGCAGAAGGACGGAGGAGGTCAAAAAAGGTCAAGGAAGGCCGAAGGACCTCGCAGAAGGATGGAGAAGGTCAAAGAAGGTCAGAGAAGGTCGAAGGAGCTCGCAGAAGGACGGAGGAGGTCAAAGAAGGTCAGAGAAGGTCGAAGGAGCTCGCAGAAGGACCGAGGAGGTCAAAGAACGACAGAGGAGGTCGAAAGAGCTCGCAGAAGGACGGAGGAGGTCAAAGAAGGTCAGAGAAGGACACAGGAGTGCGCAGAAGGACGGAGGAGTTCTAAGAAGTTCAGAGAAGGACAAAGGAGCTCACAGAAGGACGGAGGAGGTCAAAGAAGGTTAAAGAAGGTCGAAGGACCTCGCCAGAAGGTTGGAGAAGGTCAAAGAAGGTCAGAGAAGGTCGAAGGAGCTCGCAGAAGGACGGAGGAGGTCAAAGAAGGTCAGAGAAGTTCGAAGGAGCTCGCAGAAGGACGGAGGAGGTCAAAGGAGGTCAAGGAAGGTTGAAGGAGCTCGCAGAAGGAGGGAGGGGGCCAAAGAAGGTCTAAGAAGATCGAAGGAGCTCGCAGAAGGAGGGAGGAGGTCAAAGAAGATCAAAGAAGGTCGAAGGAGCTCGCAGAAGGAGGGAGGAGGTCAAAGAAGGTCTAAGAAGATCGAAGGAGCTCGCAGAAAGACGGAGGAGGTAAAAGAAGGTCTAAGAGGGTCGAAAGAATTCGCAGAAGGACAGAGAGGGTCAAAGAAGGTCAAAGGAGCTCGCAGAAGCACGGAGGAGGTCAAAGAAGGTCAAAGGAGCTCGCAGAAGGACGGAGAATGTCCAAAAAGGTCAGAGAAGTTCGAAGGAGCTCGCAGAAGGACGGAGGAGGTCAAAGAAGGTCGAGAAGGTCGAAGGACCTCACAGAAAGACGGAGGAGGTCAAAGAAGGTCTAAGAGGGTCGAAGGAATTCGCAGAAGGACAGAGAGGGTCAAAGAAGGACAAAGGAGCTCGCAGAAGCACGGAGAAGGTCCAAAAAGTTCAGAGAAGTTCGAAGGAGCTCGCAGAATGACAGAGGAGGTCAAAGAAGGTCAGAGAAGGTCGAAGGACCTCGCAGAAGGACGGAGGAGGTCAAAGAAGGTCAAGGAAGGCCGAAGGACCTCACAGAAGGACGGAGGAGGTGAAAGAAGGTCAGAGAAGGTTGAAGCAACTCGCAGAAGGACCGAGGAGGTCAAAGAAGGTCAGAGAAGGTCGAAGGAGCTCGCAGAAGGATGGAGAACGTCAAAGAAGGTCAGAGAAGGTTGAAGGTGCTCGCAGAAGGATGGAGGAGGTCAAAGAAGGTCAGACAAGGTCGAAGGAGCTCGCAGAAGGACAGAGGAGGTCAAAGAAGGTCTAAGAAGGTCAAAGGAGCTTGCGGAAGGACGGAGGAGATCAAAGAAGGTCAGAGAAGGTCGAAGGAGCTTGCAGAAGGACCGAGGAGGTCAAAGAAGGACAAAGAAGATCGAAGGAGCTCGCAGAAGGACCGAGGAGGTCAAAGAACGACAGAGGAGGTCGAAAGAACTCGAAGAAGGACGGAGGAGGTTAAAGAAGGTCTAAGAAAATCGAAGGAGCTCGCAGAAGGACGGAGGAGGTCAAAGAAGGTCAAAGAAGGCCGAAGGAGCTCGCAGAAGGAGGGAGGAGGTCAAAGAAGGTCAAAGAAGGTCGAAGGAGCTCAAAGAAGGAGGTAGGAGGTCAAAGAAGGTCAAAGAATGACGAAGGAGCTCGCAGAAAGAGAGAGGAGGTCAAAAAAAGTCAGAGAAGGCCGAAGGAGCTCGCAGAAGGACAGAGGAGGTCAAAGAACGTCAGAGAAGGTCGAAGGAGCTCGCAGAAGGACGGAGGAGGTCAAAGAAAGTCAGAGAAGGTCGAAGTAGCTCATAGAAGGACGGAGGAGGTCAAAGAAGGTCAGAGAAGGTCGAAGGAGATCGCAGAGGAACGGAGGAGGTCAAAGAAGGTCAGAGAAGGTCGAAGGAGCTCGCAGAAGGACCGAGGAGGTCAAAGAAGGACAGAGAAGGTCGAAGGAGCTCGCAGAAGGACGGAGGAGGTCAAAGAAGGTCAGAGAAGGTCGCAGGAGTTCGCAGAAGGATGGAGGAGGTCTAAGAAGATCAGAGAAGGTTGAAGCAACTCGCAGAAGGACCGAGGAGGTCAAAGAAGGTCAGAGAAGGTCGAAGGAGCTCGCAGAAGGATGGAGAACGTCAAAGAAGGTCAGAGAAGGTTGAAGGTGCTCGCAGAAGGATGGAGGAGGTCAAAGAAGATCAGAGAAGGTCGAAGGAGCTCGCAGAAGGAGGGAGGAGGTCAAAGAAGGTCAGAGAAGGTCGCAGGAGTTCGCAGAAGGACGGAGGAGGTCAAAGAAGGTCAGAGAAGATCGAAGGAGATCGTAGATCGACGGAGGAGATCAAAGAAGGTCAGAGAAGAACGAAGGAGCTCGCAGAAGGACGGAGGAGGTCAAAGAAGGTCAGAGAAGGTCGAAGGAACTCGAAGAAGGACGGAGGAGGTCAAAGACGGTCAAGAAAGGTCGAAGGAGCTCGCAGAAGGAGGGAGGAGGTCAAAGAAGGTCAAAGAAGTCCGAAGGAGCTCGCAGAAGGATGGAGGAGGTCAAAGAAGGTCAAAGAAGGCCGAAGGAGCTCGCAGAAGGACGGAGGAGGTCAAAGAAGATCAAAGAAGGAGGAAGGAGCTCGCAGAAGGACGGAGGAGGTCAAAGAAGGTCAGAGAAGGCCGAAGGAGCTCACAGAAGGAGGGAGGAGGTCAAAGAAGGTCAGAGAAGGCCGAAGGAGCTTGCAGAAGGAGGGAGGAGGGCAAAGAAGGTCAGAGAAGGTCGAAGGAGCTCGCAGAAGGATGGAGGAGGTCAAAGAAGGTCAAAGAAGGACGAAGGAGCTCACAGAAGGACGGAGGAGGTCAAAGAAGGTCAGAGAAGGTAGAAGGAGCTCGCAGAAGGAGGGAGGAGGGCAAAGAAGGTCAGAGAAGGTCGAAGAAGCTCGCAGAAGGACGGAGGAGGTCAAAGAAGTTCAGAGAAGGTAGAAGGAGCTCACAGAAGGACGGAGGAGGTCAAAGAAGGTCAGAGAAGGTCAAAGGACCACGCAGAAGGACGGAGGAGGTCAAAGAAGGTCAACGAAGGCCGAAGGACCTCGCAGAAGGATGGAGAAGGTCAAAGAAGGTCAAGAAAGGTCAAAGGAGATCGCAGAAGAACGGAGGAGGTCAAAGAAGGTCAGAGAAGGTCGAAGGAACTCGCAGAAGGACCGAGGAGGTCAAAGAAGGACAGAGAAGGTCGAAGGAGCTCGCAGAAGGACGGAGGAGGTCAAAGTAGGTCAGAGAAGTTCGCAGAAGGATGGAGGAGGTCTAAGAAGATCAGAGAAGTTCAAAGGAGCTCACCGACGGACGGAGGAGGTCAAAGAAGGTTAAAGAAGGTCGAAGGACCTCGCAGAAGGATGGAGAAGGTCAAAGAAGGTCAGAGAAGGTCGAAGGAGCTCGCAGAAGGACAGAGGAGGTCAAAGAAGGTCTAAGAAGGTCGAAGGAGCTCGCAGAAGGACGAAGGAGGTCAAAGAAGGTCAGAGAAGGTCGAACGACCTCGCAGAAGGACAGAGGAGGTCAAAGAAGGTCAGAGAAGGGTGAAGGAGATCGCAGAAGGACAGAGGAGGTCAAAGGAGGTCAAGGAAGGTCGAAGGAGCTCGCAGAAGGAGGGAGGAGGTCAAAGAAGGTCAGAGAAGGTCGAAGGAGCTTGCAGAAGGAGGGAGGAAGTCAAAGAAGGTCAAAGAAGATCGAAGGATCTCGCAGAAGGAGGGAGGAGGTCAAAGAATGTCTAAGAAGATCGAAGGAGATCGCAGAAGGACAGAGGAGGTCAAAGAAGGTCGAAGGAGCTCGTAGAAGGACAGAGGAGTTCAAAGAAGTTCAGAGAAGGTCGAAGGAGCTAAGAGAAGGATGGAGGAGGTCAAAGAAGGTCAGAGAAGGTCGAAGGAGCTCGCAGAAGGATGGAGTCGGTCAAAGAAGGTGAGAGAAGGTCAAAGGAGCTCACAGAAGGACGGAAGAGGTCAAAGAAGGTCGAAGGGGCTCGCAGAAGGACAGAGGAGGTCAAAGAAGATCAGAGAAGGTCGAAGGAGCTAAGAGAAGGATGGAGGAGGTCAAAGAAGGTCAAAAAAGGTCGAAGGAGCTCGCAGAAGGACAGAGGAGGTCAAACAAGGTCAAGAAAGGTCAAAGGAGCACGCAGAAGGATGGAGGAGATCAAAGAAGGTCAGAGAAGGTCGAAGGAGCTCGCAGAAGGATGGAGGAGGTCAAAGAAGATCAAGGAAGGTCGAAGGAGCTCACAGAAGGACAGAGGGGGTCAAAGAAGGTCAAGAAAGGTCGAAGGAGCTCGCAGAAGGACCGAGGAGGTCAAAGAAGGTCAAAAAAGGTCGAAGGAGGTCGCAGAAGGACAGAGGAGGTCAAAGAAGGACAAGAAAGGTCGAAGGAGCTCGCAGAAGGATGGAGGAGGTCAAAGAAGGTCAAAGAAGGTCGAAGGAGCTCGCAGAAGGAAGGAGGAAGTCAAAGAAGGTCAAAGAAGATCGAAGGATCTCGCAGAAGGAGGGAGGAGGTCAAAGAATGTCTAAGAAGATCGAAGGAGATCGCAGAAGGACAGAGGAGGTCAAAGAAGGTCGAAGGAGCTCGTAGAAGGACAGAGGAGTTCAAAGAAGTTCAGAGAAGGTCGAAGGAGCTAAGAGAAGGATGGAGGAGGTCAAAGAAGGTCAGAGAAGGTCGAAGGAGCTCGCAGAAGGATGGAGTCGGTCAAAGAAGGTGAGAGAAGGTCAAAGGAGCTCACAGAAGGACGGAAGAGGTCAAAGAAGGTCGAAGGGGCTCGCAGAAGGACAGAGGAGGTCAAAGAAGATCAGAGAAGGTCGAAGGAGCTAAGAGAAGGATGGAGGAGGTCAAAGAAGGTCAAAAAAGGTCGAAGGAGCTCGCAGAAGGACAGAGGAGGTCAAACAAGGTCAAGAAAGGTCAAAGGAACACGCAGAAGGATGGAGGAGGTCAAAGAAGGTCAGAGAAGGTCGAAGGAGCTCGCAGAAGGATGGAGGAGGTCAAAGAAGATCAAGGAAGGTCGAAGGAGCTCACAGAAGGACAGAGGGGGTCAAAGAAGGTCAAGAAAGGTCGAAGGAGCTCGCAGAAGGACCGAGGAGGTCAAAGAAGGTCAAAAAAGGTCGAAGGAGGTCGCAGAAGGACAGAGGAGGTCAAAGAAGGACAAGAAAGGTCGAAGGAGCTCGCAGAAGGATGGAGGAGGTCAAAGAAGGTCAAAGAAGGTCGAAGGAGCTCGCAGAAGGAAGGAGGAGGTCAAAGAAGGTCAGAGAAGGTCGAAGGAGCTCACAGAAAGACGGAGGAGGTCAAAGAAGGTCTAAGAGGGTCGAAGGAATTCGCAGAAGGACAGAGGAGGTCAAAGAAGGTCAAAGGAGCTCGCAGAAGCACGGAGGAGGTCCAAAAAGGTCAGAGAAGTTCGAAGGAGCTCGCAGAAGGACGGAGGAGGTCAAAGAAGGTCTAAGAAGGTCAAAGGAGCTTGTAGAAGGACGGAGGAGGTCAAAGAAGGTCAGAGAAGGTCGCAGGAGTTCGCAGAAGGATGGAGGAGGTCAAAGAAGATCAAAGAAGGTCGAAGGAGCTCGCAGAAGGATGGAGGAGGTCAAAGAAGGTGAGAGAAGGTCGAAGGAGCTCACAGAAGGACGGAGGAGGTCAAAGAAGGTCGAAGGGGCTCGCAGAAGGACAGAGGAGATCAAAGAAGGTCAGAGAAGGGCTAAGGAGCTCGCAGAAGGACGGAGGAGGTCAAAGAAGGTCAGAGAAGGTCGAAGGAGCTCGCAGAAGGACGGAGGAGGTCAAAGAAGGTCAAGAAAGGTCGAAGGAGCTCGCAGAAGTAGGGAGGAGGTCAAAGAAGGTCTATGAAGATGGAAAGAGCTCGCAGAAGGAGGAAACAGGTCAAAGAAGGTCAAAGAAGGCCGAAGGAGCTCGCAGAAGGAGGGAGGAGGTCAAAGAAGGTCAGAGAAGGTCGAACGACCTCGCAGAAGGACGAAGGAGGTCAAAGAAGGTCAGAGAAGGTCAAAGGAGCTCGCAGAAGGACGGAGGATATCAAAGAAGGTCGGAGAAGGTCGGAGAAAGACAGAGGAGGTCGAAGGAGCTCGCAGGAGGACGGAGAACGTCAGAGAAGGTCAAAGGAGGTCGAAGGAGCTTGCAGGAGGACGGAGGACGTCAGAGAAGGTCAGAGGAGGTCGAAGGAGGACGGAGGACGTCAGAGAAGGTCGACGGAGATCGCAGCAGGGCAGAGGAGGTCGCAGCAGGGCAGAGGAGGTCGCAGCAGGGCAGAGGAGGTCGCAGCAGGGCAGAGGAGGTCGCAGCAGGGCAGAGGAGGTCGAAGAAGGTCAAGAAAGGTCGAAGGAGCTCGCAGAAGGGCGGAGGAGAACAAAGAAGGTCAGAGAAGGTCGAAGGAGCTCACAGAAAGACGGAGGAGGTCAAAGAAGGCCTAAGAGGGTCGAAGGAATTCGCAGAAGGACAGAGAGGGTCAAAGAATGTCAAAGGAGCTCGCAGAAGGACGGAGGAGGTCCTAAAAGGTCAGAGAAGGTCGAAGGAGCTCGCAGAATGACGGAGGAGATGAAAGAAGGTCAGAGAAGGTCGAAGGAGCTCGCAGAATGACGGAGGAGGTCAAACAAGGTCAAGGAACGCCGAAGGACCTCACAGAAGGACGGAGAAGGTCAAAGAAGGTCACAGGAGGTCAAAGGAGCTCGCAGAAGGATGGAGAAGGTCAAAGAAGGTCAGAGAAGGTCGAAGGAGCTCGCAGAAGGAGGGAGGAGGTCAAAGAAGGTCAGAGAAGGTCGAAGGAGCTCGCAGAAGGACAGAGGAGGTCAAAGAAGATCAGAGAAGGTCAAAGGAGCTCGCAGAAGGACGGAGAAGGTCAAAGAAGGTCAGAGAATGTGAAGGAGATCGCAGAAGGACAGCGGAGGTCAAAGAAGGTCAAGGAAGGCTGAAGGAGCTCGCAGAAGGAGGGAGGAGGTCAAAGAAGGTCAAAGAAAGTCGAAGGAGCTCGCAGAAGGAGGGAGGAGGTCAAAGAAGGTCAAAGAAGGCCGAAGGAGCTCGCAGAAGGAGGGAGGAGGTCAAAGAAGGTCAAAGAAGGCCGAAAGAGCTCGTAGAAGGAGAGAGGAGGTCAAAGAAGGTCAAAGAAGGCCGAAGGAACTCGAAGAAGGACGGAGGAGGTCAAAGAAGGTCAAGAAAGGTCGAAGAAGCTCGCAGAAGGAGGGAGGAGGTCAAAGAACGTCAAAGAAGGCCGAAGGAGCTCGCAGAAGGAGGGAGGAGGTCAAAGAAGGTCAGAGAAGGTTGAAGAAGCTCGCAGAATGACGGAGGAGGTCAAAGAAGGTCAGAGAAGGTCGAAGGAGCTCGCAGAAGGACGGAGGAGATCAAAGAAGGTCAGAGAAGGTCGCAGGAGTTAGCAGAAGGATGGAGAAGGTCAAAGAAGGTCAGAGAACATCGAAGGAGATCGTAGAACGACGGAGGAGATCAAAGAAGGTCAGAGAAGGGCAAAGGAGCTCGCAGAAGGACCGAGGAGGTCAAAGAAGGTCAAGAAATGTCGAAGGAGGTCGCAGAAGGAGGGAGGAGGTCAAAAAAAGTCAAAGAAGGCCGAAGGAGCTCGCAGAAGGACGGAGGAGGTCAAAGAAGGTCAAAGAAGGCCGAAGGGGCTCGCAGAAGGACGGAGAAGGTCAAAGAAGATCAAAGAAGGACGAAGGAGCTCGCAGAAGGACGGAGGAGGTCAAAGAAGGTCAAAGAAGTTCGAAGGAGCTCACAGAAGGAGGGAGGAGGTCAAAGAAGGTCAAAGAAGGACGAAGGAGCTCGCAGAAGGAGGGAGGAGGTCAAAGAAGGTCAGAGAAGGGCTAAGGAGCTCGCAGAAGGACCGAGGAGGTCAAAGAAGGTCAGACAAGGAGGAAGGAGCTCGCAGAAGGAGGGAGGAGGTCAAAGAAGGTCAGAGAAGGTCGAAGGAGCTCGCAGAAGGACGGAGGAGGTCAAAGAAGGTCAGAGAAGGTAGAAGGAGCTCACAGAAGGACGGAGGACGTCAAAGAAGGTCAGAGAAGGTCGAAGGAGCTCGCAGAAGGACGGAGGAGGTCAAAGAAGGTTAAAGAAGGTCGAAGGAGCTCATAGAAGGATGGAAGAGGTCAAAGAAGGTCAGAGAAGGTCGAAGGACCTCGCAGAACGACGGAGGAGGTCAAAGAAGGTCAAGGAAGGTCAAAGGAGCTCGCAGAAGGATGGAGAAGGTCAAAGAAGGTCAAGAAAGGTCGAAGGAGATCGCAGAAGGACGGAGGAGGTCAAAGAAGGTCAGAGAAGGTCGCGGGAGTTCGCAGAAGGATGGAGAAGGTCTAAGAAGATCAGAGAAGTTCAAAGGAGCTCACCGAAGGACGGATAAGGTCAAAGAAGGTTAAAGAAGGTCAAAGGACCTCGCAGAAGGATGGAGAAGGTCAAAGAAGGTCAGAGAAGGGCGAAGGAGCTCGCAGAAGGACCAAGGAGGTCAAAGAAGGTCAGAGAAGGTCGAAGGAGCTCGCAGAAGGACGGAGGAGGTCAAAGAAGGTCAGAGAAGGTCGAACGACCTCGCAGAAGGACAGAGGAGGTCAAAGAAGGTCAGAGAAGGGCGCAGGAGATCGCAGAAGGACAGAGGAGGTCAAAGGAGGTGAAGGAAGGTCGAAGGAGCTCACAGAAGGAGGGAGGAGGTCAAAGAAGGTCTAAGAACATCGAAGTAGCTCGCAGAAGGAGGGAGGAGGTCAAAGAAGGTCAAAGAAGGTCGAAGGAGATCGCAGAGGAACGGAGGAGGTCAAAGAAGGTCGAAGGAGCTCTCAGAAGGACAGAGGAGATCAAAGAAGATCAGAGAAGGTCGAAGGAGCTAAGAGAAGGATGGAGGAGGTCAAAGAAGGTCAGAGGAGGTCGAAGGAGCTCGCAGAAGGACAGAGGAGGTCAAAGAAGGTCAAAAAAGGTTGAAGGAGCTCGCAGAAGGACAGAGGAGGTCAAAGAAGGCCAAGAAAGGTCGAAGGAGCACGCAGAAGGATGGAGGAGGTCAGAGAAGGTCGAAGGAGCTCGCAGAAGGATGGAGGACGTCAAAGAAGATCAAGGAAGGTCGAAGAAGCTCACAGAAGGACAGAGGAGGTCAAAGAAGGTCAAGAAAGGTCGAAGGAGCTCGCAGAAGGACCAAGGAGGTCAAAGAAGGTCAAAAAAGGTCGAAGGAGCTCGCAGAAGGATAGAGAAGGTCAAAGAAGGAGAAGAAAGGTCGAAGGAGCTCGCAGAAGGATGGAGGAGGTCAAAGAAGGTCAGAAAAGGTCGAAGGAGCTCGCAGAAGGACGGAGGAGTTCAAAGAAGGTCAGAGAAGGTCGAAGGAGCTCGCAGAAGGACGGAGGAGTTCAAAGAAGGTCAGAGAAGGTCGAAGGAGCTCGCAGAAGGATGGAGGAGGTCAAAGAAGGTCAGAGAAGGTCGAAGGAGCTCGCAGAAGGACGGAGGAGTTCAAAGAAGGTCAGAGAAGGTCGAAGGAGCTCGCAGAAGGACGGAGGAGTTCAAAGAAGGTCAGAGAAGGTCGAAGGAGCTCGCAGAAGGATGGAGGAGGTCAAAGAAGGTCAGAGAAGGTCGAAGGAGCTCGCAGAAGGACGGAGGAGTTCAAAGAAGGTCAGAGAAGGTCAGAGGGGCTCGCAGAAGGACGGAGGAGGTCAAAGAAGGTCAGAGAAGGTCGAAGGAGGTCGCAGCAGGGCAGAGGAGGTCGCAGGGGCTCGCACAAGGACAGAGGGGGTCAGAGGAGGTCGAAGGGGTTCGCAGAAGGACAGAGGAGGTCGAAGCAGGACAGAGGAGGTCACAAAAGTCAAACAGGGCCTGAGGAGGGCATGGGGGAATTTGCATGTGTGTGGTGTGGGCCCGAAAAAGCCACATACCCGAATGCTGCTGACCTGGAGGGCACCACCATGCTGCTTCTCCCCCTCTCCCTGAGGAGGCGTCGGGATCCCGCAGGGGCTCTCTCATCATCAATACGTCTGACAGAGTCTCTCTGCTGACAGAGCAAAAACAATCATAGAATCAGAGTACCCATAGGTTGGAAAGGACCCACCGGATCAGCGAGTCCAACCATTCCCATCAATCACTAACCCGTGTCCCTCAGCACCTCATCCACCCGCCCCTTAAACCCCTCCAGGGAAGGGGACTCAACCCCCTCCCTGGGCAGCCTCTGCCAGGGACCAATGACCCTTTCTGTCAACAATTGTTTCCTAATGTCCAGCCTGACCCTCCCCTGGTGGAGCTTGAGGCTATTCCCTCTCGTCCTGTCCCCTGTCCCTTGGGAGAAGAGCCCAGCTCCCTCCTCTCCACAAAACTCCTCTCAGGTAGTTCTAGAGAGCAATGAGGTCTCCCCTCAGCCTCCTCCTCTCCAGGCTGAACACCCCCAGCTATGATGGAAAGGGGTTTGGCCAGCACGTCCGCCAGCTCCTTCAATGCTCTTGGCTGGATCCCATCCCGCCCCAGAGACCTGTGGGTGTCTCGCTGGGCAAGCAAGGCTCTGACCACCTCCTCTTGGATCATGGGAGCCTCATTCTGCTCCTCTAACTCCTGGGTTTGGACACAGAGGGAACAACCTTCCTTACTATTAAAGACTGAGGCAAAGAAGGCATTAAGTACCTCAGCCTTGCCCTCATCCCCTGTCACTCTTGTCAGTTCTGCCTCCAATAGGGTCTGAATATTCTCCCTAGTCCTTCTTTTATTGTTAATGTATTTATAAAAAGATTTTTTATTGCCTTTCACAGACTTAGCCAATTTGATTCCTAGTTGGGCCTTAGCCCTCCTGATTTTTTCTCTGCACGATCTCAGTTCCTCCATGTAGTTCACCCAAGAGGCCTGTCCCTTCTTCCGATGCTCACAGACCCTCCTCTCCTTTTTGATGTCTCTCAAGATCTCCTTACTCAACCAAGCAGGTTTTCTCCCCTGCCGGCTCCTTTTCCGGAACATGGGGATGGCTTTCTCCTGAGCTGCTAGGGCTCCTTTCTGAAGAGCTCCCAGCCCTCGTGGGCTCCCTCGCCCTCAAGCGCTGCCTCCCATGGGACTTTGCCAACCAGCCTTCTGGACAGTCTAAAGTCTGCCCTCTGGAGATTTAATGCGACTGTCCTGCTAATCCCCCTCTTCACCTCACCTAGAGCAGAAAACCCCATCACCTCGTGACTGTTGTGTCCCAGGCGTCCTCCTACCACCTCACCCCCCCCCCAAGGCCTTCTCTGTTCACGAACAGCAGGTCCAGGAGGGCACCTGCCCTTGGCGCTTCACTCACCACTTGTGTGAGGACGTTGCTTTCCACGCACTCCAGGAGCCTCCTAGGCTGCTTCCTCTCGGCTCTATTGTACTTCCAGCAGATACCCGGAAGATTGAAGCCTGCCTCGAGGACAAGAGGCAGCGATCTTGAGACTGTCCCCAGGTGCTTATGGAAGAGCTCATCAGCTGCTGCTTCTCGGCTGGCTGCTCTGGAACAGACTCCATCACAGGATCTGCCTCTTGGGGGCTCCCCCGATTTTAACCCCCAGGCACTCGGCCCCATCCTCACCGCGATCGAGCTCGAGGGGATCAAAGCAAAAGGAACGAGCTCTTAGGGCAAAATACTCCGAGGAACCGTGGTTGAAATGACCCCCCCCCACCCCCGCAGCTCTCACCGCCGCACACAACACCCCAAAAAAGCGACACCCCCCTCGCTCTCTCTAGACTGAGAACACAAAAGCGCTTTCCAAGCCTCCCTTTCCGCTCCTTCCCGCCCTTCTCCTCCCATTGTGCCCCATACACCCCCTGCGCTCCCCCTCCCGCCCTTCCCCGGGGGCAGCGAAACACACCCCGGCCCCGGCAGGACCGCGGAGCACGGAGAGCGAGCCCGGAGCGGCGCCGCCGGCCATAGAGCGCTGCCCCGCGCCGCTCCCGGCCGCCCCCCCGCCCTCGAGCCGCGCCTCTCCGGGCGCCTCTGACTCCCCCGAGCCCAGCTCCGTTCCAGCCGTTCCCCGGCGGGGCTGGCGCGGGCCCCGGCGGGCAGCGAGGGAGCGCGGCGCCCGCGCCACGTGCGCGGCAGGAACCGCTCGCCCGCGCTCCGCCTCGGCCCGCCCCCCGGCCGCTCTCCCGGCGCCGATTGGCCGCCGCTCGCCGAGGGACGCGCGGCGCAGCCAATGGGAGCGCTCTCTGCGGGGCCCTTCCCGGGGGCAGCCGAGCGCGGCCGGGACGCGCGGGGCTCTCGGGGGGCGCGGGCACCCCGGGCAGGGACGGGGGACGCGCGGGGCTCGGGCAGGACACGGGGGCCCTGGGGGCCCACGGGGCGCTGTCCATCTCCCAGCCCCGGCCCGCACCCTGTCGGCAGCGAAGAGCCGGCAGAAGCTGAGGGACAACCCTTGGTCCCTCACAACACTGGGATTTGACTACTCTGAGACCTAAACTGGAAACTCCGTGTGCAAACCAGACAATTGCTGTACAAAGGTCCAGGTGATCCACACCTTGTGTCTCAACCTCATCGTTACCATCAGCTGCAGAGAGACTAGAGCAATGGACACCTGAATGGCACTCGCATCTGACCACCAAACCAGCCCAAGAAAGACTGATGAACCCATCTTCCTTTCCCCAAACCATTAAAGCCCTTCTCCACCTCTGAAGGGCTAGAGAAGGAACCCTGCTCCTTCCTAACAGAAACTGCCCTATATTTTAACCCCACGACCCTTCTGCGTTGCTGTTCCTTGGGAGCTGCGCTTCTGAGCCCTTCCCAGGGATCCCCTGGCCCCTTCTATCTTCCACCAACCCATAGACTCAACTTCCCACCCTACGCTGACACACTTAATTCCAGATTATTATCACCCACGAGGTGCCTGTTACAAACTGCACAGCCCCTAGGGCCAATGCATCATCCCACACACAAAAAATCCCATAGTTACAACTGCATGTGCTGTTTAGCCTGGACGCTTCCAAAACTCATACCTCCCACAGCTGCCTCTGCTTCTTCAGAAGACAAAAAAACCCAACCTTGTTCATCCTACCTTAGTCTGCTCAAAAGCTACAAGGAGTAGACACAGCAGCAAACCTCCTACCTCAAGGGAAAACAGAACCCAAAGGAGCCCCTAAGGCAAGGCCGGTGGTTTATATACCCCTGGGCCCTCCCACCCACCACCTGTGGATGGGGTGTGGTGAACCCCCTCACAGGTATAAACAGGGCCTGGGGAGCAGCTGGGGTTTATTAACTCTGCCTTACATTCTCAGCAGGAACACCACCACTACAGGTCTGAAAGCATCCTCACAAGAAATAACAGCATGCGCCTTCACAGCAACATTGCTCGCTTCTCAGCCTGGATGTTTCAGCCTGATGACCACATGAAAGGAGTGGCTGTAGGCGATGGTAAGGCTGCTGGGAGAAGGGCAAGAAGAGGATCGATAACAAAGAGTTGAAAAGGCCCTTTAGAGTTTGCTGCTTCTTTGGCTGCTGAGAAATAGCACAGTCTCTGTGATTTTGCTCAGTTCCACCTAAACGGTGCATGAGAATATGATTATGTAATGCACAGAATCATACAGTCACCACGTTGGAAAAGACCCATCGGATCATCGAGTCCGACCATTCCTGTTTAATGGTAAATTTGCCCTTTACAGCAATTGGCCAAGTTTGCCCTAATATGATAAATGTGCCCTTTTATGCTAAATTTGCCCATTTTATGGTCACGTTTCATTTATAGGATCAATTTACCCTTTTATGGAAACTGGCCAAGTTTGCCCTAATATGATAAATTTGCCCTTTAATGCTGAATTTGCCTGTTTTATGGAAATTGGCCAAGTTTGCTGTAATATGATAAATTAGCCCTTTAATGATACATTTGCCCATTTTATGGAAATTGGCCACGGTCGCCCTTTTACGGTAAATTTTCCCTTTCAGACAATTGCCCAAGATTGCCCTGACATGGTCAATTTGCACTTTTATGGTCACCAACTTTGCCCTTAGCTGCTCAATTTGCCCTTATATGGTGAATTTGCGGTTACCTCACTCGTGCTGGGGCCGGGCCCGTCCGGCTCCCTCCCAGTGCCCTCACTCAAGATGGCGGCGCGCCCGCCCAGTGTACGTCGCCGTGCCCTCATTCAAGATGGCAGCGATATGGACATGTCGTTACCTCACTCAAGATGATGGCGGCGAGCCCAGTGCCCTCACTCAAGGGGGCGGTGACACTGACATGCCGTGCCCTTAGTAAAGGTGGCAGCGTTTTGCCCTCACTCAGGATGGCGGCGTGACCTCCGGTTTCCCTCCCCGTACCCTTACTGACGATGGCGGCGACAGCGACAAGCTGTGCCCTCACTCAAGATGGCGGCGACACCAACACGCTGTACCCTCACTCAAGATGGCGGCATGACCGCCCATTTCACTCCCCCTGCACTCACAGAATCACAGAATCACAGAATAACCAGGTTGGAAGAGACCCACTGGATTGTCGAGTCCAACCATTCCCACCGATCCCTAAATCATGCTCCTAAGCACCTCATCCACCCTCACCTTAAACACCTCCAGGGACGGCGACTCAACCACCTCCCTGGGCAGACCGTTCCAATGCCTAACCACCCTCTCTGTGAAGAACTTTTTCCTAATCTCAAGCCTAAATCTCCCCTGGCAGAGCTTGAGGCCATTCCCTCTCGTCCTGTCCCCTGTCACTTGGGAGAAGAGCCCAGCTCCCTCCTCTCCACAACCTCCCTTCAGGTAGTTGTAGAGAGCAACGAGGTCTCCCCTCAGCCTCCTCTTCTCCAGGCTGAACACCCCCAGCTCTCTCAGCCGCTCCTCATAAGATTTGTTCTCCAGCCCCTTCACCAGCTTCGTTGCTCTTCTCTGGACGCGCTCCAGAGCCACAACATCCCTCTTGTGGTGAGGGGCCCAGCACTGAACACAGGACTCGAGGTGCGGTCTCACCAGTGCCAGGTACAGGGGGAGAAGAACCTCCCTGGACCTGCTGGTCACACCATTCCTGATACAAGCCAAGATGCCATTGGCCTTCTTGGCCACCTGGGCCACTGCTGGCTCGTGTTCAGTCGCTGTCAACCAGCACCCCCAGGTCCTTCTCCTCCTGGCAGCTTTCCAGCCAGGCTTCTCCTAGTTTGTACCTCTGCTTAGGGTTGTTGTGCCCCAAGTGCAGGACCCGGCATTTGGCCTTGTTAAACCTCATGCCGTTGGTCTCAGCCCAGCAGTCCAGCCTGTTCAGATCCCTTTGCAGAGCCTCCCGACCCTCCAGCAGATCCACACTTCCACCCAGCTTGGTGTCATCTGCAAACTTGCTAAGGGAGGACTCGATGCCTTCATCCAGGTCGTTGATAAAGACATTAAACAGGACTGGACCCAGGACTGAGCCCACTCACTCAAGATGGCGGCAAAACCAACACCCCCGTGGCCTCACTCAAGATGGTGGCAACCTCGACACACGTGCCCTCACCCAAGATGGCGGTGGGCCCGCCCTTTCTCCCTCAACCTGCCCTCACTCAAGATGGCGGCAGCTTCGCCCGTCTCCCTCGCCCTTGCCCTTACTCAAGATAGCGGCGACAACGACATGCTGTACCCTCAATCAGGATGGCGACAAACTCCGTGCCCCCACTCAAGATGGCGGCAACACTGACAAGCTTTGCTCTCACTTAAGAGAGCGGCGGGCCCAGAGCCCTAATTCAGGATGGCTGCGGGACCCGTGCCCCCACTCAAATGGCGGCAACACTGACAAGCTGTGCCCTCACTCATGATGGTAGCGGGACACATGGCCCTACTCAACATGCCGGCGGACCCCTTGTCCCCACTCAAGATGGCGGCGACACTGACACGTTATGTCCCCACTCAAGATGGCGGCATGACCTCCTGTTTCCCTCCCAGATCCCTCACTCAAGATGCTGCGAAACTGACATGCAGTGCCCTCACTCAAGGTGGTGGCGACACGGACATGCTGTTGCCTCACTCAAGATGGCGGCGGCTTCGGCCGTCTCCCTTGTCGTGCCCCCACCCAAGGTGGCGGCAGGACCCCCGGTTTCCGTCCAGTACCCTTACTCAAGGTGGCGGTGGGCCCCGTGCCTTCACTCACAGTGGCGGCGGCTTCGCCCGTCTCCCTCGCCCGTGGCCACACTCGAGTTTGTGGCGATATCTTCATGCCCTGCCCTCACTCACGATGGCGGCGAGTCCACCCATTCTGCATCGCCCGTTCCCTCAAAGTGGCAGCGACATCTTCACGCCCTGCCCTCACTCACGATGGCGGCAGGCCCGCCCAGAGTCCCTCACCGTGCCCTCACTCACGATGGCGGCAGGCCCGCCCAGAGTCCCTCACCGTGCCCTCGCTCAAGATGGCGGCGGGCCCGCCCAGAGTCCCTCACCGTGCCCTCGCTCAAGATGGCGGCAGGCCCACCCAGAGTCCCTCACCGTGCCCTCACTCACGATGGCGGCAGGCCCACCCAGAGTCCCTCACCGTGCCCTCACTCACGATGGCGGCAGGCCCACCCAGAGTCCCTCACTGTGCCCTCGCTCAAGATGGCGGCAGGCCCACCCAGAGTCCCTCACCGTGCCCTCACTCAAGATGGCGGCAGGCCCGCCCAGAGTCCCTCACCGTGCCCTCGCTCAAGATGGCGGCGGGCTCCTCCCTTCTCCCTTTCCCAGTCCTCACTCAAGACTTTTTGGTAATCTGCCCTTTTAGGGTCAGTTTGCGCTTTGATTGTTTGGAGGAATCAAGCTCTATAGCTCCGTTAAGGGTTATAACGCAGGTCTGTGTTTACTTGCCGACAGGGGCGAGGGGCTAATCCTCCTCACTCGCACACCCTGGGGTCTAACTAGCAGATAGTTAGAGTGTAAAGACAGGCCTAGTCATAAGCGCCTTGTACAGATTCATGACCTTTCTCCGCTTCCTGTTATCATGAGATTCCAGAAGCTTCCCCCACGCTGGTGCAGGCGCAGCGCCGTGGGCTGGGGCTCAGGGCTGAAGTCGCCTTCATCTTCCTCACGAATCATCCCGGAACTCAATCTGTGCGCAGGCGCAGCCTCATCCCGGTCGAGCTCCAAGTCCTCAGAGCAGGACGCAGTCGGCTTTCTGCTGTTGGGCACGTTCCAGCTTTCCCTTATCAGCGAATGTCTGTGAACGAGCTCCTCCCTTATCAACACCCAGGGTCTTCCAGGCCTTTACGAGCAGACAGCGCGCATCTCGGTGCGCTAAGCCCTCTAAGTTTTTCTAACTTTCCCCCCTGTATCATACGCCCGCTCATCAATTCCCCCCTGTCTTTTAAACTCAGGCAAATTCATTGGCCCCATCAAGGATCCATCTTTTAAAGGGGAACTGGGTAGCATTTTGCTTCAAAATTAATATTCCACACATTCTCACGAGCTCTAGAGAGAGAAGTCAAAATTGTTAGTTGTTGTAGCAGCATTCTCCAATTCCAAACAAACAACACAGGAGAGAAAACAAAGCCAACTAAAACTGACATCAACAGGACAACAATGGGGTGACAAAGCTTATTTAGAATGCCGGCCGCCGTGTTTCTGCGAAGAAAAGAGGCCGGATTGACCATGTTAGTAATTACAATTTTCTACCATTGCAGTCTGGTATCTGCAGGGAGAGCCAGTTTCCACCTTTCACTTCCAAAACAGCAGATATTTTATGGGACACCAACATAATCATTCTCTGGTGCAGGGTGAATTTTTGGGCTTCCCGGATATCTAGTATTACGGCCGTAACCGCTCGCAGGCGTCCAGCCCGACCTTTTGCAGTTGCGGCTGATTGCTTGGAAAAGCGTGGAACTGCTCGGTGATACGGGCCCGGATCCTGTGCCAATGCTAGAGGAGAAGAACATGGCTTACGGACATCTGGGAGTCCCAAGGCTGGAGCTGACACCAGGGCCTTGTTCAGTAGTTCAGAGGCCTCGATGGCTTCTTTATTCCTTTGAAGATGTTTCTGTTCAGTGGTTGAACAGCACCTGCGCGGCACGGCGCTCCCCGTGCCGGACCCTGGCTGGCGGCGCCATCGCCTCGCGCCCCCAACGGCCTCCGCCACCTTCTTCTTTCTGCGTTTCCAACACCGATAGAAGCAAAACGCGTGCGGCAGCCGGCGACCGATCGAAAGCTTTAATGCGGACAGCGCCTTCCGCCTGGGCGCGGGCAGGAGGAGGGGAGGAATCCGCTTCCCACGCGGCACCGAGGAGAGAGACCTGCGGGAGGGAAGCACAGAAAGGATCGTTAGCAGGGCGACGAGACGAGGCGGCCCTCGGCCCCGGGACAAAAGCACTTTCCTCCTTCGCCCACGGTTCCTTCTCTGACCTTCCAAGCCCCGCTCTACAGCCCCCCCAGAGCGAGCCGAGAAGAGAATCTCATTCCAAAGAGCGGCCAAAGGTTTCACTGCTCCCCCCAAAAGGAAACCGCGAGGGACGGGAGGACTCGCCAGACGGAAAGCGGCGTCACCGGACCGAGCTTCGGAAAAGTCCAGAGAGAGCACGATTTGTTTCGACGGTTATTCTGTTAGACGGACTTGGTCAAAAGGAGAAATGGAACCAAACCGAGTCTCACCCGGCGTGAACTCGTCATGCTGAGATGTTCTACCTCCCGCCCGCGTGCCAGCCCAGCCGAGAAAAGCAGCCCGGGCCCCCTGCTATTTCTCCTCCTCCTGAGGCACAAAGGCTCCCCCCGGCACGCCTCTTCCCGGGCCGGGGTCAGAGCCACCAGGAAGGCGCGAGGCACGCTCCGAGCTTGTGGAGTTAAGAGAGATCATCGCGATCCCACGACGACGCTTGTAGAGCTGAGAAACCAGCCACCTCGGCAGAGCCGCCCCTGTCGTTGGCGGAGCTGGTTTTACTCGCTGGGTTTGAGCCTTTGGCAGAGCAGCTGTAAAGCTAACGAACAGTCAGCGTGCAACAGGGAAACTTGAACAGACAGTCTGCAGTCCCGTTCGAGCCGGTCACCACATGGGGGGACACGAGGGCCCTGGGGGCGCAGGGGGCGCTGTCCCTCTCCCAGCCCCAGCCTGCACCCGTTGGCCGCGGCGAGCAGAAGAGCAGCAAACAGCCCGGAGCTGGGAGAGGCTGAGGAACAACATTTGGTCAGAAGAGGAAGGTCAGAGAAGATCAAGAAAAGTCAAAGAAGGTCGAAGGAGCTCACAGAAGGACAGAGGAGGTCAAAGAAGGTGGAAGGATCTCGCAGAAGGTCAGAGGAGGTCAAAGAAGGTGGAAGGAGCTCGCAGAAGGACGGAGAAGGTCAAAGAAGGTCAAAGAAGGTCAAAGGAGCTTGCAGAAGGACGGAGGAGGTCAAAGAAGGTCAAAGAAGGTCGAAGGAGCTCGCAGAAGGACGGAGGAGGTCAAAGAAGGTCAAAGAAGGTCAAAGGAGCTCGCAGAAGGACGGAGGAGGTCAAAGAAGGTCAAAGAAGGTCAAAGGAGCTCGCAGAAGGACGGAGGAGGTCAAAGAAGGTCAAGAAAGGTCGAATGACCTCGCAGAAGGACGGAGGAGGTCAAAGAAGGTCAAGAAAGGTCGAAGGAGCTTGCAGAAGGACGGAGGAGGTCAAAGAAGGTCAAAGAAGGTCGAAGGAGCTCGCAGAAGGACGGAGGAGATCAAAGAAGGTCAGAGAAGGTCGAAGGAGCTCGCAGAAGGACGGAGGAGATCAAAGAAGGTCAAAGAAGGTCGAAGGAGCTCGCAGAAGGACGAAGGAGGTCAAAGAAGGTCAGAGAAGGTCAAAGGAGCTCGCAGAAGGACGGAGGATATCAAAGAAGGTCGGAGAAGGTCGGAGAAGGTCGGAGAAAGACAGAGGAGGTCGAAGAAGTTCAAGAAGGACGAACGAGCTCGCAGAAGGACTTAGGAGGTCGAAGAAGGTCAGAGGAGGTCGAAGGAGCTCGCAGGAGGACGGAGAACGTCAGAGAAGGTCAAAGGAGGTCGAAGGAGCTTGCAGGAGGACGGAGGACGTCAGAGAAGGTCAGAGGAGGTCGAAGGAGGACGGAGGACGTCAGAGAAGGTCGACGGAGATCGCAGCAGGGCAGAGGAGGTCGAAGCAGGGCAAAGGAGGTCGCAGCAGGCAGAGGAGGTCGCAGCAGGGCAGAGGAGGTCGCAGCAGGGCAGAGGAGGTCGCAGCAGGGCAGAGGAGGTCGCAGCAGGGCAGAGGAGGTCGAAGAAGGGCAGAGGAGGTCGCAGAACGTCAAAAACGGTCGGAGAAGGTCGGAGAAGGTCGAAGAAGGTCGAAGAAGGTCAAAGCAGGGCAGAGAAGGTCAAAGAAGGTCAAAGAAGATCGGAGAAGGTCAAAGAAGGTCGAAGAAGGTCGGAGAAGGTCGAAGAAGGTCAAAGAAGGTCAAAGAAGGTCGGAGAAGGTCGAAGAAGGTCGAAGAAGGTCGAAGAAGGTCGGAGAAGGTCGGAGAAGGTCGGAGAAGGTCGGAGAAGGTCGGAGAAGGTCGGAGAAGGTCGGAGAAGGTCAAAGAAGGTCGGAGAAGGTCAAAGAAGGTCGGAGAAGGTCGAAGAAGGTCGGAGAAGGTCAAAGAAGGTCGGAGAAGGTCAAAGAAGGTCGGAGAAGGTCAAAGAAGGTCGGAGAAGGTCGAAGAAGGTCGGAGAAGGTCAAAGAAGGTCGGAGAAGGTCAAAGAAGGTCGGAGAAGGTCAAAGAAGGTCGGAGAAGGTCAAAGAAGGTCGGAGAAGGTCAAAGAAGGTCGAAGAAGGTCGGAGAAGGTCGGAGAAGGTCGGAGAAGGTCGGAGAAGGTCGGAGATGGTCGGAGATGGTCGGAGATGGTCGGAGGAGGTCGGAGGAGGTCGGAGGAGGTCGGAGGAGGTCAAAGAAGGTCAAAGGAGCTCGCAGAAGGACGGAGGAGGTCAAAGAAGGTCAAAGAAGGTCAAAGGAGCTCGCAGAAGGACGGAGGAGGTCAAAGAAGGTCAAGAAAGGTCGAATGACCTCGCAGAAGGACGGAGGAGGTCAAAGAAGGTCAAGAAAGGTCGAATGACCTCGCAGAAGGACGGAGGAGGTCAAAGAAGGTCAAGAAAGGTCGAATGACCTCGCAGAAGGACGGAGGAGGTCAAAGAAGGTCAAGAAAGGTCGAAGGAGCTTGCAGAAGGACGGAGGAGGTCAAAGAAGGTCAAAGAAGGTCGAAGGAGCTCGCAGAAGGACGGAGGAGATCAAAGAAGGTCAGAGAAGGTCGAAGGAGCTCGCAGAAGGACGGAGGAGATCAAAGAAGGTCGAAGGAGCTCGCAGAAGGACGAAGGAGGTCAAAGAAGGTCAGAGAAGGTCAAAGGAGCTCGCAGAAGGACGGAGGATATCAAAGAAGGTCGGAGAAAGACAGAGGAGGTCGAAGAAGTTCAAGAAGGACGAACGAGCTCGCAGAAAGACTTAGGAGGTCGAAGAAGGTCAGAGGAGGTCGAAGGAGCTCGCAGGAGGACGGAGAACGTCAGAGAAGGTCAAAGGAGGTCGAAGGAGCTTGCAGGAGGACGGAGGACGTCAGAGGAGGTCGAAGGAGGACGGAGGACGTCAGAGAAGGTCGACGGAGATCGCAGCAGGGCAGAGGAGGTCGAAGCAGGGCAAAGGAGGTCGCAGCAGGGCAGAGGAGGTCGCAGCAGGGCAGAGGAGGTCGCAGCAGGGCAGAGGAGGTCGCAGCAGGGCAGAGGAGGTCGCAGCAGGGCAGAGGAGGTCGAAGGAGCTCGCAGAAGGGCGGAGGAGAACAAAGAAGGTCAGAGAAGGTCGAAGGAGCTCACAGAAAGACGGAGGAGGTCAAAGAAGGCCTAAGAGGGTCGAAGGAATTCGCAGAAGGACAGAGAGGGTCAAAGAACGTCAAAGGAGCTCGCAGAAGGACGGAGGAGGTCCTAAAAGGTCAGAGAAGGTCGAAGGAGCTCGCAGAATGACGGAGGAGATGAAAGAAGGTCAGAGAAGGTCGAAGGAGCTCGCAGAATGACGGAGGAGGTCAAACAAGGTCAAGGAACGCCGAAGGACCTCACAGAAGGACGGAGAAGGTCAA
Organism: Clamator glandarius; assembly: GCA_033459285.1. NCBI lineage: Eukaryota > Metazoa > Chordata > Aves > Cuculiformes > Cuculidae > Clamator > Clamator glandarius. The sequence goes on from JAUNZM010000361.1 coordinate 41,749, forward strand.
AGAAGGTCACAGGAGGTCGAAGGAGCTCGCAGAAGGATGGAGAAGGTCAAAGAAGGTCAGAGAAGGTCGAAGGAGCTCGCAGAAGGAGGGAGGAGGTCAAAGAAGGTCAGAGAAGGTCGAAGGAGCTCGCAGAAGGACAGAGGAGGTCAAAGAAGATCAGAGAAGGTCAAAGGAGCTCGCAGAAGGACGGAGAAGGTCAAAGAAGGTCAGAGAATGTGAAGGAGATCACAGAAGGACAGAGGAGGTCAAAGAAGGTCAAGGAAGGCTGAAGGAGCTCGCAGAAGGAGGGAGGAGGTCAAAGAAGGTCAAAGAAAGTCGAAGGAGCTCGCAGAAGGAGGGAGGAGGTCAAAGAAGGTCAAAGAAGGCCGAAGGAGCTCGCAGAAGGAGGGAGGAGGTCAAAGAAGGTCAAAGAAGGCCGAAAGAGCTCGTAGAAGGAGAGAGGAGGTCAAAGAAGGTCAAAGAAGGCCGAAGGAACTCGAAGAAGGACGGAGGAGGTCAAAGAAGGTCAAGAAAGGTCGAAGAAGCTCGCAGAAGGAGGGAGGAGGTCAAAGAACGTCAAAGAAGGCCGAAGGAGCTCGCAGAAGGAGGGAGGAGGTCAAAGAAGGTCAGAGAAGGTTGAAGAAGCTCGCAGAATGACGGAGGAGGTCAAAGAAGGTCAGAGAAGGTCGAAGGAGGTCGCAGAAGGACGGAGGAGATCAAAGAAGGTCAGAGAAGGTCGCAGGAGTTCGCAGAAGGATGGAGAAGGTCAAAGAAGGTCAGAGAACATCGAAGGAGATCGTAGAACGACGGAGGAGATCAAAGAAGGTCAGAGAAGGGCAAAGGAGCTCGCAGAAGGACCAAGGAGGTCAAAGAAGGTCAAGAAATGTCGAAGGAGCTCGCAGAAGGAGGGAGGAGGTCAAAAAAAGTCAAAGAAGGCCGAAGGAGCTCGCAGAAGGACGGAGGAGGTCAAAGAAGGTCAAAGAAGGCCGAAGGAGCTCGCAGAAGGACGGAGAAGGTCAAAGAAGATCAAAGAAGGACGAAGGAGCTCGCAGAAGGACGGAGGAGGTCAAAGAAGGTCAAAGAAGTTCGAAGGAGCTCACAGAAGGAGGGAGGAGATCAAAGAAGGTCAAAGAAGGACGAAGGAGCTCGCAGAAGGAGGGAGGAGGTCAAAGAAGGTCAGAGAAGGGCTAAGGAGCTCGCAGAAGGACCGAGGAGGTCAAAGAAGGTCAGAGAAGGTAGAAGGAGCTCGCAGAAGGAGGGAGGAGGTCAAAGAAGGTCAGAGAAGGTCGAAGGAGCTCGCAGAAGGACGGAGGAGGTCAAAGAAGGTCAGAGAAGGTAGAAGGAGCTCACAGAAGGACGGAGGACGTCAAAGAAGGTCAGAGAAGGTCGAAGGAGCTCGCAGAAGGACGGAGGAGGTCAAAGAAGGTTAAAGAAGGTCGAAGGAGCTCATAGAAGGATGGAAGAGGTCAAAGAAGGTCAGAGAAGGTCGAAGGACCTCGCAGAACGACGGAGGAGGTCAAAGAAGGTCAAGGAAGGTCAAAGGAGCTCGCAGAAGGATGGAGAAGGTCAAAGAAGGTCAAGAAAGGTCGAAGGAGATCGCAGAAGGACGGAGGAGGTCAAAGAAGGTCAGAGAAGGTCGAAGGAGCTCGCAGAAGGACCGAGGAGGTCAAAGAAGGACAGAGAAGATCGAAGGAGCTCGCAGAAGGACGGAGGAGGTCAAAGAAGGTCAGAGAAGGTCGCGGGAGTTCGCAGAAGGATGGAGAAGGTCTAAGAAGATCAGAGAAGTTCAAAGGAGCTCACCGAAGGACGGATAAGGTCAAAGAAGGTTAAAGAAGGTCAAAGGACCTCGCAGAAGGATGGAGAAGGTCAAAGAAGGTCAGAGAAGGGCGAAGGAGCTCGCAGAAGGACCAAGGAGGTCAAAGAAGGTCAGAGAAGGTCGAAGGAGCTCGCAGAAGGACGGAGGAGGTCAAAGAAGGTCAGAGAAGGTCGAACGACCTCGCAGAAGGACAGAGGAGGTCAAAGAAGGTCAGAGAAGGGCGCAGGAGATCGCAGAAGGACAGAGGAGGTCAAAGGAGGTGAAGGAAGGTCGAAGGAGCTCACAGAAGGAGGGAGGAGGTCAAAGAAGGTCTAAGAACATCGAAGTAGCTCGCAGAAGGAGGGAGGAGGTCAAAGAAGGTCAAAGAAGGTCGAAGGAGCTCGCAGAAGGAGGGAGGAGGTCAAAGAATGTCTAAGAAGATCGAAGGAGCTCGCAGAGGAACGGAGGAGGTCAAAGAAGGTCGAAGGAGCTCTCAGAAGGACAGAGGAGATCAAAGAAGATCAGAGAAGGTCGAAGGAGCTAAGAGAAGGATGGAGGAGGTCAAAGAAGGTCAGAGGAGGTCGAAGGAGCTCGCAGAAGGACAGAGGAGGTCAAAGAAGGTCAAAAAAGGTTGAAGGAGCTCGCAGAAGGACAGAGGAGGTCAAAGAAGGCCAAGAAAGGTCGAAGGAGCACGCAGAAGGATGGAGGAGGTCAGAGAAGGTCGAAGGAGCTCGCAGAAGGATGGAGGACGTCAAAGAAGATCAAGGAAGGTCGAAGAAGCTCACAGAAGGACAGAGGAGGTCAAAGAAGGTCAAGAAAGGTCGAAGGAGCTCGCAGAAGGACCAAGGAGGTCAAAGAAGGTCAAAAAAGGTCGAAGGAGCTCGCAGAAGGACAGAGAAGGTCAAAGAAGGAGAAGAAAGGTCGAAGGAGCTCGCAGAAGGATGGAGGAGGTCAAAGAAGGTCAGAGAAGGTCGAAGGAGCTCGCAGAAGGACGGAGGAGTTCAAAGAAGGTCAGAGAAGGTCGAAGGAGCTCGCAGAAGGACGGAGGAGTTCAAAGAAGGTCAGAGAAGGTCGAAGGAGCTCGCAGAAGGATGGAGGAGGTCAAAGAAGGTCAGAGAAGGTCGAAGGAGCTCGCAGAAGGACGGAGGAGTTCAAAGAAGGTCAGAGAAGGTCAGAGGGGCTCGCAGAAGGACGGAGGAGGTCAAAGAAGGTCAGAGAAGGTCGAAGGAGGTCGCAGCAGGGCAGAGGAGGTCGCAGGGGCTCGCACAAGGACAGAGGGGGTCAGAGGAGGTCGAAGGGGTTCGCAGAAGGACAGAGGAGGTCGAAGCAGGACAGAGGAGGTCACAAAAGTCAAACAGGGCCTGAGGAGGGCATGGGGGAATTTGCATGTGTGTGGTGTGGGCCCGAAAAAGCCACATACCCGAATGCTGCTGACCTGGAGGGCACCACCATGCTGCTTCTCCCCCTCTCCCTGAGGAGGCGTCGGGATCCCGCAGGGGCTCTCTCATCATCAATACGTCTGACAGAGTCTCTCTGCTGACAGAGCAAAAACAATCATAGAATCAGAGTACCCATAGGTTGGAAAGGACCCACCGGATCAGCGAGTCCAACCATTCCCATCAATCACTAACCCGTGTCCCTCAGCACCTCATCCACCCGCCCCTTAAACCCCTCCAGGGAAGGGGACTCAACCCCCTCCCTGGGCAGCCTCTGCCAGGGACCAATGACCCTTTCTGTCAACAATTGTTTCCTAATGTCCAGCCTGACCCTCCCCTGGTGGAGCTTGAGGCTATTCCCTCTCGTCCTGTCCCCTGTCCCTTGGGAGAAGAGCCCAGCTCCCTCCTCTCCACAAAACTCCTCTCAGGTAGTTCTAGAGAGCAATGAGGTCTCCCCTCAGCCTCCTCCTCTCCAGGCTGAACACCCCCAGCTATGATGGAAAGGGGTTTGGCCAGCACGTCCGCCAGCTCCTTCAATGCTCTTGGCTGGATCCTATCCCGCCCCAGAGACCTGTGGGTGTCTCGCTGGGCAAGCAAGGCTCTGACCACCTCCTCTTGGATCATGGGAGCCTCATTCTGCTCCTCTAACTCCTGGGTTTGGACACAGAGGGAACAACCTTCCTTACTATTAAAGACTGAGGCAAAGAAGGCATTAAGTACCTCAGCCTTGCCCTCATCCCCTGTCACTCTTGTCAGTTCTGCCTCCAATAGGGTCTGAATATTCTCCCTAGTCCTTCTTTTATTGTTAATGTATTTATAAAAAGATTTTTTATTGCCTTTCACAGACTTAGCCAATTTGATTCCTAGTTGGGCCTTAGCCCTCCTGATTTTTTCTCTGCACGATCTCAGTTCCTCCATGTAGTTCACCCAAGAGGCCTGTCCCTTCTTCCGATGCTCACAGACCCTCCTCTCCTTTTTGATGTCTCTCAAGATCTCCTTACTCAACCAAGCAGGTTTTCTCCCCTGCCGGCTCCTTTTCCGGAACATGGGGATGGCTTTCTCCTGAGCTGCTAGGGCTCCTTTCTGAAGAGCTCCCAGCCCTCGTGGGCTCCCTCGCCCTCAAGCGCTGCCTCCCATGGGACTTTGCCAACCAGCCTTCTGGACAGTCTAAAGTCTGCCCTCTGGAGATTTAATGCGACTGTCCTGCTAATCCCCCTCTTCACCTCACCTAGAGCAGAAAACCCCATCACCTCGTGACTGTTGTGTCCCAGGCGTCCTCCTACCACCTCACCCCCCCCTCAAGGCCTTCTCTGTTCACGAACAGCAGGTCCAGGAGGGCACCTGCCCTTGGCGCTTCACTCACCACTTGTGTGAGGACGTTGCTTTCCACGCACTCCAGGAGCCTCCTAGGCTGCTTCCTCTCGGCTCTATTGTACTTCCAGCAGATACCCGGAAGATTGAAGCCTGCCCCGAGGACAAGAGGCAGCGATCTTGAGACTGTCCCCAGGTGCTTATGGAAGAGCTCATCAGCTGCTGCTTCTCGGCTGGCTGCTCTGGAACAGACTCCATCACAGGATCTGCCTCTTGGGGGCTCCCCCGATTTTAACCCCCAGGCACTCGGCCCCATCCTCACCGCGATCGAGCTCGAGGGGATCAAAGCAAAAGGAACGAGCTCTTAGGGCAAAATACTCCGAGGAACCGTGGTTGAAATGACCCCCCCCCACCCCCGCAGCTCTCACCGCCGCACACAACACCCCAAAAAAGCGACACCCCCCTCGCTCTCTCTAGACTGAGAACACAAAAGCGCTTTCCAAGCCTCCCTTTCTGCTCCTTCCCGCCCTTCTCCTCCCATTGTGCCCCATACACCCCCTGCGCTCCCCCTCCCGCCCTTCCCCGGGGGCAGCGAAACACACCCCGGCCCCGGCAGGACCGCGGAGCACGGAGAGCGAGCCCGGAGCGGCGCCGCCGGCCATAGAGCGCTGCCCCGCGCCGCTCCCGGCCGCCCCCCCGCCCTCGAGCCGCGCCTCTCCGGGCGCCTCTGACTCCCCCGAGCCCAGCTCCGTTCCAGCCGTTCCCCGGCGGGGCTGGCGCGGGCCCCGGCGGGCAGCGAGGGAGCGCGGCGCCCGCGCCACGTGCGCGGCAGGAACCGCTCGCCCGCGCTCCGCCTCGGCCCGCCCCCCGGCCGCTCTCCCGGCGCCGATTGGCCGCCGCTCGCCGAGGGACGCGCGGCGCAGCCAATGGGAGCGCTCTCTGCGGGGCCCTTCCCGGGGGCAGCCGAGCGCGGCCGGGACGCGCGGGGCTCTCGGGGGGCGCGGGCACCCCGGGCAGGGACGGGGGACGCGCGGGGCTCGGGCAGGACACGGGGGCCCTGGGGGCCCACGGGGCGCTGTCCATCTCCCAGCCCCGGCCCGCACCCTGTCGGCAGCGAAGAGCCGGCAGAAGCTGAGGGACAACCCTTGGTCCCTCACAACACTGGGATTTGACTACTCTGAGACCTAAACTGGAAACTCCGTGTGCAAACCAGACAATTGCTGTACAAAGGTCCAGGTGATCCACACCTTGTGTCTCAACCTCATCGTTACCATCAGCTGCAGAGAGACTAGAGCAATGGACACCTGAATGGCACTCGCATCTGACCACCAAACCAGCCCAAGAAAGACTGATGAACCCATCTTCCTTTCCCCAAACCATTAAAGCCCTTCTCCACCTCTGAAGGGCTAGAGAAGGAACCCTGCTCCTTCCTAACAGAAACTGCCCTATATTTTAACCCCACGACCCTTCTGCGTTGCTGTTCCTTGGGAGCTGCGCTTCTGAGCCCTTCCCAGGGATCCCCTGGCCCCTTCTATCTTCCACCAACCCATAGACTCAACTTCCCACCCTACGCTGACACACTTAATTCCAGATTATTATCACCCACGAGGTGCCTGTTACAAACTGCACAGCCCCTAGGGCCAATGCATCATCCCACACACAAAAAATCCCATAGTTACAACTGCATGTGCTGTTTAGCCTGGACGCTTCCAAAACTCATACCTCCCACAGCTGCCTCTGCTTCTTCAGAAGACAAAAAAACCCAACCTTGTTCATCCTACCTTAGTCTGCTCAAAAGCTACAAGGAGTAGACACAGCAGCAAACCTCCTACCTCAAGGGAAAACAGAACCCAAAGGAGCCCCTAAGGCAAGGCCGGTGGTTTATATACCCCTGGGCCCTCCCACCCACCACCTGTGGATGGGGTGTGGTGAACCCCCTCACAGGTATAAACAGGGCCTGGGGAGCAGCTGGGGTTTATTAACTCTGCCTTACATTCTCAGCAGGAACACCACCACTACAGGTCTGAAAGCATCCTCACAAGAAATAACAGCATGCGCCTTCACAGCAACATTGCTCGCTTCTCAGCCTGGATGTTTCAGCCTGATGACCACATGAAAGGAGTGGCTGTAGGCGATGGTAAGGCTGCTGGGAGAAGGGCAAGAAGAGGATCGATAACAAAGAGTTGAAAAGGCCCTTTAGAGTTTGCTGCTTCTTTGGCTGCTGAGAAATAGCACAGTCTCTGTGATTTTGCTCAGTTCCACCTAAACGGTGCATGAGAATATGATTATGTAATGCACAGAATCATACAGTCACCACGTTGGAAAAGACCCATCGGATCATCGAGTCCGACCATTCCTGTTTAATGGTAAATTTGCCCTTTACAGCAATTGGCCAAGTTTGCCCTAATATGATAAATGTGCCCTTTTATGCTAAATTTGCCCATTTTATGGTCACGTTTCATTTATAGGATCAATTTACCCTTTTATGGAAACTGGCCAAGTTTGCCCTAATATGATAAATTTGCCCTTTAATGCTGAATTTGCCTGTTTTATGGAAATTGGCCAAGTTTGCTGTAATATGATAAATTAGCCCTTTAATGATACATTTGCCCATTTTATGGAAATTGGCCACGGTCGCCCTTTTACGGTAAATTTTCCCTTTCAGACAATTGCCCAAGATTGCCCCGACATGGTCAATTTGCACTTTTATGGTCACCAACTTTGCCCTTAGCTGCTCAATTTGCCCTTATATGGTGAATTTGCGGTTACCTCACTCGTGCTGGGGCCGGGCCCGTCCGGCTCCCTCCCAGTGCCCTCACTCAAGATGGCGGCGCGCCCGCCCAGTGTACGTCGCCGTGCCCTCATTCAAGATGGCAGCGATATGGACATGTCGTTACCTCACTCAAGATGATGGCGGCGAGCCCAGTGCCCTCACTCAAGGGGGCGGTGACACTGACATGCCGTGCCCTTAGTAAAGGTGGCAGCGTTTTGCCCTCACTCAGGATGGCGGCGTGACCTCCGGTTTCCCTCCCCGTACCCTTACTGACGATGGCGGCGACAGCGACAAGCTGTGCCCTCACTCAAGATGGCGGCGACACCAACACGCTGTACCCTCACTCAAGATGGCGGCATGACCGCCCATTTCACTCCCCCTGCACTCACAGAATCACAGAATCACAGAATAACCAGGTTGGAAGAGACCCACTGGATTGTCGAGTCCAACCATTCCCACCGATCCCTAAATCATGCTCCTAAGCACCTCATCCACCCTCACCTTAAACACCTCCAGGGACGGCGACTCAACCACCTCCCTGGGCAGACCGTTCCAATGCCTAACCACCCTCTCTGTGAAGAACTTTTTCCTAATCTCAAGCCTAAATCTCCCCTGGCAGAGCTTGAGGCCCTTCCCTCTCGTCCTGTCCCCTGTCACTTGGGAGAAGAGCCCAGCTCCCTCCTCTCCACAACCTCCCTTCAGGTAGTTGTAGAGAGCAACGAGGTCTCCCCTCAGCCTCCTCTTCTCCAGGCTGAACACCCCCAGCTCTCTCAGCCGCTCCTCATAAGATTTGTTCTCCAGCCCCTTCACCAGCTTCGTTGCTCTTCTCTGGACGCGCTCCAGAGCCACAACATCCCTCTTGTGGTGAGGGGCCCAGCACTGAACACAGGACTCGAGGTGCGGTCTCACCAGTGCCAGGTACAGGGGGAGAAGAACCTCCCTGGACCTGCTGGTCACACCATTCCTGATACAAGCCAAGATGCCATTGGCCTTCTTGGCCACCTGGGCCACTGCTGGCTCGTGTTCAGTCGCTGTCAACCAGCACCCCCAGGTCCTTCTCCTCCTGGCAGCTTTCCAGCCAGGCTTCTCCTAGTTTGTACCTCTGCTTAGGGTTGTTGTGCCCCAAGTGCAGGACCCGGCATTTGGCCTTGTTAAACCTCATGCCGTTGGTCTCAGCCCAGCAGTCCAGCCTGTTCAGATCCCTTTGCAGAGCCTCCCGACCCTCCAGCAGATCCACACTTCCACCCAGCTTGGTGTCATCTGCAAACTTGCTAAGGGAGGACTCGATGCCTTCATCCAGGTCGTTGATAAAGACATTAAACAGGACTGGACCCAGGACTGAGCCCACTCACTCAAGATGGCGGCAAAACCAACACCCCCGTGGCCTCACTCAAGATGGTGGCAACCTCGACACACGTGCCCTCACCCAAGATGGCGGTGGGCCCGCCCTTTCTCCCTCAACCTGCCCTCACTCAAGATGGCGGCAGCTTCGCCCGTCTCCCTCGCCCTTGCCCTTACTCAAGATAGCGGCGACAACGACATGCTGTACCCTCAATCAGGATGGCGACGAACTCCGTGCCCCCACTCAAGATGGCGGCAACACTGACAAGCTTTGCCCTCACTTAAGAGAGCGGCGGGCCCAGAGCCCTAATTCAGGATGGCTGCGGGACCCGTGCCCCCACTCAAATGGCGGCAACACTGACAAGCTGTGCCCTCACTCATGATGGTAGCGGGACACATGGCCCTACTCAACATGCCGGCGGACCCCTTGTCCCCACTCAAGATGGCGGCGACACTGACACGTTATGTCCCCACTCAAGATGGCGGCATGACCTCCTGTTTCCCTCCCAGATCCCTCACTCAAGATGCTGCGAAACTGACATGCAGTGCCCTCACTCAAGGTGGTGGCGACACGGAAATGCTGTTGCCTCACTCAAGATGGCGGCGGCTTCGGCCGTCTCCCTTGTCGTGCCCCCACCCAAGGTGGCGGCAGGACCCCCGGTTTCCGTCCAGTACCCTTACTCAAGGTGGCGGTGGGCCCCGTGCCTTCACTCACAGTGGCGGCGGCTTCGCCCGTCTCCCTCGCCCGTGGCCACACTCGAGTTTGTGGCGATATCTTCATGCCCTGCCCTCACTCACGATGGCGGCGAGTCCACCCATTCTGCATCGCCCGTTCCCTCAAAGTGGCAGCGACATCTTCACGCCCTGCCCTCACTCACGATGGCGGCAGGCCCGCCCAGAGTCCCTCACCGTGCCCTCACTCACGATGGCGGCAGGCCCGCCCAGAGTCCCTCACCGTGCCCTCACTCACGATGGCGGCAGGCCCACCCAGAGTCCCTCACCGTGCCCTCGCTCAAGATGGCGGCGGGCCCGCCCAGAGTCCCTCACTGTGCCCTCGCTCAAGATGGCGGCAGGCCCACCCAGAGTCCCTCACCGTGCCCTCACTCACGATGGCGGCAGGCCCACCCAGAGTCCCTCACCGTGCCCTCACTCACGATGGCGGCAGGCCCACCCAGAGTCCCTCACTGTGCCCTCGCTCAAGATGGCGGCAGGCCCGCCCAGAGTCCCTCACCGTGCCCTCACTCAAGATGGCGGCAGGCCCGCCCAGAGTCCCTCACCGTGCCCTCGCTCAAGATGGCGGCGGGCTCCTCCCTTCTCCCTTTCCCAGTCCTCACTCAAGACTTTTTGGTAATCTGCCCTTTTAGGGTCAGTTTGCGCTTTGATTGTTTGGAGGAATCAAGCTCTATAGCTCCGTTAAGGGTTATAACGCAGGTCTGTGTTTACTTGCCGACAGGGGCGAGGGGCTAATCCTCCTCACTCGCACACCCTGGGGTCTAACTAGCAGATAGTTAGAGTGTAAAGACAGGCCTAGTCATAAGCGCCTTGTACAGATTCATGACCTTTCTCCGCTTCCTGTTATCATGAGATTCCAGAAGCTTCCCCCACGCTGGTGCAGGCGCAGCGCCGTGGGCTGGGGCTCAGGGCTGAAGTCGCCTTCATCTTCCTCACGAATCATCCCGGAACTCAATCTGTGCGCAGGCGCAGCCTCATCCCGGTCGAGCTCCAAGTCCTCAGAGCAGGACGCAGTCGGCTTTCTGCTGTTGGGCACGTTCCAGCTTTCCCTTATCAGCGAATGTCTGTGAACGAGCTCCTCCCTTATCAACACCCAGGGTCTTCCAGGCCTTTACGAGCAGACAGCGCGCATCTCGGTGCGCTAAGCCCTCTAAGTTTTTCTAACTTTCCCCCCTGTATCATACGCCCGCTCATCAATTCCCCCCTGTCTTTTAAACTCAGGCAAATTCATTGGCCCCATCAAGGATCCATCTTTTAAAGGGGAACTGGGTAGCATTTTGCTTCAAAATTAATATTCCACACATTCTCACGAGCTCTAGAGAGAGAAGTCAAAATTGTTAGTTGTTGTAGCAGCATTCTCCAATTCCAAACAAACAACACAGGAGAGAAAACAAAGCCAACTAAAACTGACATCAACAGGACAACAATGGGGTGACAAAGCTTATTTAGAATGCCGGCCGCCGTGTTTCTGCGAAGAAAAGAGGCCGGATTGACCATGTTAGTAATTACAATTTTCTACCATTGCAGTCTGGTATCTGCAGGGAGAGCCAGTTTCCACCTTTCACTTCCAAAACAGCAGATATTTTATGGGACACCAACATAATCATTCTCTGGTGCAGGGTGAATTTTTGGGCTTCCCGGATATCTAGTATTACGGCCGTAACCGCTCGCAGGCGTCCAGCCCGACCTTTTGCAGTTGCGGCTGATTGCTTGGAAAAGCGTGGAACTGCTCGGTGATACGGGCCCGGATCCTGTGCCAATGCTAGAGGAGAAGAACATGGCTTACGGACATCTGGGAGTCCCAAGGCTGGAGCTGACACCAGGGCCTTGTTCAGTAGTTCAGAGGCCTCGATGGCTTCTTTATTCCTTTGAAGATGTTTCTGTTCAGTGGTTGAACAGCACCTGCGCGGCACGGCGCTCCCCGTGCCGGACCCTGGCTGGCGGCGCCATCGCCTCGCGCCCCCAACGGCCTCCGCCACCTTCTTCTTTCTGCGTTTCCAACACCGATAGAAGCAAAACGCGTGCGGCAGCCGGCGACCGATCGAAAGCTTTAATGCGGACAGCGCCTTCCGCCTGGGCGCGGGCAGGAGGAGGGGAGGAATCCGCTTCCCACGCGGCACCGAGGAGAGAGACCTGCGGGAGGGAAGCACAGAAAGGATCGTTAGCAGGGCGACGAGACGAGGCGGCCCTCGGCCCCGGGACAAAAGCACTTTCCTCCTTCGCCCACGGTTCCTTCTCTGACCTTCCAAGCCCCGCTCTACAGCCCCCCCAGAGCGAGCCGAGAAGAGAATCTCATTCCAAAGAGCGGCCAAAGGTTTCACTGCTCCCCCCAAAAGGAAACCGCGAGGGACGGGAGGACTCGCCAGACGGAAAGCGGCGTCACCGGACCGAGCTTCGGAAAAGTCCAGAGAGAGCACGATTTGTTTCGACGGTTATTCTGTTAGACGGACTTGGTCAAAAGGAGAAATGGAACCAAACCGAGTCTCACCCGGCGTGAACTCGTCACGCTGAGATGTTCTACCTCCCGCCCGCGTGCCAGCCCAGCCGAGAAAAGCAGCCCGGGCCCCCTGCTATTTCTCCTCCTCCTGAGGCACAAAGGCTCCCCCCGGCACGCCTCTTCCCGGGCCGGGGTCAGAGCCACCAGGAAGGCGCGAGGCACGCTCCGAGCTTGTGGAGTTAAGAGAGATCATCGCGATCCCACGACGACGCTTGTAGAGCTGAGAAACCAGCCACCTCGGCAGAGCCGCCCCTGTCGTTGGCGGAGCTGGTTTTACTCGCTGGGTTTGAGCCTTTGGCAGAGCAGCTGTAAAGCTAACGAACAGTCAGCGTGCAACAGGGAAACTTGAACAGACAGTCTGCAGTCCCGTTCGAGCCGGTCACCACATGGGGGGACACGAGGGCCCTGGGGGCGCAGGGGGCGCTGTCCCTCTCCCAGCCCCAGCCTGCACCCGTTGGCCGCGGCGAGCAGAAGAGCAGCAAACAGCCCGGAGCTGGGAGAGGCTGAGGAACAACATTTGGTCAGAAGAGGAAGGTCAGAGAAGATCAAGAAAAGTCAAAGAAGGTCGAAGGAGCTCACAGAAGGACAGAGGAGGTCAAAGAAGGTGGAAGGATCTCGCAGAAGGTCAGAGGAGGTCAAAGAAGGTGGAAGGAGCTCGCAGAAGGACGGAGAAGGTCAAAGAAGGTCAAAGAAGGTCAAAGGAGCTTGCAGAAGGACGGAGGAGGTCAAAGAAGGTCAAAGAAGGTCGAAGGAGCTCGCAGAAGGACGGAGGAGGTCAAAGAAGGTCAAAGAAGGTCAAAGGAGCTCGCAGAAGGACGGAGGAGGTCAAAGAAGGTCAAAGAAGGTCAAAGGAGCTCGCAGAAGGACGGAGGAGGTCAAAGAAGGTCAAGAAAGGTCGAATGACCTCGCAGAAGGACGGAGGAGGTCAAAGAAGGTCAAGAAAGGTCGAAGGAGCTTGCAGAAGGACGGAGGAGGTCAAAGAAGGTCAAAGAAGGTCGAAGGAGCTCGCAGAAGGACGGAGGAGATCAAAGAAGGTCAGAGAAGGTCAAAGGAGCTCGCAGAAGGACGGAGGAGATCAAAGAAGGTCAAAGAAGGTCGAAGGAGCTCGCAGAAGGACGAAGGAGGTCAAAGAAGGTCAGAGAAGGTCAAAGGAGCTCGCAGAAGGACGGAGGATATCAAAGAAGGTCGGAGAAGGTCGGAGAAGGTCGGAGAAAGACAGAGGAGGTCGAAGAAGTTCAAGAAGGACGAACGAGCTCGCAGAAGGACTTAGGAGGTCGAAGAAGGTCAGAGGAGGTCGAAGGAGCTCGCAGGAGGACGGAGAACGTCAGAGAAGGTCAAAGGAGGTCGAAGGAGCTTGCAGGAGGACGGAGGACGTCAGAGAAGGTCAGAGGAGGTCGAAGGAGGACGGAGGACGTCAGAGAAGGTCGACGGAGATCGCAGCAGGGCAGAGGAGGTCGAAGCAGGGCAAAGGAGGTCGCAGCAGGCAGAGGAGGTCGCAGCAGGGCAGAGGAGGTCGCAGCAGGGCAGAGGAGGTCGCAGCAGGGCAGAGGAGGTCGCAGCAGGGCAGAGGAGGTCGCAGCAGGGCAGAGGAGGTCGCAGCAGGGCAGAGGAGGTCGAAGAAGGGCAGAGGAGGTCGCAGAACGTCAAAAACGGTCGGAGAAGGTCGGAGAAGGTCGAAGAAGGTCGAAGAAGGTCAAAGCAGGGCAGAGAAGGTCAAAGAAGGTCAAAGAAGATCGGAGAAGGTCAAAGAAGGTCGAAGAAGGTCGGAGAAGGTCGAAGAAGGTCAAAGAAGGTCAAAGAAGGTCGGAGAAGGTCGGAGAAGGTCAAAGAAGGTCGAAGAAGGTCGAAGAAGGTCGAAGAAGGTCGGAGAAGGTCAAAGAAGGTCGGAGAAGGTCAAAGAAGGTCGGAGAAGGTCAAAGAAGGTCGGAGAAGGTCAAAGAAGGTCGGAGAAGGTCGGAGAAGGTCGGAGAAGGTCGGAGAAGGTCGGAGAAGGTCGGAGAAGGTCGGAGAAGGTCAAAGAAGTTCGGAGAAGGTCAAAGAAGGTCGGAGAAGGTCAAAGAAGGTCGGAGAAGGTCAAAGAAGGTCGGAGAAGGTCGGAGAAGGTCGGAGAAGGTCGGAGAAGGTCGGAGAAGGTCGGAGAAGGTCGGAGATGGTCGGAGATGGTCGGAGAAGGTCGGAGGAGGTCGGAGGAGGTCGGAGGAGGTCAAAGAAGGTCAAAGGAGCTCGCAGAAGGACGGAGGAGGTCAAAGAAGGTCAAAGAAGGTCAAAGGAGCTCGCAGAAGGACGGAGGAGGTCAAAGAAGGTCAAGAAAGGTCGAATGACCTCGCAGAAGGACGGAGGAGGTCAAAGAAGGTCAAGAAAGGTCGAATGACCTCGCAGAAGGACGGAGGAGGTCAAAGAAGGTCAAGAAAGGTCGAAGGAGCTTGCAGAAGGACGGAGGAGGTCAAAGAAGGTCAAAGAAGGTCGAAGGAGCTCGCAGAAGGACGGAGGAGATCAAAGAAGGTCAGAGAAGGTCGAAGGAGCTCGCAGAAGGACGGAGGAGATCAAAGAAGGTCAAAGAAGGTCGAAGGAGCTCGCAGAAGGACGAAGGAGGTCAAAGAAGGTCAGAGAAGGTCAAAGGAGCTCGCAGAAGGACGGAGGATATCAAAGAAGGTCGGAGAAAGACAGAGGAGGTCGAAGAAGTTCAAGAAGGACGAACGAGCTCGCAGAAGGACTTAGGAGGTCGAAGAAGGTCAGAGGAGGTCGAAGGAGCTCGCAGAAGGACGAAGGAGGTCAAAGAAGTCAGAGAAGGTCAAAGGAGCTCGCAGAAGGACGGAGGATATCAAAGAAGGTCGGAGAAAGACAGAGGAGGTCGAAGAAGTTCAAGAAGGACGAACGAGCTCGCAGAAGGACTTAGGAGGTCGAAGAAGGTCAGAGGAGGTCGAAGGAGCTCGCAGGAGGACGGAGAACGTCAGAGAAGGTCAAAGGAGGTCGAAGGAGCTTGCAGGAGGACGGAGGACGTCAGAGGAGGTCGAAGGAGGACGGAGGACGTCAGAGAAGGTCGACGGAGATCGCAGCAGGGCAGAGGAGGTCGAAGCAGGGCAAAGGAGGTCGCAGCAGGGCAGAGGAGGTCGCAGCAGGGCAGAGGAGGTCGCAGCAGGGCAGAGGAGGTCGCAGCAGGGCAGAGGAGGTCGCAGCAGGGCAGAGGAGGTCGCAGCAGGGCAGAGGAGGTCGCAGCAGGGCAGAGGAGGTCGAAGGAGCTCGCAGAAGGGCGGAGGAGAACAAAGAAGGTCAGAGAAGGTCGAAGGAGCTCACAGAAAGACGGAGGAGGTCAAAGAAGGCCTAAGAGGGTCGAAGGAATTCGCAGAAGGACAGAGAGGGTCAAAGAACGTCAAAGGAGCTCGCAGAAGGACGGAGGAGGTCCTAAAAGGTCAGAGAAGGTCGAAGGAGCTCGCAGAATGACGGAGGAGATGAAAGAAGGTCAGAGAAGGTCGAAGGAGCTCGCAGAATGACGGAGGAGGTCAAACAAGGTCAAGGAACGCCGAAGGACCTCACAGAAGGACGGAGAAGGTCAAAGAAGGTCACAGGAGGTCGAAGGAGCTCGCAGAAGGATGGAGAAGGTCAAAGAAGGTCAGAGAAGGTCGAAGGAGCTCGCAGAAGGAGGGAGGAGGTCAAAGAAGGTCAGAGAAGGTCGAAGGAGCTCGCAGAAGGACAGAGGAGGTCAAAGAAGATCAGAGAAGGTCAAAGGAGCTCGCAGAAGGACGGAGAAGGTCAAAGAAGGTCAGAGAATGTGAAGGAGATCGCAGAAGGACAGAGGAGGTCAAAGAAGGTCAAGGAAGGCTGAAGGAGCTCGCAGAAGGAGGGAGGAGGTCAAAGAAGGTCAAAGAAAGTCGAAGGAGCTCGCAGAAGGAGGGAGGAGGTCAAAGAAGGTCAAAGAAGGCCGAAGGAGCTCGCAGAAGGAGGGAGGAGGTCAAAGAAGGTCAAAGAAGGCCGAAAGAGCTCGTAGAAGGAGAGAGGAGGTCAAAGAAGGTCAAAGAAGGCCGAAGGAACTCGAAGAAGGACGGAGGAGGTCAAAGAAGGTCAAGAAAGGTCGAAGAAGCTCGCAGAAGGAGGGAGGAGGTCAAAGAACGTCAAAGAAGGCCGAAGGAGCTCGCAGAAGGAGGGAGGAGGTCAAAGAAGGTCAGAGAAGGTTGAAGAAGCTCGCAGAATGACGGAGGAGGTCAAAGAAGGTCAGAGAAGGTCGAAGGAGCTCGCAGAAGGACGGAGGAGATCAAAGAAGGTCAGAGAAGGTCGCAGGAGTTCGCAGAAGGATGGAGAAGGTCAAAGAAGGTCAGAGAACATCGAAGGAGATCGTAGAACGACGGAGGAGATCAAAGAAGGTCAGAGAAGGGCAAAGGAGCTCGCAGAAGGACCAAGGAGGTCAAAGAAGGTCAAGAAATGTCGAAGGAGCTCGCAGAAGGAGGGAGGAGGTCAAAAAAAGTCAAAGAAGGCCGAAGGAGCTCGCAGAAGGACGGAGGAGGTCAAAGAAGGTCAAAGAAGGCCGAAGGAGCTCGCAGAAGGACGGAGAAGGTCAAAGAAGATCAAAGAAGGACGAAGGAGCTCGCAGAAGGACGGAGGAGGTCAAAGAAGGTCAAAGAAGTTCGAAGGAGCTCACAGAAGGAGGGAGGAGATCAAAGAAGGTCAAAGAAGGACGAAGGAGCTCGCAGAAGGAGGGAGGAGGTCAAAGAAGGTCAGAGAAGGGCTAAGGAGCTCGCAGAAGGACCGAGGAGGTCAAAGAAGGTCAGAGAAGGTAGAAGGAGCTCGCAGAAGGAGGGAGGAGGTCAAAGAAGGTCAGAGAAGGTCGAAGGAGCTCGCAGAAGGACGGAGGAGGTCAAAGAAGGTCAGAGAAGGTAGAAGGAGCTCACAGAAGGACGGAGGACGTCAAAGAAGGTCAGAGAAGGTCGAAGGAGCTCGCAGAAGGACGGAGGAGGTCAAAGAAGGTTAAAGAAGGTCGAAGGAGCTCATAGAAGGATGGAAGAGGTCAAAGAAGGTCAGAGAAGGTCGAAGGACCTCGCAGAACGACGGAGGAGGTCAAAGAAGGTCAAGGAAGGTCAAAGGAGCTCGCAGAAGGATGGAGAAGGTCAAAGAAGGTCAAGAAAGGTCGAAGGAGATCGCAGAAGGACGGAGGAGGTCAAAGAAGGTCAGAGAAGGTCGAAGGAGCTCGCAGAAGGACCGAGGAGGTCAAAGAAGGACAGAGAAGATCGAAGGAGCTCGCAGAAGGACGGAGGAGGTCAAAGAAGGTCAGAGAAGGTCGCGGGAGTTCGCAGAAGGATGGAGAAGGTCTAAGAAGATCAGAGAAGTTCAAAGGAGCTCACCGAAGGACGGATAAGGTCAAAGAAGGTTAAAGAAGGTCAAAGGACCTCGCAGAAGGATGGAGAAGGTCAAAGAAGGTCAGAGAAGGGCGAAGGAGCTCGCAGAAGGACCAAGGAGGTCAAAGAAGGTCAGAGAAGGTCGAAGGAGCTCGCAGAAGGACGGAGGAGGTCAAAGAAGGTCAGAGAAGGTCGAACGACCTCGCAGAAGGACAGAGGAGGTCAAAGAAGGTCAGAGAAGGGCGCAGGAGATCGCAGAAGGACAGAGGAGGTCAAAGGAGGTGAAGGAAGGTCGAAGGAGCTCACAGAAGGAGGGAGGAGGTCAAAGAAGGTCTAAGAACATCGAAGTAGCTCGCAGAAGGAGGGAGGAGGTCAAAGAAGGTCAAAGAAGGTCGAAGGAGCTCGCAGAAGGAGGGAGGAGGTCAAAGAATGTCTAAGAAGATCGAAGGAGCTCGCAGAGGAACGGAGGAGGTCAAAGAAGGTCGAAGGAGCTCTCAGAAGGACAGAGGAGATCAAAGAAGATCAGAGAAGGTCGAAGGAGCTAAGAGAAGGATGGAGGAGGTCAAAGAAGGTCAGAGGAGGTCGAAGGAGCTCGCAGAAGGACAGAGGAGGTCAAAGAAGGTCAAAAAAGGTTGAAGGAGCTCGCAGAAGGACAGAGGAGGTCAAAGAAGGCCAAGAAAGGTCGAAGGAGCACGCAGAAGGATGGAGGAGGTCAGAGAAGGTCAAAGGAGCTCGCAGAAGGATGGAGGACGTCAAAGAAGATCAAGGAAGGTCGAAGAAGCTCACAGAAGGACAGAGGAGGTCAAAGAAGGTCAAGAAAGGTCGAAGGAGCTCGCAGAAGGACCAAGGAGGTCAAAGAAGGTCAAAAAAGGTCGAAGGAGCTCGCAGAAGGACAGAGAAGGTCAAAGAAGGAGAAGAAAGGTCGAAGGAGCTCGCAGAAGGATGGAGGAGGTCAAAGAAGGTCAGAAAAGGTCGAAGGAGCTCGCAGAAGGACGGAGGAGGTCAAAGAAGGTCAGAGAAGGTCGAAGGAGCTCACAGAAGGACGGAGGAGTTCAAAGAAGGTCAGAGAAGGTCGAAGGAGCTCGCAGAAGGATGGAGGAGGTCAAAGAAGGTCAGAGAAGGTCGAAGGAGCTCGCAGAAGGACGGAGGAGTTCAAAGAAGGTCAGAGAAGGTCAGAGGGGCTCGCAGAAGGACGGAGGAGGTCAAAGAAGGTCAGAGAAGGTCGAAGGAGGTCGCAGCAGGGCAGAGGAGGTCGCAGGGGCTCGCACAAGGACAGAGGGGGTCAGAGGAGGTCGAAGGGGTTCGCAGAAGGACAGAGGAGGTCGAAGCAGGACAGAGGAGGTCACAAAAGTCAAACAGGGCCTGAGGAGGGCATGGGGGAATTTGCATGTGTGTGGTGTGGGCCCGAAAAAGCCACATACCCGAATGCTGCTGACCTGGAGGGCACCACCATGCTGCTTCTCCCCCTCTCCCTGAGGAGGCGTCGGGATCCCGCAGGGGCTCTCTCATCATCAATACGTCTGACAGAGTCTCTCTGCTGACAGAGCAAAAACAATCATAGAATCAGAGTACCCATAGGTTGGAAAGGACCCACCGGATCAGCGAGTCCAACCATTCCCATCAATCACTAACCCGTGTCCCTCAGCACCTCATCCACCCGCCCCTTAAACCCCTCCAGGGAAGGGGACTCAACCCCCTCCCTGGGCAGCCTCTGCCAGGGACCAATGACCCTTTCTGTCAACAATTGTTTCCTAATGTCCAGCCTGACCCTCCCCTGGTGGAGCTTGAGGCTATTCCCTCTCGTCCTGTCCCCTGTCCCTTGGGAGAAGAGCCCAGCTCCCTCCTCTCCACAAAACTCCTCTCAGGTAGTTCTAGAGAGCAATGAGGTCTCCCCTCAGCCTCCTCCTCTCCAGGCTGAACACCCCCAGCTATGATGGAAAGGGGTTTGGCCAGCACGTCCGCCAGCTCCTTCAATGCTCTTGGCTGGATCCCATCCCGCCCCAGAGACCTGTGGGTGTCTCGCTGGGCAAGCAAGGCTCTGACCACCTCCTCTTGGATCATGGGAGCCTCATTCTGCTCCTCTAACTCCTGGGTTTGGACACAGAGGGAACAACCTTCCTTACTATTAAAGACTGAGGCAAAGAAGGCATTAAGTACCTCAGCCTTGCCCTCATCCCCTGTCACTCTTGTCAGTTCTGCCTCCAATAGGGTCTGAATATTCTCCCTAGTCCTTCTTTTATTGTTAATGTATTTATAAAAAGATTTTTTATTGCCTTTCACAGACTTAGCCAATTTGATTCCTAGTTGGGCCTTAGCCCTCCTGATTTTTTCTCTGCACGATCTCAGTTCCTCCATGTAGTTCACCCAAGAGGCCTGTCCCTTCTTCCGATGCTCACAGACCCTCCTCTCCTTTTTGATGTCTCTCAAGATCTCCTTACTCAACCAAGCAGGTTTTCTCCCCTGCCGGCTCCTTTTCCGGAACATGGGGATGGCTTTCTCCTGAGCTGCTAGGGCTCCTTTCTGAAGAGCTCCCAGCCCTCGTGGGCTCCCTCGCCCTCAAGCGCTGCCTCCCATGGGACTTTGCCAACCAGCCTTCTGGACAGTCTAAAGTCTGCCCTCTGGAGATTTAATGCGACTGTCCTGCTAATCCCCCTCTTCACCTCACCTAGAGCAGAAAACCCCATCACCTCGTGACTGTTGTGTCCCAGGCGTCCTCCTACCACCTCACCCCCCCCCAAGGCCTTCTCTGTTCACGAACAGCAGGTCCAGGAGGGCACCTGCCCTTGGCGCTTCACTCACCACTTGTGTGAGGACGTTGCTTTCCACGCACTCCAGGAGCCTCCTAGGCTGCTTCCTCTCGGCTCTATTGTACTTCCAGCAGATACCCGGAAGATTGAAGCCTGCCCCGAGGACAAGAGGCAGCGATCTTGAGACTGTCCCCAGGTGCTTATGGAAGAGCTCATCAGCTGCTGCTTCTCGGCTGGCTGCTCTGGAACAGACTCCATCACTGGATCTGCCTCTTGGGGGCTCCCCCGATTTTAACCCCCAGGCACTCGGCCCCATCCTCACCGCGATCGAGCTCGAGGGGATCAAAGCAAAAGGAACGAGCTCTTAGGGCAAAATACTCCGAGGAACCGTGGTTGAAATGAACCCCCCCCCCTGCCCCCGCAGCTCTCAGCACCGCACACAACACCCCAAAAAAGCGACACCCCCCTCGCTCTCTCTAGACTGAGAACACAAAAGCGCTTTCCAAGCCTCCCTTTCCGCTCCTTCCCCCCCTTCTCCTCCCATTGTGCCCCATACACCCCCTGCGCTCCCCCTCCCGCCCTTCCCCGGGGGCAGCGAAACACACCCCGGCCCCGGCAGGACCGCGGAGCGCGGAGAGCGAGCCCGGAGCGGCGCCGCCGGCCATAGAGCGCTGCCCCGCGCCGCTCCCGGCCGCCCCCCC
Organism: Clamator glandarius; assembly: GCA_033459285.1. Taxonomy (NCBI): domain Eukaryota; kingdom Metazoa; phylum Chordata; class Aves; order Cuculiformes; family Cuculidae; genus Clamator; species Clamator glandarius. The sequence goes on from JAUNZM010000361.1 coordinate 62,388, forward strand.
GCCCTCGAGCCGCGCCTCTCCGGGCGCCTCTGACTCCCCCGAGCCCAGCCCCGTTCCAGCCGTTCCCCGGCGGGGCTGGCGCGGGCCCCGGCGGGCAGCGAGGGAGCGCGGCGCCCGCGCCACGTGCGCGGCAGGAACCGCTCGCCCGCGCTCCGCCTCGGCCCGCCCCCCGGCCGCTCTCCCGGCGCCGATTGGCCGCCGCTCGCCGAGGGACGCGCGGCGCAGCCAATGGGAGCGCTCTCTGCGGGGCCCTTCCCGGGGGCTCTCGGGGGACGCGGGGGGCGCGGGCACCCCGGGCAGGGACGGGGGACGCGCGGGGCTCGGGGCGCCGTCCCTCTCCCGGCCATCAGCCTGCACCTCGCTGGCCGCAGCCGGCGGCGGGCGGAGGGGCAGCGAAGAGCAGAGCCGAGCCGTCCCGAACGGCGCCGCGCGGAGCCGACAGAAGCCGAGCGGATCCGAGCCGCAATTCGAGTCGCGCCGCTCCCCGCCCCTCCCGGCTCGTCCGCCCCGGGCTGCAGTACCGTCCCGCGGCCACGGCGCGGCAGCACCGAGCCCCCCCCTCATTTCCAGGGCATCGAAAGGCTGCGAGCTCCGCGCTCTGATTGGTCACTTCTCTATCCGTCCTTGCCAGTGCTGGTTTTTCATTGGCTGTAGGTGCCGCTCTTGATTGGTCTATTCTCGATGCCATCTTGTCAGTCCTGTCTTCTGATTGGCTGTGCCTTCCGCGCTGTGATTGGTCACTTCTTGATCCTGCCGGCGCTGTCTTGTGATTGGCCTCGAGAGCCACGTTCTGATTGGTCGCTCCACGATTCCCCCTTGCCGGTGCCGTGCTCTGATTGGCTGTGGACTCCGCGCTCTGATTGGTCGCCTCTGGATCCCACTTTGCCTGTGCCGCGTTCTGTGGCCATTTTATGGACAATTTCCCCTTTTATGGACAATTCGGCCAGTTTGCCCTTATATGGTCAATCTGCTCTTCTATCGCAACTGTCTCAGTTTGACTTATATGGTCAATTTGCCCTTATCTTTGGTAATTTGACATTTTATGGCAATTGGCCCAGTTTGCCCTTACGGGGTCAAGTTGCTCTTTTATGGCAGTTGGCCCAGTTTGCCCTCATATAATCAACTTGCCCCTTTATGGCAATTTGCCCTTTTACAGCAACGGGCCAAGTTTACCCATATGGTCAATGATAGGGACCCTGTGCGCCCCCTCCGGGCTGCAGTACCGCTGCGCGGCCACGGCGCGGCAGCACCGAGTCACCACACGTCCCCGGGCTGCAGTACCGCTCCGCGGCCACGACGCGGCAGCACCGAGTCACCACACGTCCCCGGGCTGCAGTACCGCTCCGCGGCCACGGCGCGGCAGCACCGAGTCACCACACGTCCCCGGGCTGCAGTACCGCTGCGCGGCCACGACGCGGCAGCACCGAGCCGGGCGAAGCTATTCTTTGACCGTTTCTCGAGTCGCGGGTTCGAGCCCGACGGGCGCCCGATCGCCCGCAGCAGCAGCTCCCGCGGCGCTGCCCGCACTCCCCTCCCCTCCCGCGCTGCGGGCTCCGCAGCAGCTCACACTGGGGTAGACGGGACCCTTTGTCCATCAAGTAGGAAATCAAACGGGGAGGAAAGCTTGTGGAGAGAACGAGAAACCACAAGACAGAAAACAGAGACAGTTTTGTGTTTGCCTAAGCTGATTGTGTGGGTGCAAAGGGGGTTGTCTAACCATATATGGATACAGAATATATTTGTAGATAAGGGTTGTTGTGTCAAAATTGCCTTCTGCTGAAACTAATTAAACTACAGAAAACCAAGGAGTCGGGTATATGGAGGAATTCGGAGGGAGCTGCCCAAGTGTTGCAAGGGGCCTGGACACACGGATGAGAAGAACTCTCTACGTGGCGACGCAGACGCAGAAAACCCCACGAACACGGAGACGGAAACACAGAAAAGACTGAAGGGCGGGGCAATCGGTGTGAGCCGTTGGCGGAGCGCGGGCTCCCCGGCTGCACCCAGCGCTGTTTGCTTGTCATTGCTTGCTGTAATCAATAAACGACTAATTGATCCGTAAGGGCCGAAGCAAATGATTCGCCTCCATTTATAAGCCAGCCCGTGGCTGCCCTCCCTCGGGCCGAGCCCAGCGAGGCGAGCAGGGCTGCGCTGACGGGTGGAGCGGCGGCCGCAGGCTCCGCTCTTCCCGCGCCGAGGGGACGCTCTCCGAGCCCTCTGCGGCCAGCAAACCTCACTCACCTTCACCGCTCTCCCTCCGAGCGGCAGCTGAAAGGGAGAGGTGGCGCTTCCAGAGGAGAGTCCGCAGCTTTCCCTCGCTCCCACACGCCGGCTCCGGATAACGGGAGCTGCTCCGACGGGAGGCGTTTCGGCTGTGAAATACGGGCAGGCTGGAAAGGAAGAACCGACCCGCTGCAGGAAAGGACACGGGATTCCAGGCTGGCACGAGGGGACTCTGGAAGCGGCAGCCGCATCGACAGCGAGAGCACTTCCCTGCTGAACATCCGCATGTCGTCGCGATCCGGCACGCGGCCCCGGCCGCCAGCGAGCCCGTCTGAGCCAATCAGCCACCCGTGCAGCGAACGGCGGCTGCCAACTCGGGGCCTGCGCGGCACGATGCTCCCCGTGCCGGACCCCGGCTGGCGGCGCCATCGCCTCGCGCCCCCAACGGCCTCCGCCACCTTCTTCTTTCTGCGTTTCCAACACTGATAGAAGCAAAACGCGTGCGGCAGCCGGCGACCGATCGAAAACGCTGAACGCGGACAGCGCCGGTTTACACAGGGCTCCTCGGGCTTCCCCGCGCCTGGGCAGAAGAGGCCAAAGGGTCCCGAGAACGGACACGCTCTTCCCAGAGCCGTCAGGGGCCGCACCGGCGCGTGCTCCCGCCGGCACAGATCTCGCAGGACACGTACGAGCAGAACGACAGATTCGGGCTGCTCCCAACCTCCGCCCTCGGAAGGCTGGGGGAGCCCGGGTTGGCAGGCGGAGCTCCCCTCAGCGAGGCGGCTGGTGCCGGCGGCAGCGTTCTTCCCAGCGGGTGCATCTGGGGCCCGCTGCTCCTGGCCGATGGCAGCTCATCCCCCTTCCCTTCACACTGGAGCTCAACAAGCCCGGAGGACAACAGCGTGACGGGTCACTTGAACCAAATCCATACGTGGAACCGCAGCTCCTCACGCCGCTCGCCTCCACAGAATGCCGCTTGTTACAAGGACAGCAATGAAACTCCAAAACGCCCCTCAAGCAATCGGTTTATGAGGCTGTCAGAAGCCAGGCTGGCGCTTCCATGTACCCAGTGCTGATGAAACAGCATCTGCCTCGCTACACGTTTGGTAAGCTATACAAACTTAACTCAAACGACTAAACATTTAACTTGTATTATAGACCTGAATTCACTTTCCTCAGAAACGAGTTAGAAACATTTTCCCAAATGCCTGGACCATCACTTTCCCAGTGAGTGTCTGACAGGGAGCAGGACCTCACCTGACTGCTGAAATGATACTTGCAAGTGTTGGCACCAAGGACCCGACGCCAAAGGTTACCAGAACAAGCAGAGAACCGTGCGCTCTCCTTAGCATTCCGTTTTCTTTCAAGTCTTACGGATGACAGGCCGTCTCGCATAAAGCTACACAGCCACACAAGTTCACTTCAGCTGCTCAGGCACGTCCACTCCTCCACACAAGCTGTTTTACACGCTGTAACTCTGAACTGAACTCGAGCTATGTCAACATATGGCACTTCTCGCGGGGGTCCCGCAGCAATTAAAGCTAACAAATATCTACAGCGAATACAATTCCAATATACGTATGACAATTTATTGTACCACTGTTCATATAAAGCATTTCAATCCGAAATGGTCAGAAACAATCTTAAATATCTGCATAAGAATTTACAAACATTAATAAAGATACACTGCAAACTGCAACCTTCCGAGCGTTCTAGTGCGAGTTCCAGTAGTTATCCATGTTCAAATAAAATGGACAATACCAGCAGGGATGCATACCTCCATTGTCTTTATTTATAAAGAAGTGACAACACTAGAAAACACATCGATAACCGGTGCTTTGAACAGTGAAGGTGGGAATCTAAAAAAGTCTGATTAAACTAAACAACCTTAGGTCTTTATCAAGTTGCATATCTGCCAGGAATGCTGAGATGTGAGAGTTAAAACCTGCAATATCCCATAACGGAACAGCCATGGAATATCAAATATAATCTCAGATTTCCAAACCAGTACATAAAAAAACCCATCACTAAGTATTAGAAGACCACTGCAATTTCTTATTGCTTTTAGAGTTAAATAACAATCCTCAAATAAACCAACCCCCAAAAGATCTCTACAGCATCCTTCTCATCCTCCTGTTCGGTCAATAACACTGGAAGCAATCCATTATTATACGGTGCAGCAAGAGAGGCACTAAAAAACCCAAACAAAACCTATGTGGGTCCATGGACACCCCCACCCTCCCTGCCCGCCCTCACCCCAACACCCACGATAACCACTGAGCGCCAGCAGAGAAGCAAAACTCAATAGACAAAACCAGAAACCTGACTGCCGTAGGAAGGAAACTAAGAAAGGTACAGCTTCCTTAAATATTCAAAATCTGATGTTTTCCATAACAAAGCACATCACCCTCATCCTTTAAGGAGGGAAATCGCTTTATACGTGTCTAATCCTCACACATGCCGAGTAGTCCTCAAGTCCACCGAGCAACACTGCGCAGCAGCTGAGTTGGAATTCAACAACGCTTCAAAAACTACAGTAATATTCAATGCGCTTTTTACTAAGGAGAGGAAAAAAACAAATGTACGTTGATGCTGTTCTTGCCAGTTCAGCGTTTCTGCAGCAATTCCACGGCTCTCCTGCAGCGTGGAAGTTCTACCAGCATCATTCTTCTGAGTCGTCCTCAGAGGCTGTTGGAACAACACAGTGTGATCAGAAGCCTTGACAGAGACTGGAGAAGCTCGAGCACTTTAACACAAGCAGTGGAAATACAGGTAATTAGCTAATAGTCAACAGCAGACTGTAATACCCACCCAAACTTTGTGTAATTACAGAGCTTAACTATGAAATGCATCTCACATCTGAAAGGTACAGCATTTTCAAGTTAGAACTTGGCGTTACAGAATGAAGTCTCCTCCCGCTGTTCTTCCTCAAAATAAAAGGAAGAAAACTTATTTACGCCAGAGATTCAACTTTTACGTAGCGTGTGGCTAATTCCAACCGTAGTCAGAGGAGAACATATTCAATCCATGACAGCAGCACCCACCACAAGGGAAAGAAATGACTCACCAAGTTAACAATTTGGATACTAAAATACCTAGAAAGGCTCAGCAGTCTAAACAAACAGAAAGACCCTGAAAAATTGTACACGCGTATGTTGCTCAATGCAATTAAGTCAAGCCTACTTAGAAAGAAGCTCCTCTCTCTCCAGCCCCGTTTTTTCAGCATATGCACAATGAACACAAAGCCCACACATGCATCGGATTTTGATGTTGCCAGGTGAATTCAAAGACAAACCAGACTCGTCAGCTATGGCTTAAAAAGTCAGTACACTCAGTTACAATAAGTTTGTATAGTGTCAGCTTGTCCCTAACAGGAAAGCGATCCGCCCTCTGTGGCAAACTCTGCTCTGTAGAAAATATTTACGCTTGTGTAACTCGTTCCATCTCTGAACACAGACAGAAGCAAGGTCTCTCCTCACTTCCAGATCTTAGAACCTATTTATAACTAAAGTGGCAACACTAACAAACCTGCCATTCCTTTTCCTCACCTCCAAGTTAGATCAAGCCTGAATCAAACAGATTTAACTACTGTGCAAAGTGGGACCCATGAAGTTTTTTCTCTAATAAGGATGCACATAAATTAAAAATAAAATCCAAACTGAAGCCCACCTTTGCTCTGAATGCAGAAACAATACTCTGCTCCTTGGACTGAAACCTACAGGCACACACCATTCCTTATCAGACTCCAGATACATCCTACAGGCTTAAAATCAGTATACAAACTTTGAGCGTTGATTAACAAGCCTCTACTGCCTGTTCATCTTGCCCAGAAACACTGCTTAGATTCAGGACAGATTTACCAGAAGCTGGCACATCGTCTTGAATTTAAGCACGCGGAAGAAGACTTGAGGTGAGAAGTAGCCCAGTCCTCGGCCAAAGCTGACAAGTTTCATTCCTGAGCTGGATAGGTCTGATTAAGGAACATACGCAACCAAAAACTGCACGTGGGCAGAAAAAAAGAAAGGGGAGAAGAGGGCAAAAAATGAAAAGGGAGAAGAGGAACTGGCAAGGCAAGTCTGGCAATTAAGTGCAGTGAATTTCAACTTTAAACGTTTCTTTTCTAGTAGGATCCCTATGAAAGGCTGCAGCTTGAAGGCCGCCACCAGTTCGAGGCCTACGAACTACTGCAATTACAGACCCAAACTTTAACTAGTGAGCAATGGTATTGCCAGCAGAAAGCACTTCTGTGGCCTGAACAACCGTGCTGTTGGGAAATTAATCACGGAGAATTAAAACACGTTCCCCCTCAGAATAATTCTACTGCTAAAGGAAAAAGCACTGCTGGGTAAAGTGAAATTTCCAGTAATTCAGTTTGGTATTGTGAACCTTGGCGCGGAGGATTGTACTCATTCAACTGCGAGTTCATCCAACAGCAGGGGGGAGGGAGAGGAGAAGCACCTACTTTCAATATCTTCCACATGTGCCTGAAGAGATCTTGCAAGGTTAATAAACTAGAAACAAGGCAGAGAGAAAGTAGTTTAAAAGTTGCAAAGTTATTTGCAGAAATCTGCAACAAGTTAGCAAAGTTTTCTTCACTTTTTCTTCACTATTTCCATCCCAAAGCTTTATCCCAGATGTCGGTTATCCTAACCCATTTGCCCAACTTACAGAATTCAATGTGAAATTCAATATAAATCACCACACGTTAAACTTCAAATTGCTACTGCCCCGTTATTTCAGCTTCCACTCTATGACAAATGTTTCTGGTAGCAGCTAGCGGCATCATCTTCACATTCTACAGGCTGTAAAACAGATCAGGTTTGAAAGCAGCACACACAAATAAGTGCCAATTTTACGAAAACCGTTTCTAGAAACCGTAATGCAGAAAAACATCATCCCTAAGTACGACGTTAGTTGGATCCATCTCATTTACTTTACAACTAACACGGCAAACCAGAGCCTTCTGACTGAACGAGGTTAATGAAAAAATACACAGAAGTCTTTAACTGCGAACAAGAAGTTTAAAAGCGGGATTGCTATTAGGCAACGGTGGCAGTTTAACGTTACAAGTACGTGGGATCAAAACACAAAGCCAAAATCCCTAGGGATACAAGTTTCTCAAGCAAATTTAAAAGTCTTGGCTACGTGGTTTTTTGTCAGTGACCACCTACATCAACCTTCAGCAACAGCCCAGACGTTGGGACGCAGCAAATAAATATTAGACAAGACTCTAAGGCTACAGTTCCCATAGCTCAGTTGTAGGCTGAGCGGCAAAGAGCCACTGGTGCTCTTATCCCTTTCAATTTACGCAGTGTCACACAATGGTGTAATCCTGCCTCGGATGAAAATCCAGTAAAAGCATCTTATTTCTGCAGTCCACTCAGGCTAACAACCTGAGCCGGTGCCGGCTGCTACTACAGTACCTGTCTGTTCCATTTTTCCGCTTGCAGCAGGGAACACTGGACAGTGCACACGTGGATCATGGAATACAAACATTAATCAGATGTGCGTGGAAAAGAGGACCACTGTTCTAATACACAAAAGAGATGACAGCACAGTCCTGTCCCCGGCCCAGGGGCCCTGTACCTGCTAGCACCCATTCCAGCAAGCTCAATATTGTCAATGCCTTGTACAGAAATAAAAAATGAAACCAGTATTTCAGGAGCTCGCTTGACAAAGACCACCGATTCGTTACCTAGTGCCCAAGAAACATGCAGGATCCAGGATTTCTGAGTCACTACGCACAAACAGCTTTGTGTGATGCGCTTATTGGTAGAACGTGTACTTGCTGCATTTCTGAGCCAGGACATTTAAGTGACGAGACTCCAGTCCAATACAACCGTGAAGAGTTTTGCGCGATGCCCAAAACCCAGCCTGCACCAGCCCCTCTCCGAACTGAGCATCCACCTGCACGCTTGAACAGAAACCAGCAGACTTTGGACCTCTGCAGTGTAAACTGTCACAGAGAGAATGCCAAACAAACAAGGTAGTCCAAGATTCTCACCTGCTCGTTCTGTACAAGACGAGATTAACCTTTCAGTTTTGCATAAATTCTCAGCAATTATGACATGACACATGCACAACAATGAATTACTGACAACCCTGACAACAATGCTTTTGCTACACAGTAACTGCAATACAGTCAGACCTTCAGTGTCAGATCAAACCTGGCGTTTACTGCATTGATAAACCCAGTCCAATTTCGACCTACATTTATTAAATAAGTATGTTTCTTGAGTATCTAGCTCCTAGATGGCTTGAGGTAACAACCCAGCTCTCCTCAGGAGCAACTCCTGCCACAAAAATCCCTGCATACTTACACTGACGCGGGTGCCAGGCTCGCTCGCCGTTCCTAGCATATCGGAAAAGCGCTGCTCGCACAAGTGTAACAACACTACAAGGTAGAGACCAGAGCTGATGAATTCATAGTCCGCCTTAAAGGAAATCAAAAGAAACATTCGAACTGTCAGCAGCGTGTCTGCAGACACGATTCGGGAAGTAGAACTAGAATTAAATGTTACAGGCAACATCATATATTTGATCTCTACTTGTCATAAGAGAGTTAGGGAAATGCAATACCCAAACGTTCTAGTTACTGAGAAGCTATTTATAGTTCTAGTTCTGCCCAGCCACCCCAGATCTTCATGCTATCCTTGCAGATAAACACGAAGCGTTCTACAAATAAAAACTCAAACAGCATGATCCGTTCACAGGAAGGAATCGGAGAAGCAGAGCATTCAACCACTCAGTAAAATAAAAACATCACGCTTTGCTGTTTTTCTCAGTGGGCCCAAAACTTTACAGAAAGCCAAAATAAAGAACTTCATCGTGTTATAAATTTTTGGAGAAATTACTTTCCCTGTGAAAATAAAGACAAACCTTCAAAATCCTATTGCTGAGCTGACCACTTAGAGTCAGTTCGTTAGGAAGAAGTTTCAGAGCTCTTGTTTTGATCAAAGCACAGTGACCATAACCAACAACCAGTGGTGCTAAAGCATAAAGTGGCAGCATTCTTGAGAAAGCTTTTTCCGAGTCTAGCCCAAGCAATTGAACTAGAGCTCTGAGGTAAGAGCTTACTCTAAATAATAAAACTAGATGTTGATATTTGGCCTCAAACCCAGCATCACGTGGTATTTTCTTCCCACTTCTGAGGTGAACACACTTCGTAAATCTTTCTATACTCTCAGAACGAAGTCCAGAGTATAAGAAAAACCCTCTGAATAAAGTTCACTCTATTAAACCCAACTATTTTTAAATAGGACACAATCCAGTAGTTGTAAAATAATGTATTTTTACATAACAGCAGTAATACTAATGGGGCTCTAATTATTTTTAATTTAGGAAAGGACACGAAGGAGCAGCAGGAAGCTGTCAGAAAAGGTTAGGTTCTACCATTCCAGTGAAACAGAAAACTGTTTTTCTGCTTAGGTGTGATACAAAACAGCTAAAAGCAAAGACAATTAATGTCCTAATGCGAAATTAAATCTCATTTACTAGTATTCCCAGCGCACTTACGTGGCCGGGATGCTGGAGTGCAGAATTAGATAACAGCTCAGCTACAGGAAGCACAGCGGGAAGACACAATTTGTGTGAATATTGAGGAGAAAACTCTGTCTCACGCTGCCGTGGCTTTACTTGCACAACAGCCCTTCTGAAAGACTTATTTTCCCTGTCTAAAAAGCATCTGCCCACCCAGCACAAAACCAACGCTTACCAAACAAGGCAAAATATAGTAACCTGTTCGTTTGCGTGCGCCCTATAGAGCTCATGAACATCAAAGTCTTCCAGGTCGAGATGCAGCTTCTCCTTGCACAGCTCACATGTTGTCACTGCTTCCAAAGAAGCCCCTGGAGGGGAGGAGCAGGGGGAAAGTCAGTGTCAAGCTACAACAATCTACAACACAGGACACGATGGCAGAAGCATTACCAGCTGTAACTAACCCTTGGCTTTACTGTGCTGAGGAAGGTCAGAAGAAAAGAAAGCCTCCCCTACAAACGTAGTGAATACCCGCTACTGTTAGAATTTAAATGCCACAGAAGGTTTATGCTCTATCCAGCTTCACATATTTTGCCTCACGTTTGTTCTGGACACCGTATGCCTCTTACTGAAAGTCTGGCAGAAAGTCACTGTTTGCATTCTGCAGCGTAAGCCAAATGCACACAAAAATAATGACAAACATACTGGAATAGCTTAGTTACTGCCAGAGTAACATTTTGTCTTCAAGTACCAGGTTTAAAACAAGCTTCTCCACAAGCAACAAAGGGAACAAAGTGAGCTTATGGTGGATTTATGTCTTGTAGGAGATGGATTTCTCCTACAGGCTGAGCCTTCTAACACATCCTACTCTGATGTAAGTCCTCTGACAGACTATAACAAGCAGATGCTAGCACCTTCCCTTGGCAAAAAGTATCCCATGATCTTCATGTCTTCTACTAAGCCACCTATTTTTAACTCCTAAAAATACTACAGATAATCATAGAATAGTTCAGGTTGGGAGGGACCTTAAAAGATCACGTAGTTCCAACTGCCCCGCCACGGGCAGGGACACGTCCCACTAGATCAGGCTGCTTATTACAAAAAACATTTGTACAGTATGCAACTTCTGAAGTTTCTCTTAAAATTCTATATGCACTTAGAAGTAATTTTTTGAACAAGCAGTTTTAACTGCCTGGGCCAGGAATTAGTATCCTAAAAAAAACCCAATTTAAGTATTAAAGTACAGGTACAACAGGAAAACATCTCTGGATTTTCAAATTCCTATCCCTCTGCCACAGTTACTCTGGCTATGAAAGTCTTAAAAGAACCGTGTGCATGAGGAAGCCTGGGGAGCAAACTCATCAAAAGCGATCAAGCAGCTCTAAAGCCATACTTCTGCTGCTATATTTTGTCTAACATCTTAGCAGACAATCACAAAAATGTAATTCTCCTAATAACAACTACAATTCTTGGGACTACTCACAAGAAGCTGCACAGAGAAACACTAAGCCTGGAAGTGCCACAGCACTGTTTGTCCCAAACTGCCCATTTTTCAAATAAATGCCTTAATATCAGTATGAGTAATCCTCCCGAGAAGCCTCGCAGTGTAACTCTAAGTCTGCCTTGGCCTACAGGCTGCGTTACCTGAATTGATCTTGGACTGCAGCCATTTCTTCATGCACTCCTGGTGAACATACTGCAGGCTTCCAGTGCACTTGCACGGTGCTATGAGGAGGTTGTCGGAACGCGCAGAGGATAGCTGACAGATTCTACACAAGTCACCCTCTTCATCATCAGAATCTTCTAAAAGCAGACTGAACATGAGGAAACATCAACAAATACCGTGATACATTTAATGTAAGACTTTTTGTAACAACAATTCCACTCATCCAACTTTTCAAACCTATGAGGATTAAAACAGGTTTGTCTAAAGACAAAAGTGGCAATGCAGACAACAGGGGACTGAAATGCCACCCTCTCAGAAGCAAAGTTGCCCTTTAAAGTCTTGGTTACAGAAAAAAAACTCAAGTTAAGTCAGTTACATTTTATTATCTTGAAATAACATACTAATTTACCTCTCTTTAATTTTCTGGAGTCTTTCTGGATCTCTTGAAGGTGGTATTTTAGACTTGCCACTTTCTTGTCCATCAGACTGATTCCAGCCAGAGGGAATAATATCTACAGTTATCATAAGATTGTCAGACAGACTGCTTCCTAATGCTGGAGGCACTGCAAAGCGAAAGAGAGAACCAGGCAGAATTCCAGAACTTCTCCTATTGTGGGCTGAATCTGCTGGGGAGGCAGTAGCGGTGGGAATACCAGATACTGCAGGTGTTGGTGGTCTGCTAACAGAAGCCCTAGGAGGGCTCCCTGATGCTTCAAGAGATGACTCCTCACCTGACTCTCTTCTTCTGAAGATATGCTGAGATCTAGCACTTGTATCAGAGGTAGTGATCCTTGCAGATTCATCTCTTCCTTCTCTTCTTCTTCTGGAAAAGAGAGGTGTACATCTGTTCCTCAAAGACGATGACAACCAGGATCCTGTGCTCCTGCCTTCAGAATCTGGTCTGTAACTTTCTCCATCTGAATCAGAATTATGATGTTGTGAAACTCCTGATAAACCCCATCTTCGTCTAAGAAAACTAAATCCCTGAGTAGCTTCAGATGCCTGAAGTCCTGGAACTTCTGGAGTTGTGGCTCCATTACTGCTCGACAGAGTAGAAGCTTGAACTCTCGGGACCACTGTTGAGTCTTCAGAGCCTAATGTTCTCGTATGCAACGAGTCTTGGCTGGACCTTCGGGAGAAAAATGTGGATGACATACTGGATGCCAAACGAGACAACAGCTGTCTGGTTGTGCGCCTCCCTTCACTGTCAGCTGCAGGCTCATTAGGTGACCTCTGGGAAGATAAAACCCTTTCAGAACCATTTGAGGAAGGAGGTTCATCTCTAATGGCAGTAAGAGAAAATGGTGGCTGCATGCTCCTCTGGGGAGATTCCAATTCATTTCTCCTTTGTCTTGAAGAATAGCTGGATCTTGAAGAGCTCATGGTAGAGTCTCTGTTGAAAAAAGATGGCTGATCATCAGAAGGCAACTGACGGTTCATGGATGTGTTCAGCCTCAAAGTGCTTAAAGAGCTTTCTTTTGGTCTTGCTCCCTCTGCATATGAAGAGACAGGCCTCTCCCGAAGATCTGTTCCAGAAAAGCACAAGAAAGTACTATAACAAGATGTGCTCTGTAACGTTCCAGATGGATAACTGTAATAAGTGTAAATGCAGAAGGTCAGAATTTCACAATCCTTACTCAGAACTTTTTCAAATTTGGCGAGCAGATTCTGAAGCAGTATTAAGTTTAAATTTACATGGAGATTTCTCAAGTTAAACTGAAACCCAGACCGGTTTCAGTCTGGTAAATCCATCTGGAATCTAACACCCTCAAAATCTTTGGGCTATTGTGATTCTTACACATGAATACAAAAATTCTGACCTTCTGTCAGACGTTACAGAACAACTGCATTTGAACCACAAACAGCTAACTATATACAACACTTTATAACTTAAAGGCCCATTGTGCCTGTAGACTGAGAAAGACGGGTTAATCAAAATTTTAGCAATATTACAGACACCAGAGCAGCTGAAACAAATTCCTGGATAAAGCCAGGGATGTTCCCCACCTATTGCACGCTACCCTCATTCTTCTCATCATAAAAGCATCAAGAGCTGCAGTTACAAACACTATTTAAGGGCAGCATGAAGTTATTGACTTTGGCTAACAGAAACTGGACAATAGATAAGTTGGATGTGTATTTTACTGTAATAAAGTTTTAAACCTAGAACACAAAAATGAAATGAATACCCTAGAAACACTGTAATTCCACTGCTACAGCCCAAAAGGGTTACCTAGCTATCACTGTTATGGAAGAAATGCGACAAAGTCAGTTCAAATGTACAGCTATGCAACTGTCTTACGCACAATCAGACCTAACCATTCTGGATTAGCAATCTCAACTGCCCTCCTGATTACCTATTGGCAATTAGGCAACTATCGACACACAGTTGTGTCTTCCCCTGCTTTTCAAGCATACATTTGATAACCCAATGCTTCCCAGTGGCCAGCAGGGTGAGGGAGAGGATTCTGACCTCTAGTCCACTCTAGCAGACCCCAGGGCCTGCAGCCCAGCGTCCAGCTCTTGAGTCCTCAGCACAGGAAAATCAACAGACCTGTTGGAGCAAGTCCAGAGGAGGCTACTAAGACGATCTGAGGGCTAAACACCTCCCATAGGAGGGCAGGCTGGGACAGCTGGAGCTGCTCAGGCTGGAGAAGAGAAGGCTCCAGGGAGACCAAACTGCAGCCTTTCAGTACTTAAAAGGGGCTTGTAAGAAAGAGAGGCAGACTTTTTACCAAGGCCTGTGATAACAGGACAAGGAGAAACAGTTTAAACTAAGAAGACAAATTGACATTAGATAGGGAAGAAAGGGCTTTTACAGTGAGGGTGGTGAAACACTGGCACAGCTTGCCCAGAGAGGTGGTGGAAGACACATCTCTGGAAACCTTCAAGACTAGGATGGTCAGGGCTCTGAGCAATCTGACTGAGCTGGAGATGTTCCTGCTCACAGCACAGGGGTTGCACTGGATGGGCTTCAAAGGTTCCTTCCAACCCAAACCGTTCCGATTCTTACACGCATACTTTCTGTAAATACTGTGTAAGTACCTCAATGTGCTGAGAACTGTACTGTAGCTGAGGTAGTTAACATGACATAAACCAGCAGAGAGGGCCAACAGCAGCTTCCTGAAACAGATCTGGGGTGTAGCGGGAAGCGAGAGAAGGGGGAAGTAACTGAAGCCTGTTAAACCCACAAAAAGAGAAGCTTCCTCAATATTTAAACTACTGAACAAGCACAGGTAGATTAAGGTAAGAAGCAGAAGCTCTCTCTATGTATTCTGTAAGTGAAAACTTTTGTGTTTGCAGTTTTGGTGGGGTTTTGTTTTGCTTTTTTTAACAGGTTCCACATTTCAATCACCATTTATTGTGGAACTGGAGGTTTATGTATCCAGCAGAGTCTAACTGAAGAAACATCTGCACAGATGCCAAACATCTGCCCGGTGGGTTTGATTACACAGCAGGGAACACAGCTGGGAGCTATTCACAGCACTGAACAATAGCACAACTACTAAAAATGCAGCACAAATAGCACAGAGCAAGGCTGTCCACCCATCCCATTCCCCCACCAGTCTCTCCCAGGTGAACTCCAGCTGTCCAACTGGTAAAGAAATGTAGAGCACGAGGACAATTACAACTTATTCTTCCAGTAAAGGCCAGATTGCAGGCTGAAATCTAGAACTAGTTTTTATCTATTCTGCTTATCTTTCGTACTTGTAAACATGGTAATTCCTTTTTTAAGAACTGCTGCACTGTACAGTACCCCAAATGGACTGGCAAAAGGCGGCAGGTCAAGGCTGAGCATGAGCTTCCCGTGAGACACTTCTAAAGGCCACAACACTGAAAAGATGGTAAAAATGACTGTGCAGAAGTCACTAGACCCAGCAGTTACCATGGAACAAATCTCTCACCTTATGTAAACAGCATTTTTATTCCATTTCCTTTTCCCTGGCCTAGCAGTTTTCGCTAAATAATCACTCAAGAATCCAAACACAAAAAGACAACACCATAGAGGCACCTTCATTAAAGTCCCTTCCCAAGTCAAATTAATATTATTACTTTCTTGTATCTAAATACAAAGAGATCTTAAGATGAACAAGAGGAAAAGATGCTTATTTATTTATTCACACAGTTACAGTAGCAAACACCAGTACCATTTTCTCACAGCTGAATGCACCCACAAGATGGCCCACTGACAGACTGTTTAGTGGTGTAGCCAATGCATGGAACGTGGTCAAACAACCAACCACGTTTTAAAGGACACCTTAATATTTGGCTTTCTGTTTTGATGAAAATATTAAAAGCGCATGTGAAGAAACTGACAGGTACACAACCTATGGGTTTAAGAGCTTCCAGCTGTACGATACGTACATGTTGAAGATGAAAAGTCACTGTTTCTGTAGCTGCGATCCACCAGGTCATTAACAGACAGATCTGTTCTTCTTTCTAACTCTCTTCGCTCTCTCACCAGCTCGCTTCCCAGAGAGCCAAGTGTTACTGATGAAGATCTAGGAATCCTACTGTACCTCCAAGAGGAATCTAGAAAAAAAAAAAAACAAAACCAAAAAAAAACCCAAGTTAAATAAGGCCCCCGTTTCTGTAATAATTTAAAAATCCATAAAAGCCAGCACTTAGGCATGCATTCTGGTTACACTATATCATGGTTGAATTTAGCAACACCACTAAGCTGATGGCATGGCCAGCTGCCAACACAAAGCCAAAAGTAAGCAGCACTCTGCGGATGCTGGCATGAGAGTTAGTGCCGAAAGCTGAGCCAGAAAGAAGTAATGGTACTTCCCTCAAGAGTCAGACCTATTAGCAGTCATACAGGACAGGAGGAGGAAGAGAAACATCTTTCTTTCTAATGGCAGTAGTTATTAAATAGGCTTCACAACATGGCAAAACACCAGCCTGAGACTCAGTAAGTGCTGCAATTCTAATAAGCTGCTTAAATGCTCCTAGAATTCATGTCCCAGAAAGACAACAGTAGCTTAAATGCAGCTTCATCACAACTTTCAGAACACTGGCTAATACTGTTCTTGCTTATATTGCAAAGTAAACCACTGCAATTTAAAAAGGGGTCTTGATTTTTGCTAGCAACTCCAACAACTAAATTTGGAACCAGACATACTTCATCTGTGAACAAAACTCTTGTTCCAAAAAAAAAGCTTTTCAAGTACTCTGAAAAATCCACCTTGACTTTCTTTTTCTGCTACCTTATAAATCCAAGTTTGAGCATTTATCTGTCAGCAGTGTGATGACCAAACAGTCTAGAAATGCAGACACACACAGTCCTACACCATAATGAGAAACATGAATGGTGGCCACTTCATTAAAGAGTAAGAAAGCATCACCAGCACTGTGCTTTGAGCAAAAATTTATTAAGTTCTACATGGACAGCTGTGTAGTTCCGTAAAGGGATATAAAAAGAACATTGTTCCACATGCACGAGGGTAATCTAAATGGATTCAATGGTCTGTTTCAAAATGGTTTAGAAATATTTTCAATTTAGGTTTTTGACCGTTGTTTCCTGACCTTCAGACTTTTGTTATTGTATTACTTACCTTGCATCTATCCAAGTATCACATACTTGGATCACATACTTATTTACAGCTTTAGTGAAAATCTTGTGGAAAAAGCTCCTAGCGTGCAGTGTGAATATTTGCCTCACCTACAAAATGAGTTCCAGTCCTGCCCAAAAGGAATGCTTTCCTCCCTGAACTCTAACAGTAGCATTCAAACCAGCCTCAACACCATGCTTCCTGGAACACAGAGCTAAGCAAGGTAAAGATTTCCTTTCTGCTGTCCCTGGCACACAGGTTTACCAACACAATTTGATTAACGAAATAACACCAGCTGCACTCATTCCTTCTCGGAAATCTTAACCAATTCAGACACACTTGAGCCTTGAAGTTCAGCTTTACTGCAAATGGAATAGGTACAGGTAATAATTTTGAAATTACATGAGTACAGTGGGTTTTCAAGAGATCATGTTAATAGCACTCTTGGTACTTTGGATACTGCTTCCAGTGCAAACATACTCTTCTGCTCAGCACAGGTTTTTAATATGCAAGAATAATGAAAGCACGATATCTCAAAGCAAGTCTTTTAACACTTGATAAAACCTGATCTTACTATGCAGACAATGTTCACGTAACTCATTTCTCGTTACCAGCCTCTCACCTGAAAAGGCAGCCAAGCCGTTATTTCTCACAGAAGAGGTAGGTGTACAAGAGAGCTTTGGTCTCTTTGAATCACTGTCTCGCTGCTGGCTATGTAGTCTTGAGTATGCTCCCTGAGTTCTCTCAGACTCACCGTAACACCCAGATGTAAAAGGAGAGGAAGATGTAGACTGAAACAACATTAAAAAAAATTAGACACCATTATTTTGGATAGTGTGCATCATGTTAAGACTCACAAAAATGTTAAAGAGTAACTTTAAGATGCAAAGCCTCTTTATTTAAAAATAATGTAGGATTTACCCTTGTGCTCTTGATCCATATTCCCAGGTTCATGCAAGACAGTCCTACCAACACAAGCTCATTTCTATTACCATCACTGTTATTTTCCTTTATAGACAGATGTGGCTTATGGGGGTAAAAGATACTCCTGGCATTTAAGAGGCTATAAAGATGATTAAACACAGATTTATAGATCCCCAAGGAAACAGTTTTGCTATTCAGAAATGTCCAAAACTGATCAGCTTCAGCATTTCGTTGAATAGTTTAACTAATCCAGCCAACTTTTTACCAACCTAAAATATCCCAGGGTCTAGCTTCTAATAAGTGATTTAGATCAGATATACGTTGATTATATTAAGCTCAAGTACTCCTAGCAGTTCAGAGAAAAGAACGGATACAAAACTATTTTTGCAGTGTAAAACACTGTAATAAAACAGTTTTCAGAAACTGGTACTAATTAAAAAAATGGGGATCACCTATGAAGTTGTCAGTCTGGTTACTCACAGCTAAGGCATCTTCTATTAAAACAAATTCTGATTTTATTCAGGGTTTTTTAGGGGGTTTGTTATTTTTTTTAATTATTAAAAACTTAAGCTCAGTCTAAAAGCTCAATTTTTTTGTCCTCCCAGGAGGTACCTAAACCCAAGTCCCTTCAAGGATCAAATTATAGATTAGGTCATATTTGTGATTTATTTTTATTTTGTTATGGCTTTTACTCAGCTTATGTCACTACTATTTACTCTAACTAACAAGTACCCAAGTACTTCTCTTATTCTATCATAACAGACAGATGGAGAAGACACATAAACTAACATCACAAACCAAGTACAAAACCAGGTTAATTTCCCTCATGAATCATCTGTTTAACATATGACTTATCTTTTAATAATTTGTTATTTGATAAGTGGAAGTTTGAGAGCATCTGCTGCAACGTTCATTTGCATTAGAACTTAAGAGAAAAACTAAACTTAATGAGCAAAAGAAGTACCATTTTGAAAACTCAACATCCCAATTCAACTGGATAGGTAGGCCTCTTACAACCACAAGCTACATCTGCATTCCAACCCTACGAGATGCATCTACAGTAACTTCTCCAGAAGGCCAGCATGTCCATACCAGTTCCTCCCTCCTCTTTATTTCACAGAATCATAGAATCCATAGGTTGGAAGAGACCGACCGGGTCATCGAGTCCAACCATTCCTATCAAATACTAAACCGTGACCCTCAGTGCCTCGTCCACCCGTCCTTTAAAAACACCTCCTGGGAAGGTGACTCAACCCCCTCCCTGGGCAGCCTCTGCCAGGGACCAACGACCCCTTCCATGAAATACTTTTTCCTCTTCTCCAGGCTAAACACCCCCAGCTCTCTCAGCCGCTCCTCATAAGATTTGTTCTCCAGCCCCTTCACCAGCTTTGCTGCTCTTCTCACTCCAGAGCCTCAACATCCCTCTTGTGGTGAGGGGCCCAGAACTGGACACAGGACTCGAGGTGCGGTCTCACCAGTGCCGAGTACAGAGGGAGAAGAACCTCCCTGAACCCGCTGGCCACGCCGTTTCTGATACAGGCCAGGATGCCATTGGCCTTCTTGGCCACCTGGGCCACTGCTGGCTCATGTTCAGTCGCTGTCAACCAGCACCCCCAGGTCCTTCTCCTCCTGGCAGCTTTCCAGGCTTCTCCTAGTCTGTAGCTGCTCAGGGTTGTTGTGCCCCAAGTGCAGGACCCGGCATTTGGCCTTGTTAAACCTCCTGCCGTTGGTCTCAGCCCAGCAGTCCAGCCTGTTCAGATCCCTTTGGAGCCTCCCGACCCTCCAGCAGATCGACACTTCCGCCCAGCTCAGTGTCACCCGGAAACTTGCTAAGGGAGCACCCGATGCCTTCATCCAGGTCATTGATAAAAACATTGAACAGGGCTGGACCCAGCACTGAGCCCTGGGGAACCCCGCTTGGAACTGGCCTCCAGCTGGAGTTAACTCCATTTCCCACCACTCTCTGGGCCCGGCCATGCAACCAGTTTTCCACCCAGGAGAGTGTGCGCCTGTCCAGGCCAGAGGTGACAGTTTCCGAAGCAGAATGCTGTGATTTATGTCAGTGTCTCCTCCTTTCAGTCACACTAAGAAAACTAACAGAGATTGTAGGTGCCAACCCTCTCCAAGTACCCAAACATCTTTCAGTTTGAAAGCAAGCAGAATTTTCACTTGCTCGCTATCTTCTTGCCAAGCATCTTCACTTTCCTGCTCTTCCCATCTTAGTATTTCTGCTGCAACTGCAAGTGTTGTATTGTCACTCCATGGTGCATAAGCACGCAAAAGCAGCCACTGACTTTATTTCTCAGGTTATGAAGACACCTTCTGGAGCCCCACTAAGAGAAGCTACTAAGGACCTCACCTAAGGAGTTCAGCCTCCAGTCCCTTCCAGTGTGTCATAAGCAGCACATCAAGTCAGACCTAGAACTGCTCCTCCGCCACTGGGCTTTCAAAAGCAGGGTTCCAAAACCATGAATTCCTTGCTAACACATGCAGCTGGGGCCACGTTTCAGTTTCCTCCCCAATCCGAGAAATACTTGTGGAACAAACTGGGTATCAACAACATAAAATTTGCTCATAGGACTAAAGCCTGTGTGAGACTTCTGATCACCCCATCCCAGTGTCTTTTCTAATGGATACTTCTAGAGACACTCTCATCTAAATTTATTTATTAACTACTAGTAAAACTAGTATCTGTATTGGAAATAATAAATAATGGTCCGTTGTTGGACATGATATACATAGAGAGACAAATTATATATGTATGTTGTTAAAATACTGTACAGTCGAATTTTCAAGTAGGGTAAGCAATAATTATTAGCCCACTTGTGGGGAGAAAGCATGTGACTCTTTGTTCTTAACAAGGCAGATGAGAGACAGGGAATCAGACAGAAAAGCAGTTTGAACTGCCAGGTATTTACAAGACCTTGAAGCAGAGCCCAAAGAGCATGTGCAGCCAGGAAAGGTGTTATGAGAACACGGAATGGTGTCAGAACAGCTGTCAGCGTGGGACAAATAAATTGGCACTCAGCTTGCTCACCCGCTGGCCACACGAAGGGTGGGTGACGTTGCTAGCCCTTTTTGCAGTCCCCAAGAGGAGGATAAAAGAAGCTGGGCTGGACGGGTTGGGCCGAGAAGGAATATCTGCACATCTTGTTACCAAGGGGATGCCTGGGAAGGTGCAGTAGCTATCGACTCTGACCATCTAAGCAACATGCTCCATTTCTTTCTCCTGCTCGGTGATCGACACCAATTCACGAGTAAGTAAGTTTATAAGTTTTAATACAGGCGTAATAGGTTAAGGTATAATAGTGTGTTTGAACAATAAAGCAAATTTGATTTAACTGTGATTTAGTGGTCCTGTCTTTGCACATTGATATCTATAAATGAGCCTAATACAATGTCCATTATTATTTTTATCCTCCAAATAACTTCTTAACACTGCTATCTTCTTGCTTCCCTACACAATGACTTAATAAAATCTATTTCCTTAGCAGCATTTCAGTGAGCCCCTGCCAGCAGGTCTCCTGATGGGAAAGGCCAAAGTAAAACCCAGATTTTTACTTCATTTTTTAAGAAGTGTTAGACATTAACAATTCTCACCAATCCACTTCGGCTTCCCAAAAATCTTCCAGAATGTGGATGATCAAGTGTCCCTGAGTAGCGAGTTGGAGAGGACGTTGTAAGCTTCCAAGGAGTTTCATGGGTGATTCTTTCTCCAATTCCCCAGTCTCTACTGGAATTGTTCAACACACTGGATTCCTGAAGAACAACATGCTTGTCATATGCATCTTGTAACTCAAAATGAACTCAATATCTGATCTGAATATTGAAAATACAGGGAAGCTGAAATAGTATGGAAACTTCTCATGAGAAACCTCAAGGGCTACCCAAGAAGAAACGGAACAGGTTTACAAGAGAAACACTGGCAAAAGTAAAAGTTTGTTGGTTTTATTTACTTTCTAGCAATTGTCAGCTCCTTTATCTGTCCTCTTATTTCACTGTGGACAATAAAAGTTGAAGTGTAAGGCTTTTGAAGCATTACCCAAACTTCAATTTCTTTGAGCTAAGGTACAACCAAGTATGACCTTCAGCTGCAGAAATGACTTCATATAAAAACCAAGTCTTTAAGATCCCTTTCCTCTAAATACTGAAAGCACTACTGACAGTCAGACATGTTTTCTTCTAAATAACAATTCTTTTAAATTGTTTGGAACTGAAATGTTTTAAGGTAGGCTTCTATATTGATTAACAAAGCAAAAATGCTTGCCCATTCCATTCCCACCTGGCTGGACTTTACCTTAAGACCATCAGTTTCTTCTTGTCCCAGCCACTCTCAACCTGTGAGCAATATGGAATTCACTCCTACTCGCTCTGTAAGCACTGAAGGCCAGTCGAGAGAGGGAGCCTCCCTCTGTTTTTATGACTAAGTACTAGTCTCACACAAGCTCTCAGATTGCTTTCTATGGATCAAAGTGGGAAGAGGGGATACACCAATCTTCTACACACTTACTTCCTTCCCTGTTTTAACTGGGGACTGCTATAAAGATCATTCCTCTGATCAGAAGCATTTTGCTCAACAGCACGTAACTCTTGTGCTATAATTCTGTAAGAGCGGTAACAAATCTAACTACAGAGCATCAGTTCAGCTCAAGATTCATCTGCTGATCAACAGCTTCTAGTGTGACATATAGACTGTGTGGAACCATAATCCTAGGGGTTTATCTGATGTGGTTCACGCAGAGCCAACAGCTAGTGAAAAACGCATAGGAACCCAAAAAGCAAAAATGACTGACAACCACCCTCAGACACTCCCTCCAGCCCATATGCCTAATGAACACATGCAAGCTAGATATGGCAAAATAATGTAACTGTGCTAAAGATAATTAATGCTCTACCACTTGTGAAACTGTGAAGGCATTATCTAATGCAATGTCCCAGATAGCTCATCAGCAGGGACCACGCTCATAACCATGTTGTCAAAAAATATGAACATTTTATCATGGAGTCAAGTTTCTGCAATTTCAAAGGCCAAGAGGGGTTACATTTCTGCCTCAAAACATGTAAGAACTGCTGACAGGAGTAGAAACATCATAAAGAGAACTGAGACAAAGAATCATCTGTTGATTCCAAGTGCCTAAAACACATTCTGAAGTAGTTTCCTCTCTATTTCCCATAATGCTCTTTCAAAGTGGAAGTACCTGCAAAGCGTGACTACCCATTGAGCATAGCTCCCCTCCCCAATAAAAGCGATCTGGTCAGAGTAAAGCACTGCATGAACAGTGAATGCCTAGTCCCGTCTACAGCACACAAAGCCCAGCTGTGTGAACAGACAGACCTGGTGTTACCCTGGAAGTCCTCTTCTTACCTTCACAAAACACACAGAAAGTGGGTGCTGCAGATCAGCGCAGCCCACTGCCAGCTCCTAAAACCACAATATAGCCCCGTACTTTTTGCATCACCCACGCATGAAGCCTAATGCCCTACAGACATCAAAACTCAAAGAGAATGATCACTTCGCCTCAACAGAAAACCCAATTGAAGGTTTAAAGACTGCAGCGATTAGTGCCAAAACATAAGTGCCCAAAAATCATCCAGCAGCTCACTTTTAAAGGTGCAGCTACAAACAAAAGCAGGTAAAGACAGCAAACCCAGAACTACCGGTTCATGCTGCAGAATATTGTCACTGGCCTGGTTAGTAAACACTTGCATTTTAGAATTAATCTTGGGGTTTGGGTTTAGAGTTTTTCTTGGTGAAAAATAGATGTTATATTAAATTATACTTTACAGAAAGACACAAAACATTACCTGGTATCCAGATTCTAATCTCCGTGAAGGTTCTCTTGCACTATATCCACCAACTAAGCTGTTTCCAGCCGATGTTCTGGACCCTAGTGAAGAGCTGGAGGCCTGAACAGATACCCTTCGAGGGATTCTTGAGGGTTTTGACTCCATTCTTTGTACCCTGTAAAAGACATACTAATAATTTTTTTCTTCTAGAGGCAGGGACCTGCATGCATAACACGCAGAAGTTATTCTGAGTGCATTATAAAATGACTCTCACGCAAAAATACTTACATAGTGCTTTGGTCTGACTGTGTAACAGTAAGATGGGAAAATGAGTTCTTACCCTAGCTTGGTTAAACTCTGCTTTACATCTCCTCCCATCCCAAGTGGATTGTTTGTGCAATGAAATGCAAGAATCATACTTCCACATGTTTGTAACATTAGATAGAACACTGTAACGATGGTTAATTTCAGCTTTAGAGTAACCTGCCACCACGTGCACTGCAAGTCTTGTGTTTGTCTGAAGCAGTGCCGAGTGAAGCAAAGTCACCACTCAAGCTGCCAACTGTGCAGTTAAATTAATGTCACTAGCAGGGTGTACACTGGACAGGACAGCTGTGGGCACTGCTTATCTACCTCTTACCCTGATGCAGACTCTAAGGGACAGACACACGGAACAACAGATCCGATTCTGTACTGTGATGGACTTGACAAAGAGTGCCAGCATCGTCACTTTTGCTACAGACCACTCCGCTTCTGGATCACTTTGCTTCAGAAAGGTGTGAGATCAGATGAATTAAATAACACAGATAAAGTCAGAACTTCAAGACTAAATTAGAGATCATCTAACACTCATAAAATTGCTTTTTCACCACCCATAGAACAGACGAAATAGAGGCTGTGGACACCAGAACCAACTACCACCAGAAGCTGAAACAAAGTTCAAGATTAGCAAATTGCTTCTAAAAACATACAAAAACCGCACAAAACTAATTTTCTCCTCCAGATGTAACCCCAAGAGGACAATCTTACCAATCAGCCTAATCTTGGAAATGAGCACATGGTGTCATTTCAACCTGAATATGTCAGGATGATACCACCTATACAGTATATTCCTTCTACAAGTAAATACATCTTGCAGAAATTAGACACAAAAAACTGTGCTAAAACAAGGCAGCACGCTAAAAAATGCAAAATTTCCCATGTCAGTTTATGCATACACATTATTATTAATTTCTTTAACTCAATCATCCATTTTTCTCTCAGTCCTGGCCTCAGCCAACAAATGAGAAGGATCCATTATAAAGATGAATCAAAGTTGTGTAAGAACTGGCATTTGACAAGAAGAACCCTGCCTTGTTTGCTGCAGGAGTGGAAAGATACGAGAAAAAAGGCCTTAAGGTCCAGGCAAAGAACTTCTGCTTGAGAAAAACAAATTTTAGGGACTCAGATTCAGGGGCATGAAGCATGTCACTCAACTTAATGAGCTTTTTAAAACCACTACAAAAGAGCTCTTCAATTTCTGGTCATCCATCATGAAATTCACTTCGAATCCAACTAGCAGAAGTCACGAAACTACGTATCTGCAACTGAAGTGAATGGAGCCATGACTCGAGGAGACAGACAAAACTAGATACGAGGCATCGTAACTCTAGTAATCAACATATCTCCAACATTCTTTTTTTCCCCCTCCCTTTTTTCTCTTTCCTTAAGAGTTCCTTGAAAATCATTTTAGCACTGTACTTTGGAAACCTGAGAAGCAACTGTCTTCACAGTTGGCCTGAACACAACAGATACACATATAAAGCTTATGCTGGTCATGGTAACACAGTAAGGTGGTCACAGCAAACATGCTAAGCTACCACAGAACACAGGACAGAGTGAGACAGTGCTCTCAGTTTTAAAAAATCACATTATTAAAGCCACAATAATACTTGATTGCAAAGGGAATATTGTGTTTTTATAGACTATTTCAGAATGAGAATGGTTCCCTGTTACAGTATCAGCACCTTAAGGGTTTTTTTTTGAACGAGCACAAAGACACTCAAATTAAAACCTCAAACATTTTGCTTATCCACACAGGAATTCAACAAATTCCAAATGGTAATTAACATGCTGTAATGAGCTCCATAACGACAAAGTAGTCACCTCAATTTACACAGAAGGTATTGAGGCCAACAAATACTGAAATGACTTCTCCAAGGAACAACTGAAAAAAAGACCAAACCAACAAACCAAACCCTAAGTCATGTTGCAGTCCAAACTAATTTTAAAGCCTATTGTTGCCACAGAGGGAAGGAAGACCTCATTCAAAAGTGACTCGTGCCATGTTTCTTCATAGAGCCACCTCCACAAGATATCCTGGCAAGACATGCTTCTCGCCTCATTACCACGCTGACATTACTCACATTGGTATCCAACACCAGTGAAACGGGAAAGAGAATAGCAGGGTGAGGAGCACTCTCCTCATCAAAGCAACATATTACACAACATAGCAAGCAAAAACTCACAGAAAAATCTGGAAACAACTCTTGTGTCTCCTGGAATAAGGGCTACTTGTGATGCCTCTCCAGACTTCATAAGGAACCAAGTTCTGAAATCAGACTTTAAATTTAAAGTTGTACCTGGGAAACTGATGACTGGCTTGTAACAGGAGGTGGAGCTGAACAGCCTATTTTAAGTACACAGCTCAAATGTCCTGCCCTTCTTGATGGGTCATCCCTCTAACTACATTACAGAAGACCAACTAGATCTAACATAGCCACAGATAGAGATAATGAGAAATAAAAGATCCAAGAGGCCTTTGAAGGAAAGCAGTGTCATCTCAAAAGGTAAAAATAACACAAACAGCAAGTATTTCAAATCAGAACCTCTTGCTGCACCTCTCTTCTGCCCTGGCCTGAGAAACAAGGGGCAATTTGATGCAGTCACCTCTACCATTACAGGAAGCCCTTCCTAGCTTCCATGCTTTCTACTCACAGCTCAAAGCATTCTTGCACCCTCAGTCACAAAGCAGCACATGCTTCACTCCCAAAGCATAAATTCAGGTTTTCTTCGTTGGCACAACGCAGTGACACACTGCCAAATGCTTGAGATTTTCTGTCCGCAGGTTTCCCTATGGTCGCACGCACCGCTGTCGGCGAGACCTCCTTCCCACTAACGTGGATCACTCAGTGTTCACTTAAAATCACGTTTTCATAACAATCAAGATGGAGTTCAGGGACAATCTTCCCTGCGTAGTTCTTTGTTCGGGATATTTTTCTCCGCCTTCAAACACAGAAGGCTCACAACGAGCTCCGGAGCCCCGTGAGGGGGTGACCCTGACCGATGCCGCCCCGGCCGAGCTCGCGGGGAGGCGAGAGGGCGCGGCCGGGCCCCGGCCCCGCGCTGGGCAGCGGGAACGGCCGCGCCCGGGGCGGGGGGACGGGACGGTAACGGCAGTGCCCCCCGCCCGGCCCCTGGCCCCGAGCGCGGAGGGGGCGGCCCCGCGGGTGCCGCACGGCCCTGTCAGACCCCGCGCGGCGAAGGGCGGAGGAGACAAAATGGCTGCCCCGGGGTCCGGCGCGGAGCCGCCCCCGCCCTGCGAGGCCCGGGCACCCCCCATACTCACCGCGGGCGCGGCCTCCACGGGCGGGCAGGCGGCAGCGCAGGGTCCGAGCCGCGCGGCGGCCGCTCCGAGGCGCCCGCCTCGCCCCGCACACAATGGCGGCAGCGCGGGGCGGCGCCGCGGTCACCCAGCCCCGCGCGGCCCCGCTCTCGCGAGAGCGGCGCGAGGAGCCCGGGGCGCCACCCGGGTCCCTGCCCCCCCGGCTGCGTTGGTGCCTCACAAAAGATCCGGCGGAGTCCCTGCCCTCCCGGCTCCACTGTTGCCTCGTAACTTAATCCTTAATGGACAATGCAAATGCCGTTCATTTTGAGTGTGTCGGGGCTCCAGTCGTGTCTTCTGAAAGCTACAGCCCTGGCAGGCCTTTTTATTCGAGCGGAAGACTTCGTGCGACGTAGGCAATGAGGAGGGAACCTTGGCAAACACTGAAACTGCCTGGCCCTGGCAAAATCCCTGTCAGTCCTAAACAAGCAATACACTGGCAGAGCGCTCACACTGGTGTCTGTTCTGAACTAGGCTCTGAAGAAGACGCGTTCTGTTATTGCAGTGGAGCTCATGCTTCTATGCTGCAGGCACATTTCTCAGTGTTTTACCGATCCATCTGCCATCAGCCTGCAGCCCAGCTTTCCTGAACCCGTGCCTTAGGCTGCGTTGTTGCCAGTCAGGTAAGGAGCTGTGTAACAGTAGCAGGCTGGCCATTCTTTAAGGGAGAAAAAAAAAGAAAACCACCAAACAACCCCAAGCACCAGTAAACACAACCAGCCACCTGGCACAGGGCTACGACACATACAAATTGGATGTGTGCATGCTGAATAGCTCTGACAGATTTGGGACATGCATAAGACCAGCCTGGCTGGTTAGAAACTAGCCAGGTGGCGTCTTTAAATTATAGCCGAGTTCTGTGTTTAGCAATATCCTTGGTTCTGTTTCCCATTCATGCTTTTAAACGTGTATTTTCATATGGTTAGGTTACGATGAGTTTTGTTCACAGATTCTCTTTGGTATAGTAAGAGTGAGCAAAGGACTGGAGGCAAGGACAAAGGGCTGGGAAGAGCTGTAAACAGAGAGAGACATGACTGCAGGAAACCTAATAGGAGAAAAAAGCTGCTGCTGTTTTGCTGAATGCCCAAAGCAATGCTTATTGACTTGGGAAAATCTTTTCTATGGGGGCCAGAAGCAGGCTGCTGCTGTGACCACAAATGTAATTTATTTGGCATATCCATTTCCAGGTAAAGAAGGCATGAAGGGACTTCAGGAATCATTCCAGCAGCAACGACTGCCCTTTTTGCCTGGTTAGCAAACAAGAACACTTCTAGAAAGAGTTAGATCTACATTAAATTCAGTCCTTAAGGGAGGTATTCTGTCTTTACTCATGCACAGCTCAACTCTAATTAACAGAACGAGTGAAATGACTGTGTGACTGTAGAGAACTGAGCATATGGCACTTCTGCAGCCCAAACAGCTCACAGCCACAGCCACCACTAAGCAAGTCCACTATGCTTCTCTTTTTACAAGCAAGTTAAAAGGTCAGCAGAGTAAGCTCTATCCAATACAAAACTTTAGAGCTCTTCAACTCAGTCTTATTGTCATCGGAAGACGATTTACCAGGGATGCTGAGATGTTACACCATTCACTACATTAGCCCTGCCGAATGCAATGCACTGTAAGTAGTACTTGAGGGTTGATGCAATACCCTTTGATTAGAAATCTATGAGCCATATCTATGAGGCTGCACCTCGAATCCTGTGTTCAGTTCTGGGCCCCTCACCACAAGAGGGATGTTGAGGCTCTGGAGCGAGTCCAGAGAAGAGCAACGAAGCTGGTGAAGGGGCTGGAGAACAAGAGGAGAGGCTGAGAGAGCTTGGGGGGGTTCAGCCCGGAGAAGAGGAGGCTGAGGGGAGACCTCATTGCTCTCTACAACTACCTGAGAGGAGGTTGTGGAGAGGAGGGAGCTGGGCTCTTCTCCCAAGGGACAGGGGACAGGACGAGAGGGAATGGCCTCAAGCTCTGCCAGGGGAGATTTAGGCTGGACATTAGGAAAAAATTTTTCACAGAAAGGGTCATTGGTCCCTGGCCGAGGCTGCCCAGGGAGGGGGTTGATTCACCTTCCCTGGAGGGGTTTAAGGGACGGGTGGATGAGGTGCTAAGGGGCATGGGTTAGTGATTGATAGGAATGGTTGGACTTAATGATCTGGTGGGTCTCTTCCAACCTGGTTATTCTATTATTCTATGATTTGTTGACCATACTCTTGTTAGAACTTCATCCCTCTTCGAAGAATAAAAATAACACAGTCAACTGAGCTCATAGGCTTGCATTTTAAAATCTATATAATGTATCAAAGATCAACCCTCTAGTGTTGCAATGACTAGATTAGTTTAATTACAAATATACAAAATTGGGAAGGGTTAAGATGTAATGATCATTATTGCCAAATTGCACAAAG
Source organism: Clamator glandarius (assembly GCA_033459285.1). Lineage (NCBI taxonomy): Eukaryota > Metazoa > Chordata > Aves > Cuculiformes > Cuculidae > Clamator > Clamator glandarius. Next base: position 92,064 of record JAUNZM010000361.1, read on the forward strand.
ACTTGTCTACATTGTGAGTCATTCCTGAAGTGGCACCATCTAATGAGCCTGGAAAAGTTTGGGATTTGTCTTAAGGAAAATGTCAAAATGTTGGGTGATGGTGCATGAAGTCACAAAAACCTGTGTAAGAATGTGCTTGTAAATGGCAAAGTAGAAGATTTAAAGTTCATCTGCTTCATCACATCGTATAACCATATCAACAATATGGAAATAGGCATATGCAAGTCAGATACTTTTTAACAAAGTTACTGTCTTTAACTGTCCATTCCTACATCCTCTCCCAAAGGCTGTTTTTTCACAAACGACTGAACTTTTCATAGTCTGTCCTTAACCTCAGTAGACCACAGTCTGAAATTTTAAGATGATCTGAAATTGGTGTTGTCTGGTTGTCTGGTCCTAACCTACTCATGTTAGTAAGCCATTCTGAAGTAAAATTCACTTCTAACAACCATGTGGAGATACACACTTTCCAAAGAGTTTTCGTAACATTTCTGACAGACTGCAAGAATTTTATTTGAGATCAATATATTTTCTTTCCTAATGCGGCTTAGATTGCATTTTGAATGAAGGACTATTGCTATGAAGGACATCTGCTATGAAGGACTTCAGGCAATATCCTAAGAATTTTGACCCTCTCCTTTCAGTGAGAAATGGCAGCAAATAGGTTCCAAATCAAGGAAATTTTTTTTTGATATCTTCACATAGATGGTCCAAATAGTACAGTAGCCACTCACGTTTATAAAACTGGGCACAGGCAGGAGAAAGACCTCCATGGATATCAGACATTGTGCCCTAGAAAACACAAAATGCATCCTTGAGTCAAAAGGCAGTCCAGGGATGAAATGCAGTCTTTGCCATATACTACCTGCTGTGTGTGTGTAGCTTACACTGCAGAAAAGAAATAGGTTGAAGAACTTGCAAACAGGCAAAACCGGGGCAATCTCAAGTCATCCTTTTGCTGAGGTTTTCCTGTACTCAAGAATAAATTTAGGTTTTATGTGGACTTGCTCTTTTCATGGTATCAGCCATAACAAGTGCTATGGAGATAGTCCCTGCAGTTGACTCCGTACAGATCCCAGGGTAGGGAGTAGAACATGTTTTACTACTATGTTTATGTAAAGGGACCAGAACCCAGGAACAACCTAATTATTGTTACTGTGTTAGTGTGACTAATTTAGTGTTAAAGCAGAGAAGGAAGTGGGAGGAGCAAAGCATCAGGAATTACTAGCTGCATATACACGCAAGGCCATCATTGGCCTTTTCCTCTAATTGAGACGTAGGCTGTGGAGTTGTCTCTCCCCCCCTAAATAACTAGTTGAATTTATATGTTTGTTTGTTTGTTTTCTCTAATTTATATTTGCCCATCACTTTATGGGTAGGAACAAATGATTATGATTAAAACAGAAGTTATTTCGAACTCTTAGTGGAGTTAGACCTCTCTGTGTCTCTTGCTGTATGGTTAAAAAGATTAATATCCCTTTCTTGAGGTTCAGCTAAGTAAAAGCCACAATGAATAAGTGTGTTTTGCTGTGCACTTAATAAGACCAGGGTAAATCTATTCTTGTGCCTATCATAAATGAGAAAATAAATATCAAGAAGACTTGACTTAATATAAATCAAGTGTAAGAATAGGCACATAGTCCTGGCTTCTGCTGTTGTAGGTACCAGAAGTGTATTTCACCTGCAGAAAAGCTGCCCAACTACACCTGGCCGCCTAACTTTCTTCTGCTTTATACTGCAGATGTAGTAAATAGAGTAATGTAATTTTAAATATCTGTATAATTATTGATTTAAAATTAAGGGATGCATTCAAAAATAGAAAAAGTGCCTAGCTAGTGTTGTCTTAATAATAAGAGATTTCCATTAAAACAACAAACCCTGTTTTCCACTGTGTCCATTTTATAGAAGCGTAAGGTAAAAAAGCTGTCCTGTGGGGAGGTCCAGCCTTTCCTTCCGCACTCTTTCTCTTTTTGTGTGCTGAATCACACTGCATTGTTCCGACCTCCATATAAATGTTCTCATTTATTTTTATGTCTCCCGATGGAGCAGGCTGCCCACAGCATACTGCTATGAAATGCTCACTTTCAGGATCTGCTTTTTGGCAACTCTTTATGTAATGTCAAAGTCATTTGCTTGTATTTGGCAGCACAAAAAATGGTTTCACACTAGACAACAATTTTTTTCATACTTTGTAATGCATCTATTTTCTGCGCTCATCACTCTTTGGGAGAGTGCTCAGCTTTGCTGTTCCTTCCACAGTCCCTCACTCTCCGTCATTAGAGTACAGAACTGCAGACTGTGGCATGGCTGTTACAAGAAATGTCGGAATGAGGGAGCTGGAGAGGGTGGCACATTGGAAAGGACATTTATAAATAGGAGATGTGGGTGTTAATACTTATGATGACTAATGAATGGCAGATACTAAGGGGCAGCATACCTGTGCAGTTGTAGTCCACATTTGCTGTCATGACTGGTAAAGCCCAGTATGCTTTGCATCTGAGCAGAACTGTACTTTTATCTGTTTCACAACATGAGTATTACTGAAATAAAAATGCAGTGTGTCCTAGCCCTGGCACAACAGGGCACACCACGCTGCAGGGCCAACCTGATATAAACATCCTCCCTTTTCATTTTTGGTCTCACTATATCTTTTGTTCTGGTTTTTTTGACTGGTGTTCGGTTGGCACTTGCTGCTCTGCCACTGTGAGTAGCTACAGCCGTTGCCACAGATCTCCAAAATCTTTTTGCATGCACGAAGCAGGCATCTTGGAGTCCTCTGATGACAAGAGGTTTGATAGCATGACTAGCCCCCAGGCAGTATGCTCACCGCACAGCACATCAGCAATTCAGTTGCACGGGAGGGACAGGTATCATTTCTTTCTGTATGCTATTTCAAAGACCATTTGTTGTCCTCTCCCACGTGCCATCACAAATCTGTGATCTGGAGAGGTGCTAAAAGGTTTGGCCTAGTGCTGGAGCGGTTGTGCATAGGGCAGAGGGACAGGGGAGTATCCACGATGCACTCTTGCGGGTGAGGTGGCATGTTCCCACCCTGCAGATATAATTTTCTTGGGTTTTTGGCCAAAGTCACAGGAGAGATACCCAGTCCTTATTGAACACAGGGCCTGTTGCTGTCATTGTGTTCCAATCAGAAGTCACATGCCAGAAACACAGAGGGCTATGTTCTTCATCCTGGAAATCAGCACCTAATACTCAGGAATAATTAAATGCAAGCTTCTTCTCCATTACGTGCTTCTTAAATTTATATTTAAAACTTATCTTTCAGGAAAATAAGAGTATCTTTGTCTCGCCTAGCTTCATGTAACTTATTTCTGTTTCTTTCTCCATTTTAAATGCCAAATACAATATGAAAGGCTTCCATTTAGATGTTTGATGCATTTTTTTGTTTCGTAAATAATAAATTGTTTTTATCCAGCCTGCATAGCCTGCATAACAAGTATTTAATATTATATTCAGAAGATACAATATGAAAAATTAGGTTTTACATTTTAAATCATATTCTTAATGTAGTTATTGAGCAATTCTTAACCTTTTCATTATTTAGAGCTTAAGACGACTACTAACAAATACATTGCTTCCTAAAGTGGTCAGGGGAGGGTTTGGCCACAAGCTGTGTAAATTATAGAACTACTTGGTTTCTTTGTGAATGTTTGTTGGGTAGACGGGAGCTAAAATCTTACTGGAACAATCACATTTCCCAAACCACTATTCAAAATATTCGTATTGTTAACATAAAAACTGTTAGTGTTTTGACTGCTGATTTAGCTGTACTTGGCAGGAAGTCCTGGAAAGAAAATGTGTTGCCAACTATGAGCATGTTCACTTCTCATTGGAGGTATAAAGACTAAAAAGAAAAATCTACAAATGCAACCAGTAACATTTTACTCCTAAAGCCACTAAATGTGGGAGAAAAGGCTTTCACAATGGGAGCAGCTTTTACACGCTGAATAGCAGCCTGTCCAGAAGATATTTGTGTGAACACTGTGCTGAACAAAATGTGGAATTTAAGCTGCTGTTAAATGCAGATAAAGGTCAGAGATCATGATCTCCTGAAAGATGATTTGCAGTATTTCTAACTTCCTTTATACAAAGAAGGGATGTGCAATGCAAAAAAAAAACCACAACCTCCTCCCCCGCCCCCAAAAAACTAGACAAATCACTGCAAAATAAGGTTTTCTTGGCAACCAAGAGGAATTTACTGCTTCTAACAAAGACCACCATACAAATGGGTTTGCAATTCAGACACAAACAACTATTGGGAAAGAACTGCAGCATGGCATTTGTCTGGCATCAGCTGGCTGCTAGGGAAAGAGTAAAATCTTTTTTTCTAGGAAGTTTCCCCTTCATTGCTGGAGCTCTTTCTTACGAGTTCAGACTTCATTTTTAGTTACAACCATTCATAGATGTAAATAATGCGAATATCACAGTATACTTATCATCTTATCTATTAAAAAATGAACATAGGTATTACATTTTTCATTATTTTTTAAGTTTATTTTTCATATATTGTCAAGTGAGTCACAGATAAGTGTTTCAGTTTTGACCTGTGCAGATATTGACATCTCATCCTGCTCTTCGCATTCTAGTAAAAACTGATACTGCCTATAGTGTCTGCTAGTGAGGTGATTATTGGCACATTGGACTTGGTACTGCAGGCTTCACACAAATAAAAAACGTTTTGTACATGCAGCGGACAATTTAATATTAAATTCACCTTTACAGATGTTGCCGGTGTCCTCATAAGACAGCCTGTGGCATCCATATCTTGATCCCTAGCTTGGTTATTAAGCAGCTGCCCTTAAATGCTGTGTTGGTTGTGGACTTCCCCACAAACCGTAAAGATGGTCATGCTAATAAGTCTTTGTAATGCTAGAGCTTAGGAGTAGCAAAACAGAAAATTGTCTTGATACAGAAGTACCAGCTGAACCAGCAGTGTTTTCACAAGTTTGCAAAGAGAACTTGGGCTCAGACACCATTGCCACATATTAGATGTGTGGTTCATAATTCATTGAAAACATACTGATTTTCTTTGGGAACAGTTCTGAGACAGCTGCTTTAACTGGTTTGGAAATGTAGCCTTGGTTTTACTCAATGATTACCTTGAGAACTTGCTACTCCACTGGATCAGCTACAGTAATTTTTATGTCATGCCAAGACTGAGAAGCCTACAGCCAGGTTGCTTGTAGAATGGACACTGCATTTCTTATTTCCAGTGACACCTGTACAAAATGAGAAAGCAGGTCAATTTCCTTTTTTCTCTTATTAATATCCATCTAATATAGTCATGATCAGCAAAAATAGGAGTGATAACTCCAAGCCTACTTCAATGTTTTTTAAGAAATATTTATACAAGGAAAGTAAGCCTGTGTAGGATTAACTTATGATTGTGATGATAATTTAAATAAATTTTTAAATGGAAAGGGTATATAGGAACTTTATGTACAGGCATGCACAGAAATGCTTGCAAAGATTTCTGCTTGTATGGCTTGCCTCTAAAGCACCCAGTAAACTATTATTTAGTATGCAAGACCAATAACATGTACTGGTAGCTAAATTAACATGGCTTATTTTGGGTTTCAGAGAAGATAAAATACAACATGTAAGCTGTTTCAGAATATAGATGATTTAGTACAGGGCTACTATGCTCTTCTTTTCATCCACATTGTAGCAAGTTGGAATTTTGTTCCATGTTTCCCTTCAGATGAAGCTCCTGGCACCTGCGATTCAAAGGGCTTTGGCACGAATCAAAACAGATGGGAAGATCACTTTTATTTCCCAAAAGCCTATTTTTATGCCAGTGGTGCTATTCTGGTTTAAAGGCAGCTATACAGTAGAAGAATTACAGAATGTAAACCTGTCTTACCAGGCTAGAAATTCTCACTCCTTTGCTAAGTTTTCCTTCTGAGTAATTTTTAGGCCCAGGTGGGGAAGCGATGGATGATGCTAACATGCTCTTGCCCTCCAACAAACAGGAAGATCAGTTCATGGCAACTGATGTGGTTTTGCTGATCTCCTAACTTCCATTTTTATGTGACATGACTCTCCTGCCATTCAGAGAAGCTTTCTCCTAGATATTAAATCTCACTGATGGGTCATATACTGTCTGGAACTTTTCCAGCATTTGCTCACATCAAGATCTTTCCCCTCAACTTTGTCTTTCTATGTCCATAATTTCTCTACATCCAACAAACTACAGTTTCTTTCATAAATGAAAGAAGAATTCAGGCTGCTGCTCTTAATACTTTGAGAGTGAATATCAAAGTGATCTTGAGTAGGCTGAAGATTGTTTCCTGCTGAAGTTTCATTCAGAGCTAGATGTGAGTTTGCAATGAGCTAATTTTGAGAGCTATCTTACTTGAGTAAATACGTAGGTATTGAGTGGGAAGCGATCAAGATTTAAGTATAAAATTGAGAACTAAATATTGCTGTAATCAGGTCAGAGTCCACATTCCTCTCAAGCACTCACTAGACTCATTAGAATGTTTTTTTTTTATTTTGTAACTTGTACTATCGCTTCTAAATGAAGTTACAGAATTCTTAAACCACACAGAATCTGCAAACATAATTCCTACTCTGTATCCATCTAAGAACAAATCTAAAATCCAATAAAAGTGTTATTGCAAAATGTTGCTTGATTTAACTCTTTCTCCAAAGGCTCAATTTATAACCAGAGAAGACATAAAAAATGTACTCGCCAAGCTATCAGCTGCTAACACCTCACTTCTTCCCACAACACATTCAAAATCCCATTTGATTGCATCTGATTGTGGTGGTGGGATTGACCCGCTTGCTTATGAGTACCACTAACTATCATCTTTCGTGCATGTGATATTTCTTGCATTCTTCACCTTAATTGAATACGGAATCTCAAAATACTTATGGAAACAAGTTCAGACTAGCTCGTATTTCCTTAATGTGAGGTCAAAAGTTTGAAACGTGATTAAACTGACGCTGTCCTGAAGCTATGGATGTGTGGAATTGCATTCACCACATAGGAAGGCAGTTTCGTTCTGCAGAAACTAGCTAATGACTGACCATAAAAGTGGACTAGGTGCTGCAGTGTGTATTTTTTTATATAGATAAGCGTATTTCTGCTGAGCTCTTGAAGTAATGCATGCTAACACAACATACAAGGTCCTATGCAAACCTGCAGAATAATTTACCAACTTATCACACCAGCTGAACCACTTTTAAACAAGAATTTAAATGGTTTTCACTTTTTTTGAGGCAAAGACTTAAAAAGGCAGAACAAAAAGGTCTGCATAGGAGGCAACACTGAATGTGACAGAGCATTTTAAAGCACTTTCGAATCAGAACAACACATCATTTCCAGAGTTGATATAATAAACTATTGATCAGTTTATAATATTGGTGCCATGTGTTGTTTGTGACATGTGGGCAGTGGTACAGACTCACAGAAGCAAGAGCTGTGGTATCTGGGAGCAACAGTAAGTTTTACGGCTATGTGAAGTTACAGCAACAGACACTGATGTTGCAACCTGCACCCCGTTTTGACGTTTAAGACTACACCTGTGCTTGTGGTCTGGACACTAGAAGTGGGAGATGTGCAAGGTATTAAGTTCAGACCTGGCCATGGGAACAATATCTTGGAGCTAAACAAGATCCTGCTTATTTACCAAGCTATTTGCACTCTAAGAGAGGGCCCAGCCTTGGACCATAGTAAATATCAGGTGATGTATCCTAATTTAAGCCTCTTTCCTTTCAGTGTGAGCCAGGAACATGCCCTGGTGGCCAAGAAGGCCAGCGTTGCCCTGGTGTACAGTGGTGCCTAGCAACAGAAAAAGGGGCATCAGGCACAAACTGGAGCACGTGAAGTTTCAACTGGACATGAGGAAAAACTTCTTTGCTGTGCAGGAGTTGGAGCCCTGAAACAGGTTGCCCAGGGAGGGTATAGAATCTCCTTCTCTGGAGATATCTAAACCCACCTGGACTTGCTCCTGTGTAACTGCTGTAGGGGACCCTGCTGTAGTGGGGGGCTTGGACTGGGTGAGCTCCATAAAGCCCTTCTGACCCCAACTATGCTGGGATTCTGCGACTCTGCGAAATTAGCCTCAGCCTTGCCATAACTAAGGAGCACTCATGGGTAGTTAGGACTACTGAGCTGATATGCAGTTAAATTTCAGTAATTTGAGCTTCTATCTTCTTTCACATGTCCTTAGAGTGTAGCTGAATGGTAACACACCGATCCATACTAGCACTGGCAAGGCCATTTATTCCTGCTTCACCACAGGCCTGTTCAAAGAGACCAGTACATATACAGCCTAGTTCTGGTTCAAGGACCAGATCTGGTCATAAGCTTTTTACTGTTTACTGCATTAACTGTCTGTCCTTAGGCTGGTTCCATGGGCAGCTGAGCTCATCTAGAAGCTCACGACTGCCAAAAGCTGACCTCATCGCCTATTCCATCTGCTGCTCCTTGCTCATCCCCTTTCCTGCTCCTCCTTAGTTCCTGTCATTCCACTAGTGGATATTCACAGATTGTACTCTTCCTTTATACTGGTTCTCCTCTCCGATTCTTAAGTGTGTGAATTTCTGTCACTAAACTGCTGAAAACAATCTATGCGTGTGGGGGAACTCTTTAGTATCACTTTAATTGAAGTGAAAATAAAGTCACACTACAGGTGAAGGGCAAGAGTAAATAACTCTGAGTTGGCAGGAAGATGTGAGCTGAATGTATCTCCCTTTTTTTCTCTGTAGTTATCTATCAAATCAGCTCACTTGCCTAATAAGAAACACAGCCTTAAATTCATTTCTGTGTTTAAGGCAATAATTCAAAAGGACTAGTGATTAAGTAGTACTGGAAGTAATGACAAATGAGGTGAAGCATCAGCCAGGTTGTAATAAAATGGATGGGTACCTTAAAACAGCTAACTCAGCTTAACGATTCCTGAAGGCAGGATTCCCCTTACCAGGTCATCCTGGGAAACCAATTGCTGGTGTACGTTGGCAATCCAGCAGGGGGCTGCCTTTCCCCTGAGTAACAGAGCAGATGTGCTGTCCTGCAACGGGGACCGCCTTCTGCGACGGGCGACGGGACAGTTCCTTCTCAGTTTGGATATACAATCATAGAATCAGAGAATCACCAGGTTGGAAGAGACCCACCGGATCATCGAGCCCAACCATTCCCACCAATCACTAACCCGTGTCCCTCAGCACCTCATCCACCCGTCCCTTAAACCCCTCCAGGGAAGGTGAATCAACCCCCTCCCTGGGCAGCCTCTGACAGGGACCAATGACCCTTTCTGTGAAAAATTTTTTCCTAATGTCCAGCCTGAACCTCCCCTGGTGGAGCTTGAGGCCATTCCCTCTCGTCCTGTCTCCTGTCCCTTGGGAGAAGAGCCCAGCTCCCTCCTCTCCACAACCTCCCTTCAGGTAGTTATAGAGAGCAATGAGGTCTCCCCTCAGCCTCCTCTTCTCCAGGCTGAACACCCCCAGCTCTCTCAGCTGCTCCTCTTGTTCTCCAGCCGCTTCCCCAGCTTCGTTGCTCTTCTCTGGACTCGCTCCAGAGCCTCAACATCCTTCTTGTGGTGAGGGGCCCAGAACTGAACACAGGACTCGAGGTGCGGTCTCACCAGTGCCGAGTACAGAGGGAGAAGAACCTCCCTGGACCTGCTGGTCACGCCGTGTCTGATCCAAGTCAAGATGCCATTGGCCTTCTTGGCCACCTGGGCCACTGCTGGCTCGTAGTCAGTCGGCAATCAAAAGTCTAAGCATTTTTAATTACTTATTTGAGGTAATTATTTGCAAGAACTAAAATATTGATCAAAGTCTGCTCTTTATATCCTCATTTGGGAAGTAGCAGTCTCTGTTTTACTTGTTGCAGTCACAGACCGAAGACTGTTCCTCTGCTTTAAGTCGTCTGTAATGCTGCCTTGTATTGTCAAACAGATGCTGAGCTCCACTTTGAGAATGGATTCACTTAGCATTGACAGAATCCCTGCATACAGTTTGCATCTTGGTTTGTTATGCTGCAGTTATAAAATATTTTGACCCTTCAGGATGAAAATTGCTCAATACCTTTAAAATGTTTACTGCTGTAATGGAAAGACTGCAAAGCCTGGATATATAAAATGCGTTTAGATTTAATTTAATTTGCAAGTATAATGATAAGAAGAATAAAGCCAGAAAGAAATAAGGAGAGAGTTCTAAATGTACAGGCTGTCAGCTCCCTAAATCCCTTGTCCATTTTTAAGTCTAGGAGCGCTAGGTGGGGTTGTGAACAAGTTTGCATTTCTGTCATGTATTGGATTTCACTGAAACAATATGCTGCCACAAACATAATTTCTGGGAAATAAAGAAAGCAATAGTACACTAACAAAATAGAAACACAGTTTTCACAATAATTTATTTACCTTAACATACCAGATCCCAAATGTAGGTAGAAAAAGGCTTCTGAACGCAGTCAAGTCCACTGACTGTTGTGTAATCCCACAGTGTCACGTTGTGGGTTATTTTCCCCTTTTATGTATCTCAGTATCCATTTTCCTCCCTGCTGCAGCATGGTTTTCCCCTTTTGTTGTAATGGTATATTAGCACCAGTGGACGCAGTAGCACTGAGCAGTCAAATTGGAACGTTTGTGCTGCAGTAAAAACTGATTTTGATGTGCTCTTCCTAATTCTTCTTCCTCTTGTGAGGAAAACCATTCAGATGGGTAGCCCTGGACCTAGAAAGCTACACATAGCAGCAATTTTATAACTGAATTATTATTGAATAGCTGTATCCCAGTCATGTACGAAGAGAAGCGAGACCACAGAATCACACAGAATCACAGAATAACCAAGTTGGCAGAGACCCACCGGATCGTCGAGTCCAACCATTCCTATCAAACACTAACCCGTGTCCCTCAGCACCTCATCCACCCGTCCCTTACACCCCTCCAGGGAAGGGGACGCAACCCCCTCCCTGGGCAGCCTCTGCCAGGGACCAATGACCCTTTCTGTGAAAAATTTTTTCCTAATGTCCAGCCTAAATCACCCCCAGCCGAGCTTGAGGCCATTCCCTCTGGTCCTGTCCCCTGTCCCTTGGCAGAAGAGCCCAGCTCCCTCCTCTCCACAACCTCCTCTCAGGCAGTTATAGAGAGCAATGAGGTCTCCCCTCAGCCTCCTCTTCTCCAGGCTAAACACCCCCAGCTCTCTCAGCCGCTCCTCATAAGATTTGTTCTCCAGCCCCTTCACCAGCTTTGTTGCTCTTCTCTGGACTCGCTCCAGAGCATCAACATCCCTCTTGTGGTGAGGGGCCCAGAACTGAACACAGGACTCGAGGTGCGGTCTCACCAGTGCCGAGTACAGGGGGAGAAGAACCTCCCTGGACCTGCTGGTCACGCCGCGTCTGATCCAAGCCAAGATGCCGTTGGCCTTCTTGGCCACCGGGGCCACTGCTGGCTCATGTTCAGTCGCTGTCAACCAGCACCCCCAGGTCCTTCTCCTCCAGGCACCTTTCCAGCCAGGCTTCTCCTAGTCTGTAGCTGCTCAGGGTTGTTGTGCCCCAAGTGCAGGACCCGGCATTTGGCCTTGTTAAACCTCATCCCGTTGGTCTCTGCCCATGGATCCAGCCTGTTCAGGTCCCTTTGGAGCCTCCCGACCCTCCAGCAGATCCACGCTTCCGCTCAGCCTGGTGTCGTCTGCAAACTTGCTAAGGGAGCACTCGATTCCTTCATCCAGGTCATTGATAAAGACATTTAACAGGACTGGACCCAGGACTGAGCCCTGGGGAACCCCACTTGTCACTGGCCTCCAGCTGGATTTAACTCCATTTCCCACCACTCTCTGGGCCCGGTCATTCAACCAGTTTTCCACCCAGGACAGTGTGCGCCTGGCCAGGCCAGAGGGGACAGTTTCCGTAGCAGAATGCTGGGAGAAACTGTGTCACACAGCAAGGCAAACCATAACATCCCAACACTAATACTCTCAAACTGCTTTCAAATACCTTTTGAGAAATTGCTTTGTTTCGAGACACTACGCTGCTTTTTGGTGTAATTTATGCAGGCTTTTTGAATGTAACGTGAGAAGGACAAGGTCACGGACTACAACACTGAAGTGGCTGAGCTTATATTCTAGGGATAAGTTACTCTCTTTAATTTTTGAGCAAATCCATTGCTTCTCCTAACGAATTTATTCCTTTTCATTGTTTCTCTTGCAAATAACACTTGCATCTATGCAATTGCAGGCAAGAACTCCAGTCTGTCTGTGTGTGTTTGTCATTGTCAATGTTAAAAGTGCTTTTTGTAATGTATTGGAAATTTGCTATTCAGTTACAATTGTAAAGCTTGATGTTATTTTCTTTTTGCCTTCTGAAGCTCTATAGGTGAAGAATTGGTCAGCTTTGAAATTAGTCATGGATTTCTTAACTGTCTCCTGATTCGTCTGCTAGATCATCTATCTTCTTAGCTTTAGCATATTGCTGAACAAATAATATTGTCTGCAATTTAAATAACGTAGATCCAGTAGGAAAAATATTTGTATTTGAGGAAGAGTGGATTGAGTTATGGAGTATTGCTTATCTGTAAAGTTAAAAATCCTGGATTTGAATCTACCTCTGGAGACAAAAATAAGAGTCTGACAAAAGGAAAGATTATTAAATTTTTCATAACATAACCTGGTCTACTTCTATTTACCATGCAGAATTATAACATTCTTATGCTAATATATTTAGATTCCTGTGGTCACACTTGACATAATTAAATTCACAAGGTGTTTTGTTTGGAAGGTATCATTTATCCTCTGCATTATTGTCACTTAATAAGATAAAGAACAAATATTATACGAAATACTCATCATTTCTTATAATTTAAGGCACATTCATGGAATTAGTTAAATCAATTAATATCTTTCATTTGATATCAATACCACGGGATTTTTTTTTTCACCTTAACAAATAAGCACGACTGGTAGTTTCACAGGAAGAGATAATGTAGGGAAAAAGAGAACTCATAGGTTTAGTTCCATAACTAAGCTCTATGAACTGTAAGTGAGAGGTGAGAATAAATACAGTACTCGTTAAACATCATCAGTCTGCATTTATCATTGTCAACTCTAAAATAACTACTTAAGGATAACGTTTACTTTATGATAAAGGGCCATCCAAGCAATTATCCAGAAACAATAGATGCAATTAACATTGATTATGGTCTTGAATCCAAACAGTATAGGTACTGACCTTAAAAAGAAGAAAGAAAAAAAAGGGGGCCCACCTTTAAGTGCACCAGAACAGGAGAAGTGAGTTTGCATCTCACACCCGCCCAGCAATTTTATCTGAAATAATTTAAGCAACAGTTCTAGACTTTTAGAAGTCTGGAGTCATCTGAAGATTCCCACAGGACTTTCAAAAGTCTGAATAAATTCATGTGGGGCTCTCTGAACACTCCTTCCCCTGTTGTTGGATGCTCAGGCATGGCTGCGTTGGTAGATGCAGCGTTCGGAAAGCAGTCCTGCAGTATGAGTTGAGTCCTCTGCCTGTGGAAGGCTAACACCTGCGACACTCGCTAGCTGCCACGATCACTTCTGATTGACGGAGGAAAAGGTGACACACGACAGGAGGAAAAATTAACCACTAATACAGTAATTTACTTAATGATGGTCTACTTATTCCACTCAGTTTCTGCTGCCTCTTTCTGTCTGAAGTCAGTGAAATTGTTCTCCGAGTTCTTTGCTTCCTTTATGTTGTGTATACATAAGTGACTGATTTTTTTCCAAATATGAAGTGGGGTGGCTTTTTTAACATTATATTCGACCAAGTTCTTATTTTACTTTTTTTGTCCACTGTTACCAAATATTTGCTTCTTTCCACTGGTACTCCATAATGGGAAAAAAGGATTATCCCATTAGAGCCAACTCAAGACTCATGAGAAACCATCATTATTGCCAAAGTAAAACAAACATGAAAAACTTATGTCTTCATCATGTGGAAACAAAGCTAATGGAAGAAAGTATAGAAATAATGCAAAAAGTTGATAAAAAGTCATATTATTTTGAGGACAATTCCTCAATTTTGTACAAAAAAATATTTTATTAAAAAATTATATCTATCCCAACATCTTCTCAGTCGTCTGCAGTAAAAATAGATAGCAATATATACACATTCTTGGAGGAGTCTGCATATGCTTCCATTAAGGACCCAGAAAAACAGCTAGTCCCATACTGCTGGAAAATATGTGGATGCCAGGAAGCAAGTGCTGCCTTCTTACCACTTACTTAAGATGAAACCTTTCTCCACCTATTGACCAAGGTGTGCGTGGCAATCGTTTGCTTTGTCTACAAGAGTGCTAAGAGAGTCTTAGATCTGAGTCTTGTTTTAAGACAATGTACCTGCCCTGTTTTAGGTACCGAGCCATTCTGTTAGTTTGAGTACACTGTGTCAAAGTACATCTTGGCAGGCTTCTGCTTGGAAGAGGCCACGCTACACGATCAGGGTCTGGAAGTGCTTGTGTGGGTTTCAGCTGTACGTAGGGCCCTGGGAGCGCAGCCCCGTGAACAGCAGAGTGGCTGTGAGTGAAGCTAGAAACCTGTGCTGTTGGCTTGTGAGCAGGGGTGGGGAGGAGAGGAACCTTTCAAACTGGCTTTACCTGTGGGGAGATCCTTACAGCTACCTCCATCTACATATTCCATAGGAATGTGGGGCCTGACCTTCCGGATGTTTGTGTATGGTACGGAAATGACCCTCGCGACACCAGTGTAATTATTCCAGTGTGTAAGGCTGCACATCTCTAAACAGGGAGCTTACCTGATTCTGTTTCTGGTTTCTCTCAATTCAGCAATTATGTTTACAAATGCATTAGTGGGTGCAACCGGTTCAAGAACTATTAACAGCAGGGTCAATAGACATAACATAAGAGGCAAAAGGAAGTACAAAACTCTATTCTGACTTGGTATATTGGTGGTTTGGGTTTTTTTTTTATTGACACTTACACAGGAAGCCTGAAAAGAATGCAAAGGCTAGCTATGTCTGTATTTAACTTATCACACAAAGGAAGCAAGAGAAACAAGAATCCTGGTTTTGTAATACACATGCTGCAGTTTAAATTTGCATTTTTCAAAACTGAGAATGACAGCTTTGATATTGCCTGGGGGGAACAGCCGAATTCGAAGCTAGGAACCCTTCTGATGTAACAGTTAATCACTTTAAACGCACCAGTTGTCCGCTAACAACAGCTTCTGTTGAATAAGCATATTAAAACAAAGGATTTTTTTTTTCAAACCTTAGTAAGTTTTGCAATGGTAAAACTGATTTGTGACATACTTTGGTGTAAACTATAAGACACCACGTAGTTACTTCAAAATATTTCAAATTGCTGACTGAAGGCCATGCCAATATTCAGTGCAATGAGGAAGGTATTGTTCATATTTTGATGTCAAATATATCCCACTGGTTTAATCCAAATGAATAGTAGACTGAACATTGCAAAGAGAAGAAGTACGCATTGGGGCGGTGGTTCTGTATTCAAGTGGATTAAATTCACCCTTGCCGAGCGTTACAGCAAAGGAAGGTTACCTAACACCGCCCAAACAGTCTCGCCTCTTTGTTTTGCACAAGACACTATGGTTTGGCTTATCAACAGCAAAAAATAAATTTAGAGTGCTTATTTATAGCAGTCAGAATAATAATGGATATTAGAATTTACTTTAAATGTTACAAGCAGAGACATTAAATATGTACAGAGCTGCCAGTAAATTTGATAGTAAATAAATCGATTGTCTGTTTCCCCTTATAAAATGCTGTTACCTTCTGAGTAACGACATTGTTGTCCTGGAAAATGCGTGAGTTTTCAACGTATATCGTTCTGAACAAAACTGCTATTTATCGTAGCCATCCTCTTTCTTATCCCTCACTCTTTTTTCCAAGGCCATTATTAGTAAATTTTGAGGTTAGAGGTACTGACCCAATCAAACACGTACAGAGCTTGGCCCCCGAGTTAATTAAATGCGGGTTAATAACATATTATAAGGAAATCATTGTCCTTATTACAGTTATTAGGTGGTTAGTCAAATTATAGCTTCAAAGGAACGCAGAGCGTGGAGAACTCGGGACTAAATTACGCGTTTGAACCTCAGGCCGGCTTTTGCTGCCGAGACAGTCTGCTGCGAAAAGAAATCGTGTGGCACTGAAATTAAATGCCTTCCTGGGGACGGAAGGTTCGAGTTTTTAATGAAATTACCGAGCGCGGTGCAGTGAAACGATTAAAATATGCATTCCGGGAGCGTGGCAGGCGCAGCCGCCCCGCCGGCGCCCGGGACGGGAGCGCGGGGCCCGCTGCCCTCCGAGTGAAGCGGCTCTGTGCGATCTCCCCCCGCGCTGACGCTCATGAAGATCCGCCGGCGCAATCAGAAGCGCGGCCGAGGGGGCCGCGCAGAACAAAGGGATCGCTCCGCGCGCGGGGACTGCTCTGCGCCGGGAGCGGCTCCGCTCGGCAGAGCTGCTGAACCGCGGGGCGCTGCTCCCTAACTTTCACCGGCGCCCCTTCCCGCTTCTCTCCCGTGCGGTTCGTCCGGTTCTTCCGGAGCGGGGAAGTCGAACGCCGCGTTCACCGGGCAACCGCTCGGGTGCCCGCCGCCCGGCGCCGCCCGCGGGGCGGGGACCGATCGCGCCGCCGCGGGCTCGCGCCCCGCCTCGCGGCCGCCCCGCGACGCCCCCACCCGCCCCGCCCCGCCCCGCCGCGCGGCCCCGCCCCGCCCCGCCGCGCGGCCCGCGGAGCGCCGGGAGGGACGGGGACGCGGAGAGGCAGCGCCGCCGCCCGAGGTGAGTGGCCGCCCGCGCGCTTTGTGTGCGGGGCCCGCGCGGGGCGCGCCGCGGGAAACCTCGCGGCCTCCGCGGCGGCTCCTCGTGCGGGGCGGGGCCCCGCGCCGCCCGCCGCCCCGGCCCCGCGTGGGTCTGTCCGGAGCGGGCGCGGCGGGGGCCCGGCGCCGCTCCTCGCCCCCGGCCGCCGCGTCCCTTTGTGCTGAGCGCGGTCTCCATGTTCCTGCCCGGCAGCCTCGCCATCTTGGGCGAGCGCGAGTTCCCGGGAGAGCGGGGACACCGGGACGGCGCTGCGAGTTCGGGGAGCGCTACCGGGACGGGCCGTGACGTCAGTAAAGTTTAAGGGGGCTTCGTCCCGGTGCGCGTCCGCCAGAACCCCCCGCTCCGGCGGGGCGGGTCCCGCGGGCCCCGCGGCGTCTGGGGGCACGGGGGGACGGAGGAGCCCGGCGGGGGCGCGGGGGGCAGAGCCCCAGCGAGGGGACCGGGTCGGGGCGCCGCGCGTCGCGCGCTCGGGGGGTTCGGCGCTCGAACGCTCGCTCGGGCGTTCGAAACGCCGTTCCCGAGCCCGTTCGTGGAACGAGGAGCCCCCGGAGGCCGGCGTCGCCGTTCCCGGAGCGGCAGCGGGCGCAGAAGCGGCTCCGCTCGGGGCGCAGAGGCCGTTCGGGCGGTGGGTTCGGGGCCGGTTCCGCTGGGCCGGGCGCGGGGGGCGTTCGGGCCGCTTGGGTGCCGCGGAACCGGGGCGGAACGCGGCGGCTGCTCCGCGCTCGTCTCCGGGCGGCGGGGCCCGTGCCCGCTCCGTGCGGAGCTGAACAATGAGGGCCCTGTGCCGCGCATTTACTGCTCCGTTGAACTTTTTTTTTTTTTTTTTGTAATATCATAAAAGTTTTCCTGGTCACGTGATGCGAAGCCGTGGGGCAGAGGATGCTCGGTCGGGATTCTCTGCTGTGGGAAAGCCCCGTTTTCCATTCTTCTTCCTGCGCTGGCTCCGCGGTCTCGCGAAGGAGCTTGAAACTGCCTGCATTCGATTTGCATTTTCTTTGTCTGCAGGGCTGGGGAAGGCACCGCCGGCGGGGGGGGGCAGGCCGGGAGCCGCGGTCCGTGCGGGGCTGGGGTGTCCTGAGCTTACCTGGCGGCGAAGGGGGGTCAGAAAGCGTGAGCGAATTGTCTGTTTGCCTGATCGGCGAGTAGTAGGTGGGTGAAAATGTTTAAGCGGTTGCAGGCGCATGCCGCAGATGGTTCTAAACTATCCATCCGCAGGGGCCTGAGGATTGGACTGGTTATAGACGGTGAGCGGCGCGGGGTCGGTAGCTCAGACTGCGGGAGCGGACCTGGCGGATCGTACCTGTAGGAAACTGCGCACACGATTTCGTCCCTGCTGCAAAATCAGTGAACTGCGACGTACCAGCAGCTTGGCGGCCAGGGTAGTTTTTGTGAAGTGTGTACGGACGAAGCTTTTGAGTTGCTAAGGGGTCTCTTTGATGTTCAGGAAGCTTTATGTTGACTTCAAGCAGGGGATATTTGTTTAATCATAGATAATATCAGTTCCTTGCCAACAATGGATTATTAATGTGAGATTGTGATGAAGTTCTTTGGAAATGGAACTCTGGAGAGTAAGAGAAGTTTCTTCAGTGGATCAGGCAACGTTTCCTTCTCATTACTGAGTCTAAGTCTCTTCTCAGTGGCACAAAATAAGCTCTTGTGACTAACGTACATTGAAAAGAAACTAGAATTGTGGTACTGCTGTTTCTCATCCTGAATTCTTTTTAAACTAAATTCCACTGTGATGGGTTCCCTACAAGTGAGTGTTCCCACAAAAGGTAACTCTTAAGATTAATTCTTGTAGGTTATTACAGGTTTTCAGTGACATTGTAAAAGTCTTTTAATAGTATTAGGGGAAAGATGACTAAATACTTATTTTGTGCCTTTTAGTGAGAAGGAAGTTGATTTTCGTGAACATTTAATAAGATCCTGTGCGTTTTCAGAAGATAAATTAGTATTTTTATATTAAGAAGGGAATAAGCATTTGTTGAGCATCGCAGTGGGTTTGGTACTTCTTCATAGTGACTTTATGATAAGAACAAAGTGCTGCAAGACTGAATTTTTTGCCTTTTTGGGAGACACTCAAAATGCAAATAAGAAAGTAATGGCAGTCTGTCTTTTTGGGTCCTGTTACCCCTTGTCTCTTTTCTTTGTTTCCATGTTTAGTATACAACTGTAGTGGAAAGGAGCAGATGTTTTGCTTTTCCTTGTGGGGGCATAGAGCTGTTCTTTCTGCTGGCTTGGCCCAGCAGACTCTAGGTTTCTGGGGCTGCTTAGAAGAGTTAGTGGTGTCGCCAAGTTGAGACCAAACAGTCACTCCTGGCCTGAGCTGCAGCTCCTAATGCCTCTGCTGCTCTGTTCCTCCTTCCTCAAGATGTGGAATATCCCAGTTTCAAAGAAAAGGAAGTTTGTGTTCTCTGCCTCATCTCCCTGGATTAGGGAAAGGGGGCATTAGTACTTGCCTGCTTTTGTTTTTATAGTTACTTTTACAGTGGCGCTTGTGGAATTTTGGCTGTTGGGAACCAGACTTGGCACAACAAACAATGCCATTTGCTGTGCGCACCCTGGTGCAGTGAGGGCATCCCGCCACTCTCGACACTTCGTTGTGCCTTCCTCCCCCTGGCCCAGTCCCTCGCAATGGCGTCTTCTAATAAAACCAACTGGTGCACGTTGGTTGTTTTCAGCAACCTTTATTCCACCAGAAGATTACAGAAGAGTGGAACTTGGTGTTTTCTCAGATAACGTGACCTGACAAAGTTTCCCACAGTGTACCAGATTTCTCATAAGTGCAGTTCAACTCTTGAGTTCTTGTTCTACTAAGCACGTTGAGTAAATTATGTCAAACTATGTTAGAAACTCCTTGGTGATTGTGAATTCTCATCAGAAGGGACAGGGACACAGATTTCAGGGGCAGCAGTGTTTATTGTGGTTGTTGGATAGTTAACAACAACCTGAATGGTGACAAAATGTAGAAAGTAGTGCTGGTCAACTTTTTCTGAAGAAATTGGAAATTTGTGGTGAAGACAACATTGTGCAGCGTTCAAAGTCGAGGTACGGATAACCTTCACCACACCGGAGAAGGAAATGGAACATCCTCTTTGTGGCTGCCATTGATGCTTCTTAAAAATCTTTGGTTATGCTGCTATACTTTTACTTTTACGCTATCTTTGTTGTGCTCCTACTGTGTAACGGTGGGCCAAAGGTGCGTCTCTGCTTTGAGTGAGTGGTAGAGATTGGAGTTCTTCCCTGCTGACTCTTTACTAATGAGGAGCAGAAGAAGGATACTGTGAGTGAGACTGGAGAAAATGGATCCTCCCTCAGTGTTAACCTGTGTATTAAAAAAAATCAAAAAACCAAAAAAAAAACAGGTTGGGGGTTTTGTTTGTGTTTCATAGTGGTTTTATGGAGGCGAGACTGTGCTTGTCTTACGGTTCCGTGGGTGAAGTCTCTGACCTACAGGAGAGTTTGCTTGGTTACTGTCGCCACAAGGAGTTGATGGTGCGGGCAGAAGGAAAAGCTGCCTTCCCTGCCTTTATTCTGCAGTGTGCTGGGTGGGTGTACCCCGAGTGTGTGGTTGGGGGCAGAAGCTGGGGCTGCATTCACCCTGTCTCTGCAGAACGGCAAACAAGAGTCAGTATTTCTTCATCACACAATTTTAAGTTAAAAAACCCCTGTGGAACAGTTAATACAATTAGCGCGCAGTTTCACGTGTTAGCAGTGGTAAGTTCTTGCTTACTCTTTAATTTCTTTATTGCTCTAAATTTGGGTATGGAATGCCCTGGTCTCAAGGCATTCCTTAAAAAGAGAAAAATCAGTGTATTTTTCAAGGTCCTATACTGAAGTTCCTTTGAGATTTAAATGGAAAGTAACAGAAATTCCTTACTAATTTTACAGTATCATTTTGATTTTTGTTTCTTTTTTTTTGAGGAGGGGGGAGAAACTAGGATTTATTTTGTTGTGGTATTGCCCTTTGTTGAGCTCACCGGGCGGAGGCCTATAGGGCGCGTTTCACCTTCGTGATGCAGCAAGGGAAGGGGGAGGCGAGGTGTTGCCCTGCCGAATTTAACTGGATCGATTGATGCGTTTGACAGAATTCCTCGTGCCATTCACTCTCCGTTTGTGTGACAGTTTTTCAGAGGGGTGGGGACCAGGCAGCCATCTAGGCGAGCGTGGAGCGTGTTCGTCGCCTCGCCCGGTGGCCGCTGAGCCCCCGGCAGCCTCTGGGAGCTGAGCGGGGCTGCTCTGTGCTGGAAATCTCTCCCATTGCCTCCCTCCTCATGCCCGTCGGGGCCTCCCGAGTGGCTTGTTTTCAGCCTGTAAAGGACAGAAGAGTCTCTTTTCACTTGATGTAGGTCAGGCATTGTGGAGAGCTGAATGGGTTAAGCCTTGGGAGTTTGCGAAAAGAGATGGCGGAGATTTTCCTGGCCCCTGAGGGAGGAATCGCACAAAACCTTAAATTCGAACCACTAAAAATGTAAAGGCGCTGCTCTGAGAAGCTGGGGCGCCTGGTGGGCTGTGGGCACAAGCCATGGTCCCAGTGACGTCGGTGGCACTGCTGGACAGGGCTTGTTTCTGGTAAAAAGTGTAAAGTTCTGCAGTGTAAAACTTGCGGAAAAAAAGAGATGGGTTTAGAAATAATGCAGTGATCATCAGATAATGTTGTCTTCTTTGGGAGCCTCAGGCGTAACTTATGTTCTGGGGTTGTTGGGAGGGATGATGATGTTTAATTTTTGCGTGGTGGAGAACTCTACCAGCCTTTTCTTGCACTTTACGGGAAGTGTAAACTTGATTTTCTTTAGAATTTGTAAGAGGACAAAATCCTCTGCCTGGCCGTTCTGGGCTTGAATCTCAGTCATGATGCTGTTGGGTGAGAAGCTAAAACTTTGAAATCTCTTAGGGCGTATTTTATTCCTCCGGTTTGAATACATAGCCGGCATTTTTGATAGTGGCCCTTTTTATCTTATATTAATGAATTCATGAGTTGCTAGCACTGAGAGATTCTTCTGTAAAATGCAATGCATCGTTTATTAGACCCTTATTTTAGCACGGTGGTGTGTAGTATCCAAATATAACCAGCAAAATACCCCCACATATCGCTCCTCAGTCTTCTCTTGCACAAAAGAAAGCCAGTTTGTCAAAAATGATTGCAGTGGTCCGTGGGATGTGCAGGGATGTAACTGTGGATTTTGCCTCATTTTCTGCTCTTACCCTTTTCCACCAGCATGCCCTCATTAATCAAAGATGCCGCACTCCTGCTGAGGACAGAGAGGTTCATCAAACTGGCAGCATTTTGGTGTAAGGAACGGTGTGCTGAAGCTCTTAACGTGCTAGGACATAAATAAATCTCAGGGCTTTGTATGCAAACCCTGGAGGTTAATACTGTATAATTCAATGTCCTGTCTTTGTTTTTATGATGGATGTGTTTCAGTGTTCGGAGCTTGATGCAAACCTTGGAGCAGGTCAGGGCTGCCTGCTTGCTTGGCAGAGAGGTGCTCGACTCTGCTGGGGAGGATTTTCCTCTTTGTGTTTGTCTGGGAGATCGCTGTTGTGCTGCAGGAGCGGCTCCGGGAAGTTCTGGAGATGGACAACCCCGCTGTGATAATGGCCTTGGTGGCTTGACACTGATAGCTTGGGCCTGTTTGTTCCGAGGCCAGTTGCTGTTTGTATCCCTAACAGAGCTAACACGTACAACAAGCGAAACCCACCGGGATTTCCCTGTAGAAATAGTGCTGGGATTTGGCTTTCACACGCACTGGTTGCATATTCATAATTCAGGAGCAGCTGGTTGCAGCCAGCACACCATCCGTTGTGAGCTGTTATCAACCATTCTGTGCACGCTGGGAGGCTGGAACGGAGCGGGTTTTATTGATCTGCCTGCATCTGAAATCCGGTCACTGCAGCCACAGCGGCCCCGCGTTTTAGCTGTGCTTGCATCGGTGAACAGCTTTGCTGTTAAATATTTAATTTTAACTAAATGCTGAATAAAATGATAAACCGAGCTTTGGAGAAACAAACTGTAAGGGTGAGCGGTGACATACATACATCTTAAATAACAAATCTCGTTATGTAAAGCAGCCTAAAGAAGTCGCATCAGCCAACCTTTGTTGTCCTTTGGTAGCTGCTGGTGTTCTGAATAAGAAGTCTTTGTTAGATTTACTCAAGGTTAGCTTGCAAAAGTCATTGTTGGCTGAAATTTGTGGATTTTGTGCATCATGTGCCTAGTGCTTTTGGAGGAAAACCCAGAAGTATAAAATGTGATAGTATTACGCAAAATGATGATGCAGGGAAACAGTAGTAAGCACAGTCTTGCTTAGTATCGCACAGAAAAAATAACAGATGTATTGGAAATAACTGTACTATTACCTGGGTAAGCTTATCTCTTATCACATGAAAAATACGTACTGAGAAATCTTAGTTTACTAGTGTATAGAAGCTGTGTCAGTAAAGTTGATTTCCACCCCTACCCCTCAGTTTTGCTTTTCCAGGTTAGAAATGAAGTGAGGCATTTTCACGAGTTTACACACTCCGTTTGATCTCTCCTCTGTATCCTTGCTTGCCCTAGTGACTGGAACTTCTGAAAGGAGAACTATACTGACTAAAAAAAAAAATCAGTTTTCCCAACAGCCTTAGTTCTTGTGGGATAAAGGAGGGCCAGAATGCCCGCTTTCACACATCTTTTGATCCATTATGCTATAGGTTACTGCCTCGTAACTTGTCATGTAGGTAGGAAGTATTGCTGAGGGAAGATGCAGATAAATTCCTCAATCCTATTTGTGGATCCAGGAGGATGGCAAGCCATCAGGGAAGCTTCCTAACAGTGAGTTTAACTCAGTTAGTGAGTTAAAAATATCAGGCACACATGCCCGAAAGTTTTTTTTTCTTTTTTAAGATGTATTGGTTGATTTAATAAAAAACATCATCACTCCCTACAATTATGGTCTTTTCTAAGTAGTGACAGAGATTTTAAAAAGTCTAAAAAGTAAGAAATGCAAAGCAGTTCTTTTTCTGTTGCAGCTCTGATAATTTTTCATCCTTGGACTTATCCCTAAGCACCTTGCTGCTGCTTTTCAATGTCGATGAAGGAACTGGATCAGAGATAGTAGTTGAGACTTCAGCCGTGTGTGGGTTTGGAGAGGAGTGGGTCTGGAACGGAGAGTGCTCGGTGGTTCAATCATTTGGGGACCCAGCTGCTACCACAGCTGTGATGCCAGAAATAAATTCTTCACAGCATGATTGTAGGAGCTTCCAAAGCAAGGAGAGTTCCTCTTGTTTTAGTTAGCAAGTCTGATACTGGCACCACGAGAGCCCCAGTCTGGCTGTTTTGGGGAAATTATCTCAAGCGGGACTCTATAAAGAAGTAAATGAATGCTGTTCTCCTGCCTTTGGAACGCTGAATTGGAACAGTACTTCATCACCAACAGTCAGACAGCAGCAGGCTGTGGTTGGATTCTTTTTCCACCATATTGTAAGTATTGACCATCTAAAAAAGGTACTGTCCTAGAGAAGGTCTGGGAAATAAGGAGAAATTTGAGATGCCACATCAGGATTAAAGACAATGAAAGAGGATAAATTATTGGAAAAAAACCCAATTGTAATACATCCCAGTGATTCTTTATCTTTCTGGCAACAGAAAAAGTGCTGGGATTTAGTCGTACCTGGAATGTATTAGAGAAAGATATGGAGCAAAGCAGGTGGATGTTTGAGCACAAGATGGGGATGTCCCAGTGCTAAAGCTTTGGAGCCTTCTGTTCCACAGGGCTGACTGTGTTTTGTTTTGGTGTTTTGTTGTGGTTTTCTTTAATTTGCCAACGTCAAACAAATAAAAATAATAAAGGGTTTGTAAAATTTCCTCGCTACTCCACACATGCAAGAGCATTTGGAGAAGGAAATGCTCGAAAAGAAGAAAAGGCTTGAGGAAAGAACATACCTCCTAAACTGACAACACATTGTTATTCTCTTCAGTAGAAAGTCCTTCAGTGTTTGGCATTTAACTGAGAGATGAACGCTGTATTTTCCTGCAGTTCTGATATTTTTTCTTTTCTGTAAGTGCTTTTTAAGCCTTGTTTTTGCCCCTGAAGGTTTAAATGTATGGCAAGTTGTCTTTCACTGAACCAGACAGTTTTTAAACGAGAATGGGAAGCATTGATTCCATAGCTGAGCCTTGTCTGGAGGGTTAGTTTTGAAGTAGTTTTTTAGGGCTGTAAGAAGAAGTGAGTTAATTGTGCAAAGGAATCAAAGGGCATGCGGGGAAGGAAGCGTCTCGCTCTTCTGTATTTTAGGTAAAACTACCGTTTGGTGCTCTAGTAAATGCAAGCAGTTAAACACCCTTACCCTCCTGGCATCAGGAACTAGAGGGAGGGATTATGTGAAGTAATTCCCTTTTTATTTCTGTGATAAAGATGGAGCAGCCTGGAATGCTTTCCTGTTTCTTCTGAGAGGTGTTTTCAAACTCTTTCTGATTATCCTTAAGTTAAATTTATAATATTTTGACTCTTGCAGATGCTAGTAAATTTCCAGTGTTAACAATTATGATGTTATGGATATGCAGCATATTGAAAAGTTTGTGTTGCTATAACTGGTTTGTACAGACTAGTGTTTAAATGTAGCCTGCAGTATTTTTGCGGTCATGAATTATGTATTTTGAGAAATCCGCTAGTACTATACAGGCTTTATAATAAAGCACATGTAGAGGTGATAATAACGTCTTAAAATTTCTTTGATTTTAAATACTCAATTTATATAATTATAGTCTTGGTATCTCGTGAAATGCTTAAAAGAAGTGGACAAGCAGTCATCCTGTGGAGTGATCAGCGTTATACATGGTGAGAGATATTTGAAATGAAGGCAAGTGGGATCTCGCACACCCTATCTTCTGGGGGAGTCGTATGCAGAGAGGGCGATCAGGAACCGCACATCAGTGCTACCAGTCTGAAGCAGCCCTGCACGTTGTAGAGCGATGTGCAGCGAGAGCTCCTGGTTGCAAAAGGCAGCAGCAGACACTGACGGCACCGTTTTCCAGAGGTGTGTTTTGGGGCAGTGTTTGAGGCGTACGGTGTTTGACAGCAAGGAGCAAAGCTACGGTTTGTTGTGTAGGTTATAATCAGGCTGGGGGTGCCCAGTGCCCCGAGTTTGAGTATGGCATTAAGTGGGTTGGTAGGCAGTTCTCGCAGCCCAACAGAAAAAATGGAGCGGTTCAGAGCAGTCACCTGTGGTATTGGTAACAGATGTGTTACTCGTGGTCTCAGAACTTGTCACTGTGCAGAAAGATTTCTCTGGCCTGTGAGAAGGGATACAGGCTGGCAGGACTAATGGTCACATTTTTTTCATGCCTGTGTTTTAGTTCTAAAGTTTGCAGTGATTTTCTTGGAGTGAAAAGTGGGGATGGCAAGTAAAAAGGCTGGTACTTGCGAGTTTGTCTGTTACTAGTAGCTGTAGGATAACATTCACAGGATCAGTTAATACCTGGTTTTCAGGTCAAAACTATTAAAACCTGAACTGTTCCTCTGAAAGAAGGGTAAAATGGATCTCTAATTTTGTGTCTCCAATTTCTTGCACAGTTACTGCTGTTGCAGTTGGTGTGGTGGTTGGGTGTGCCCAGCCCTTTGCCCATTGCTTGTTGTCTGTCCCACTGCAGTGCCATGATAAAAACCAAGATATTACTTGTTCATCGAGTGTCCATATTATTGTTTATAGACAGAGAAATGCAAACCTGACTCTGAAATGCTGCATTTTGTAGGCAAAGGGGCATTGAATCACCCAATATACCCAGTTCTGAAAGATTCTACTTTCAGCATGAATTCACCAGATGCCCTCTGGAGTTTGGTTTACAGAAATTTGATATATATTATGTTTTATTCTGAAAAAGCAGAAGCTACCTGCAGATTAAAAGTAAGTTAAGACCTCCCACTGGTTAAGACCTTTTGAACAGTGTTTGCAGACAATGTACTTGTAATTCCTTAGGAGACCCATTGGGATTTCTGCCACTGGGCAGCTTGTCTTTACCATGGAGAGCAGTTGGATTTTTCGATGGCTTGATTACAATGCAGGATATTTTACTTTTTTGATAGGATGTGAATTGAAAGGACCTTAGAGGGTACTGGCAGAGTTTCTGTTAACGAAAAAAGTTTTACCATTGTGAAAAAAACATGCTTATGGAAAGATCAGACTGAACTGGAAGAATCCCAGGAAACTAAGTGGCTGCATAAAATTAATTGCTGATTAATTTGAAGTAATGCCATGGAGCAGAGGGAAGCAGGGAGAATAACGTGAACTAAACATGCGCAGTGATAGGTTCTAAATTAATTACCTTTTGTCGGGTGGAGAGATTGGAGACACAAGGCACAGTTCTGTTCAAAACATGTTTTCAGCAGCAATCACAATGCAAGTCTGACACATTACTGGGAGAGAAAAAAAGGGCAGAGGAGAAAACATCCAGGACAGCGTGTGATTTCAGGTCGCCCTGTAAAGTAGAGTAAAAAGCAAAAATACCCTGAGAGGCATCATCAGTACAAAACCACTTTCTGTATGAGATGAGAACATTTAGAAGTTTCAGCTTGGTTTAAGTCCGGGTGCTATAAAGTCATGCTTGGAATATTGAAGGAAATGGAAAACATTTTTTTGGCATCTCAGATATGACTGAAGGGTAATATTGGAACCGAAATAACCAAGTGAAACAAGATCAGTGGTTTGTTAACATAATCAAACAGTAGAGCTTTTCACTTGGTGTTGGGTTAGCTTGTGGTACCATCCTTGGATGTAGTGGAGAGCAAAACTCCAACGTAATTAAAATGATTAGGTATATTAATGGAAGAGGCATTTATTTGGGCTACCAAATGTGGTGATAGAAATCCAGTGTTGACCGTGTTAAATCTTCATACTTCTGATTGCTGAGAGAAGCATAAGTGCATTTATTCTTTCTCAAAATATTTGTTACTTGTGTAGATGGACCTTTATTCTGAATTAGTTAATTTTGTTTTTAATGTTTGATATTTTGTGTCTGATAATTTATGTAGATGGAATGGTAAGGGTCTCAAAATAAAAAAATCTCTTAAGATTTAAATAAATATAGAAGTTTCTTCATGTTTTAATGTGAGAGATGGAAAAGTGATCATCTTGGGTTTGTGATTGTTCACCACAGTTTTATTTTCAGTCCCTGATGATTATTTTGTCCTTCCTTCTTAGTTCCTTGCTGGGTTCTTTTTGCCTTGAATTAATAGTGTGCATTCTGCCATTTAAATAATGTGATGGAGAAAAGTTTTATGTGTTGTAACTTCAACCTTACAGACCCTTTCTGTATCCCTTTCCTTCCCTGTCTCCGTGTGTATATTTAGTGTTGAGGTGTAGTGTGCAATATCTGTCAGTCCTTGCCCTACCCCTGCCATTTCAGTATTTCTTTAGCTTCTACCCAGCTCTAGGATGTTAATTATGGGGAAGAGTGTATTTTCATTCTGCTCCTGAAGTAAATGCTCCTGATACCCCAGCCGTTTAGCCTCACATTTCTGAAATAGCCTGGATCTGAAATATTGTCAAAATTGGGAAGGGAGGGTTGAGGACAGCATGTTCTCTACCCGGTCCTTTGTTCTAATATATATATTGTCCATATATGACAGTGTCTTGAACTACCTGCGTGTTGCAGTGTTACTTGTATTAAGCATATATAGGTGTTTCCAGTCCTCTCTCAAGCCGTTTGGAAACATGGAGGGGGGTGGAAATAAGGTCCAGTCAGTTGTAGACCGTAACCTATTGTTAGCCTCAGCAGAGCGGAAACCAAACCAAAAGTTCCAGGATCAAAGGAGACAAGCGTTCA
The DNA here is from genome assembly GCA_033459285.1 of Clamator glandarius. Taxonomy (NCBI): domain Eukaryota; kingdom Metazoa; phylum Chordata; class Aves; order Cuculiformes; family Cuculidae; genus Clamator; species Clamator glandarius. The sequence continues at coordinate 120,680 of JAUNZM010000361.1, forward strand.
GAAGGATAAGCTAGCAAGGAATTGGCAGAGTTAATGCAGCGTGCAGACCATAGGAATCCCTTCAATTTTGCTGTTTACTGGCAGCGGCGTGGGGGCAGGTTTGCCCAGTCCACAGCTCCGTTCCGTTTCCTCTTGAGGCAGCGGCCAAGTGCGACTGTGACTGGGTTGTGCTTACTGGCAACACTGAATTTCACCTCTGTTGCTTGAGGAGTTCGGGGCTGAGCTGCTCAGAGAGAACAGGGGCAACGAGCCGTTTCTATTCTGAAGTAAGCCTGGGACATGTTCGTTGATTATGGGGCCAGACGTGCAGAGCGAATACATGCCACGGAGGTGTGTGGCCGTGTATGCGTGTTCTTACACAGGGAGCAGAAAGAGGGAAGGATTCTACTGGATGATGAGTTTTTGTGCTGTGCGGATTCTGAGTTTGACGCTTCAGGTCATCCTTCTGCGATTCCGCAGACTGGTTGTGACTCCTAGCACAGGCCCTCTAACATCGTGGTTTATGTTTATTCACTTTTTGGGGTACGGAGGAGTTCTTGTGAAGCAGCTCCTGCCCTCAGCTGCTGTTTATCTGTGTTGGTTTATTTGTTTCTCTTGTTACCACATCAGTTGTTGTGGGAACAGAAGCAGAGCTGGAGAACCCACAGCCAGCGGCTGCGCTGTCTTGCCTTAGTTTCTTCTTTTCCTTCCTTGAGAATAGATGTTTGTGAGGGGGAAGATACAATAAGCGCTTCTGTTAATCTGGCAACTTGTGCTGTGTGACTCCTCGGACTTTGGAAGAGAGCCCTTGGCGGGGGTTTGCTAGGACAAGGGGAGCAGGCAGGGGAACGGCCAGCTGCCGATGGGGTTGCAGAGTGGCGTGGTTGTGGATCTGAGAAGTGACTTCAGGATCTGGTACATAAAAAAGATGTCATCTTAAGTTGTATCTGTTCCCATGAAGTCCCCAAAATAAACAATTTGGACTACAGCGCGTGTCTCCATAGTGCCTTTCAGTCCTGCAGTTAGTAACTGCTTGGTGTATGCAAGTAAAATTCCATTCAGATCAAACCGCACAGATGTCTTGCGAGCAAAATAGCTTGTATTTTAGCCAAATTCAGCCTCATAAAGAACAGTGGCATGCTATTAAAATCATGCCTTTGTTTTTGAAACTGTGTGTGAACAAATGTTCGGGCCGTGGCCTGGGTTCTTGCTGGCCCTGACTGCTGACCCCAGATTCATTTTACCAGTTCCTGGGGCACCAACAGCAATGTTCTGTCGTAAATTCTTTATAATAGTTTTTCGTTTAAGAGAACTTTTGAAACTCTGCTGTGATACATTTGAATAGTTATGTTTGAATATTTCTCTTTGATAGGAACTTATCCTTAGGCAGTTTTAGAAAATGTATTTGGGCTTTGGGTAGTGTGAGGGTGTTTGTGTCTGTACAATAGCATCTATAAACATTGAAATATTGGGACCACATAGTTGCAAAATGCAACATTTTCAGTGTGCACAATGCACACTATAGCCAAGATGTAACATTTACACATCAGAAGTAGAAATCAAAGCACATACTAGAAAGTAACAAGAATTTCCAGTTCGTTTGTAAATCTGAAATTTTGGATTTGCTTACAAGTGTTAAATTCCCAAGTCATCTGAAACAGTGCCAGAGCTGCTGGCGTGGGATTTTAACAAGGAGAGGAATTTTGAGAAAGGCCTGGCAGTGTGTTATAGGAATTTTGTTTAATTTTGGTTTTGGTTTTCTTTTTTTTTAAATGTGCAAGAGGCTCTCTTTAAATGCAACTTTGTTTTGGATATATTTAAAGTATGTTTTTAAGAACTTTCTGAGAAGATCTTCACCATTGAGCAGAATTTTAGGAATGAGTGGGACATGGAACTAGTAGTGTGTGAAGAGGTTAGTTAGTTGGACAGTAACGAATTCCTTCTTTTGGGTAAAAAATTGTGCTAGCAGTGTAGTAAACAAATTTAGTGACTTCAGCAATAACATTAATGCTGTTTTAATACCTTCAGTAATTAGGGTTTTTTGATCTTGAAAACAGAGCAGTGTACACTTGCTCATAAAAATTATTTACCAGATTTCAAATCTTCCAATTTCATTCATTAACTGATAATTTCTTTATTGTGAAGAATTTCTTACCCTGCTCACACTGAATCACAGTAGCCAGAAGAACGTAGGCTGTAAAATATTTAGCCTGTTTTTTTTCTCTGAACAGATTGCAAGTTTAAACATTTTTGGCTTTGTTTTTTAAGCGTAACTTCTATTTCTAGTCACAGTCATCAGGGAAACAGGGGAAGTGTTATGTGTGGCTGCTTATCCAGTGGATGTGGTGCCATTTTGCAGGTATTAGTGTCTCCTGCTTCAGTGTCTCCTGCAGATTGACTTGTGTTGATGCACTTCATTGTGATAGGGACTGAACTCAGTCCCTGTATGTGAGTTGGAACAAGTGATTTCTGATAGAACTCAGCTGTTGCTGTTGTGTTTCTGGTTACTCCCAGCTGAGGAGCTGGTTCCTTTGTGGCTCTTTCCTTTTAAGTACCTGTGGTCACCATGTGGAACATTTCATGCCTACACGTGGCTACACTGTTTGCCTGTTTGTCCATGTGCCTGTCTGTTCCCTGCAGTAACTTGTTTGCCGTTGTTTTCAGCCGTCAGTGAAGGCAGGGTGGACGTTCAGAGGTGAAGCTCTCCAGCTCTGCTGCAGTCCGTGCCGAGTGGGTTGCTGCAGTCCGTGCCGAGTGGGTTGTTGCAGTGGAGCGGTATTTCCTGGGGAGGAGCTGGTTTATGGCAGTAGGAAAACGCAGAGGACCATGACAGGAATGCTGCTCACAGGAGAATTGCTTTCCACCACCTGGAAAGAGGCAGGCACAGAAGAAACGTGTCTGAAAAGCTTCTTACATGCGTTCTCTGCATAGCAGGGTGTGGATACTGATGTGACTGCAAGCAATAAGCACTCCAGTAATTTCTGTTGGTGAAAATACCTCCAAATTGTGTGCTGGTGAGAGCTCCTTACTGAGGATGTGGATGTGCTAATGTGTCATGCTAAATTGGTGTTACTTTTCCCAGTTTTACATGGGAGAATAAATGTTTGCAGTGATGTGTGGGACAAGAAATTGCCTTTATGAAATGTGTGCACATTTTGCATAGTGTGCCAGAGCTGCTGTTTCAGAACCTGAGTGTGTGCCGAGCAGTGTCCTGTGGAATGGACTGTGTGCGTGAATGATGTATGGACAGCTGATTGCGCTTCTGTCAGTAATGGCAGAACTTGCCTTTTTATTTGGCCAAATGTTAATGAAAACCATAGCATTTTAAAAAGTAGTCATAATGATTTTGTAATTCAAGGGAAGGGTTTTTTTCCTTTTTCTTCTGGACTGGATTTCAGTGATGCAGTAGATCATGCCTGATTTGGGTCCATGCTGTAAGCTGTAAACCAGACTAGCAGGAGTGAGACCTGTTTGTCAGATATTAAACACCCTTCACAAAAGGCTGCTTTATTGTAATATAAATCACACTGGTTCATGCATGTGGCAATAATTAACTTCTGTTGATGTTAGGTAAGAAGCTGTCATATCGTTGCTGAAAAACAGGTTTCAGTATATCTTGACTCAGCTAACAGAAATAAGGTGCCATTAGACTAGGATGAATTTTAACTAATGTTGAGCAGAAAAAATGTAAGACTACAATGGAATGTTGTTGGCTGTCATATGGAATCCATTTTCCATCACGTGTCACAAAGAAACAGGTCAGTTTTGTTGTGCAAAAGCATTGCACAGCAGAGTTCATAATGGCAATTTGTTTGGTTTTCATTCAGCTTGGGCAGCACCTGTTTGTGGAGCTTTTTTGATTTCCAGATTGGTGCCAGTGTTCAACACCTGTTGCAGCACTGAGTTCTTCTGCAGCCTCTTGAGTTGTTTTGTGTGGGTCCCCTTCAATCCCATCCCTCAGCTGGTGTTGTTTGCAGAAGGATGCCTGCCATCCTCCTCATCCCCTCAAGGCACTTGTTTCTGTTATCAAATGTTTGGAACTGATGCGGAGCTGCACATTTGATGCTGGTCCCTTAGCCAAGTGCTTGGGTGGTATTGCTGCTATTTCTGCTTCTTTACATCCCCTTGGGATGTAAACGTGAGCAGTGAAACCAAACCCACCGACATAAATCAGCAGAGCCAATTTTGCACTGTAACATGATGTGCTGCATGGACACAGGTAAATAGGAGTTTAATTGGAAATAAACATCACAGCTTACAGTGACAAAACCAGATTACTTTTGCACCACTCTAGTACTAGAATGATGATCAGACAGTGAATTTAATATATATTGAATGGTTTAAGTAACCATTGAGGGGGATCTCACCAGTGTTTACAAAGACCTGGAGGGAGGCTGCAAAGTGGAGGAGCCAGGCTCTTCTCAAGGGTGCCAGTGACGGGACAAGGGGCTGTGGACACCAGCGGAAACATAGATGGTTCCCCCTGAACACCAGCAAACACTTTGTCACCATGAGAGTGACTGAGTCCTGGCACAAACTGGCCAGGAAGGCTGCAGGGTCTTCATGCTTGGAGATACTCCGGATTTGTCTGGACATGGTCCTGAGCAGCTGGCTTTGGGTGGCTCTGAGCTAGGGGTTTGACGAGATGACTTCCTTTTCAGTCTTAACCACTCTGTGTTTCTCAGTGTCACGTTTTGTGTTTTGGGATATTTTGGTGAATTGCTTAAACTTCTTTCGTGTCCAAATGATACTAGAAGCGCGTGCAGGGTCTCAGGGTGTGGCTGGTACGAGTAGAGTATCGCTACAGACATCAAAAAATGTATTCTAAAATTCTGATATCTTAAAGTTTTATTGGAATGAGATGCATAAGGATTAAAATGCATTCGACTTAGTGCGGTCTTTAAAAAGATAACTGTTTGTTGCACTGCAATTTTTGTAGCTTGTGCTGTTTTGGCAGTTGATACACAATGTCCTGAGAGAGGAGAGCTTCTTAAACGTGTGCCTAAAGGAAAGGGACAAATGTAGAGAGTATCAACTTTTCTTGTTCTGCTGTACTAGCAAATTGTGACAGGATGTCAGCACAAGTGATCCCAGTAACTTTGTGATGAATCCTGGGGGAGAGTACAGTGAAAGCTGAGCTTAAACGTCTGTTCTTTTTGTTGCTTTTCCTCACAACAGTGCTGTGAGATTACCAAGTGGGGCTACAGACGTATTTTGTTTAAGCAGAGGTAAAGTTGAACAGAAATAATGATGAGTTTTTGGGGAAAAACAAAGGAGCTAATTTTAGTAAAAGAAGAGAGTGGTGTTTTTTTCCCAGGTACCATCCGAAGCCCCTACAGATGCAGTGGTGTGATGAACTGGGTATGCCTGTCACATGGCCGCCAGAGTCAGGGAATGTACCTTGGCAGCTGAGAGAGAAGCAACTGAAGGTGACCATCAGTGCTGGTCTTTTTCTGAGATGAGACTTTTGTAATGCTGATGAGAGGATTAATCACACATTGACTAATTGGAAGCCTTTTATTGCTCCCAAAGTGTGTTACTTGAAAGTCATTGTTTTAATTTGATAAAATATGTTCACTAGTCTCATTTTTTTAATGTAATTCCTCCTTCTGCATTTCTGTAACTATGAAGTGAGAAAGGGCAGTAGCTAAACATGCTGTGATTCTGAAGTACAGGACATTCAGTGTCTCCTGTTGTTCTTTGCTGGGCTAAAGTTAGCTTACAGACCTCAGTGCCTTGTTTTGGTGAGGCTGTGAACTTCAGAAACTAAACGCATACTTAAAAAAAAAACCCAGCAAAGCCAGACCTGTCCGTAATAACAAAATCTATTTTTAATCTTTTGTCTGATTGTTCCAAAAAGTAATGCTGCTGCTGTGTGCGTAACTAGGAAACACACTGTCTGATCCATTATCTTGGGATTTTCAGTGCAATTAAGAGCTATGTTCCATCCTAAATGTAGCGGAGGGATGTAAGCCAGTCAAGTTTGCTATGACATCCTTAATTGAAATAAAATATTTTACTAAGTGCTGTTAAACAAGAATGAAGATGCAATGTTGGTATCACAAATAGACTGTTTTATTATCACAGCTGCTTCATATCTGGATATATTTTTCTCAGATATCTGTGCTATTTATCTTGTATTCTAAGGTATTTGTTAGTGCTGTCTCCCACTATGATACCTCGGAGCTCAGGTTTGAGCCTGTGCTGCCTGTCTAGCATCGTACAAGCAGCAGAATGTGGTTCTCGGGGACAGAAGTGAGGAGTCTGCATTGTGAAACACAGGAGGGAACGTGGTATTGCTGTCCAAGGACTGTGCGGTACATGAAGTTGGTTACGCTGATCCCGTTGTGTGACAGATGCCAGTGCAGAAGCTTGTGAGCATGATCTTGGGAGCATCCGGAGCTGTAAACTGCAGGAATCCAGCTTCACTGAAGGATCTGTGTGCGTCTGAATGCTGTTCTGCTGCCTCCGGTCATGGGCAAATAAAGCTGCTGCCTGAAAGTGTTACATGTTTGTGCACAGGGAAGGGAATGTTCTGTAGGGTGAGAGTGAATTAGAATCACAGTAGATTATTGTTATTCCTTAGTGTGTATTTGTGTGGGAAAACTGTCTTTGTTTCCATAATGCTCTTATTGTTAAATCTGTTCTTGGTTTTTTTTTTCCTCCTGTGCCTATACAGTCTATGTAATGTTACATAGTAAATAGTGTGATTTTAGCATTATATGGGATTATTTTTTCTGTAAGTCCTTTTATTCTTGGGTCTCAGTACTCCTCTGGCAAATAAGCTTTCAAAAATGTGGCACAGGAATTTCCCATGCTGCCTTAATTTTTATTTGTGTCTTCCGTTTGATGAAAATATGTTATGTCCTCCCTGATTCCGATCATGGAATTTCTTGTGTGTTTAGTCTTTTTTTTCATATGTATCCCACATTAGGAGAGGATTGCAGGTAACTAAAAAGTATCGATGTTTCTGCCTCACCGCTTCTGCATTAGTTAACTCTGAGTTAACTCTCCAGTGTCACAGGAGTCGGAATCGCTTCCTCAGAGTCTCTTTGGCTCTGAGTAGCGGTTGGTTTCTAGGCCAGGGGCAGATTAGATACGAGGAAAAATTTTTCGCTGCGAGTGTGGGGAGGCCCTGGCCCAGGCTGCCCAGAGCAGGGGGGCTGCCCCATCCCTGGAGGGGTTCAAGGCCAGGCTGGATGGGGCTGGGAGCCCCTGATCCAGTGGGAGGTGTCCCTGCCCAGGGCACGGGTGGCACTGGAGGGGCTTTGAGGTCCCTTCTAACCCAAACCATTCTGTGATTCTGTGTGTGTTTCAGTGCGATACATACATATTTTTAACATGTTTGATTAATTTGTTTTGCTATCAGGCAGGGCAATGTTTTTGTCATTTATGTGAAAATACAGACAGACAAGATCTGATGCAAAGGATGTTAAAAAGTAGCCATTCTTGATAACCAAATGAAATTGGAAATGTATTGGTTGAAGTGCTTTATCTTGAATGTGGTAATTGCTTTAATTAGAGAAAAGGCAGGCTGTTCTTTACATCAGAGGGAGCCCCAATTTCAAATTTTAGAGGTCAAACTACTTAGTTTGTTGAGGACCTCAGATTAAGATCTTTACATGGAAGAAGTAGCTTCTTGTTACAATTTGGAGAATGAAACTCTTGATATTTGCTTATGTACTTCATATAATTTAATTGGGAATGAAATATATCAAATAAAACCTCTCACCTCTCATCTCACCATGTGTTGTCTGGAGATTTCATTGTCAGGAGGCTTAAAAAAAAAAAAGTGACTTACTGACATTTTAAATAGGATGTCTCAGCTTTGTTCTGACTGTAACTGTAAACACATGCCCAGTACAGACACATGTTTCAGTGGTGTGAATGTGCAACATTTAAAAAAACCTTCAAACTGTTTGTATTCAGCGTTCTAGTAATAATAATGCACAGAATTGTCACTTTGTTCTTCTACGCTTTTTCCCTTTTTCATTTGCATTGTGGTTTTGTTTTTCAGTTAAGTAGCCCAATTTATTAACAATAAAAAAAAAGAAGCTGTTCTTCCTTTCTTGTAGGTTTGTTTTCTGATTTCCTTCCCTTGGCTGCCTTTCCACCCCTGTGTGCTCTCTTTTCCCCAGCTGTACTTGCCCGTGTGATTATCACTGTTTTAGTGCTGTGCACGTTTTCCTGGATGACATGAAATGGCATGAAGTTTTGTGTGTGAGGGGACTTTCTGTTGATGGAGCAGTGCACCACACAGTTACTGTCTTTTGCAGGCAGGAGCAGCTCCAGGAGCGCTGGAGTTACGTGCTCCTGCTCCCTCCCTGTTCGCTAGAGCTTACAGCACGGGGGGTACGCGTGCAGTCTTCAGGCAGGGTCAGCTTTTGAACAGGGGATGAGGATCAAATCCCCATTTACGCAGCTCCAAATGGATGTTAAAGGGTGAAATGATGCTTCCTTCACAAGATGAAAAACTTCATTCTTCTCACCTTTTTCTTTAATCCCCACTGGTGCTGGTGTGGAAGAGGACCGGTACTGTGTGTTTACTGACAGCGTCTCCAGTTCAGGCTGGGGTGATGGAGTGAGTAATCAACATGTGCCCACTTGTGGGAGAGTGGCCTTGACATCATCCGTGTTTATCAGGTGTGCGGAAGTGACACACGGGGAAGTTACGTGGAACGACAATGCTTGTTATTCATGGTGGGCTTGCCGTGCTCTTAAGTGCTGAGTCAGAGAGAAATTCTGTCGTGTCTGTAGGATGTAGGAGTCCGTGGAAACTTATTAGGTGATGCAAAACCCTTTCATCGCTTTTAGACAGGCTTTGCCAAAAGATCATTTTCCCACAAATCTTGAATCTTGATCAGAACACCTAATGGTGGTGTAGGCCACCTTGTCACACTGATGTCATTGCTGTCATCCCTCAGAGCAGTGAAGAGTCCAGATGTAGGGACGTTCATGGCCTGACAGTGTCTAATGTGCTGACAGAGCTCTGAACGGCCTCACAGCTTTTGTTTCTTCCAATGGGATTTTTTTCCTTAGGAGCTGAGCTGGGAATCTGTCAGACTGAGTGAAGCGGTCAGCACTGTGAATAAAAACCATACCTCGGCGTTCAGAACTCCTTCACATTTTAGCTTGAATTCTGTCTGAGGCGGAGGATAATGATGCTACAAAATGGGCATGTTTTTCGGACACGCTGTTTCACCTGAAAAATGCAGAAAAATCTTAGAAGTTAATTCTTTTTTAAGACTGCTGAACTAAATAAAACCTCAGATCAGTAGTTCAGCTGTTGTGGCCTGCTGCAGTGAAAGAGAAATGAGAACAAAGGAGGATCCTCTTTGTTCATCGCGCTGTATATAGAGATTTTCTGCTTTTGGAAATCCGATCACGTGTGATTATTCAGTAAGAGAAGTAATAATAATATTTTAAAATCTTTGAAAATGGTCAAAGAAGCAAATATAAACTAATAAAGACTTGGGGAGAAGGATAACAATTCAGAGAATAATAAAGGCTGTGTCTAGAAGGTGTTTACTTGATCACAGTGGGTTTTGGAGAGGCAGGTCCTGCTTGACCAACCGGATTGTCTTCTCTGACCAGGTGACCCAGTTAGTGGATGAGAGAAAGGTTGCGGGTGTTGTCTACCTGGACTTTAGCAAAGCCTTTGTCACTACCTCCCACAGCATTCTCCTGGAGAAACTGTCTGCTCGTGGCTTCTACCGGCATAACTCTGCTGGATAAAAAGCTGAATGGAGGGCTAGGCCTGAAGAGCTGTGGTAAACTGAAGTTAAATCCAGTTGGTGGCCAGCCACAATTGATGTTCCCCAGGGCTCCCTGTTGAGGCTGTTTGTGTTAAATATCCACGATATGGATGAGAGGATCAAGTGCTTCCTTGGTGGGTTTGCAAACAACATCTCTAAGGCTGTCATTGTGTTGGGAATGGGGTTCTGCTGCTGCCACCGCTGCTCCTCCCTCTGAGTCCCGTGTCCAGCTCTGGGCTTCCCAGATCCAGAAAGATAAGGAATGACCGGAGAGATCCCAGCAGAGGCTACAGAGATAAAGAGGGGACTGTGGCATCTTAGGAGGAAAGGCTGAGAGCCCTGTGTCTGTCCAGCCTGCAGAAGAGCAGACTGAGAAGGGATCCTGTCAGTGCTGATCTGATGGGCAGGGAACAGAAAGATGGAGCTGGACTCTGTTCACAGGTGCCCAGCAACAGGACAAGGGGTACCAGGCACAAACTGGAGCGCTCAAAGTTCCACCTGGACAGAAGGGAAAACTTCTTTCCTGTGTGGATGGTGGAGCCCTGGAGCAGGCTGCGCAGGGAGTGTGTGGAGTCTCCTTCTCTGGTGATACTCAGACCCATCTGGACTCGCTCGTGTGTAACTGCTGTAGAGTATCCTGCTGTAGCAGGGGGGTGGGATGCCATGAGCTCCATAGGGCCCTTCCAGTCCTAACCATGCTGGGATCCTATTAGGTTTTCAAGAAGTACTAGTTATGAATATTAAGACGTATGAAACAGTTTGACAAAGTTTCCCTAATCTCACTTTTCCAGTCTTTTCTAGTGCCATAATTATGTTAGCTTTCCCATCACAGTGAACTTTCAGAGCAGACAAGCCCTGAATTACTGATGAAATCCAGGAAGAGTGTGACTTATACTCCTGTTCTTTCAACTTTTGTTCGCAATCTAATTAAAAAAGGCACTGAGTCAATTTTTAAGACAGGCCTATCTTTTGTAATGTGTTTGCATTGGGAAAGAAGTTGCAGTTGAGAAAGAAAAGGTCTTGCTGGCAGCTTTCTGGAAACGGCGCAGTGTTTGCTGCATTTTGCAGGGCTTTCAGATTCTAGGTTTTGATTTAATTGAGAAGATGGCTTTGCCAGGTGTAAACCAGATACTCATCTTGCTTCAAAAGCTGCCTAGCAAGGTGATAACAGCAACAAAGGTGGGAATATGCCCCACCCTGCCTTCCCACTTAGGTCAAACCTCAATTAGCTCCATTTATGTGCTAATATTAAGCACAGGAAACTGCCTTTTTCTGTACTTTGTACACGATAAGGAAATAATGCAGGGGAAAAAAATAAGGTTATTTTTATGTAATGTAGTTAATAATGAAATCTGAAAATAAAGAACAAGACAGTGTTCCCATCCCTGTTTACGCTTATTCTCGCAGTACAAAGCTGCTGTTACAGCTGTGTGTTGGCAGTGCAGTGCCACCAGGGAGGCGCTCTGCCTGTGCTGGGCTAATGCCAGGGCATATGGACAGAAAAGAATGTTTACAATCTCCTTTTCCACACACTCCAGGTTTTCTGGTTTTTTTTTATTTTATTTATTTTTTTTTTAAATGTCCAGCTTCCATCTATCTCTGTTGCTTGTGGAACGTAGGCCACCCCTGGGGTTTTATTCTCAAATGGCATTAGGACTTTGTTCTGCATGTTGTAATAATACATTCTAAAACAAATATTAAAAAGTAAACCACAAGAAAACTCTGTTCTGTTGGGCTTTGGTAGTGGAGTGTGAGTACAAAAAGGGAGAAGAAGAAACTACTTGCAAAGACTTCTGTTATTGCACAATTAAATGGTAAATTCTGAGTTTCCCTTGTATCTATGCACAGTTGTGTCAGGGAAAAGAATATTTAGTCTCAATCAATATTCTGTTATCCTTTTTTAATACTGTATAGAGAGGCTGGGGTTGTGTAACTTCCTTCAGTTAATGCTGAGTCGTATCTTTGCTGTTGAGTTTGCCACTTAGCGTAGCATTTGGTTACTCAGGGCTCCTGTTTGATCTGTGCTTTAGGTACAGGGGCCCAAATGAGACAGTATGCGTTTGGTCAGGGAGAAGGACTGAAACACATAAGGAATATCTGATTTATAAAATTCATGGAATAGTTAGGGTTGGAGGGAACCTTAAAGATCATCTAGTTCCAACCACCCTGCCGTGGCAGGGGCATGTCACTAGGTAAGGCTGCCCAAGCCCCATCCAACCTGGCCTTGAACACCTGCAGGAATGGGGCATCCACAACTTCCCTGGGCAACCTATTCCAGTGCCTTGCCACTCTCACGGTGAAGAAATTCTTCCTGATGTCTAGTGTACATCTGCTGTTCTCCAGTTTATAGCTGTTCCCCTCATCCTATAACCATAAGCCGTTATGAATGGTCCCTCTTCAGCTTTCCTGCAGGTCCCTTCCAGGCACTGGAAGGTTGCTGTAAGATCTTCTCGGAGCCTTCTCTTCTCCAGGCTGAAAAAGCTCAGCGCTCTCAGCCTGTCATCGTGTGGGAGGTGCTCCAACACTCTGATCATCTCTGTAGCCTCCTCTGGACCGGTTCCAACAGCTCCATCTCCTTCTTATGTTGAGGATTCCAGAACTGGGCACGGTACTCCAGATGAGGTCTCACAAGAGAGGAATAGAGGAACATGATTAGATATTTCCTTTGCTTTTAGATTCAAAATGTTGCAGTGTCAATATTGGTACTTGCACATGTGCAGCAAACTGTGATTTTGCAAACCTTTATCCCTGATCTGAGTTGTGTTTTCCCTAGTTGGGTCTTTCTGTAGATGATGACTTACGTTGTTTTCTTTCTTCTAGTTTGTTTTTAAAACCTTCAATAAACATAGAAATGTGAACCTTTTCTTGAGTTTTCTTTTATGAAATGTTTTTATATGTTAATTTTATACCCATGGTGCCAACCCCTGCGTGGTCAGCCAACATGGGTTTAGCTTTCGGTAAAGGAGATGTGAGGATGGACTCCAGAGGAGGTCAGTCAGACCTGTATTTGCTGCAACTGTATTTGCAGTTGTTGGTCAGTGTGTGCTGGCGATGGACTTGGACCCTCAGACACTGCAAAACAGAGAGCAGAACTGTGCAGTAGGTGGCTGTCAGGTAGTGCAACCCCACAGCGTTAAAGGAGGGGATATCTTTATCACCTGAATGCTTGCATTTGTTCAGGCCACCTGATCCCCCCCATCCCGCAGTGTGTGCACATGGGTACCTTGTCTTATTTAATGTTGTTTGTGATATTTAAGTCCTGTACCTTTTCTCCACCCCTTCCTTATGTGTTTGGCTTTGATACGCAGATTTCTAATTAGGTCTAGGGATGGTAACCAAAACATTGTCTTACTGCAGAGTACAGCTTCCCATTGGGAAGAAACACAACTGTGTTTACCTGGAAGGTGAAGAGTAATTGCTTTCTAGCAAAGCAGGTGTATTATTTACAGTTTTCCAAGAAGAAGTGAGAAATAACTGGATCACTCCACTGATGATCGTTTCTTTTCATGCTCCTGGGCACACCAACTACAAGGTACTGGAAAGGGGAAAATCTGAATTCTGCTTCATGTGTAACTTCAAATCACCTTTAAAGTGAAGTCGAGCTAGTTCTGTGTGAGAGGTGTGCCTCCCACATAGGTGAGCTGTACAGGTGACAGCAAGTGTAAAGCTCTTGTGTTGAAAATAAAATAATTGTTAGAGTTACTTGAGTATCTTTTACGGAACTGCAATGAAGGGAGATAAGGAGCATTATTTTTGTGAACTTCTTATAGGCAGGTAAAATTCCATTCCTAAAATGGAGAGTGTGTGCCAAGATTTGCTGAGCTGATGACGGGGGGAAGGTAAGTCCAGAGTTCCTACAGAAATGCAACAGGAACTGAATGAATAAATAACACTTGATGACACAGTGGTGACACAAGTCAAAGCCATTCTTTGTGCTTTCATGACAATGCGTTTAAGGAAATACTGTAACCATTGTGGAGCGAGATATATTTCTAAAACTAAAAAGAGTGTTGAAGTAGTGGAGTAATGAATGCATTTTATGTAGCATTGTTTTAATCTCGTGATAGAAATATGGAACAAACTGAAACCATAAATTAATCCCTGGGATTTTTCTGTTTTCCAATGGTGCCCATCTTGTAAAAACAAAAGAGTTTTCATAGAGTTATGTTAAGGATGAAGTGAATGCCAGGCAAGGTTAGCTCTCCCTGTATCAAAACACGATTAGCTTTAAGAAAATCCATGTGGCAAATTCCAGTCCATCCCAACAGGTTAGCCTGTAATGTTTCTGCGATGATGAGGAAGGCAGGGTGTGGAGGGGAGGGTGGCCTGGATGTGGCCGTTTCCTCTCCCCTTCTAAGCGATAGTCCTCACTCTGCCTCTTTGAGAGGTCTTGGAGCACTGATTTACTGACCGTGGCTGCTGATGTGCTGGGGTAGCAAGTGAGTGAAACTCTGAAGAATTAACACTTTAGTCTCTGGAAAGGGAATAAACAACCTCAGTAACACAAGACCAGCTTTAAATAAGCTTTTCTTTATTGATAAACAGGACAATGGGTCCTGGTTAAGCTGGTAGTTTGTTTATTGTAAATCGCTACAGCGTATGGGAGAATGAACCAGGTCAGCGTGTGATGCACTTTATGCACGTTGCATTGTGTTGGCATTTGTTTCTTTACTTGAGTAAGAAATGGGGAGTTAGCTTTGTTCCTATGTAAATAAAATAGAGAAGTCTGTTTTTGTTGTTAGAAAATTAATTTGTTTGCTCAGGTTTACAGCAGTTGCATCAAGATGCACTTTATTTTCCTGTACTTGGAGAGTATTAGATACACAGGGTGTTTGTCAGTCAGTTGTGTGTGGTACGAAGTTACCCAACTGAAGTTAGTTTTGGCTTATGAAAATATAGTGAGTCAGTTTGCATGAATAGATCTGGCTAGATTTACTTTCCCAATATGTAAAATGCTTGGATTTGGACCTTTGCTAAAATCTTGGCTGTGCAGCCAACACTCTTTGGGAGAAAGAACATTTGACCACTGCATTAGATGAATTCAGCACTAGCACTGGTTTCGTTACCTGTAATTTTGAATATACTACTAATATTTTCCTGCTGAATACAGGCTTTTTATTTACCCTGGCAAATGTGTGTGACACCTGTATGTTCATGCTGGGTGATTTGTGCAGTAGCATGTGGTATTTTAATGGAGGGCTGTGCTGCTGTATTTCTGTTAAGTATTTCAAGAAAGGGATTAAGAAATGACCTTCTTAATTTTAAAAGATTGAAATGTAATATTTCAGTGACTCTTCAGTAGCGTTCAGTGGAAAAAAAAATACTAGAAACCCCTAATGATACCAGATTTCTGCTACAAGTACCATTCTGCTGCAAGTAACGCTTTCCTGACCTGGTTATATTCTAAGTGTTGTCTCTGTTACTCTGTTTTCTGTACATTGTGTGTTCAGAAAAACTTGATCTACTCAAGGGGGAAAAGAATCAGGGAAGAAACCATTCCAAGCAAGCGTTCCAAATATTTTTAGTTTTAAGTTTTCACTGAAATATGTGTGGATTTTGTAGTGACAGAGAGATGTTTCTGGGCTCTCATAGCACGAGGAGAATATGAAATCCTCATACTACTGCACGTTGGTAATGGAATGAAACTCTGGTTCCTATAAACAACTTAGAATGTTCCAGCTGATTTCTGGGAGGCCAGAGTGCATTTGGCATTTTAACTAGAAGATGTCTCTGACTCGTGTGCATCACAGGGGAACACGTTGTGCTGTGTTCACAGTTGAGCAGGGGCAGGACGCCCGCGCGTTTGACTGGTGGCTGCACAGATGATGTTCTGGTACCTGACATCTGGCTGAAATGGGTCTGTCCATGGCTTCCTCTTGAGTGTGGGAAACACCTACAGTGTTCTCAGTGCTTCGGAAATACCTCACAGACACGCTGGAGGAATGTCACTGTTGTGTTTGATGGATCTGTCCCTGTGACAGTGACCTGGTGAGAGGGCAGCTGAGCTCATCATTGTTTCTCGTTGCAGGCTGCGGAACAGCGATGCTGCAGGACTGACCACGCTCATCGCAGTGAGTAAGCTGTGGCAATAAGCATTCTGATAATTTTCTGAGACATGAGAATCACATAGGGAAAAAGCAGATGTCGTGTTCTGTATGGCTCGGTGCTGAGTTCTGTGCCCAGGTCCTGGTTCCAAAAGGATGTTAAGTGCAGGTCTAGCCAAGAACTCTGGATGCTCACTCCACACACGCAGTTACTTCTGTGCCGTCTGGCTGAGCTCTTTAGTCTGTCTGTGATAGTTAATGTCCACGGTAACACTTGTTATACTTTCCACGTTTCTTTGTATGTAAGCTTGAAATATAAATCTGATAGGCCGTCATTTCAGCGTGTTGCACATTGTCAGTGTGCCTTTTGTTGTTCTGATGTCTGACATTGTACAGCTTAGGGAATACTGCAGATGAACGCAGAGATTGTGCTGAGAGTTTTGATTCCAAAATCAGTTTTAGCAGCTTTGAAAAGAGTTTTGAATGGTCAGAAGAATGTTTGGTATTTTGCTACATGATGAGCATAAATTATCTTGTGGTGTCAGTAGTTTACTGGACTTGTTAGGAAATGGAGACTTCTCTACTCCCATCAGTTTGCTTGGTCTTTTTCAGGTTAACTAGAGCAAGCAGAGTGTTTGTATCTTAATCCAGTACTTTGCTTTAGACAGAGGTAACAATGAAAACTAGAATAGGGAGATACTTAAACAGAACGCTTGGCCAGTTTGGCCTAGCTCACAGGTGCAGCTTTCAGGCAACCTTTTGAACTTTTATCATACTTACTGTCTGTCTGTCAGGTACGTAAAGGAGGAGAGGAAAATCTGAAGTAGGTTTGAAGACATTTTACAAGTTTGTTATTTTGGTGCTCCTTGTGTAAATTCTTCATGCACTTCTGATAATATAGCCTATATATATGTATTTACATATAAATTGTATATCAAATAGCAAATGGAATATGCAGATTTGCAAAGACCTATTTTACGTTTATGACCAGTAGTGAGATATGTTGGTTAACAAGAGCCTTGTTTAGGTTGCAGGCAGGATATTGGGTGGTACAGTGGAGTTTTATGTTTCAGTAGCGACCTTCATGCCTTCAGAGGTAACGTTACAATCAATAAAGATATAATTTGCGCTGACAATAAGAAAAAAAAAATGCCAAATCATTCGTTTTTGTATGCTGATTAAAATAATTTTAAGATTAAATGTAAATGGTTCAAGTTTTAGAAGTACTTAAAGTGTACAGCTGCGTGCTCTGTACAACGTGGAAAGAGAAGCTGTTGAACCCACTGCTTGTGACTTAATACGGTGTTTACAGGCACGGAGAGCACCGACAGCTGCTGAGTACAAGGAACAAACAGGTTTGTTTGAGGAGAGCAGATCTGTCCTGTAAGAGGGATCAAGTGAATTAAAGGTTGAATGAGCAGTTTTCCAGTGACACCTTGCTGAGCAGACAGGGATCTGAGGGCTGGTCGGAGGGGCGGGGGAAAGTAGCTGCTATTTGAAAGTAAGGAACAGCAAACTGAACCAATTTAAAAACATAAAAAAGCACAACTAGGAAATTTGCAAGAATAGGCAAAAATAGGAGGATTGTACCTAGGATTTAGAATTTATTGCAGGCATCTGAAGTTGTGAAAGTTTCCGTCGTAAAGGAGTGTACTGCCAGCTTCTGTACGGTGAGCCAGCTTTAATTGAAAGCTCTCTTTTCATAAAAGCTGTACCCTGTTTTTTGTAAATGAAGTAATGTTTTTTTCTGGGATGTACAGAAACTAAAAGACTGGCACCTTCCCAGGCTCCCTGTGCCGGAAGAAAGGTGGTGAAGCTTTCTAGAAGCAGCTTCCAGTTTAGCAGCAGGTAGGGATATAGCATCTAGTTAAACATTACCTGTACCTTGGGCTTTAAAAAGTAAACCCTGCTAACTTTCCAACTTGTGAGATATTGTTAAAAAACACAGAATAAGTCTTTTTCCTTGAGAAGGAGATGCAATCCCCTTGAGAATACAGGTACATACAAGTAAGTAAACAACCATTGATCGAGCTGAGAATTTCCCTATGACTTTCCTGAGCACTCAAGTGTCATGAGAGCTCCTTTATCCTCAGTGTTTTGAGAATTATTGCCCAGAAAGCAGTCTAGCTCCTATGTTGATGGGCAGGTTTCCCTAGACCAGCAGCCATGGAATGGGAGCTGCTAGCCAGCTGCAGCCAACCTCGGTTACCGTGAGACAGTCGGCATGAACGCTGAACACACAAGTGCCTTCCTCCGTAGAATGAGACAAAAATGCTCCATAAATGGGCAAGCTGGCATGCCTAAGTTTTCTCCCTTTGAACGTGCAATTGGAGACTAACGGGAGGGATTTATAAGAGGATTTGCGCTTTTTGGTAATTTTTCCCACAGGCCTTTAAAAATACAAAGGAAGTAATAGCCACATGTATCTCTCTCTCAACAAGCTTCTTTTGGAAGCCATGCCTTGTACTAACACAGTGTACCAGTTTATTCTGCCTGTGAACTTATGGCTGACTGTAAGTTACCGAAAACTTTTCCAAGGAATGAAAAGAATTATATCTCTGAAAAAGGAGAAAAAACATATCCTTGGAGACCTCTCACGTTTTTGTGGGGACAGTCAGTGCTTTAACCCATAGCACATACTCTCCGAGCAGAAGGCTGAAGAAAATTTTCTAGAGTTAAAGTAAACTTGAGAAGAGACGCCTAAGAATTTGACCAAGAGGTTTTTTCAGACAAACTGTGTTTAGGAGAGGAGTTGCCTTTACGGCAGTATTAGAGCTGGCAAGTGCCGCAGTCAGGAGAAAAATCTTAGCTTCAGTTTTTTCCATTTTTTGGGAGGAAAAGGAGGGTGGAGATGAAAACCAATATTTTGAGCAAAGGAAGATGAAGGATCTGTAAACGATGGTTTCTACAGAAAGCAGGAGTAAGGGTTTGACAATTTTTGGAAACTGCCTGGATTCTTTACACAGAAACAAAGCATGTGTTGGCCTGCTCCGAGTTGATGACTGGAAGTTTGAAGGGGAACAACAAAAGAAATGTTCCTAGCCAAGAAAAGTGCTTCACTTACATGAAACTTAAGTGTTTGTAAATAGCAGCCAGTTTGCAAACTAAATGAAAACACAGCAGACTTGCAAAATGGGCAGGTTGGGCAAACATCTTGCTTTTTTTGGTCAAAACTATGTTCTTTATCACTTGTTCTGCCATGTCTCAGAACAAAAGGAATTGCACCAAAAATGGGATTGTTGAACTGTAAGTGAGAGTTAGTAAAAAGTCTGAGAAATGGCAACTGATGAGAAACTATTGATAATGGATTGGAATTGAACCATGCTGTGGTTCCATGAAAACCTGCTGTGTGTTGCTTGTAGTGACAGTGTTTGAAAAGCAGCAGTTTGGTTTTTGACAGTGTAGGTGGATGTATGCTCAGCAAACTCAGAAAAAATAATACAGCTTCCAGAACAGCCCAGCCTCCAAAGAAGGTGAGAATTCACCTCCTTCATACGTGTGTAACACCTGTGGGTTTAATTATATCTTTACTTCACTATAACAACAACAATTGACACTAAGAAACTAAAAATAAAATTATTTTAATAGATGTATGTGCTTATAGTAATTATACAGTTTAAACAAGAAGCAGAAGGCAATTACGCCTTTACTTATTTTTGCATATCTATTTTTAGAAAATAATCTCATTAAAATTGAAATAAAAGTGTTATTGCTGTACGTTACTTATTTGTCTGCAAATATGATCATTGTGTGTCTGCATGTATATACTTGCTTGTTTGTGTTTGTTAAGATTTATTTATCAAGGAAAACAAATTATTGTGTTAGATAAAACAACTATGAAAGTAAAATTACAAAATAACTGGAAATTTCAAGGAAAGATTAATAAACGGCGTATTTCTCTGTGTGTCTGTGTGATATCTACTAGTCTTTTCAGCTTTGAGACTGTGTTTGATTTCTTGTATTTTATAACAGAAAGTCAGTTTTAAAAAATGGAATAAACCCAACCGCTGTTGACGCAACTTCTACAAGAGTTACTCCCAACTATTTTAATGCCATTGCTGTGAACCAGATTTAATAACTCTTATTTGCTGAAAGGGTTAAAGAGCAGATTTTGATTATGTATTGTCAATTTGTGATTAGTGTCTGTTAGAAGGAATAAGTGGTTTATGAAGCTTTACTGTACAGATGGCAACTGGAGGAGCTCAGATGTAAATTGAATTTTTGGTGGTATCACTCTGCATTGTTAAGACCAGCTGGCTTTATCTTTTCAACAGCAGCAACCCATTTACACAAAATGTGTTTGTTGTTTACAGTTGCTTCAAAAGTTGTAAAAGTTCAGAATCTTTCAGAGTGTACCTATAATTAAATAAGAGTTTTCACTTTGTTTGCTTTGGCTTTTTTGCTTTTCTTATGCAAAGAACTGTTCTCAGCATTTAGATCAAAAGCTTTGTCTGCTTATGGAACATGGGAAATATTTTTTTTTAATTGAATTTAATTCTTCATGTACAGTAGCTCTATAATTTAGATGTTTAGGTTAGTAAAACTTTTCTTAGTAAAGAATTGAAAAGCTACTTTTCTGTATGTAAGCAATGCAGCCTTACCTTTGGAGTCTTTAAGTCTTCAGCAATGCAGCCTTACCTTTGGAGTCTTTAAGTCTTCAGGGACTGCG
The DNA here is from genome assembly GCA_033459285.1 of Clamator glandarius. NCBI lineage: Eukaryota > Metazoa > Chordata > Aves > Cuculiformes > Cuculidae > Clamator > Clamator glandarius. The sequence continues at coordinate 141,127 of JAUNZM010000361.1, forward strand.
CTGGTGCTCATCAGAGTCTTGCGTTCCTGTTTCAGCTGGAAATCTGCTTTTAGCAAATCACCAGTTCACCGTGGGAGAGCTCCAGAATGTGTCGTACGGGTCAGGGTTACAAGTTTGAGGAGAGAGGCATTATTTTATGTGGGGTTTTTATTTGCTGTTATCACAATTCATAGTATTACTGTGAATCATTTGATATTTGATTATATTTTTGAAGTCCTTAAGATCCTTAGGCAAAACTAAATTTACTGTATTTAATTTTTTTTCTGGTTTCTTTTAAGGTAAGTAGCAAATCCTGTGGTGATAAAATCTGATCTAGTGGAATCAAAAGAGGCAGCACTGAGAAGGCAGCTGGGATCCTCAATTAAATAAACACTGAGAATTCTTTTAAATTGACGACTGGAAGAGCGTAGATGTGCTTTGTAGATGGAAGCAGCAGCATGGTGGCTGGGAGCAGCATGCAAACCAGTGCCTCTCTGGCTGGGGCTTGCCCTTCGCTTGTCGCTGTAGCTCGGTTCCTCTGTTGCTGCAGTAGTCCGTAAATCTGTTTCTAGTAGCGGATGAATAAGAATAAAAGATTTTTTTCAGAGATTCTTGCCTACTGGGAGAGGTTGTGGGCAGTGGCAGAAAGACTCTGGGGGCTCTGGTAGAGCACCCGCTGGGCACGGGTCAGACACTCACGCTGGCTGCAGAGGGGCCAGCTGCACTGGGTCTGGTGGCAAGAGCCCAGGAATCAGTCCTGGCAAAGGGATTCCCCCTGCCCCCCTTTGGCCCTTGTGAGGCCTTATCTGGAGGGCTCCACCTCCGTCTGGCATTCCAAGTAAGAGAAAGAGAGAAATAGTGACATACTTTAGCAGCAGATATGCGGTGTGGGACAGCTGCCATCGTAAGACTGAGAGATCCTGGATTTCAGCGATACAGTGATAGACAATTTCCACTGTCCTTCCGCAACATCCCTGATGTCTTTCATAGGGCAGTGCTGTCTCCTGGATTTGACCATGCCTGAGTACCGTATCTTGGTCACCTCCTTAGCTCTGCTTCATTGTAGTACCTCTTCTTAACGATGTGTTCCTTCGCTTTTCTGTTGGGCTTGGTTTTCCCAAGTTTGGGCACATTTTCTTAAATTTGGATACAGCATAGTGCCCTTCTTCAGGTTTGATCCTTAGGCACAGAAAAGAGCAAACAGTGAAGTGCTGGTCCGTATTTGACTTGACATGGATATTGTGTGCAGGTGTTCCCTTGTGTTATACGCTTTCCCAGCCTGCTTACACGCCACTGAAAAACCAAAGTAATTAGTGGTAATGAGGAGATGGATGGGGGCAGTTGAAATGCAGAGGAGATAATAAATGACCAAAGTGTATATTGACAGCAGGTGGGATATTAAACACGTTTTGTGGATCATTTTTGTTTGGTTTGGTTCTTTGGATGAGAGATGTGATATGGGAGTGTCAAGTAAATACCAGTTAGACATGAAATGAAGATGTTGGCTATGTATATCTGATCCTGCTCTTTCTAAGGCAGGCATGAAGGCAGCACCTCACCGAGTTCAGCTTTACACTGCACTCAGTCGGGGCCCTCGTCTGATTTAGCCAGGGAGATTATAGGGAACAGTTGATTTTGGGGGATGAAGAGATGTTTCTTCCATATGGATTTAGAAAAATAATCTTGTCTTAAATTGTATTTGTGTTTGGAATATTAAAAACAGCCTAAACAAAATGGGTGGCAGGCAGAAAGCTTGTGGAATCAGAGTGGATTCAGTTTATCAAATGTCTGACAGTAACTGGAAGAAGTGAAGACATAGGCAGTGAGAAGAAAGGATGGGAGGTAAAGCTGAGACTGTAAAATACGTGCTTTATAGGTATTAAGAAGTGCAGTTTCATAAAATTGCTTGTGAGCTTTGTCTGGTGTTCAGATATTTTACTCCCTATTTTTAACATATGGGGGTTTGTATGGCAATAGTTGGGACATCTTGCTGTGGGATCGTATCTTACTGTGGGTTTACATGTATATTTGTGATCTAAATAGGGCCTCTTGTGGTCCAGTTTCACTGTAAAATCAAGCTGCAAGCTTGTACATTTAAAAAGTACTCTGCAGTACCAACATCTACCTGAATTTGAAGACTGCAGAAGTTGTTATCAAGGAATACATTCATTAAAGTCATGTTGTGATGAGCCTGATGATGGGCTATATATGGTCATACTTGATGGAGAGTGTGTGTTTGTATACACAAGAAAATATATGTATAAGAAAATAGGTTGTATATATCCATGAATAGTAGTTTTCTTTGAGGACCCAGTCCTTTGGGTATTCAGTCAGTAAGGCAGGGTTCTCTTCCCTTTTTTTCCCCAGCTCTAGTCTGGGATCTCTTTTTTAACACAGTTTGTATATACATTGAGAGCTGCAGAGCTGTATGCAAGGTTTGCTGGTTTTAGTGAAGCTGTGGTGGTTTATTCTGCATGGTGATCTGTGATCAGGATCTTACTAGTTGTATTTATTTTAGAGAAGAAAAAATAAGTTGGGATTGTGTGCAAGTACCTTCTGTAGTAAATACAGATTTCAAATGATCAGATGTTTTGTCAATATCTGACAGGTTTCCTTTTATGCTTTCTGAAGGTACTTTTATTTGAAACAAGCACAGCAATGAAAAGGGTGTAGAATTTTGAGTTTTAATATTCCTGCACAACTCCAAGAAAGTAAAGAAATGGTGTGTTCTAAGACATAAATGCGTGTCAGCTGAATAAAGTATGGGCTCAGAGCTTGTGGAGGGCTTCGATGTATCATCTGCTTGTGTGCTTTACAGAGGTGATGTCAAGGTGAAAGTAGGCTTGCAGAATGGTTGGAAATCATTGATATTCTGACTCGGAGGCTGTAAATGGCTCTGTGGCAGATGGAGTCTTTGTCAAGGAAGAAAAATGGCAGCTCTGGAACATCATGGATGTTTTCACTCAGCAGCTCAGCCCATAGGCTGTGACCTTCCAGTATTCAGGAGTTCCTCCTGTGTGTTAATAAATTCTCCTCCACTTCCGTCCCCAGAAAGTAGATAAATAGTAGTCATTGTAATTCAGTACAGTTTGGGGTATTTAATTGTCAAAAAACATAAGCCAGCTTCATCACCAGATTTTTAAGGCAATAAGCTTTGAAGGATCCTCGCGTTTTCTCCATGAGGTGCCAGGAATGGCTTTTAACCTTACAATAAAGGCATGTGTGTGTCCATAGGTACGACCACACGTACAGCATGTGTCTGTAAACTGGGTCTGCAAACTGCTCATTTTGTGGAACATGATTTTAAAATTGCAACAAAACCTGCAGTAAAGTGGACAGAGTTAATTTTTGGAATGTGTTCATACCCAGCACATCTGTATCTGTGTGCTTTGCTCTAGCGAAACATAGAAATTTTAGACTGTACATCATAGAAGCTATTTCTGGTCATTTCAGAGAGGATAAATAGTGTTGAAAAAATCAGTCTCATTTCTGAGTTAATGTTTTTACTTTATTGATAAAAATTCAAGTATCTCTTAGCACCATGCAGCAGCTAGTTCTGTACTGTTGGCATGGTTTCATCTGTGTTCTTATCTGAGGTGGGATCTGTTTTAGTAGGATGAGGGTTCACTTTTATCTGTCGAGTAACTGCTTTCTGTATCCCTGTCAGGGAGATTTGTGCCAGGTTGTGCAAGTTATGGAGTTTGATGTCCTGTAATTGGTGCTTGGCAGCCGTGCATCTGTCCTGAGAGTTATGTGCCAAAATCACCTATTTTTTATGTACTGTAGACTTGGGTATCTCAGAGTCTTTCTCGTTTAGTCTAAACCCTTCAGTCTCATAAGACTAAAGCCTTTAACAGTCCTCTGTATCCCTAGGTCCCGTATACACTGGTTTGATCCCCAATGAAACTATTGCTGTCAGTTGTAGTATGTGGCTTCAAGAGCATGTGACATCTTGTCAAAGGTGCTCAGTTGGTCAGTTGACCTACATTACTGGGTGATAAGTCATTGTTAAAAGTGCGTATGTTTCCCAGTCATTGCTTGCCAGCCACACTCTCCAGCAATAGTTAGAGTTACAGAATGCAATCACTTTTCGTTGCAGGAGAAAATGACCCTTGCAGACCCTGGAGTTTGTGGTCTTTGCTTTTAAAGATGAGCCAGCTGTAATTAACTGTGCCTCTGCCTGCTCAGTTTCAGTCATTTTGAGAGGTAGCGTAGATCGCTTCTTTTGCAGGATCACAGAATCACACAGAATCACACAGAATAACCAGGTTGGAAGAGACCCACCGGACTGTCGAGCCCAACCATTCCCACCAATATGATGAATGCTTTATCATTGAAACAGAAGTGGGTTTTGATACCATGTTGTTGAAAATAGTCTTCATGTGTCTTTTTATTTGGACATTGTAATGCACAAATAAGAGTTCGTGTGACATACGCTGGGATGTTTATATCAGGTAGCCACATATCTTTAAAAGTGAGAGAAGTTGAAAGGAAAACAAAGCTGTGCGTTATAGGCTTTCATCTTTCAAAGCTTTCAGTGATATAAGCGACTGTTAACTTAAAAAGGAAGAATTGGAGCATATATGAAGAGCATTGGTGGAAATGTTTATGCTTTCAGTTACGTACCTAGTTCATTATGTCCAGTGTCTTGACGGTCGTCCTCCTGGGCTGTATAGCAACAATTTGACATGCCTTGCTCCAGGGACAGGTAATGCCAGTTGCAGGCAGGTCATTACTTTCCTCCTCTGTTTTCCAGTGGTCTCCTGTGCCTTCTGCTTCTTTGGTGGCGTGACGACCATCATGAGTATAGAACAACTGAATAGCTTCCTCAAGCCCTCAGGATAAAATGAGGAAATAAATTAAAAATGGCTTTCATTGTTCCCAAGGAGTTTTGTACAGTTCTGATGCACTAAGAGTAGCTGACTAATTGGTGATTTATCCTCGTGGAGTTAGGGCTTTGGAGTGTTAGTTGGAAAAGAAAGCAGAAAAACAAGCAAACAAACCCGACACACAAACAGAAAACCCCAAGCCTACCAAACGGGCCAGCAGAGATATATTTTCTACTGTTCTCTGTTATTTTTTGGTGTGAGTTTGGAGCTTATAAAAAATAACGTTAACTTGATAGTGGCATTATAGCAATACAATCGTATTTGGGTTTTTTTTTATTTAAAAGGCTCTAAAGTGAGAACAATAGAAAAATGTAGTGAGCTCTGGTGTAACTTTGAATAGTTTTGGGGTGAATTCAAAACATGGGCTGTAAATAGGTTGCTTTTTACCTGTGAAGGGAGCATATATCCCACAAAACAGAAATATGATGTTAGTATAATGAGAGAAACACATATTTTAAAATACTATTTAATGTTTTAATTGCTATGGTTAGCGCCAAATAGCAGAATGAAGAATTCCATTCAGTACTCATCTCTCTTTCGGTAGTTTTGTGTAACTGATACAAATACCATGTGTTTGTATGTGTGTTCCTGACCTTGCCGAATTGTTTTACTTGGTTTTGTGATGACTTTGGGTGTTCATGCAAAGCGATTACTCTTTTATTCATGTAAAGGTTCCACATTCTCTTCCTTGTTTAATCACTATATAAATATAGAGAAGATTTTAAAAAAAAAATCATCATAGTAAATTCTTGTAGTACTTGCTGTGCACCTTTAGCTGCAAAAATACAGTTTGTGCCAAGTGACACCCGGTTTTATTAGGTATTCCTGCTGTTTACAGAGAAATCAAATCCCTTTGTCTCCTTAGCACCCATTGATTTTTCTTTCAAGGCTGTGTTAACAATGCTGGTAGAACTCATGCGATTAGAATCCGCGTTTAGAAATAAGTAGAGAAATAAATATTGTAAAATAAAGTGTTGTGTGTATGTCGTACGTATTTTGCAGTGTTGCTGTACTTGAAGCAGTGATAGCAGGAGGAGGACAAGACACTGAAAGGTCAAGGAAAAATGAGAGAAAGAACAAATGATGCAAAAAGAAAATGACACAGAGGTCTTGGTTTAATACATATGTATTCCAGGTTGATGGCTGATTTCATTAGCAAAGCTCATTGTTATGCAACGTCTGTTCTTCTGCAGCAAAATGAATATTGTATTCTCAGAGGGTCTGTGCTTGTGTGTTTGTGTATGTTCTGACGACAGATAAAAATATGTACTTTTATGCTTTCTAACCTTTAAAAATTCCTGAAGAATATTTGTATTTTCAAAATAATTTTATATTTCTATTTTCCAATAAAATGGTAAATTAATGATTATTTCTGTGAAAATGAGCAGTTTAACTCTCCTTCTCTCTGCATTTCTTTGCCATGTTTGCTGCTTATGGGATCTTTTCCCCAAAACCTTCAGTTTGAATGAATACAGTTAATACTGAATTTACCATCTCAAAAAAAAAGTTTAGGTGTGACATTGATCTCTGTAAAGCTTTTTAAAATGGCTAATAGTAACATATATAGAACATGGCAACAAACATCATCTTGGTCTCAAATCTCATCAAACTCCAGTCATTGTCTATATTTTAATGGAATATATTGAAAAATATTGACAACCTGTTTATCAACTTTATGATGGAATGACGTGTTTTGCTACGTAGGGTTCTTTCGGGTCCAGATATACTTCAGTTTCTTTTGTTTCCAAGTGTCCAGTTAACACTCCTGTTTCTGTAATATTAAGACATTCTGATATACACAATATTCAAAATGAGAGGGAATGTATGAGAAGACTTTGATGCAGGAATATGAAAGGATACTGAAATTATTTAATTTGGTTATATTTATATGCTTTTCCAGAATTTATTCCTTATAGAAAGTTTGTGAAGTGTATGAAATGCTACTAAATAAATTATAATTTGGGATTTTGATAGTTCTGTGATTAGTCCTAAGTAATAAGTCAACATGGGGAGTACTGTTGGGTGCTGTAATAATGTAAAGAACAAAGTGGTTTGCTGTGTGTTCGAGTGACGTTTCCATACCTCGAAACACTCCCATTCTCATGAGGGCTTGGTTAGAGGTCTGTTTGATAGCAGTGAGTATCGCTGGCTCTTCCTGAGTGGTGGCGCTGTTGGAGCTACCGCGTTTGTTCCAATGCCAGGATACCGCTTTGAGGATCAAATTGATAGATGAAGCATCTGTGACTTTGGTGAATAGTTCAGTGAGGACCAAAAGGCTGTTAAAAGGAATGATAAGCGTTTTGGCCAGCATACGCAACCGTAATAAGGAGGAAGTGGAACAAAGAGACTGACTTGTAGGGCGTTCATCCTCTGCAAAATCGTGGCTGCAGGGTGTAGCCGCAGGTGATGCTGGGTTCGGGTGTTGTGTTTATATTCACCAGTGTTTACTGTTTTTGTAGAATCATAGAATGGTTTGGGTTGGAAGGGACCTTAAAGACCATCTAATTCCAACTCCTGTGTGGCGGGCAGGGACACCTCCTGCTGGGTCAGGGTGCTCAAGGCCTGTCTAACATGGCCTTGAACGCTTCCAGGAAAGGGGCATCCACAACTTCTCGGAGCAATCTATTCCAGTGCCTCACCACTGTCATTGCAAAGAATTCCCTCCTAATGTCTGGTCTCAATCTTGCCCTCTGCAATTTATAGCCACCCCCCATAGTCATATCACTACATGCCTTTGAAAGAAAGTGTTTCTGCTGTGAAGCAATCTCTTTTGTGCAGCAATGGTGGTGTTGATAGCGAGGTGTGATGCAAAACACAGACCTGGTTTTGCTGGCCTTCACTGGAGGCGACAGAGGGATTGTGTGTTTGCAGCATTCATGGCTTAACTGCTTTTATACTTCTTTATCATAGGGTAAACAATGAGGTTTCAAATCAAAACTTCCTTTGGAATGGTATGCCCGGAACGAAGCAGCAGTTCTAGATAGGCTCACCTCTGTCCTTTGAGGTTAATACCTGCGTTTCTTGATACAGCGTTGAGGTGATTCTTACACTTTGGAGCGGTATGGTACATAACTGTTTGAAATCTCTTTGGCAGGAGTGGCAGAACACAAGGCACTCTGAAAAGTCTTTGTTTTTTACTTAAAGAAAATAATTACAAAAAAGTAATTATTAAAAAAAATACAATTTAAGGATTTTTATTTGCTGTATGACCATAGATTGAATTGCCCTGGGCAATGTTTGAAATCTCAATAAAAGACATTCCAGTACTTTGCTCACTGGTACTGTATGTAGTTTAAAAATATTTCTAATTTTTCATGTTTTTAAAATTTATTTTTCAATACCCATATTTATGGCTTGACCTGTATTCAACATCCACATTTCTAGTTAGAATTTGCTACTAGGTCTATGCAAAAATAATTGCCATTTTTTAACCATTACATTTTGAGCTTAGTGTAAAATTTACAGATTGCTATCTTAGCTTAGTGTAAAATTTACAGATTGACACAAGACCCGTTAGAATCTGTGCATTTTTGCCAACAAGAAGCAAGTCTTGTTTGTTCCGGTAGCATAGAATTCTGGAATCTAGAACTGATGAATACTTGAAAGGCATCTTGAGCTGCTGCTGATCTGTTGAAACCCTTCTCTTTTAGGAGGCTGTAGAGATTCTTGGAGATGTGGTAGTGGTTTGGCAAGAGCTCTGGGGAGGGAGGTGAGTGAGGGAGAGTTTTGTAGCCCAGTTCGTTCAGCTGCTGCAGAACTGTTTGAGACAGGCGGTTGGGCACTGTCAGGGGGAAAACCTGATCCTCTTGCATGGATGAGTGTTGGATGTGAATGCTGCTGTTCTGGAGGAGTTCTGTTGGTTCCCTGGCAATGCTCCTCTGCCGTGATGGTTCCTCCAGGATTCACGAAGTTGCAGTGGGTGATTCCCCTTGGCTGACCCCCAAACAGTGGCCATGATTTGGGTTTGAGGAAGTGTTTTGTGCTTTACCTGTGTACAGTCACGGTGCAGAATGTTGTTGGCTTTCGTATGGAATCCTTTCCATCACGTGTCACGAAGAAATAGGTCAGTTTTGTTGTGCAAAAGCATTGCACAGCAGGGTTCATAATGGCAATTTGTTTGGTTTTCATTCAGCTTGGGCAGCACCTGTTTGTGGAGCTTTTTTGATTTCCAGATTGGTGCCAGTGTTCAACACCTGTTGCAGCACTGAGTTCTTCTGCAGCCTCTTGAGTTGTTTTGTGTGGGTCCCCTTCAATCCCATCCCTCAGCTGGTGTTGTTTGTTGCGACCCTCCTCATCGTCGGGGCGCTCATTTCTGTTATGAAATGTTTGGAACTGATGAGGAGCTGCACATTTGATGCTGGTCCCCTGGCCAAGTGCTTGGGTGATACTGCAGCAGTTTCTGCTTCTTTACATCCCCTTGGAACTTGCACTGCACAATCGCTGAAATTTGCTTTTTTTCTATCGTTAGTTTGTCAGCATAATATAAAAAAGCATGAACAGTGAAACCAAACCCACCAGCATAAATCAGTAGAGCCAATTTTGTGCTGTAACGTGATGTGCCGCATGGACACAGGTAAATAGGAGTTTAATTGGAATTTGCACTATCCTAATATATAGTAACTGATACTCTTTTTAAAAAAAAGAAATTTCCCAGAAAAATGGTAACTTTTCAGCTGGGCTCCTCAAGTTGATGCTGTGTACAGTTTTACACAGGCAGGTGCTGGTGGGTACTTAAGACATAGCTGGAGCAGTGACTTATTGTGTCATACATTTCCATATCCTGCTAGGCCTGTTCTGTAAGCGTAGTTCTTTTTTAATGGGCACCAGTGTTTCGGTTGACTGCAGAATTTTGGTCTGAGCACGTCATTTACTGAATTATTATTCTCTTGCTGACTGATGGGGAGGCAGTGGATTGTAGTTGAGTATGTTTAGCTTCTCTAATGATTGCACTGGTAGAAAACAAGTTACGCTTTTATCATCCTGCACAGGCTGTGATTGGGGTATGGTCTGGCTCAACCTGGAGCTCAGACAGTGAGCGTGGACCTTTGGCTGCTGCCAAGTTTTTGTTGCCCTCTCCTTCATTGTCATTGCAATGTGAAACAGCTGTTCCACAGTAAATATTTTTCACATTATGAGCAACATGGATGGAAATAATTCTAGAAACATCATTATTTCTGATTTCGTATTTTAACATGTGGAAATATCGTATGTAATTCTCCCTGAGTCATGTAAGACTCAATTTCATTGTGGCTGTATCTTAGCACACAGATTTTTTTCACTCAAGAATAATTCCCAGATTGAGACTTTAAATCATGATCATCTAAATCTTTATGTGAGAGCGTGTTTGCAGTCATGCTAGTACCAGACTTACTCTGACTGAATACAACACATGTTGCTTTGTAAAGCTATCGTAAGACTGCTGCAAAGAGTTCTCCTGCTTCTTGTCTTTGCAGAAGGATTTTCTTATTTGATGAGTTGGATTTTTACAGTTTTCTTCAGAAACACTATATGCTGTTTGACAAGGCTGTGTTTTTGTGAGGTGAGTAACAGCAGAAAAACAGATGAATGAAACACTGAAGTTTTGATGCGGTTTTACTTAAGGGAATGAGTTATATCCAAGTGTTTGATTAGGAAACTGTGCCTATACTAATTATATCTGTAACAAGCACATCTTGCGAAGGTTCTACTTCAAATACTGTTTGGTTGCAGAGATCCCTCTGGTTAATGGAGCTTTCCTTGTTTGGGAGATGTGATGGAAGAGTAACTCCTTCGTTAGCACAAGCTGTACCTGCAGCAGCAGAGATCTATGTACAGATCTGCCTCCCTCTATTTCCTGACCATTCCAGGCAGGCTTTCTCGATTTTTTTTTCTCACACTTTTCCATAGTTCCTTTCTTGAATTTATTGTGAAAAGCGGCTGTGATGTATTTCTAACGTTGTTATTCTCTATGGAGACAGGCTGAGAGAGTTCAGCCTGGAGAAGAGAAGAAGCTCCAGGGAGCAGCTTCCAGTACTTAAATGGGCTCCAGGAAAGCTGGGGAGGGGCTCTTCATCTGGAAGTGCAGGGATAGGAGGGGGTGTGGGAGGGTGTTAAGCTGAAAAAGGGGGGATTTAGGTGAGATCTTAGGAAGAAATGTTTTGCTGTGATGGTGGGGAGGCCCCGGACCAGGTTGCCCAGAGCAGTGGTGGCTGCCCCATCCCTGGAGGGGTTCAAGGCCAGGTTGGATGGGCTTTAGGTCCCTTCCAACACAAACCATTCCATGATTAGAAACTTTATTATTGTTCTGTTCCTGGATTTGTTTCTTCAGATATGTTGCTTTGGTGTGTTCTCTAGGTCTTGCTTCCTATTGTGGAGTTTCCTAGAGAGGGAACTCTCCTCTTTGCATGTTTCCTCTATAATGCACGTACTCTCTTCTTTCCTGACATGCTGAAGTTCAGGTCCTGTGCTGCTGCTTTGGGGCACTGCACAATTTAACTTGCGTTGAGCTGTGGTGTAAGAATTGACTGTATTTATCCCTTAGATAAAGTCCCTCTTCTGTCAGCAAACCAAACACTCGATTCTAGTCGCTTATGAGCAGCAAGGTTTTTCTTCCATCAGTCAGTGAGTTTCAGTGGGGTGGGGGGTGTGTGTGGGTGCTGTTTTTTCCATTTTCCTTTTAATTTTAATAGTAGTCCAGGTCTGTCCTCAGACACTGAAAGTCTGATTTTTATACCGGAGCTTGTTGGAATTAACTTTTGGAAAGATGACAAGTAGGAAACAACTAACTTTCTCACTGGATCACTGCTGTGTGTGTAGTCCATGTGCGATGGATTTTCATGGAAGAGAGGCATTAGGCAGTCTAAAAAAAAACCAAACCAGCAACACTTGAATTATTTTCTTTTTCTTCTAAAATTGTGTTCAGTAAGTTAATCTTGATAATTTCTGAGTACTGTTAGTAGAATTCTGTAATTATGGTTTTTTGGGGATGCATGCTTAAATTCCGAACATGGTGGTAAGCGTTTTTTCCCTCGGGTTGGTTTGGGTTGTTCCGTAGCAGTCTCGTACCAGAACAACTCCGTGAGCAGTTTGTTCTGGGGGCGTGTGTACATAAGCGTAATTCAAAAGAAAAGAAAATGTTTTCCTTGGGCCTGGCTTAAAAAAGAAAACAAACGGCGGCCCTGATGCCTGTGTAACGCTGTGGAAAACATTTCCTTCATGGTTCAGTTGTTTCTATCTTTTCTGCCACGTCGTTGCCTGATGTAATTAAACTGCAGATGGATGTTTCACCCAGCGTCCCGCTCCGGTGCTCGTGGTGCTGGGATCGGGCGCTCCACCTGCCTCGCGGTTTGTTTACCAGGAAACTGGGACGTGTAAACTGCAGGAAGCACTGTTTGACCCTCTCCGGCAGGATCTCATTACAATAATTGCTAATCTCTGACTAAGACAGCCATGTTTTGTGTGTAACACAGGGAGGTTGGGGTGGATTTTAGGCGCTTCCTCAGATGCAGCTCTGTAAACGCCTGCTTGCATTTCGTTTTCAGGGGAGCGTTTGACAATAGGCGTGTGGTGACCTTTGGGCTCTGCGGGGCTCGGCTCTGTAGTCGGCTTGTGTTCTGTCTGCGTTCCTGACTGAAACCCCAGCAGACCCTCGACCAGCTGCTCTGGAGTGCTGCCCCTACTCGTGGCGACGGGATAATGGCTACTTCCTGATTACACTGCGCTCCACAGTAAGCTGCTCGTGTTCTCCGTTCTGCTCTAGCTCCAAGTGATCGCTGCTTTCCTCCGTGCTGCCTCCCCTCCCTTCTTCCTTCCCAGGTTCATGTTTGAGGTGTTTAGGGTCCAAAGAAGGAATATATAGAGCCGCAGCGTTCAGTTTTTCTGTATTCTAAGACAGACAGCTACGGCCTTTTTATTATGCTTATTGACAGTAAAGGTGAGCAAATGCATCTGATTTGCATGAGATTTTAAAGCATTTTAAAGTCTGCTCTGGTATGGGACAGCTAGTGTTAACTTTATGAACAATTTTGATGAATACTTATTGGCCTGACCCAGTGACACTAAATGTGCATGCTGAAGTGTCAGCATGGCACAGCTTAGTTTTATTGCATTAAGAACTATTTCATGTCTATCATAACCTTAGTTGTCAAATAAAACAAAACAGCCCTCTTATCAGGCTTTCTTATTTGTGTATAAGTTGTGCTGTTTCTGTATTTGTTATAGTTGATGTGTTATCTTTACTTCAAGTGGTTCCAGGGCCCTTGCTGGTGGGTGTGACAGTCACCGCTCAGTGCACAAGTCTGGTTGTATTTCACTCCAGAGTACCAGCTAACAAATTTCATCTTGTACAATGATGGTAACAGTGACTTTTTGGTCTTGCTCTGCTCTGTTAAGTGAGTCTACAGTGATTTATTTACTTTTTTTAAGGTTGGTCTTATGCTTGTATAAATGGCATAGAACCTGCAGTAGCATTGTGTGAGCTGCAGTGAGCATTGCTGAAGGTTTATACCAGATAGTACCTATGCATATTTTTGGTTATTTTATGACAGTTCAAAAATTTTGCAGTTCCAGTATAAATTCATATTAAATTGGTATTGTACTCTTGATACCAAACACTTCTTGCCATTTCTTTTTTCCTTCTTGTAAACTAGTTAGATTATGAGACCCCCCCTGTAGAGAATTCCTGACCAAAGTCACTTGTTCTGTAATTGCATCTTCCTCTGGAAATAAAAGTATGTACAGTTTCATTTAGTAAAGGGAGTATCCACTATGGGGACGGATACCAGAACTGAAAATGAAATCAGGAGAAAAATTACGGTTAACTTAAAAGAAACAGACATTTTTACAGTAGACGGTTAAAAGAATATGTATTTTCCGGTTGAATAGCCATTACTGAAGAATTTGTGATGTAGACGGCATATGCAAGAAATCTGTATATGTTCACGTTATGAGAAGAATGAGTGAATGGGGATCAGAGACAGTGTTCCCCCGGCTTAGGGTAGAAAGAGGCTTTGGAAATGCTTGGCCTGGGTTCACATCTGTGGTTATATATAGAGAAATGGGGTGTGGACAAGGAGAATGGTGAAAGCATGTAGGTACAGGTCTGTTCTGAGGGAAACTGGGCAGGAGAAATGCTGTGGGGAAGAAAAGATGAGGGATTCAACCTGCATTAATTTGTTAAAGGGCTGCTCTTCTCAAGTGGTGGTTGAGAGCTGCTGTTTGGAAACTGCTGATTTGCGCAGTCTCTTTCCCAGATTACTTACCTCTGTATCCTGCAGATTGTTGAGGAATGGGTGCCAGTCAGCATTTTCGATGAAACTGTTGCCTCCTCATGTAGAGAGCGTTAACTGCAACAGGAGGTTTTGTGGGGTGGCCTTGGGTTCCCTACGCGTGCTGTCTTCCTTCAGAGCCCTGTGCCTCTGCTGTGTGATGGACCTGCAGTACTGCTCCTACTCATCCCTCTCACAAAACCACGTTCCAATGTTGTTAATGAAGTACTTAATTGTTCCTCTTAGTAGGTAAATTTGTATGTAATTTCATATTCTAAATAAGTTACGATAATGCTTATTATCGACAGTTTTTAAGCAATGCCCTAATTTGGATGCCAGCAAAGCATGTGTGTCTTTTTCTAGTAGGCTCGCAACCCCTCTTTGTTGAGTCAGCTTCTTGTACCCTGGTCCGTTTTTTCCAGCTTCTTAAATGTTGGTGTTTACAAACATTCCCCTTGCTGTTTTTGTCCTTTTGCACACTCTGTCTCGCTGGAAGGCCTTGAGCTCGGTGCCTGGCAGCGGGGCCGGGTGGCTCAGGGCCAGTGGAGCTCTGTGGCAGGCCCGGGTTCCCGTGGGACCGTAGGGACAGCCCGGATGGGCGCTGGTGGGCAGTTGCTCAGCTCTGTGTCCCACAGGGAGGGGGTTTAGGGACAACCGCAGTCGGTGGGGACAGCGGCTGCTGTGGCACAGGGAAGGGCAGATCCTAACCCAGGGTATGGCCAGAGCCTGTGGCTGCGTGTGTCTTATTGCCGTCCTCCTGAGGTGAATGTGGTCTGGCCAGAGCTGGGCTGCTCCATCTGCTTCTCCCCGCCCGGCAAGAGCCGCAGCTCTGCCTTTTACTGGGACATGACCCTGGTGTTCCAGCTGCCTCTGCAGAGGCCTTTATGTTCTGTGGGAATACTGTGTGTCATTGTTAATCTCTGACTGATTGCTGGGCCTTGCTAAGACGCCAACACCTGATGCAAGTAAAATGGACTCCTGTGTTTTACATCGTGTTCTCCAGAAACATAGGAAAATGTGATGTTTAGCATGTGGCTCTGTTGGAAGCCTAGAATCCAGAGACTTATCCTGACACTTACTTTTGTTTCTGTAGAAGGGGGATATGGAGGGTTTATAATTTTCTTTCTCTCTGGTATGTGGAAATAAAAATGCAATCTGTCAGGTTTTTTATGTCTAACCACTTCCTGACAGTGTGTAAATAACATTGAGATGTCACATTTGCATATGCTCGGTCTGTAGCAATAATATTGTGAGTAGCGTCAGCAAGGACAGTCCACTGATGTGTAATAGCTGCTGTGGCTGCTGTTGAGGCTTGAGTTTATTTCTTTGTATCTTAAGAACCCCATTTTTATTTCTTCAAGTTAGTCTGTTAAGAGTCCACCAAGGTCCACCTATTCTATTGTAGCTGTGGGTTTTGTTTTGGTTTTTTTTGTTTTGTTTTGCCTTTTTTTTTTTTTTTTTTGTCTTAGGTCTGAAAGAAACAATAAACACATAACCTGAGAAAGACTTTTGAAAATGAGGACGGGTGCCAGTAGTGAAGCTGACTTAAACTGGTGGCCTGTATCACGCAGAATGCTTCCTTGTAGAGCTGGTTCTGGGTTTCCAAAGAACTGCAGGAGTGGGACAACACGAAAATTTATGTGTCCCAGCTTTGCCGTCTAAGACTGTTAGTGGGAACTATTGCATTCCTGCAAGGTGACCCTTCAAGATGCTTTTTAGTGTTCAGTACTAGGAATTACCCAATAACGATGTTTTAAATTAAGGTGCCAGAACTCGCTTAATGACATGAGATGCTGATAGACTTGTTCACTATCATATGGGCTAAAACTGTTTTTCACTGGCACTGGAGAACTGAATGTACAGTTAGAAAGCTTTATATCATTGTAGAATCACAGAATACCAGGTTGGAGGGGACCTTAAGGACCATCTGATCCAATCTTTTTTAGACAAGGTAGTCCAGCACCCTGTTCAGCTGAGTGTTAGAAGTATCCACTGCTGAGGAATCCCCCACTTCCCTGGGGAGATTATTCCAGTGACTGATTGTACTCATCGTGAAACTTTTTCCTTTTATGACCAATAGGAATCTCCCCAGGAGTAACTTGGACCTGTTAGCTCTTGTCCTTTTCTTGTGACTCCTTGTAAAAAGGGAGTCTCCATCTTCTTTGCAGCCACCCTTTAAATACTGGAGCATGGTGATAAGGTCTCTCCTGAGCCTTCTTTCCTCTAGGCTGAAGAAAGTGAGCTCTGTCAGCCTTTCCTCAGGCTTCACAGTCCTGGGATTGTCTTTGTGACCCTCCTCTGCACTCTCTTCAGCCTGGGTACATCTTTTTTTTGCATAGCAGGAACCAAAACTGAACACAGTATTCCATATGTAGCCTGAGAAGTGGTGAGCGGAGCAGGATAGTGACTTCTTTTTCTCTGCCAGTGATGCCCTTGTAGATGCAGCCCAGCATCCCGTTGGCTTTCTTTGCCACTGCAATGCACAGTTTGCTCATGGAGCCTGGTGTCCTTCAAGATCCTCAGGTCCTGTTCCACAGAGCTAATCCCCAGTACGGAAAGGGACTACAGGAAAGTTGGGGAGGGGCTCTTCATCAGGAAGTGCAGGGATGGGATCAGGGGGAATCGTTTTCAGCTGAAAGAGGGGTGGAACTGAGATGAGATTTTAGGAATGTTTTCCTGTGGGGGTGGTGAGGCCCTGGCCCAGGTTGCCCAGAGCAGGGGTGGCTGCCCCATCCCTGGAGAGATTCAAGGCCAGGTTGGATGGGGCTTGGAGCCCCTGATCCAGTGGGAGGTGTCCTGCTCATGGCAGGGAGTGGAACTTGGATGGCTTTGAGGTCCCTTCCGTAACAAACCATTCTATGGATCTGTAACTGCAAGGGAAAGATACCTTTTTTTCTGCACCTTTATTCTTTAAGCATTTATAGGGGAGTGCCCTGAACCAGTTGCGCTTTGCTTACTTTGACTCATGGTGGAGTTCATGCACTCAAATTGATATCTTGGTTTGTAGTTGCTTCTTCCGAAAATTATCTTTACCCTTTTGAAGTTCGACTGTTTGGATCGACATCCTCTGACCACTCTTTTTTAATACACTTTTTTTCCCATCATGAAGCAAAATAATATCAGATGGGCAAAATCTATTGTTTGTAGTGAGTTTTTTTGGGAATTTCTGTATACGTATGTTGGAGCAGATACACTGGGTTTCAGAAGGTCTATCATTATTTTAATGCCTTCTCTGTCAGTCTTTAGTATTGAACACAGCTAAGGTGCACTTATGCAAATTCCAACCAGCATGCTCGGCACGAGCACAGATTTTAACACTCTCGAATTTTAACAGTTCTTGGACAAACCAGTGGCATCTTTTACCATCACTGGTTCAGGAGGACACTTCCTCAAGCTCTTCTGGTGCCTGTAATTGGAGCTAAGCCTTGGATTTTGAGCTTGAGGAGATGAAGTCTGACTTTTGATCCATGGGAAGAGATGTACAACTGTAGCTAAGTTCTGAGTCACAAAAAGTCAGCAGAACAACAGACCGTGTGCGTCTGGCAGATTGGAGGTCAGACTTGGCAAAGCATAGAAGAATGGCACTGACTTCAGCTCTCCCAGGTTGGGAATTGTTGCCCACAGTCTGTATTTGTTTCTTGTGATGTATTTCTGGTCCAGTTGTGTATCTGCTCCGAGACAGCTCGAGTAGAGTTAAAATGCCAGGTGGCAAATGCACTGCTCTGTGTTCAGTGGCAGGTGTCAGGAATCTTTTCTTTGATAAAAGTGCAACTAACAGTTTGATGGCAAGATCGTCCCATTAGTACACAGATGAAAAGTATGGAGGGAGAGCTGGGTGGGAATCTATTTAGACTGATTTACACAGGGACTAGGGATGCAGAAATACAAGGGAGAGCCCTGTGTTAAGGAACAAGGTTCAGAATGGAGCCAACTTGCTTTCTGAACTCTTTCTTGGAGAGGAGTTGAGGTGCGGCTCGATCCTGTCCTAGTCTTGGACTTGGTCAACACTTTAGGGCTAAGGGATTCGGAGAGTAGGGATTGCATGTGTTTATAGCTGAAGGATTGGATGTGCACACCCAATTCTCTGTGTCACTTAGCTAAGAGTTCAGAGTTTCATTGTGCTTCCCCACTTCAGTTACTTCCTGTCTGAGCGGCTGGCATCACTTTGCTCCAAAGTTTGAATGTGAGATTTTCTGAAGCAAATTTTAAGGCATCTGATTCTATAAAATAAATAATTTAATAGAGTGGTACAGCAGCATGGCGAGCTTTAGAGAAATGGCCAACAGGAGTGAAGAAACTCCATGGCAGTGATGCCCTCATAGATTGTGTACCCGCCGCTCCTGCGATGGCTCAGTCCACCAGCAGTACTGAATCTGGGCGTTTCTTGTTTCTCCTTGGATTTCTCCGTTGTCTCCCAGAGGGGTTGTTATCCTGTCTTGATGCAGCTGGTGTTGATGGTCTGTATCATTGAGGCCTCCGTATCTTGGATTTCTTTTGGCTCTGGAGGCCTTGTTTTGGCTGAACGCGCACACCTTGATGCAGGTGTCTGTGAAGGTGTACAGCTCACAGCCTGATGCTTCAGCAAGTCCATCTAGTCATGCTCAGCAACTGAAGCTTAGCAAACAGCACACTAAACCACACAGTATTATTCTAGTTGACATTTCACTTATTTAAGATGAACAAGTAATCTTTGTTGATGAGGAGAATTGATTGGCATACAATCCAGCTGCTGCCCAGGGAGGATTCAAGTAGGGCTCACCAGCGATCTATGGTTGGATCTGTTGCTGGAGGAGCACCCTTGGGAGGCATCCCAGCGCAAAGAGAGAGCATCGCGGTGCAGCCGTACAACCTGGCAGGGCAAGCACCAATCAGGCTTGCTGAGGCAGTCATGTTTATGGGAAGAGGTTGGTCCGTAGTCAGATTACAGACAACAGGAGAGGCATGTGTTAGGCTCCCAGTACCTACAGCCAGTGGGTGTTCGTGCTGCTCTGCTTGTGCTGGGTTTCCCGATGGAGTTCTTGGCCCAACCAGGACTCGGGCCTTTGCCTTCCTCAGAGCCTGAGTCAGACTACTGCAGGTTTGGGTATGGGTGTGCCTGTCACAGCGGGAGACCAGGAAACAGCTTCCAAGGTGGAAAAGAAAAAAGCTGATTTATAGTTGGGGTTACAGAGACCCTGGATCTGCTGTCATTGGGATGGACTCCTTTACTCACAGAAGGCATTTAGGTCTGCAGTGTAATTATTGCTGATCCTGGCTAATGGCTGTTCCGGGGATTATCTCTTTTGGAGTCGGCCATCTGCTGTGGTTAGAGTAATTAACTAAACATAATTAAGAGTTGACTTAGTTTGGAAGCAAAAGTATGTGTATCTCTAGGAAAATAATATAATTTCCTCAGTTCAGAATTGCTCAGAAATCCCAGTATTCCAGTTTTCTGTTACTGTAACCAAGTGGCTGAATTAAGGCTGCAAACACAGCTCCCCTGGCACTCCCAGCCCTGCAGAGCGAGGCCAAAAAGTGGGAGGGAAGGGAGCCCAAAGGGCCTTTTGTTTTCTTTCCCAGTCTAGTTTGGTGCAGTGTTACCAACTCGGACAGGTGCTTGTGTTGGTGAAGAGCTTGCAACTATAGGTACATTTGCATTTCTGTATTAAAAGCGTATCTGTTTCCCCAGGATGCATTCCCATTTCAGATGCAAATGCAGATTGCTTATTTCTTACCTGTACTTCTTTATAAAATATGTTAGATGGCAAAGACCAGTTTGATGCTGTAATGTTAACATGTTATGACAGCAGCTTGTTTTAGGAATTGGAGAGTTCTGGATGTTTTTGTCAGGAAATATAAGTAAAATACATGGGACCTAGCCAGGAGGTGGTGCAGAGCGGGCCATGCAGATGTGACCTGACTCAGACAAGGGCCGGAGGTGCCAGCCTGAGGCAAACGTAGCTCCTGAGCAGAAGATGTAGGTGGTGGTCCCAGGAGAGGCAATGGCATTCAAACTGGAATGTGAGGTAGCTCTCTGCGGCAGTAAGTCCCTTACTGCAGTTGTGCCAGGCTCCCCACCGACCGAGTGCTCTTCATGTGACATGCTTCCCATGTGAGGGTCTCATAGGAACTGCTGGAGCGTCGAGGGCAGGCCCTGAGCCATGGCCAGCACAGCACTCCTGCAGTCCCCTCGTGGTTTCATTTCCTGCCACAGCAGACAAACATTTATCTTCTCTTGTAGATATGGAATCTGGAGAGCGGTTAACGTCACCATCGATCTCCTCTGCTGCAGCTGCTTCCACTCCAGCCTCTTCTGCACCGTCTGCAGCTTCCACAGTATCGAAAGGTGGCCTTCCTACTGGAGCTGTAGCACTGAGTTCCACGATCAACACGTGCGGTAAAAATGACTCCATTCTGTATTGCACAGTGATTGTACTGTTTGTCAATGCTTGTAATTATTATTGCAAGTCAAATACAATAAGATATGGTTCACAGATGCATTGAAGAAGAATATCCGTGTATTTTTTTCCAAGCTACATTCGTGTTGCCTGAATACATGTTACGTAGTACTGGTTTATGAAATGAATAACATTTTGATTTAGCAAACTGTGCCACTTGCAGATTAAGATCTAATAATCCACTTCTTGAATATACATCATGTTCTCAGCATTCAAGCCCAAACCCCACTGTATTTTTATGTTTGGAGGAATAGTTTTTTTCTAACGGAACTTGGAATTTAAAAGGTAAATTTCAAAACGTCATTGTGTTACATGGTTTTGACTGTAGTGAAACATTTTGGCATGAATCAGAAACGTATACAAAAGACTTCTTCATGCAAGAATGTAATTTTTGTGAATGAAACTCGTATTTCAGCTGAATTGGTGCATGCCATCGACAGAGCGAGAAATGGTAAATACCTCTTCCCTGCTGTTTCTTTTTTTACGTTGGAGAACAGATCCCACACGTGATTTTTCGGATTCTTATAAGACATACAGTAAAAAGGAAGTTTTTCAGCTTAAATTCAGGGTAATCCACTACTTTCAGAATAAATTTGGCTCTTGCAGTAGAGTGAGCAAGTGTGTATTCTCCAAACAGAAAAACTCTTCTGCCCTGAAACTGTGGAACCAGGACATTCCAAGTGTCCAACCGCAATCCGTGTCTGTTCATTTGCAGCTTCCTTGGGAAGAAAACAAGAAACCAGAATGTCCGCGTACCTAGAATTGTCTCTCAACTATTTATTTTAAATTATCTAAAATCAACCAGAAAAGTTCTTAATCAGAACAGATGACAGTGTGTTTTATTTTACAGTGCCCGCTACAAATTCAACTGCAAAAGACTTTTGTGTCAGTGTTCATTAGCCTGTGCTGTTTTAAATTGTTCCCAGAATGTAGGAGTTCATTTACGTACAGCTATAAATGTGCAGTCCCAAACTGAGGATTTATGTGACCCAGTTACCTCTTCTTGCTGCCTCTGCTATGTAGATCTTGGTGTATAGTTTTGTGCCTCCTGTATCACTGTGTGTATCTATAGAATATGTCTGTGCTCTAGCAAACTTACAGTAGAGCTAAAGCAGATGATTAATGTGATAAAGATATGAAACTCCCAGGTTCTTTCATTATTAGAAAATGCAGGTTTTCCTTCTCTAAAATGTCATTCTCAACTTCTATTTAAAAAAACAGTTAAATTTCTTTTTGATAGCTGATAGTTGTGAAGATTGAGAGTAATCCCCAGTATTCAGGGGTTGTTTCCTTTTAGTTTTTTAATGGTCAGATCCTTTGCCTGGCTGCATCTGATCTTTAAGAATGTATATATTTTCTCAAGGATGCTCTGTATTCCTAAACCAGGCTGGTATGTAGCTTGCTCTCAGTTTTATTGATGAGTATATCCATTTCTCCACCTGACACAGTACACTGTGGGTTCTGTTACATCTGCTCAGAAAAAGCAGATACTATCCCAGAGGAACTCCACAGCACTGTCCATGCTGCCAGCCAGCCAAAGCCTGGAATGGCAATTCCTTTGAGTCAGAACTTCTTGAATATATGAGATGTTCTGTAGTCAAAGCAGACTGGTATCCTAGCTTGTTCCTCAACTGAGATGTTATTTACAAAAAAAAAAAAAAAAAAAAAGCTGATGTCTGTCAATTTGATAATCACGTTATCTTCACATGTAAAAAGGCATTTTTCTAGCATCTAATAAAATAATTGTTAAAGAATCGACAATTATTCTTACTAAGAGAAGGTAAAGGCATCTTAATCTGTACATTAGATTGGAGAGATTCTTGTTACTCCAATTCCTCCATTTATTTTCTTTGCAGCAATCAAGAGTCTACCAGTAGTCACCCCAATAGCCTTGCTCACACACCCTGTTGGGTCCTGCTAATGCGCAGTGGTTGGGCCGGGGAGTCCTTGTTCTTTGGTAGGGAGATCACACGACAAATAAGTTATTTTGACATATTTTGACATTTTCTCAGGTCATATAGACAAAGCACCTGTGTGAAACCAGCATGGAATGTATCTCATACATTTGATTGGTTAGTACAGCACTAGTTCCTGAATAATTGAAGTATTCCCATCAAGTAAACAGATACTTTGCTTGCTTTCTTCTTACTCGGCCATTGCTGAAAGTAAGAAGATACATTGGAATAGAAAATTGACTCTGGAAAGAGGTTTGAATTCAGGCTCATGAGAACATTAGCAGCTTTGGAAGAAAATAAATCAACAACCTTTTGTTACATTAGGAAATGATATCAGTGTTTTGTCTTAACAGGAGGCATTAATACCATTGTGTGAAGTTGCTCAAAGCTGAGCAATCTAGTCTGGTTCTTCTTATAGTCTCAGACCTAAAGAGTTTTTTATTTTTTTATCAGTCAAAAAAAAAGTAGTTCAGTGATTTTTTTATAAAATGAAAATGAAAAAACCACCTAAACAGAAAACCCCATAACAAGCAACCAAACAAAACCCCCAGTGTTTTTCAAAACCAGAAGCTGCTTCTGTTAAAGCCAAAACCTTCAGTTTTTGAAGTCACTGCTGCTCTATAAGTGAGACCCAGGAGAAATTATAATCATGGACATAAACGCACAAATTCTTGGGATTATTTTAGTTGGAAAAGTCTAATTTTCCACCTGATTTTCTGATTCATAGTAGCAAAGATTTATTTTTTTTTAAACACCAGCTATTTCTTTATACAAAGGCATTGTGGCTTCTGAAATAAATGTTGAGAAAGGTCAGATTTAGTGCCTGAAAAGTAAAACTGTAAAAACAAATGTCTGTTGTGGCAAGTGCTTTCGGTAGTCCTTGGTTTTGTCAAAGTTTTCATCTGAGTCTTGCAGGTACCTGTTGACTCCTAGAGATTTGACAGATCCTGGATGCTGAGTGACAACAGCAAAACTTACATGGATGTATGAAAACAAAGGGGTGATGTACAGTTTGTGGAGTCTACAATGATGTTACATTTAGAGGGAGAGTGGAACGACAGCAGTTATAGCCATGCGGATGCTAGGATGCAGCAGAAGGATGTGAACCATAGCAGGGAACGACTGCCAGCTCCGATTACTCACAGAGTATCCAGTGTGTGACACAGTCCATGTCACAAGCCCTCAGTTTTTGGAAATCAGTGTTAGGTTGTCAGTACATCTTCATTTTAGTGGCTTGTATACACGTAATTAAGCAGCAGTCTCTAATTTTGTCATTCTCAGTAGTTGTTTTTCATGATGGTGGCCTCTTTTAGGCCTTCTGCTCCATCACCTGTGTGGACCAGGAGCTGATTTCCTTCCAGGTGTGAGGACCACACAGGGCAGTGGGGCCCGGGCACTATGTAAATTCTGGCTTTTAGGGACAGTTTTGTGAGAATAATGCATGAGTTGGGGGAGGGAGTGGGGCATTTAAAGATTATTGAAGAGCATAAAAGTGAAAATACAGAGGAAGAAGGTGGGGCGGGGGGAAGGACTTCAATAGGCATAACTCAAGTACTTCCATATTTTAACATTCCCTCATCTAATATTCGCTGTGAGGGCTACACAGATGAGTGAACAATTTTGTGCATTGTTTGGATATGGAATTTTATCTTTATTTGTAAGGAATGGACTTAAAACCAACATTGAAAGAAAAATGTTTTCAGTGCATCGCTTTTTGGATATTGGAGATTAAAGGAAATGTTTGTATTCAAGCTCCTACATAATTTCTTGTAAGGTGGCATCAAGCACCCAGTGTAATCGGTGTTTTTGAGCGAGCTTTGTGGAGAGATACCAGGTGATTGGTGCCTCTAAAATATGGCTTTCTAGATCAGTGCTTTGTGTGCTTCTTGGGTTCTCACCCCTCAAAGTATAACTGCAATGCTTGTTGCCTACATTTGGATATCAACGTGCAGCCCAGTCAATCCTTCTGA
Source organism: Clamator glandarius (assembly GCA_033459285.1). NCBI lineage: Eukaryota > Metazoa > Chordata > Aves > Cuculiformes > Cuculidae > Clamator > Clamator glandarius. Next base: position 165,602 of record JAUNZM010000361.1, read on the forward strand.
AAATTACATTTTTACAAAACTAGTCTGACCAACTGCCTTTATGCCTGCCCTCCTTGCAGTTGCATTCATGTTTGTTACCTATGTACTTGCTTTAGAGTGTATTAAAATGCTATTTTTTTGGTATTTTGAAGTGCTTTAATGAGGTAGCCAATGCCTTGCTCTTCATTTAAATTAACAGATATTTTTGACATTTCTCTATTCAGATGAGAGTTTTTGTTTTTTATAAATGAGTCATAAGAATGCATGATTGTTACTTATGTGTATATAAAGTATTTCCAGCCTTTTCCGTGCTTTCCAGCTTTTTACAGAGGGACATTTACCAGTCCTGTGAAATTGGGCCTGCTGGGTTTTGGAATCGGCCCTGCAAGGAGTTTGCAAGGCTTACTGCTGTTGTTCAAGTCCAGCTCAGTGAAAGGTGGCCTATTGTAAAGCAGTGGTTTGGGGGGGAAGAAAAAAAATCTGGCTATAAGGCACTGAAGAAAAGGAGAAGTCAGTTGTACCCAACTGGAGGCTCTGAGTGGCTGTGATGTGTTCAGGGCTGACTTGTGGAGTCAGTTGACGTGGCTGCTGACAGGAGTCATTGTCACGCATCCTGCTGTTTGGTCATGGGCTTGAGAATCGGTATTGTAGGAGTTGTAAATTAATTTTCAAGTGAGCTTTGAAAATACGGTGTGAGATTAGAACTGACAGCTGTGGAAAAGAATTTAGGAGCACTGTGTATCTGCCATTTAAATGGATTTTTTTGGATCATCTTCGGAAATTAGGGTGGTTTTAATTCAGTGTAATTAATGTAGGACCATAGCTAAAAAGATGAAACACAATGCTTAAACAATATAATAGCATTTTCACAACTTCTACAAGCAGTGCTAACGGCTTTCCTAGAAATGGTGGTTTGTACCTTTGATACCAATAGGGACTGAATGCAAAGTGCTTACAAATGGATAATCTGATCAGGAGCAATAGTGTTTTCTTAGTTTTCTAAAACTAGCTTACATACGTTCATTTTATGCCCCCAAAATGACTGAAGTTATTGGAGGTTTTGAGTTCTGTTTTAAAATTTAAAGAATGTGTGTGAGGTATCTTTGTTATTTTGTACATTTTCTTATCAGTTTGTGCACTCTGTGTTTTGTGGGCCCCTGTTGATCTCTGAAATGGGATTTGATCATAGAATCGTAGACTAGTTAGGGTTGGAAGGAACCTAAAGATCATCTAGTTCCAACCCCCTATGTGATATATCAAGCAGTTCTGCGTCTGTGAGGATATCCCTCTGTTTTGGATCCCAGTATGTTAAGGGAACTTACATCCATTCCACTGCTAAAAGAAATACCACCACGATTTGCCACCACAAATACAATAGCTTTGTTCATTTTGACTTACAGACCTTTTGTCAGAGTTGCTTGTGTTTCTAGACACTTTGTGTGTTGAAGTACAGCACCAATACTGGAAGAGGATACTCTTTGGAAAACTTAGTAAGAGCTTTTAAAATATAAAACCCTTCCAGTGGAATGGTTTTAAGCTGGCAGTTGGGCATCACAAGATCTGTGTGGATGGTGTGTTAGATCAGTTTTCTCCCTCAGGACGTATGTTCAGAACCACTGGGGATCAGTTGTGTTCCTACCCCTGGTGTCCAGGGCTTCCGCAGTGGGCAGCCAGCAACAGGTGCTCTGAGTTGTGTGGTTTGTGGAGAGTTGGTTACACCCACAGCTTTAGCATCATCAGACAGTGCGTTTCCAGGTAGAAGTTATTGCAAGGATTATTTAACTAAAGAAGAGGTCTAACTGTCCTTCAGGCAGGAGACTTCGGGCTGTAGGCTTGATATAAGTCCAGAGTGGTTTTGATGAGAAGTAAATATATTGGCAATGTTTCTCAGGAACGGTGTTTGACAGTATTCTTTTAAGGAAGAGGGGAGTACTTGATCTTTATTCTTTCTGTCATGGGGTAATGTCCTTTGTCATTACATGGGTGTGTTGATTGTGTAATCACAGTTCTTGAAAGGACTCAACCAGCAATAATTTGGACTTGTTTTCCTTTATAAATGTGCTTTTTGTCTGTTAGACTTCATAGTGGAAGTTGTATCCAACCTCGGAGAAGGAAATTTCATTTGACTTCTTTTTGTGAACTCAGTTACTTTCTTTCCCTGCCCTGCCCCTTTCTCAGTCGTGTGCATCGTGTCGTCCCTGTGGCATGTCCTTCCCCTCCATTTAGATCTGTACTGCACTGTGACAGGGAAATATGGATAACTTTGGAAAGTGGGGTAGCTTACACTGGGGGTAAATATTAACAGGTGGGTTTTTTTTTTCACTTAAAACAAATATTCGAATGTGTAAAGCCAGAGGAGTGCAAAAGCACGGTGCTATTGCAGACATCTCATTTGCCTATATAGGATTGGCCAGTGTGGTGTTTTCTTACTTGCTTTTATTTGTAAGCGAAGAGGGTTTTTTTGTGGCACCTTGCAAAGTCAGTAGTCTGACATCCTTTAAAATACTAACATATCGCAGGAGAGAGTTGGGTACCAGTTGGTGCATGGGACTTGTGCCACAAGGTGTCAGGTGACTCAGCTGATGTTCTCCAGTCCAGTGTGCTCCGTCAAACTTGCATCTGAGAACAGAGCTTTCTGAAGTGAAGTCTAATTTTACTCTAACGGTGTCCAGCATGTGCTAGTACAGCAGAGTCAGCAGGTACTTGGTTTGAGCTTTGCTGCAAGGGAGGTGTTTGTAGTGTCCATGTCTTTGTTCCATTTTGCAGGAGAAACTTTCTTCATTGAGAACTTTCTGTTTTTACTGATGTAGGAATGAGAGCTCTGCATCTGAGCGAAGACAGCTTTCTGACTTTGTGTGATTTTTAACTGAAAATTGGGACACTTGTATCTGTAAAGATGGGGTTTCTGTATTCATGTATCTGGGAAAGTAAGTGTAAGGGAAAAAAATTAATCTTAAAATCTTTGGTTTGCTATCTAATTTAGGGGAATTTTTTTCCATCGATCTTGACATTAAGTAGCTTGGAAGTTATTTTTGGCAGTCTAGCTGTATGCAGTTTTAATCTTGTTGTACCTTTTGAGTGGCACCTTTGTCCTTCATTTGGTAGCAGTTTTTCTGCATGTGTGTGTCTTCTTACTTTACTTACCTTCTTAATGTGCTCTATAGCAATATGAAATAACTGTTGTAAAATGCATTCACCTAAATCCTATTTAACTTACATGGTTTAATTTTTATACTCACAATGGCAATGTATGTGGGTAAAATAGCAGAAATTATGTATTTATGGAACAGTTCTTGTCCTCATCACTTACAGACCTTCGTTTTTATTTTAAGAAGTGAAGCGTGCCAGTGAGCCAGACCACAGGTTTTGCTGTTTCTCAGCTGGTCATAAGGACAGTGTGGAACTGTTTTCATCCTCAGTGTGTGCTACAACTTCATCTGTGTTTTGAGGTTTAAAAAAAAAATAATTGCAGTTAAGCCCTACAGAAATAATTTTTGAGGAGAGGACAAGCAGTCCATCACAGCAGTCAGAAGAGACCCATTCATTCTCATGCCTGTGTGAATTCTTGCCAGTTTGTTTCTGGTGGTCAGTGTTACATAGTGAAGTTTTCACCGTGAGGCTGGGAAATCCTCAGATTTTAAACAAAACTGTACTTTGTTTCACCGGCTGTTTTGTATGAGTCAGCTGTACCCAAACCCTGCATGCTGCTGCCCTTTGGACACCGTCACAGAGCTGCCTGGCCAGGACAGGCCCTGGCCTGGAGAGGACTGTCTCACACAACTGGAGTTGGTTTATGTGTGCGTGCTTGTCAGATTTAGGTTTTGTGTAGACCAGGCCTGTCTTTATAGCCCTTGTTTCAGTGACATTTTTGTATCACCTTTCTGCTGCTTCCTTCTTGTCATCTGATACGGGTTCTGCGAAAGTCAGTTTCAAGAGAAGTTTGGAAGAGATGTTTCTTTACTGCATTTTTTTTCCAAACACAAACACTTTGTCGCACATGCATCATTTTCTCTCAAAAGTTTCTTTCCCTTCAGAGGGCTTTGAAAGGATGTCCTTAATCATGTTTTGTGTTTTTTAATTGTTGACTAATAAATGTGCTCCTGCTTGAGCACAGAACCCTATGACACTGTGTATGCGCCTCTTACACAGCTGCTCAGGCTTACAAGTGCCTTATATTAAAAAACAACCTACAATCAATTTTGGCATAGCAGAATCTCAAAGATATGCAGAAAAGGATTAGGTAAGGGTTGCGTAAAGATTCTGAATCATTGCTGCTCTAGTAGAGGACTTTAAAAACGGAAAATTGTACAGACCCTATCAATTCAGTTGATCTTCCTGGAAAGCAAAAACCAGGAACCATTTAAGATGAAAGTTTAAAACAGCAACAAGCTGCGAAAGAGTGCTAGATTGTTTTTAAGATATGAAATCTTCATTGCCTGCTCAGCCATGTCCATTTATGTTACAAGCAGCACAGAGCAGCCCTGTTTCTGCTTATGAAACGACTGTTTTAACAGGAACATTACGGAAAAAATTGAGACAGTGTTCCAGTATCAGACCTCTTGGAAATGCATATGGAGTCACTGTAGAGTGGCTCGAGATCCCTGTATCAAACAAGTCCTTTCCTGGAAAACTAATTGAGGTGCGGATTGGTGATGCAAGCCTTGGAGCGTTCCAGGGCTTGAGATTGTGGAGGTGACTCAAAGTTGCGGTGCTTTTTGGTAGTCCTGATGTCAGAGGGCTGTTGAGGTCACAATGAATTTTTGAGACATCTGTGAATATAGATCTAGTTTATAAGGCTGGTGGATTCATTTTAGGGTGGTTGCTGTCTTTTCTCCATAGCTCTCTACTAATTATTTCTTTTGAGAATGCATTTAAATAAAACTGAACTGAAATCTTTACCAGAATGGCCTCAAGAACTTGAGACCAGAATTGCTGCAGGAAATCAGTTTTTCTCATTTCTGCAGTTGCAGTTTTTTAAGGAGTTACTATGTGTTCTGTTTTCATCTTACTCCCAGACTTAGTAATTGTGGTCTAGACTATGCACAGCAATATACTTGCAGAAGCACTGACATATTATTAGAACAACTGAGGTTTGTTTTTATTTCCTTTGTGGTGCAGAATGGTGGCGAACGGCGGACACACACTCTCGTCCTGGCGCAGCTTTTTTCCCACCACTCTTGGGAATTCCACCACTGTTTGCACCTCCTGCCCAGAATCATGATTCTGCTTCGTTTCACTCAAGAACTACAGGAAAAAATAGTCGGAGCAGTACAGACAAAGGTAATGGCTAAAGTTGTAGAGGGAATAATAGAACTCCTGCACATGCAGAGAGATGTGGAGTTCAGGCTTTACCTTGCATCATTCTTCCCATTCCTAAACAGTTCTATAAAAATTGATTCTCTTAGCTGAGCATGAGACAGACAGGTGTGGGCTTTCAGTAACAAAATGCTCTTCATTCCTTCTCTCTTTTTCCTTAGGTCATTTGTCTGGGACTGAGTAGTAGGGAAAAGTGTACGGCTGTGGTTTGATTGAGAGGGTCTTGTGTTTCTGTAGTGAATGCCGTTCCTCTGCACACGAGAAGCAGGCTTGGTTAGTGGTGGGAGGGACGGTGACGGCTGCAGAATCCCAGTGGAAACAGCCCAATTGCATCGGAATGCGTTCTTGCATTTCAAACCAACATTTGATGTGGTGGTGTTGCACGCCTTTTGCAGATGGACCAGGCGTTTGTTTTTGATGTCTGATGCTCGTTTTGTTCAACTTAGAGTAGTGGAGATGGGAGGGGTGACTTCACTGCTCTCTGTGGCTTCCTCATGAGCAGGAGTGGAGACGTAGGTGCCTGATCTCTGGGTACGAGGGGATGGCTTACAGCTGCTCCCCGGGAAGTACACACTGGATATGTGGAAAATCTTGTTCAGTGGGAGGGTGAGCAAGCTGGGCAGGGAAGTGGTCACATCTCCTAGCCTGTCGGTGTTCAGGAAGGGTTTGGGCAATACTCAAATGATTCATGGTTTAACCTCCAAGTTGTCCTGTGTGGAGCCAGGAGTTGCACTCGGTGATCCATGTGGATCCCTTCCAACTCTATATTCTGACCTGATGAGCACTTTGAAATCAATGTGAAAAGAGTCCTGGGACTGTGGAGTAGCAAGTTTGTGTGGCTACGGGTGTTTTCTCAGGGGGGGAAAAAAGTCATCTTGGCAGAGGAATTAGCAAGCTGAAATGTGTATGTTATTTCAAACAACATTCCCACAAACCCTCCCACCTATTCTTACACATCTCAAAACTCATAAAATATCTTGGGCTTCATGTGGTTTTCCTTGGAGCTCATTCATACTTCAAAACTGTAAACAAATTGTTCTGTGAGATAATTACTAGAATGTGTATTTTTGTGTTGTCTTTCTTCAAAATCTTATTTCTCTGATCCGACTGAACTCAAGGATAGTTTAGGCTTGATAATGGCCCATTTCACATTATTTTTTTAAACCTCCTTACCTCATTAAATGCGTTTGTCCTTTAAATAATGGGTGCTCTGCGTGTTTTAGTGAAAATAACTCCATGAGAAAATCAAAGTGACTCTTGGATGACAGATTTTTAGTTGGAGTAGCCTGTTAGTAGCTTACATTCTCTTTACGAGTTTGTGGAAGCTGGGTTGATGTGACGAGCATCTCAATCAAAGTGTCTGCTACTCCAGAGTATTTTAAGAATGACTTTGTACATTTGTCACCCCAAGGTATAAATGGATCACTGAATGGGAGCAGCACCCCAGCAGTATCTGGGATCAGCGCGCCTGTACTATCCACGAGCACTGCACCTTCCACAGGACAGGCGAAGGCTGTCACCCCAGGAGCAGGAAGCCGCAAGTACAACCAGGAGCAAGGCAAAGCTCAGCTCTTGGACTCCAGAGCTGACAAAATCAAAGATAAGGTAAATACACGGGGAAAACTTAAACTTCAGACAGAAAATTGACATGCACCACCCCTTGCAGTCATTGGTGGCATAGGGTGAGGAGCAGGATGGTCCTGAAGCTGTGCCAGTGCTGCTTGCCAGTGACAGACGCTTCCCAGTGTTACCCCAGAGCTTCCATCACAGATCCAGATACAGCACTGTAGCAGCTGCTGTAAGAAAACAGACTGTCCCAGCCCAAACCGGTACACTCACTTATAAGAATAAATTTGTTATCTTCTCCCACTAATTTAAGTGAATATCTTTGTGTGACAAGGTTCTTTGACGTAAAATTTCTCTTTCTTTTTAAAAGCCTCTTATTTGATAATGCACCCACCATAAAAAATAGGTCTGAATAGTAAACTTTTGGGGAAAATTTTATTAAGAAAGCATACATTTTTAAACAATTATTTCTCTGATAGTCCTGTCCACTTTGTTATCTGGAAGTGCTGCAGCTTTTTTTCCTCCAGTCACCTCCATTTTTCAGAAGGAATTCCCACAAGCGATCTGATGAGCAATTCTTTTCAGTCCTTAACATATTACACTGCTGAACAGCGCATCCTGTGAAAGTATTGTTCTTTCATGTTCAATATGTGGTGTTCTTTCTGTGGTAGTTTCCAATAAAGCTTTTGGTTTTAAATTTATTTTGAAACAGTACATTCTATGGAGATTTGCTAATCCCGAATTCCAGGCCAGTTTTCAAAGTCTACATTTGACCACTTGCTTTAAAATGCAGCGATGCAATTGGCGGTACAAGTGTGGGTGGTTGGAAAAATGCTTCAGTGGAGCATTGTGACCAGTTTCTCACTGCGATCATCCTGTGACGTGCTTCTTTCTCTTCAGTCTTCTGCAGAGGCAGTCAGTTGTGATCAAAGGTTGCAGATCGCTTTACTCCAAAGCCTGCTGGTCTTTGTTTTAAAGATTGTGTATAATAATAAGATGATAGAACCGATTAAAGCTGAACCATTAATGTAGCATTCATCTTCTTGGTAGAAACCCAGGAAAAAAGCAGTGGAAAGCTCTAGTAACAGCGACAGTGATTCGGTCTCCTCTTCCGATACCTCGAGCGAAGGCATAAGCAGCAGTGACTCTGATGATCTAGAGGAGGAGGAGGAGGAGGAGGACCAGAGTGCTGAGGAGAGTGAAGATGATGAATCTGATTCTGAAAATGAAGCACATCACAAAAACAAGAACAAGGTACAACACTTTGCTGCTGCTCAGTCCTGTGGCTGAAAGCTTTTTAGGAAAAATATACTTGTTCACGTTTGTACCAGAGAACAGTTATTTTATCTACACATTGAGTTCTGAGAATATTTTTTGATGTGGCTTCAGGGTTTTCTGGGGTTGATGCTTCCTTTGTGTGTGTGTGTGTGTGTATTTCATGGCTCTTTATGGGCTAGGAGTTTAACAGTCTGTTGTTTTTGTTATAAAGTGGTAGATTTACCAAAGTTAAGTGCCATGTCCTAATAATGTGTTGGAAATACATCTTTAGGGATACTACTTTGGCAATTGCCTTTGTCCTAGTAAAGAAGTTACTTTTCCTAATGCCAATACAAGAACAAGATGGGAATCTTGTGTGTCTTATTAGATTTACAGTCAAAAATACATTTTAAAACAGCCATGATTTAGTACTACTCCTCTACTAAGCATTCTTTTCACATGCTTAAACTCTCGGGGGGCATGGACAGGCGGACAATGTATGACAAGATTGATTTTGAAATCGTGATTGCTCACCTTTGCCAGGAAGAGTACGATTGTTTCATGGGGACTGCTGATGTACTTTTGTTTTAAAGGATCTGTAACTAGTTTAATATGAAAAAGAAAAAATACAAATTTTTTCCAGGTGCTGATGCATGGCAGCATATCAGACATGAAAACTGATGGACAAAAACTGCATGAAAAGTCCCAAGAGAAAAGAACACACCAGCAGATACCTCTTGTGTCTGATACCCAGACTCACCCATCATTCCAGTCCCAGCAGAAGCAGCCTCAGGTTTTGTCACAGCAGCTTCCATTTATTTTCCAAAGCTCTCAGGCAAAGGAGGAATCTGTGAACAAACACACAAGTGTAATACAGTCTACGGGATTGGTTCCCAATGTGAAACCTTTGTCTTTGGTGCATCAAGCCAAAAAGGAAACCTACTTAAAACTTATAGTTCCTTCCCCTGACCTACTCAAAACAGGGAATAAAAATACCTCTGAAGAATCTCTCTCCTTGACCAGCGATGTGAGATTGAAACGGGTGAGTGAAAAAATCACTGGGATTTTGATTATATGTAACCTGGACTGCCTGCTTAACACAATGCAACATCATGCTATGAAGCTTTTTCAAATATAATGTTTTTTAATTATATAGATTTTTTTTCATATCATATTATTTTGACGTGTTTTTAGAGACGATACAGATTTCTGCATTATTTAAATTAACTAAATGGTGCAAGTAGCGTTCTGAACTTGTTGTTGGGGGTTTTTGTTTGTGGGTTTTCATTTTAAAGAACAGTGGATGTTATGCTTTAATTTTAGAGATGGTTCACTATACATGAGAAGTGCCCTGAACTATTCCATAACTTTATCTCAGAGAAGAGTCATCTCCTTGGTGGTGCATGTGCCTGTGTATGTACCCTGATGTACACATGATGTGATCATGTACACGACTCACTGTCACGAAGTGCCAAACTCGAGTTTCATGCTCATCCTAGAATGGAACTCACTGCTCTGCTGGAAGCAGTCGGTGTCCTGGTGAAAGTGGTGGGCACAGGGAAAGCAAAGGGCTTTGTTGTGCCTCTCTTGAGGAAATCCATCAGCGACACTCAATACCAAAAGAAGAAAAGTGGTTTTGGGTATATTGTGTGGCCTGGGGATTTCTCCTCGTTTCAGTCAGAACTCTTATTTAATACTTACCATAATCTGATGTGTAAGCATGGCTTCGCTTTGTTTCAAGTTGGATACTTCTAAGTAGATGTGATTAAAAGTACCTATTTTAATCATGCTTTTTAACAAAGTGGCTGACAGCCTTTTCTAGAAAACCTTGATTTAATGGATTTTGTTTGCTCCCTAAAGACAACATGAGGATATGGGTGCACTGGTGGCAGGACATGGGTCAGGACTCTGTGATGTGTTTACATGGGGCTGTTGTAACTGTTCTGGAGCTCACAAAAGTTCTTTGTAGAGTCTCAGTTTAATTAATTTGTGATTTAATTTGTAATACTAATTGTGGTGACAAGGGATGAATTGCCGTAATTTCTGTCAGTTAGATATGAATGGGGATTAGAAGAGCATAAAAAGCTTGCATTTTAGAAATGTCGAGGATTTCTTTATATATGTATATACATATATATAAAATGAATATGTAAAAACAGTACATACACCAAGGCAAGTTTCACTATTAAGAACAAACTTTGTTTTAAAATAAATAGCATTGTTGCAAAATAAAGCAAGGTCTGACTCACAGGAGACTCTTAGTGCTCACAGTCCTAGGGGAGGACCGAAAAGTCTTTTTGTCAGAAGAAAAACTCACTTTTTCCTTTCTGCTCCCAGGTACTTCGTAAAACTCAAACTTGCTAGCCATTTACCTGGAATAAATAAATTGTAATGATGAAAAGATCAATCTTGGCTGTTGGCAGAGACTTCTGCTGTCAGGTTTCAGTTATGGTCCTGTAGCTAATGATGCATCATTAGCCACCACTGATTAAGCTTTACCTGAAGAACTCTGAAGTACTGCTTTTTTGAGTTAAAACTTAATATATCCCAGTACTTCCAAGTAACACCTTTCTTTCCATGTTTCTTTCATAATTCTTTTCTACACCAAGAGCTTCTCTTGGTTTCCGTTAAAATCATAGCCAATACAGTGTGGCATTTACCTTCTACTTTAAAAAGAACAAATGACTATAGCTAGTTTTATGTTCACCAATGAGATTTTATAGGCTGAGATGAGTAAAAAGCTGGGTTTTTCCTATCCTGTGCCAGAACATGAGTAAATGTTGACCTCAGTAAAGTCTTTGACACAGTTTCTCCCAGCATTCTGCTACGGAAACTGTCCCCTCTGGCCTGGCCAGGCGCACACTGTCTTGGGTGGAAAATTGGTTGAATGACCGGGCCCAAAGAGTGGTGGGAAATGGAGTTAACTCCAGCTGGAGGCCAGTGACAAGTGGGGTTCCCCAGGGCTCAGTCCTGGGTCCAGCCCTGTTTAATGTCTTTAGCAACGACCTGGATGAAGGCATCGAGGGCTCCCTTAATAAGTTTGCAGACAACACCAAGCTGAGCGGAAGCGTGGATCTGCTGGAGGGTCGGGAGGCTCCAAAGGGATCTGAACGGGCTGGACTGCTGGGCTGAGTCCAATGGGATGAGGTTTAACAAGGCCAAATGCCGGGTCCTGCACTTGGGGCACAACAACCCTGAGCAGCTACAGACTAGGAGAAGTCTGTCTAGAAAGGTGCCTGGAGGAGAAGGACCTGGGGTTGTTGGCTGACAGCGACTGAACATGAGCCAGCAGTGGCCCAGGTGGCCAAGAAAGCCAATGGCATCTTGACTTGGATCAGAAACGGCGTGACCAGCAGGTCCAGGGAGGCTCTTCTCCCTCTGTACTCGGCACTGGTGAGACCGCTCCTTGAATCCTGTGTCCAGGTCTGGGCCCCTCACCACAAGAGGGATGTTGATGCTCTGGAGCGAGTCCAGAGAAGAGCAACGAAGCTGGTGAAGGGGCTGGAGAACAGGCCTGATGAGGAGCGGCTGAGAGAGCTGGGGGTGTTCAGCCTGGAGAAGAGGAGGCTGAGGGGAGAGCTCATTGCTCTCTACAACTACCTGAGAGGAGGTTGTGGAGAGGAGGGAGCTGGGCTCTTCTGCCAAGGGACAGGGGACAGGACCAGAGGGAATGGCCTCAAGCTCGGCTGGGGGTGATTTAGGCTGGACATTAGGAGAAAATTTTTCACAGAAAGGGTGATTGGGCACTGGCAGAGGCTGCCCAGGGAGGGGGTTGATTCACCTTTCCTGGAGGGGTTTAAGGCATGGATGGATGAGGTACTAAGGGACATGATTTAGTGTTTGATAGGAATGGTTGGACTCGATGATCCAATGGGTCTTTTCCAACCCGGTTATTCTATGATATGTATGTAGCAAGTGAATCAGCTTCCCTACATAATTTATATCATCTTCATCTTGAGTTCAGTTTGACTTTTCCTACTTATTTTACAGTGAAAATCACGAGAGGGGCTTGCATAGCTGGTAGTTACACATCTCTTCTGCTGTACTGGCACCTGCTGTTGACCTTCTAAAAATAGCTCAGCAGATGTTTAAGATTACATAGAGTTCACCTGCCTGAATGCTTGAAACAAGAAAAACAATCCATGTTTTTATTCCTCTGTCTTCTTATTTCTTTAGGAACAACACAAACAGACATTCCCAGCAGCACAGCTAAAGAAGCAGGAGTCATCTAGGAGCCTGAAGAAGGTTATTGCAGCTTTGTCAAGTCCCAAACCAACATCTAGTTCACCAGCTCATCAAAAACTCACGACCTTGGAAAACAACCATTCTAATCCATTCCTGACAAATGCACTTCTAGGTAATCGTCAACACAATGGTGTTATTCAGAGCGTCATCCAGGAGGCTCCTCTTGCACTTACCACGAAGTTGAAGTCCCAGCCCCAGATCAGTGACAATGTAGCTGTTTCTAGTGGTGCCCCCTTTTCTTTACCAGTAAACTTGAGTGTTTGTGGAAAAAAAACAGTTGGTAACCGGACACCTGTTGTGCCCTCTACCTCTCCTGTGTTATCTGGTTCAGGAAAGGACAAACCCATCAGCAATAATGCAGCAAATGCAGTAAAACCACAGCACCGCCTTCACTCTGCAAAACTGGTGGTGGAGCAGTTCAGAGGGGCAGATTCCGATGCTCCCAGCAGTAAGGACTCTGATGACTCCAATGATGATGATGACGATGATGAAGATGAAGATGAGGATGATGAAGATGATGATTCTGATGATAGCCAGTCAGGTGGTTTAACCTTTTTAATATGAAAAGCAGAAACTTTATTTTTTGAGTGTTTAAAGCATGGGTTTTCCACCGTATTTTGAAATTGAGGTAGGAAGTTGTGGGGCAGCATGACCCACACAGTATCCTACAGATATCCTGGGAAGCAGCACGTTTCGCAGTCCCACATTGTCCCTCATCTCAAAGTCTTTTTTTGGGTATGCTGAACTTGGTCATATAGCAAGTACACTTGGAGCATTCCTGGAACGTGGCTCCACAGTCTCCAGAAGGGCTCTAAGATCTCCCAGCAGATCGATTGGCCAGCCCACAGCTCTGTACAGCTTATGTGCATGGTGCCCGGGACTGGTGGATGGGGAGCTGTTGTGGTTTTGCACGGGAGTCAATGAGCAAAATTAAGGATAAGTACCAGGACCGTTGTGAGGGCTGCAGTGTCCATAGTGTTCAGGCTAGTTTTTTAAAGGCTCTTAAGCAACTTGGAAAAGTAAGGCCTGTTTTAAAGGGTTGATGATATTCCTGGTCCCTCCTTTCTACCCCATGTGCTGATATCCCCTGGGTTGAACTCCACCTTCATCATTCCCTTCCCCCCTCCCTCATCCACACACTCTGTGCTAACCCTCTTTTTTTTTTTATTTCTTCTTCACAGCTGTAGCCTATTGTCAGCTGTGTCAGAGTCTGCCCCTGCCTCTAACTGTTCCTTTGCCCAGGTCACCATCTTTCCAATCTGACACCTTTCTACTGCTTTATTCTGGATCCTGCTGGATCTCACAGCCTGGATGTTCAACCACTGCTTGGCTCACCAGAGAAGTCTGAGCTGTATCTGGCTCTAGGGGGAGTAGTCTCTTAAAATACTGCAGCTTCTTGTCCCGCTTCTCCTCATGGGAAAATGAAGAATTCTATCTGAAATGACAGTGCATTTCATGAAGAGTTACTTTATTTTGTCCTGTTTGTTGTCAGTTTAAAGTTCATGCAGTTAATTAGAATTTTCTGTTTGTACTCAGGAGATGGTATAAAAAAATTGAAGTCAGAAAAGCTTCTTATTTAATAAGAGAAAAGACTTCACAAATGTTAGAACTTACTTATATTTACCATTAGTTATCATGTAATGTGCCTTTTGCCACACTTCTTTTTAAACAGAATCTGACACTAATTCTGAGTCCGATACAGAAGCGTCTGAGGATGAAGATGACGAGGATGATAAAGATCAAGATGAATCAGATACAGACACTGAAGGAGAAAAAACTCCACTGAAACTGAATAAAACGTCGTCCTCCATGAAGAGCTCTTCCATTGGTCTTGCAGCTCATTCCACCCCACTTAATCTCCAAGTGGCAAAGACCCCCAGCTCTGCGCCAGCTGCCTTATGTCCTGAGTCCCAGCCAGCGGTGCTTCTTGGGACAGCACCATCTGCTCTTATTCCAAGTACACACTGTGGTATCCAAACGTCTTTTGTTATAGAACAACATCTAAGTGACACGCGTTGTGAAAGTAGTTACAGAAGTAGTTTAGACATTGGTATCACGTAGCTCAACGTAAGAAATTAATGTTTTACAGATAGAGCAGTTGTTCCGTGGAACAGCCTCCTCTGGGATGGGTCAGAGTCCCTGTCCCTGGAGATTCCTAAGACGTGTTTGTACAGGGTGGTAGATTCTCTCTTCTAGGCTCTTTTTCCCATGAAATGTTGGTCCACGTGTTGTTTTGAGTTCCTTTCTGACCTGGGCTGTTCTGTGATTCTGCCATCTTTTCATGGATTTTTGTGACAGACATTAATATCAGTCAGCAGATTCTCAGGGCATGAACATTATCCTCTGTCCAGGACATTTTAGCTCAAGTAAATTTTTGAGAAAAGGTAGGATGAAACCGCCAGAGTTGATATTATTACATTAAACTCTTCATTTAGTCTTTATTATTTACCATTTTGTTCTAAACTGGTTATTCTTTTTTGTTTCTAATTTCTGTGTGTTATATTTTTTACTCTGAACCTTCCATTTCTGCCCCTTCCTCAACAGATTTAGTTAAAATATAACTGTATAGGTTGTTCATTCAAAATTCTCAGTAGAATTTATGGATTACATGCAAGGAATTATTTTTAAAAAGTTCATGACAAGTGCAATTAGCATTTACCTCATGTTATAAAGTATCTGTAACCCGTCATTTGACGACTAATTTGTAAGATTTAGTAGCCACTACTGCTACAGGAAAGAATGTGTCTTTGAAAGTCACGCTTCTCAATTCTTGCGTGGTAATAATTGAATGAAATTGCATATTTACTTTGAATCAGAAACTTGATATATATGCAACTTGATGAATATGCAACTAAGTGGATTTCAAATCAGGACATCAGCTCATAAATTGGTTTTATATTCAGATTCAGTGGAATTGGAATTTCATTCCCTGTCATTGAGATCATTAACTTTGAGGCAGTGTGATGGGGTTTACTTCTTTTTCCCAGAAAAAGTCGTATTAATTACACAGACTTCCTGTGCATTAGGAGTAACTGAAATTGTTAAAATACAAAGTTAGGTTTTTTTGCTCGGGGGTCTTTGTGGTTTCATGGTGCTTTAAAAAGGCTTACAGCAGATTTTTGTCAGTTTACAGAGTTGGGAGGTAGGCTACATTAATTTTGTATCCTCGTTTCAGATGTAGTGAAAGTGTAGTCACTTTTTCCTAGCAATAATTACTGTAATACAATTCAAATATTGCTTTATCCATTTTACCTAAAGCTAGTCAGTCACCAGAGAGGCCTTCTGTCTCTTCTGTGTGTCTGTGTTTCACTGGACAACTCATGTTTTCGATTGACATGTGCTTGGGCGCGCGGTCTCCCTCCCTTGGCTGTGCCCGTGAGAAGGAAGGCAATAGTCAGTCATGGTAGTTTAAGGCTGCAGCCACCTGTCTGAGAAGTTTGGTGCCCAGACCTGGGCAGTTCCTCAGCGCTTTCTACAGGGAGCTGCCAGCAGCCGCCTGCGGACTCTGCAGCTGACCAAGTTGGCAGCCTGTGCCAGGGCCCGTGTGCCTCTCTGTACGAGGCTGGAGCGGCTTTCAGGGGGTCAGTCAGATAATGATACCCTCTCATGGCTATTTCCACAGGGAAGAGAGGTCTCTCGTTCTTTACACGACGTCCAAACCACCTTTTTGAGGAACACCTCTTCAAGAAGTCTCTCAGTGTGCACAGTTCATGTGCAGAGCTCTCTGAGAGGCCCAAGACAAATACTGGCCTTTGGCGCTCCATAAACTCCGTGTCTGGCCATAGTTTCTGTTGTACTGGGGGTTCAGGCTATCGACCACTGCTGAACAAAAAATCTGTTTAAGCTCTGGAAAAGCTGGGATAATCCTGGAAGTTTTCTGTGTCTAGCAGTTGACCGTAGTCTCTGCACAGCGCTGTTGAAGGCTGAGCCTGCTGTAATGGGTTGTTTTTTAAAGGAGAGAGAGTGCCCATTTGCAGCGTCTTTACTGAAAATATGTCAGTGCCGTCTAGCAGAGAGAAACCAGCGTGCAAGGAGTTACTGTAGCTCTGAGAGAGCTGAACAGGCAGTTCAGTGTGGCATTTTTAGGCCTTTCTTCTGTTTACAGTTTTAAAAGAAGAAGTTAAAGGAAGCTTAGAGAAAAATATATATTAAAAGGAGAATAATTACATCAGTTTTCTTGGTTCTTGGGGTATATAGTGGTTAGAATGTAAAAATTATATATCTTTTGGTTTGGGGATATGAAGAAATAAGTATATTTTAGGAATATGTTTTTATTTGTGTAAAGTCTCTTAGGTGTTAATCAGAAATTCTATTTTAGGTATTTTGAAAAGACGAAGAGTAACAGATGAACGGGAGCTACGTGTTCCTCTGGAATATGGGTAGGTTATGGATATACTTGATATTCCTTAAAGGAAGGTGATACCTCCGGAAGTCAGTTGGTAAAAAAATGAGTTAGAAAATATTTCAGAATGTCTAGTAAGAGGGCTTCAGCAATTTAGATTTACGGCTCACAGTGACTGTACATCTCTTTGAAAGTGTCAGCATATTTCATATGTTGATTTTCGTGCATTGGATTTGCTCTTTTGCAAACATGACTTGTCCCTTAGCAGTTCTGCCGCTGGAAGTTAATCCTGATGGTTAGATCTGGACCATTAGAGAATCTAAGTAACTCCCTGAACTGTAGTTCTAAGCCATTTAAAATCTGGTAATATGTATGTGACTTAACATAAATGAATCTGTGTATAATCAGAGTTTGGACACTATATCATAACCATTTCTGGTTTTGTCTGTCTAACGATATTCGTGCACATTCCGAACGTGTGCCTTTTTCCTTTTACATAAAAAATCTTAAAGTGACATTAAGTACTTGTTTTTTAAAAAGCATATTGTTGTATGCAACTGTTTCATATTACTGTAGCTGGCAAAGAGAAACCCGAATACGGAACTTCGGTGGCCGCCTCCAAGGAGAAGTAGCGTATTTTGCACCTTGTGGGAAGAAGCTGAGACAGTATCCTGAAGTAGTAAAGGTACATTGGTTTCTTTTTTTAACTGCCACATTTTAATACTACGAAGCATAGTTTTAATTACAATATGCCATTTTTTCCTTCCGATAAAGATCCTTACTTCAAAATATTCTGTGATAGGATTAATGTATCTCAGTCTGTACACATTTGATCTCCTGTGAATGCATATCCCTTTGATAGAATATGAAAAACGTTACACTCACAATATTAGCTGTACATCAACGCTGGGTTGTAATTATTTACAAGCTGAAGTGGAAAAATATGTGATTTTTTCAGTATCTCAGCAGAAATGGAATAATGGATATCACAAGGGACAATTTCAGCTTCAGTGCAAAAATAGGAGTGGGTGACTTCTATGAAGCCAGAGATGGACCGCAGGTATCTGCTTTTTAAAAAGTAAAATCTTTGATCCAAGGAACATTAACTTAAATTTAGGTGAAGTAAATTTTGCTACAATCTGAAGCATTGCCTGTTTTCAGCTAATTATTTCTAAAAATCATGCCTATTTATTAATATTAGTTTTATAGAGATGCTGAGAGCTTGATCCTGGGTAGCACCGACAATCACGACTCTCAATGATTATATTAGGATGTGGCAGGAGTTTGGCCTGCTGTGTGATCAGCTCTGAGCCAGGGTTTTTCTGGTATGAAAGAACTCTGAGCTACAGATTTTATCTTGGTCAGCCTTCAAATATTTCTAACTAAAGCTCTTATTTCTTCCTCTACTGTATAAACCTGATGTTGGTAGTAATATATATGTATGCTCTAAATCCTGTATTCATGTACATTATATGTATAAAATAGGTATTTGAATACAAGTGTTTCCTGTATCAAGAATTCCATCTGAGCCTGCTGAATCGTGAGGTTGTTATGGGAAAGGAATATTAAGTTCTACCAGTTAGGCTTAACAGGGATAGAACTGTAAGACTTTGTGTAGAGAAAGCACATAAGGATAAGTAACATTAGGATTTTAAAGAAATGAAAACTCTGCTTGTGCCAGACTGTTACTGTGTTTGGGTCATGTTGCCATTTCTTCAGGATGTGCATCAAAGTTTTTGGACTTTTGTCAGGGAATGTATTTGCTTCTTTAGAAGACAGATATCCCGAATATGTTCCTGCAGGAATGCGGGCAGACACTGCATGCTCTGCAGTCTTGAATTCGGGCGCTAGGTCAGCCGTACATCCTTGTGATACCCTGTACAAATATGTAATGTTCACACAGGTTAAGTTCTGAAGCAGGACAGGCTGAATTCATACTAAGCAGCTGCTTCTAGGTGATGATTTCTGGCTTATGGGGTAAAACGTTGCTGAACCCTCCTCCTGTTCGGTCTTCATAACACAACAATTACAAGTTCACATACTTGTGAACTTCATTGCCTACCCGCATGGCTTGATGGAAATTCCTTCTGCTGTGAACATAACATAATGCAGTTCAGCGTCTGTGGCCCATGTTCCTTCATTAGTCTCATCTCCTTTTCTAGCTGTCTCTTTCTCCTGTTAATTGGTGAGGTGATTTGCAGATTTTGGTGTTCTTTGGTACTTCAGGACAATGGTGTTGGGATGGACATGTTAGCAACGTGAATATTGAGTTGCTCTACATCTTGCTGTAGTTTCTACTCATATACCCACTGTGTTGGGTTCCACTGAGACTTGATTGGGCAAAGGAGAAGTTTTCTTGTGGAAAAAAAGGAGTGGGCACTGAGGGCAGCTGTTTCAGATGTTCTAACGTGTATTTAACGTTTCATGTGTGAGGCTTTGAACGAGGATATGATAATGTAAGCAGTTGAGCTACACGCATGTGGTAGAACAGTGTGTGATACTGGTAGGTCATGAGGAGAATTTACATCCTTTTCACTGAAATTTTTTGATTTGTCCAGCTTCCGAACACCATGTGGTAATGCTCTCTTCATAGGTGTCTGGAGGTAATTCTGGGGATTTTATTTGTGCTTTTGCTATGATTTTGATTATTTTGTATAGCCTGCCATGGTTACTCTTCCTTTTCTTTGTTACATATTACTGTCACCTTTTGAGACGTGTGGCAAGCATCCACAGTGGTTGGGGGAGTTTCACAAAGCTTAAAGATGGAATAAGATGGGAGGAAAATTATCTAAGTGCTAAGTCAGTTCTGTTGGAAAATTACCTAAAGCAAACAAAAAGGACATGGATTACCTGGTCCTGATACCATCTGTGTTTCTCTCTCCTGGTACACAAGCAACCAGATATTATGGATTATTCAAAGCAGCAATTAACTGCTCTAACAGAGCAGCATATCTGGCAGAAGTGGCCGTGTCTGTGCCCGTTGCCCCTTGTCCTGTTACTGGCACCTCTGGGAAGAGCCTTGCTCCTCTTCTCGGTACCCTCTGGATATCTGCAGATATTGGAAGGATCCTTCTGAGCTTCATCTGCTCCAGGTCCAGCTCTCCCAGCCCCTGGCGAGATCCCTGAGCCTCCTCTGCTGCAGGCCCAGCTCTCCCAGCCCTTCCCTTCACAGTGTGAGCTAGTAGAGAAAATTTTACTCTTTATGGAGCTTCATTCGGATCCGTTTTATTCGAATATGGAGTGCCAGTAAGGCCAAAATACAGACATCTCAACCTGGATGTAGCTCTCTGGGAGCGATCATTAATTCATGGTGAACGTGCTGTGCGTTTTTCTTCCCAGTAAGATTTTGCTTAAAGCTATGAAAATAACAGCATTTCCCCTCTTATATTTTCCTGTAAGTCTGAATACTTGCCTGGGAAGGCAGCTGAATTCTGGAACAGGAGAGGAGAAAAGTCCTTAAAGTGCTTTTCCTCATCTCTGGTGTGCAGTAACTCCTGTGTCCCGTGGTCTTTCTCAGCATGTGGTTGTGGTGCTGCCTCAGGACCAATACCATGCATCTTCTTAAGGCATGAAGTCTGCCTCTTTAAGCCAATTCAGATGCTTACTGTCGTTGTAGTGAAGCTTTGATTTTATGGGAGCCTCTGATTCTTCTATGTTAGGGCACAACTACCGTATTTTTTTCTTTAGAATATTAAAATCCAGAGTATTGGACTGTACATTCTTTCAGTGGAAGTGGAATTTGGGTTAGAGTTTAAAAGATATCTGAGCATGTAATCAGCCATGTATTAACTCCTACTTAACCCTCACGGATCTGATCAGGACTAGTTTTGTCATCCCTTAAACTTGTGGAATCTTGTGGCATCCACCATTTTCTCCCCATTCCTTGAAATGCCAGCTACTTCGGTGAGCTTGCTTTGATGGTCTCTTGTTTCTGTTTTGGGAAGGATTAGGAAAATGTCACATACATCCATGTGGCATCGATGATCCCCTGGACCTCTGTCCGTGTTCTGCATATTTGTTGTCATTAGTATCATTAACTGTAGCAAACAAATGCAGAGCAAGAGCAGTCTCTGTTGCAGGATCTAAAGTACTTCTGTAACTACATCTGCTTCTCCTCCTTTTCTTGGAATTCTGCTGGAATTCTACTTTGCCTGTCCTACCCTACGCTTGTAGTTTGTGGGATAAGATTTCTGAGGAGAGCTTGGCCTGGGTGGTCAGTACAGTATTAAATCTCGCTGACATTGCTCAACAAACTGAACCTCTGACAAGCAGTGAGTCAGGCACCGGACAGGGAAAGGACAGAGTACGCCTTGGTCGTACTCCTAAGAGTAAAAGAATTACCATCTGTTGAAATGGTAGAGGGTTTTGGAAAAAATGTCAGCGATGGTGCATTGTATGCACAGTGGTATGGTTGTGATTCTGAACAGCTTGTTGTTAGGAATACAGCTAAAACCAAAGCCCTTTGGAATGTTTCTTAACAGATCGATTTATCCTTGGAATGGTTTTAACTGGGAGTGGTTCAGACTTCAAGAAAAGGTATCTGTGTAGATGCCAAGAGCTTCCGTGGAATCTGAATGTTTCGTTAGCAAAATGCCACTTCTTTTGTCAAATCCTATTTTAAACATTTGTAATTAGGAAGAACGAGCAAAAAGAATTAAAAGAAAAATTGCCAGAATAAGCAAGTAAAAGCATATTTTGTGGTACAGCAATTTGATTTCACTATATATGTACATATAAATGTGGAAACTTGTGATGCAAATGTAATTTTTCTGAATAGATATTTAATTAATGTGTTTTATAAGTTACTAGCTTTCATTCTTGCTTCAGAAAACATTTTCAAAATCTTCTACAAACCTTTAAAAGGCAAATTGTGGAGTAGTCCCAAAGGATACCTAGCTTACTTGTTTTCCTTGATTATTCAAAACTTTGGAAAATGGTAAAAGATGTTAACAAGTTTGAAATACTCATGGCCAATAAAGAGGCTCAGGTAGACCATGCTCCGGTTCTGCAGAGAAGACACAATGAACTCTATTGGTTATCAGTTAAAGTAAATCTATTTCTCTCTGAGGTAATACTTTGTAATTATATTAACAAAGTATTTCAGTGTTTGCTTTTGAGATTCTACAAAAACCCAATACCAATAGTGACAGAAAGGCTGTATACTTTTTTTAGTTAGAGAATATAGTAAACATGACTTCTCGTTCAGATGGGATTCTTAGAAGTTACAAACTTCTGATTGCTTCAAGTTGGTGCAGAAATTAATTGTCTTGCACTGGGGAAATGGACAACTAAATTGTAGTAAATCAGACTTCAAGACTAATTTGAGTCTGTGTTTTTTCAACTCAGTTGTTGAGATTCAGAACACCCTGGAAAGCATTATTTGAAAATACACTGCTGCATTTGCCCCTTAAAATATATGTCAAAGTTTCTAGAAATGCTAACAATGGGAAGACAGGGACTCGTAGCTCAACACTTCTTTTCATTCGGGTTGAGCAGTGGGTTGTGCAATAAGTGGAGTAGTTATTTTTGAATTTACATATAAAGGAAGAATTTATTCTGCCTTTTAAAGAAGGTTGAGCAATAAGTGACCTTGACAGAAATAATTAAAAATAACACAGTAGAGGCATACCTGTTGGGTAATATCTGTGTGTGTCAGTGGGTGATCTTCAGCATCTTGCAGAGTAGTACAACTTAGAGAAGTTTGTCTGATAAGCTTGGGATGTATGCCTTCTGTGCATTGTCAAAACACTGCTCTACCCAAACAGTACATGACAGCTCTTGCGTATCTTAATATATATAACGTATTGGGGGGGAAAAAATCTCTTTCTGTTCATGTTCTCAAGCGTCTTGGGTCTGTTTTTCCTTTTTTCTGATCTGTGCTTTTAATACCTGTCTGTGAAATGTGTCAATTAAAAGGGTGTGCAGTGGTGTCTTCTGAAGGAAGAGGAAGTCATTCCCCGTATCAGAGCTATGGAAGGGCGCAGAGGACGGCCACCAAATCCAGACAGACAGCACTCAAGAGAGGAGTCGAGAGCGAGACGACGCAAAGGAAGACCTCCGAATGTTGGCAGCACTGAGTTTCTGGACAACAGTGATGCAAAGCTTTTGAGAAAGCTGCAGGCTCAAGGTAAGAAGCCTGTTACTGCTCTCATGGACATAGGGTATCATTAGACACAGAGGTAATGGTTTTCCTGAAGAGGAGTGATGTGTTCCACCAGGATATTAGTATACACGTTCCACTTAGGGAATTTGTCACATGCTTTTATTGAAGCTTTTTCAAGATCAGTAGACGTATATGTATGATTCAAAAGATAAAATGCATCTGTAAACAGATGTCTAAGAGCTTACTCTACAGATACTTTATTTAGACTTACGTAAAACATCCAGTCATCTGGTAACCACTCATGTGTTTTAAATTGGCAAAAATTGTTAGATCTTCTTGCCCTGTATTAGCTTAAACAACAGTGGAACTAAAAATTAATGTGAGAACTACTGAAGTAAACATTTTTGTGAAGATTTCAGCTGTCCCAGGGAAAATGTTGGGGTTTTTTTGTGAAATCCCGGATTGTGACAAAACTTAAATGCATATAGAATCATAGAATAACCAGATTGGAAGAGACCCACCGGATCATTGAGCCCAACCATTCCCATCAATCACTAACCCATGTCCCTTAGCACCTCGTCCACCCGTGTCTTAAACCCCTCCAGGGAAGGTGAATCAACCCCCTCCCTGGGCAGCCTCTGCCAGTGCCCAATCACCCTTTCTGTGAAAAATTTTTTCCTGATGTCCAGCCTAAATCTCCCCTGGCAGAGCTTGAGGCCATTCCCTCTCATCCTGCCTCCTGTCACCTGGGAGAAGAGCCCAGCTCCCTCCTCTCCACAACCTCCCCTCAGGCAGTTATAGAGAGCAATGAGGTCTCCCCTCAGCCTCCTCTTCTCCAGGCTGAACCCCCCCAGCTCTCTCAGCCGCTCCTCATCGGGCCTGTTCTCCAGCCCCTTCACCAGCTTTGTTGCTCATGTGAGGTTGAATAGGATCCTAAAATAAGTAATGCTAGCACTGACGGTAGAACATTAATGTTATCAGGTGCTAATATATATCAAAAGCATGAGGGCCTGGTTTGAAATAAA
The DNA here is from genome assembly GCA_033459285.1 of Clamator glandarius. Taxonomy (NCBI): domain Eukaryota; kingdom Metazoa; phylum Chordata; class Aves; order Cuculiformes; family Cuculidae; genus Clamator; species Clamator glandarius. The sequence goes on from JAUNZM010000361.1 coordinate 189,435, forward strand.
CATCAGGTATGTAACTTCTGAATTTCTGATTTTCAGCCTGTAACTGTATGATGTTTTCTGAGCACATCTAATCCAATATGAAACAGAAGTAGTCAGATTTTAAATGAAGCAGCAGTATCAGCCTGGCCTGATGCTCACTTAATAGATTTTTTTCCTGCAAAACAGTATTTTCTTTTCTGTAGAAGTATCAACGCTCATTTGTGCTTATACTGTGGTTGCTAATACATGAGGTACCACTAACAGTAGTGGACAGTGGATTGTTGTCAAGATCAATGTCTGCAAAACAAATCCACTGTTTCCTGTATCTTTACCTCACTGAATGTGTGGAACACAAGCTGTATCTTTATTGTTGGGCAACAGTATTTTAATTAAGTTCTTATTTTCTTTTTGTAACAGAAATCGCAAGGCAAGCTGCGCAAATAAAGCTCCTGAGAAAACTCCAGAAGCAGGAACAAGCTCGAGCTGCCAAAGAAGCGAAAAAACAGCAAGGTAAGTAGTACTTGTTTAAGTTTGTGCATGCCAGCAGGTGATTTTGAAAAGTATTAATGGAAAGTTCCCTGTCTCTTGTCATGTGCTGCTGATATTTATTTTCTGTTTGCTTTTGCTTGGTAGCTATCATGGCAGCTGAAGAAAAGCGAAAGCAAAAGGAGCAGATAAAGATCATGAAGCAGCAGGTAAATTTTATGTGCATGCTAAATAACCTCCTCAAATTATGTTTGAATTATTGAATTAGGGGTATTTTAATTATTTAGTAAATTATTAAGTGTGCGGGTTACAAAGCACTTGATTTTCCCATGTTGCCTATGGTACCATAAGTTGCTGAAAGGCTACTAGAAATAAGGCAGAAAATAGTGACTTGACAGAACCCCAGGTTTCTTATTGATGGAGACATACAACAAAACATCATGTTTTATGTGCTGTCGCTTCCGTTTCCATGTATTCCTAAATACCATTGTCAGCAGGAATTTGAATGCTGCTGGGTTACTTACGTTGTTGTTAATCTGGCCCCCTTAATAAAAATTCCGAACTCACATTGTTAAATGGGAACAATTGATTACAATGGGTGTGAGACTTAATAGAAAGTATATCTGTATAATTTGGACATATATTGAAATGTGAGATAAAATTAACTTTCTCAGTATTGCTTTTTAAAAAAAGAAACAATTTTCTTTCCTTTAGGAAAAAATTAAGCGAATCCAGCAAATCAGAATGGAGAAGGAACTTAGAGCTCAGCAGATTTTAGAGGTAAAAATTTTTGTGTCGCCACTTTAAAGAATGTTGTGATTTAATAGTCATACACGCACTTAGGAATGTAACAGCCTGAACTTCCCACGGTCGTTTCAATAACATATCCTAAAATATTTTTCTTAAAAATAATGTATCAACTGTGCACAAATCTGGCAAATGTTTGCTTGAGTTCCCAGGTTTCTACACAGATAGCCTGGTGTCCGCTGAAGTTAAGAGCATGACTATTCCTTTGTTAGAAACAAGGTTGCAGTAATATGGTATTCAAGCGGTGTCATGCTCTGCTCTGTATGAAGTTAAATTACTCAGTTTCTCAGTATGCTAGAATACGCAGGAATGTAACACTATTTTGCTAGGATACTAGCAAAGATCACTAGTTCTCTGATGTCGCTGGAACAATTAACCGTGATCCCTTTGCCATTTGTATTTTATTGTTTCTGTGCATGCTTCCTTTCTCAGCTATAGTAGCCAAGTGAACCAATATTGAGTGGGTTTGAAATTCTGACTTCTTTTCAAAAAAGTTAGTGGATTCTGAGATGATTGATTGTGAAGGCTGTGTGGGGGAGAGACCTGTTGCAATGCACACCATGTGTGATGATGCTGTGAACTTGTAAAGACATGTAATTTTATTTGAGTCAGATTGTTTTCAGCTTGTGATGTTGCTGTTATGTGACCTTTTTAACACAGGCGAAAAAGAAAAAGAAGGAAGAAGCAGCGAATGCCAAATTATTGGAGGCCGAAAAACGAATAAAGGTTAGTTTTGAGGGGCTCCAAAACCAGGAAATGTGTTATTGTGCTTAATATGTGTTAACATGTAAAGCAGTAAGTTTGAAAGCATGTTCATCGTAATATACATATTAATTGTAAAATAAATTAATGTTCATTCAGCTGTAAATAGAGACATATAATATGTCTATGTGTTTGTATAAATATGTATAGCATACACGCAGAGAAGTTTGTGTATGTGTGATGCACACACATACGCGTATGTGAATATAGAGAGAGTAATTTTTTTGTGTGCCATTACCATGACTTTTGCTTACACGATGCTTGATTTGCATAACTTAAAATGTTGGTGCAGTCACATTATTCATTATATTCTTTCAAGCAAGCTGTTTCAAAAACCTTTGCCGCTTCTCAGCAAGCATAGTGTTTTCTAGGTTGTGTGAATACAACGCTGCAGAACTCTATGAATGTCGGAAAACATAGTTTATACATGGTCTTCTGTTACTGCTGTGGCATTCCTGGTGTATTTTCCCATGGCAATCCCCCGTTACAGGCTTGCTGCTGTGTGCACTGTGTGTCCTTCTCTGCGGTCAGTTTTTAGGGGTAGGGAGAATTTAACTGAAATGCGCTGTTTTAGCATGGCAGAAATGTGCAGCTTGGTAAGGAAGTTTTGTTAGGTCTTCTAAATTCATGTTTGTTCTTCTGTTAAGGAGAAAGAGATGCGAAGGCAGCAGGCTGTTCTTCTGAAACACCAGGTTGGTATACATTCAGTTAACCAAACACAGAGAATGCCAGTTGCCACCTACTGCTTAAACTATATGGGGGGCGTGGAATTTTCAATATATGCCTTTTAAAATTTCTGGGTTTGATTCCTGCACATGTTTTCTTTCACCTTATGATTTGTTGCTTTGCTTTGGTATTGGGGTCTCTTGGGGGATGATAAAGTGGTTTTATGACTTTGTGATTTCTGTTTCATAATATTGTGCCAACTCTTTCTGCCAGGAGTTGGAGAGGCATAGACTAGATATGGTATGGGTATGTTTATTTTTGTACATCTAACACCGCATTGTGATTTGGTTGTGATATGGTTGTCATAGCAATGCATAAAGTGTAGCACTGGCTGCTGTCATTACATACTGCTGCATGGCTTTACAGCACAGTGCATCGCATACATCTGCTTGTCTTGTCTTCTCAGGAAATCCGACATGTCCTGAACATGCGCTTAAATTGAACATGGCAATAAATACATGAGGTTTTGAACCAGAAATCTTATGTTACTGATGTCCCAATAGAAATTGGACTACTGTATAAAATTAAGGATTAATTAATGAAATAAATAGGTAGTCACTCGGATAATTTTTGCAAGCCTTGTCCCATTCACTGGGAATGAATCCAGACATTTTAGATATGATTTTAATTAGCCTATTTTAGAAATAAGACTGATGTCTTTCCTAAGTTTGTAAGGTACTGAGGAAATGAGCTTTTATCAGTGGTAAATATGTAATGTTATAACTACACAGTGAAACACTAGAACGTAGTCCTTGCCTCACTGAATATGTTGATAAAATTCCCATAGCCTTTACTGGAGCCAAGTTTTTCTCTGCAGCTTATAAGATGAAACCCCACTTTTAATGCTCAGCTCCTTAATGCTTTTGAAGTTACTGACGCTGAGGGACAGGCATCAGTAAATACAAGTGTTGTTGCGTATGTCTGTGCACTGCCACCAGCTTGATGAAAACTGGTCTAGAGCTGAGAAAATAAATAACCTTAATTTGTTGCTTGGTTGCAAAAATATTAGTATTTGCAGTGTTTGAAAGTGACCAGTTTAAAATTTCCGCTGAATTGGCTACTGAAGAAGTAAATGGCAAGCTCAGTAATAGCAGATGTAAGGTAACTGACCTGTTCCAGCCAACCATTATGCTTTTTGTTCTGCCAGCTTATGAAGGAGCATCACAACTGACCATAAGTAAATCTGTATGCTTCTTTTTTTACACTGTCTCCATGTTCATTGCTTTACCTTTTTGCTTTTGATTGTTCTTCTTGATTTGCTTTCTAAACCTGAACTAAAACATGCACAGACCTGGCCATTCTTGTCCTATATTTAGTATTTACTGTGACTTGTCTATTAATGCTACATTTGTTGCTCAGCTTTTTTACTGATGTCAAAGTGTGGATTAGTTGTGTTCTAATCTTACCTGCTTCAATAGGAACGAGAAAGGAGGAGACAACACATGATGCTTATGAAAGCTATGGAAGCACGTAAAAAAGCAGAAGTGAGTATGAACCTCTCAGAGCTGGGAGTTCTCCTGGTTTCAATCTGCAGTGACCTACAGAAGAGCAGTGCCTGCTGTTACCTCTGTGTGTTATTTCATTTGTGTATGTGGTGGTGGCAGGACAGGGAGCAGTAGTGCTAATTGAGATCTAGGAAATTCTGTTTAATCTTCAGAAGCAGTTTTCTCCTCTGCAGGTGATAGTTGAACCCCGGTGCAGGTTGCCCGGGTCGCATGTGGAGTTACGGTCCACTGAGGGCTGATGCCATGGGAACAGGACACTCGGCGGGGGGAAGGGGATGGGTGACCTCCAAAGGTCACTTCTGCCCCCCCTGGTTCTGAGCAAGAAGCCAGTAAATGCGTAGTCACTTTAGAGGCCTTTGTATTTCCTGGGAAGGGAGTTTAATTTTCTTCCCGTTGTTGTTGTGTGTAAGAAGACTAAGTACTTCCATCAGACCAACTCATCAGACTTGCTAAATAGATTTTCTTCAGTACTTATCCAGCGGTAGAAATCTATGTCTTACTCCAGTACAGGATTTTTGGAACTTGTGGATTTTCTAGGTGATCTGGACCACAACGACACCAGTCACGTAGGAATATTACACCTTAATAAACTACCAGCAGAAGGTAGTGCTGTGCTTAAGACAATAGGTGCTTCATTTCTCCTTTGGTTTTATTAAAAATATATGTCAGAAATTCTGAACTAACTGATAGAGAAGCCTAAAGTCCTAAAGGTGTAGGTGTCACTTTGTGTACCATCATTCTACTTTGTCCCTGAATCTCATTATTAAACTGATTTTCTTTTTTGAACACTGTGACATGAAGCTGATAATGAAAAACGGATTGATTTCACTTTCCAGAATTTCACGCTTCTTTTGATTCTGATCATCAGATCATCTAGATTCTTTTAATCTGTTTGATTTCTGGAAACAGAACACATTTTCAGAAAAGCTGCCCTTTCCATACGAAGAGTGGTTCTTTTTCTGGTGACTGTTATCATTTATGTAAATCTAGTATATACTAAAAGGACCTAATGACAATTTCTTTTTATGGGGGTTAATGCTTAAAGATTAAATACGTGTTCTCTGCTATAAAGTTGAGTGGTAATTGGGCAACGGGTAGACTATTAAAGTAATGCAAAATGGAAATGTTTTTCATACTTCCAATGATTACTTTGCTTACAAGTTAAGATACTCTAGTGAGCTTACTTAGAGGTGGAAAAAATACTCAAGCACTGGTAGCCTTTATTGGCACACCTTAAACCAAAAATCCATCAAAATATTAATTGGGTGAACTAATCAGGCCTTTAACTAGTTCATATTTACTCTTAGCCGTACTATCGCTTGAAAAACACAAATATTTCCTTGCTGTCAAGCTAATGTAATAGTGATTTTGTAATCAAACTTGTTCTTATAACCAGTTTCATTGAAAGGCTGCAGAAGGATAAGCTTGTAGCTTTGCCTTGAAAAGCAGTTGTGGCTACATCGCTTGTGTTCATGTCTGAGGTAGTTCATGTCTCACAAGAATGCCACATCCCATGTACTCAGGTTACAGTGCAGTAAGTGAAATCTTATTAGCTAATACAACTCAAACTTTTTTAGCTTAATTGGTTTGAAATGATGCAGTAGTTTATGCTGTTTTATTGATGGTTAAAAACACTCAAAAAATTGATAATGGAATAGGATTGATAATGCAGTGCTGTGCTGTGCTGTGCTGTGCAGCAGTATGATCGATGAAACTTTCATTAGACCATGGTAACTAATTATGTCTTAATCCTGAGGCTGTCTTCAGATTTAACCCTGGTGTTATCCTAATGGGGACTGTAAATGCTAAAACAGAATTGCCGACTCCTTTTATTTTTCTTTCGTGTATTTATATCCTGAGACTCTTTTAGCTCTGTATCCTGAGTCTTTTAGCTCTGTATCCTGAGGCTTCTCGTAAATAAAGTACAGGTAGCTAAGAAATTGAAATGAAGTAAGGATTGTTATAGCAGCTTGTTGTCATCACCTAGTTGACTAAGGGAAGCTAGTAGATATGGGTTTGTAGCCAACTCCAGATTCTGTCTTGCCTAAAATCCACTAAAGGCTGTTCTAGTAGTGATCCTGCTTGGTGCAGTTGTGGTGTTTAGCTGCAGTACTCACCAGTGGTTTAGTGATATTCAGTATAGAATCAATAGAAAGCATAAAAAGGCATGGGCCCTGACAGAACTACACAGCAAAGTTGGCAGTTAAAGCTGTTCTAGAAACTCAGCTGTGTCCTAACTTCCCATTGTAGCCCATACTCTTGTTTATGCCAAGCTGGGTAGTAGCAAACTGAGGAGACCAGGATGACCTCTTAGACTGATGTAGGAATGCAAAGTCATTCTGAATAGTGAATCATTTTAGCTTGGTTCTTCAGCTCTTCTGTGTCCACAGCTGGAAAATACCTCTAGTGCCTTCACCAGAAAGTTTAAGTTGTACCAGTTTTTCAGATTGTGACAAGCAAACATGTGTATGTTCATGTATATGTGCACAGTTTGTGATCGAAGAACTGACACTGATACGTGGCAGACCCCCATGCAGGTTCCTACTCAGTGCTTTGCATTCTGTATTGGTGGCAGAGATGTGTCATGAGTTGTGTTGGCAGCAGGGTATCGGCACAGAGCTTGTAGCAGCAGAACCCCTGGAGTCGGGGTGGGAAAGGCAATCAGAGCTCCAAATTGAGAGCCAGCCCTGCAGCATGTTAGAAAGATCCAATCCCTGCAGTGTTCTGTGTGGCATCAATATAGAGGTGTTGGAAGAGGAAAATAATTGAAGCTCGAGTTCTCTCTTGGTTATCCCTGTGGTTTTGTTGTACAGAATAAGACGTTAATGTTTGTTCGGTTTACAGCTTGTGTGCTAAGTGCATGGTAATTCAAAGCCAGAAGCCATGTGTGTTCAGACTGTCAGTTGTGTTTTATAAGATATTCATATCGTGGGAAGTTTTAAACTGTTGTCCAGAGAGGTCTTCTGGAGCATCCTCTGCTTTGATCAGTGTGTATTGCTGATACTGGTGTGTAAGCGGGGCCATTCACATCACGTGGTTCAACTATATGACAGTTCTTGCCCACATTTTCACTCAGTCATTGTCCTAGAATGGTCCTTCAAAGGATCTATCAATGTAAATATACTTCATGCCTATTTCTTTGTGGACAGGAGAGAAAAAAAAGTTAATCTTAGATTTGCTCACGAGTTCAGCACTTTTGGTGTGTATCTGTAGTTTTGTCCCTGCTCTTCACTTGAATGCAGGCTCTGTAACTGCTGCGGCAATTAGTCAGGTGACATTAGAGGGGCTTCTCAAATTTTTAGATCGTTTCTTTGTAAGTACAATACGTAGGCTTTATTTTCTGCCCTTGTAATTCTCTTTAAGGAAAAGGAGCGGTTAAAGCAAGAGAAACGTGATGAAAAAAGATTAAATAAAGAACGTAAGCTGGAACAGCGAAGATTGGAATTAGAAATGGCAAAGGAGCTCAAGAAGCCTAACGAAGATATGTGCTTAGCAGACCAGAAGGTAATCATAGTAACGTAAACTTACTTCATTGTCACTTGTTTCTGTATTTTGCTATTGTGACAATAACTCTTTTTTCTTGCAGCCACTCCCAAAGTATTTGAGTTTTGGTCTAGGCAGTTAGATAACTGTTTGAAATGTATACAAATACAAGATACTACAAAAACTGAAGTAGCGCATGTTTAGTTAATTAAAAGCATTTTGCTTAAAAATGACCTGCTTCCCAAAAAGCACTTGCATAATTGCTTCAAGGAAAACCAATTACTCTGAGTTATTTGTACAGCAGGAACATGCATGATCTCTCAGCTTACAGGCACTGGGTAGAGCTTTTCTCATATGAGCTACTATTCTAAGCTCTTACTTGAAAAATTACTCTCCCAGTCTTCTTTCTTCTTAGTTCTTGTCCTTCAGGACTTGTCATCACTCAGGTTTAAGCCCTCTGTTCCAGAGAATTCCCCTCCCTATGTTGCCCAAGTGCTATTGCAGCAACTTTTGTAGTGTTTTGGCTCAGAATAGAGCTTGAGTGTCTCCTGGCCAAAGTAAGTATTTATTAATCTCTTGCCTCCTATAATCTGTGAAAAGGTAAAGGTGCTTCAAGTTTAAATGAAATTTACAGGCTGGAATGTGAGGAGGCAGCTTCTCTATAGCGTTTATTGTCTAACGACGTTATGCTGTAGGCTATATGGAAGTGTCAGCCCATTTTTCTAGTATTATCAAAATAATTTTCTCTTGAAGTTTTCTGTTAATCCTGTCATTGTTTTTCTTGCCTTTTCAGCCTTTGCCAGAGTTTCCTCGTATCCCGGGTCTTGTTCTTGATGGAAGCACATTTTCAGATTGTCTCATGGTAGTGCAGTTCCTGCGGAACTTTGGTAAAGTTCTTGGCTTTGATGTGAATGTGGATGTCCCTTCTCTGAGCGTTCTTCAAGAGGGTTTGCTGAATGTAGGGGACAGCATGGGAGAAGTACAAGACTTGCTTGTAAAGCTTGTCTCTGCAGCTGTGTGTGATCCAGGACTTGTTACGGGATACAAGGTAAAAAGAAAAAACACCCTGTGTTTATGAATGCATTGTTCATAATGTCTTTGACACATTTCTGTTCTGGACTTCCATTGTTTTCCTAGTTGTTCTCTTTGGTGTCACTGCTCTAATGTTACTCAGACTTTCAGTTCCTGTCAGCTTTCCCGTTTTGCAGAAGTAAGATATTGCTGGGCACTTCCCCTACCCTCTTCCATTTTCATTTGGACATCTTGTAGGTTGTTATCATATCTGTGACTTATCTTTTAAACCCCCCTCCCTTTCATTGTTACCATCATGTTCTGCTGTCACTGAGTCTTCCTATTTCTTTCTTCAAAGTCTGCTCTTGATGTCTCTTCATCAAAACTCTGATTCACTTATGATTCTCTTCTGTCCTCCTCCTTCAGATTGGTTTAGCTCTGTTCTACTTTAGAACTCTACATAGTACGATTGTACAGAACAGTATTCCTCAAGTTCCAGCTCAATCACGACTTTCTCATTTGAGCTATTGCATTGATATTACTGTTATCTCTGCTTTTAAATACTTAGAGGTGAATTTGTTCTACTGACATCTGCTGCTCTTTTCAAGATCTAATTTTAATAGTTTTAGAGGAAAATCCGGGTTAAAATTCTTGTGTAAAAATGCAAACAAACCTACGCCACTGTTTTATACACAATGATATAGGCTGCAGTGGAAAACAGTATTTGTAAATGTGATTGTTTGAAGCCTGTTTGTTCCTTTTAGGCTAAAACTATTCTTGGGGAACACTTACTGAATGTTGGCATCAATCGAGATAATGTGTCCGAGATTCTGCAGATATTCATGGAGGCTCACTGCGGCCAAACAGAGTTGACCGAGAGCTTGAAGACTAAAGCTTTCCAGGCGCACACTCCAGCCCAGAAAGGATCAGTGCTTGCTTTTCTCGTCAATGAGTTGGCTTGCAGCAAAGGTGTAGTAAGGTAAGATTTTTCCCAAACAGGTCTATAAAAATAAAATTATACCAGTTTTACAGTTCAGAAACGCTGCACACACACTGTCCTGTTATAGGCAGATTCTTGGTGTTCTTAGAACAGGAGGTAAAATTTGCTGTGTTATTGCTTCTTATTTTGATTTACTTGTGATATGATGATAGAACTTTTCGAGGTTTGGTCTGCAAGTTTGTTTCCAAAGCCTGCACCAAAATTTCTCTGGCTATTTTTGGCGTAAAAGATGAGATTGATTACAGTTATTAGGAATGCAGGGAATAATTCGGAAGAGCTGTGTAAAGCTTCTGGAGAACTCTGTCTTCCCTTCTTTCCTTTTGCTTTTTTAAGGCCTCTCGTGTCCAAGTGCGTTATCTGGGGCCATTCTAGGGCCATAAGCTAATTTGTTGCAGCGGTATTTCCTGAAGCTGCATACTTCATTTGTGGTCAGCAATGCATAGCATTTCATAACTAAAAAAACCTTCTATGCTAAACAACATTTTAAAACGCAAAAGCATGCAGTAAAAATATAGGAAGTGCAAGTCTTTGGGATACCCACACCTCTGCATGTTTGCTTAATGCAGCAAAGTCTTTTAACGCCTTCCTGGAGAGCTGGGGTTTTTTTTGGTTAATTCTGCTGCTTCTGGTATGCTGTGTGGCAGAAGCAAAAATCAGGGCTGTAAGGCAGGAATGAGAGATCCTGCATGTTTCCAAAGCTGAGAAACAGCAGCAGTGGGCAGTGCAAGTGCTGTGCATGTACTGTGCAAGAGCCTTCCTGTGTGCTAATCAAACAGTAAGAAACTTTATCTTAGCACAGACAACCAGCTGTTATGTCGGCTTTGTAGAAATGAGCACTCAGAGCTTGAGTTTCTAGTTTTCATCATAGAAACAACTGCCACCTGCTGACCTACTGGGGTGGGCTGGCAGACACTCGCTGTACTGACACGCTTTTTTGGTTCCATTTCTACAGTGAAAAGCAGACTTTCGTAGATCACGAGGATTCTACTGAGAATAGATGTAGCAGCAATTAACGTGGTTTTCAATGCAGGGCCAGGTGCTTTGTGGCAAATACCTCTGGAGGCCTGACACTGAATTAGAACTATGGAAAGAAATATTGAGTTATATGAATAATGTGCTGCTTATGGAATGAAAGCTTATGTGATGCTGTAAATAAAGACTGCCTGACATAAGTATAGCAGTGTATTATAGCAGCATTCCTAGCAGTGGAATTTTCTAGCTTTAAAATTCTTTATTTTGAATTTTAAATGTTTCTCCAGGGTAGTTCTTTGAGACAAATTATCTGTACTAAAATAACTGTCAGAAAAAGAAATATGAGTTCACAGCTAATGGATTGTTTTGTCTTTGACAGTGAAATTGATAAGAACATTGATTATATGTCAAACTTAAGGAGAGATAAATGGATGGTTGAAGGCAAACTTCGGAAGTAAGTTTTGTTTCCTGAAGTATTACAGTACATTTTTTTGTATTTGCTCAGATCTGCTGCTGTAGAGGCAACTGATTCTAAGCACAGCATTAGCTGATGCAGTTGCAGATTTGCCAAGAAGTTAACAACTGAACTGCTTAATTCAGATGGATGTGGATTTAGAGTTGTGCACCACCAGTCTCTTACGACCTGCTAAAGGTGCATGAAGTTCAAAGGGTTACTGTCCCTCAAAACCAGAGCAATGTCAACTCCATTTTGTATTCCTTGGAAGAAAGTAAGGGGTTTTTTGTTAGAATAATACAGGAGCTGTCAAATCGCTGTTGACACAGTCAGAGATTATTTGGACCGTCCATGATTACCAGTGTGAGAGGTGTTTAAGAAATGATTTTCATACAAGAATTACCAATCAAATTTTGCTAATTTCTAGCATGTTATTGTAGTGTTACCCATCTGTCGGTGTTCTGCTGTTCCCCATAGCTGGGGCTCACATACAGAATGCAAACTTGGAAGTATTTTTTGTATTTTTATTTAGGGTAAAATTGGAACTTTTTAAGGGTTGTCTGTGGCACATCCACTGTTCTCCCATCCTACAAGACAAAATTCCATACAGCAAGCATAATGGCTCCAGCTACCAGGAAGCTAAAAGGCAAAGTTTCGTGAATCACAGAGGGGGTAAAAATACGTAGCCAAACTCTACTTCCTTTTTTTTCTTAGTCATCTTTACCTCTTACTAGGAATGGTGAATCCTTTCTTAGTCCTTGCTTTAGGTACTTGTGTTTCTAATCTTATGTCTCCCTTTTTTCCCTTCAACGTATCTCAGAAGGAAGAAGGAAAGAAGGAAAGAAGAAGGACGAGAGGGAGGTAGAGGAAAAATTAAGACCAGTAAAAAGGAACTCTCTACTAATACTGCAGATCCCGGTCTGCTCAGGGTTAATATAATTTTATCTTTTAGGACAATCCAAATACTTTTCCTTGTCTTCATCTGTGTCCCTGCTACAGGGTATAGTTTAAAAAGGTGCTTATGAAGTTATAATGCAGCCAACTGTTTGATAGTGGAATGGGACCCTTACCATTCTTTGTCTCCTTAGGGACTGCTTAGTCTTTCTCTCCCTCCATCAAACTGTAAGTACTTGTAGATGTAGGACCCTCCCTTTTCCTCATGATCTCTCTTTTCTTCCTTTTCAAATAGTGGACATAATACATGGAAGTCTCAATTCCTTTCCACAATCAGTTCTCTATTTCTTGTGTTTTGCACTTTGTGGATTTTGGGTTCCAGTAGTGTTCCCTATTTTTGATTGTAAGTATTGTGGGAGCGTTCGGAGATCTTGTTGTTCCACTTCTTTGAATTCACTGGACTTGGCGTCATCTTTCTCATCTTTGGTTCAGAATCTCTGGATTTCCTAGGAAGGTTTTTAGAAGAGCCTTCTTTGATCAGTCTTCAACAATGTTTTCTTCTTTATTTTGTCAGTTGATGTTTTCAATAAACTCTTACAACTGTCTGGGGCTTCTCTGAAAAGAAATCTGTCCATTTCAGTCTTCTGTTTGATCTGTTTTCTGCATCCAGACTTCATTCGTATGCACACATTATCTTTGCCATCCATTTCAAAGTCCAGTTTGGTTTTCAAGTGTCCCAGTCCCAGTTTTGCATTGGAATATCTAGTTTCCTGAGCGCTTGCCGTGTGATCAGTGGTTCTGAAGTCTTTGTGTGTAGAAACCATGGAGAAGGCATGGGAATTAAATGGGAAGATGAATTTTCCTTCTGTGATGTGCTGCACATGACAGATCAGACTCCAGGCCTGAGTTGCCCATCCAGGTGTCTGCTGGACCACCTGCTCTTCATAAGCCAGCGGACTCACATCAATGCAGATATCATTTTGGTACATACCTGAAACTGTGGAAAGTGGAATGGTTTTCTGAGTGAAGGTGCCTCTTGAAATACCTGAACCTATTTTGAGTTCTGCTCTCACTGGTTTCTGCCTCTGCACTACTTCGGATGCAGCCTGCTGCCTTCTTGTGCTTACAGTGCTATTAAAGGGAGGCTGCTTTGATTAATTTTCATCCTTATAATTTGTGGTGTCGTGCAGGCTTCCTTTTGTGCTTGACAGTATTCTCTCTCTAGTTTTGCGTTCAGCAAATTAGCCTTTTTCACTGCTTCTCATTTCTTTCAGATGTATGAACGAGGTGTTTGCTGGTCGTTGAACTTCCACCTGCCAGCTTTATTTTAACTCATCTTCAAGATTCTCTTAGTCTAATTTGTCTATTACATTGTCCAGTCACACAGCAGTCAATCCAGTCATTCACTAGCTGCTTTATTTGGTAGTTAGTTCCTGTGTATAGGCAGGAATTCCCAGGCCAGTGAAAGAAGATTTGATGGTTTGAAATTACCCTCATAAAAAGGCCTTTTTTAAAAAAAGACTTAACTTGGCAGAAGCCTGAGTAGCGTTGATATGTGGTGAGATAAAGGCTTTCTGCACCAGACCTGAAAATGTCACCTGCTTCCAAATTCACTGGGAGACTTGAGTAGTAATTGTTGTCATAAAATATTTTAAATTGCTCAAATAGCTAAAAATCCATTTGTAGTGGAAAAATGAAAGTGTAAAACTTCATAAATACTCCAGTGGATTAACCACTGTGATAAACAAATAAACGAACAAAAGCCCACCACTCTCAAAGACCCAAAGCCCAATTATTTTTTAGCAAACAGAAGTCCCCGTGATGATTTCTTGCTAATGGTCTTTTTGAGAAGTGCTGCTCCCAGTTGAGCAGTGACAGCTTCATTCAGATCTGGGCTGTTGAGTACCAGCTTTGTGTCTCAGCATTTCGGAAGGCCAGAAGCCCAGACACCAGTGCTTCCCAGCACTTGTCAGACTCGTAGCCACTTGCTGTATGGAATATTGTTCTGTAGGATGGGAAGAGAGAAGTACGACAAGGAAAAATTACATACTGGTAATTGTGTTTGTCGCTACCGTTCTACTTTTCCCACCCTACCTTCCTCCAGTCATCTCTTACAGAAATCTTTGTCTTTTCTACACTTCCATGACTCTCTTCTAAGTTGGTTGCGGTTTTGGTCTGCATTATAAGTGACTCGTTAGGCCTGGCTATTGATGCCTCCTGTGATTCAGCATGTTTGCCTGCTAGCATCCTGATAGGTGGAACTATAATTTTTGCTGTGTGGAATCTTGTCTTATAGGGTTTTTATAGAAGAAGAAGGTCTACTACAACCAGAATCACTGGTATGTAAGTTTCCCTTTTCTTTCATAAAAGGAAAAATGGGAGTTTGATTGAGTAATCTTTGTGTAGTTCAGGTGGCTAAGATTTTTCAGAAAAGAAAATGTACCCTAGAATAAAAGATCAGCTCAAGGATGGCAGTGAAATAACATATCATAAATTAAATGATGCATAAAAATCTGAAATTAAAAAGCCCCATTTTAAAACAACCTTGCTGTTGCCATGCAAATGAAAATAATTCCGTGCTTCCAGCTGAGGATTTTTGCCTTTTCTTCTTGACTCCCAGACACACAGGTATTATAATCGTCATATTTTTCAGAGTATAAGACGATAAAGATACTGAAATGATTCTTTCTTCGAATTGTCTTTCCTGACTTTTGAAAATCTCTCTTGTGTTTTCATTTCATCTAAACAGTTGCACAATAGAACTCACCTGGGAGAACGAGAAATTCTATCCTGACCTGAATAAGAGGCTCAAGGGGGTTTATAACATGAATGTTTTTTGTTGACTAATGGCAATAAGTATTGAGAAAATACAATGTCATATTAGAACAGAAGAGCTAATTTGAATCTAAACGGTGTGATTTAATGTGAATCACAAAGGATGAAAGGTATGTTTGTGTGACAGACTTACTGCATAATTTCACCCCTTGTTGTGTGTTCCAAGGCTTAGAATCATCCATGCCAAGAAAACTGGCAAAAGAGATGCTACCGGAGGTGGTGATGGAGGAGAGGAGCCGCACTCCCTGGAAACACCAACACCTGGGCGCAAACGCAGGCGGAAGGGGGGGGACAGTGACTACGATGATGATGACGATGATGACAGTGATGATCAGGCAGATGAGGATGATGAGGATGAAGATGACAAAGAAGATAAAAAAGGAAAGAAGTCAGAAGTTTGTGAGGATGAGGTGGGGTCATTTTAAGTATAGTGAAACTTAATAATAACCTAGTAAGTTTAAAACTTATTTTTCTTCTGCTGCTCGGTAATAGGGCACTGCTTCCCCAAAATCTCACAACAAAAAGGCAAAATCAATAACTTGTCTACAGTATTTTTAATTAATATAATTTTTTTTCTTTTTTTTTTTGATACCTACTTACAGTTTGGTAGTGGTGTGGTTGGTTGGTTTTGCTTTTTCCTCCTGCTTATTCCTTTAACTTAGTCTTATTTCTCTGAAGTTCTGAAATATTTTAGGAGATCCAGAGAACTGCAACTATGTTAGCAAATGAGGTAAGGGTAGTTTTCTCTCAGAAGAGAATAAAAGTTATTTACTAGTTAACAAAATAACACAGAAGCGTAAAGTTTATTTAGTGTTACTGATTGTAAAGCTTGCTGTGACCTTCTTGCGTATAGATCTCAGAGTTTTTCTAGGGCAGTTGCTGCCTAACTGTGTTTGATCACAAGGTGAAATCAGATAAGATACAGGAGGGACCACTGGCAAATTTTTAGCTTCTTGAGGTGAATTGTACCTACAGTAGTCAGAAGAATTTTTAGCAGAGGTGCCTCAGGCCTGAACAATTCACTGTAGAACTCTGAAATTCTCTGCTTGGTGAAATCTGATAGCAGAGGCGAGCAACCCTGAGCACTACACCTTAGCACACTGGGCATTGCACTGTTTGCCAGAAAATAGTTCTTGATGTTCAAATAAGATTTTATGGGTGTTGTGGATGTGGCCACTTGACAGTGCACGTGTACGACATGATCTGTGAATTCAAATCTGTGCAGACCCACATCATTAGAAACGCATCTAGTGTCTGGGGTAGCAGCCACCCTTTGTGCTATTATTCTGGAGTTATTTCAAGTACTATGATGTGATGAATGTAAGAGAATACATCAGAGGTGTAGTGTGAAGTTCTTACTAATTAATAGTTCAGAATTAAAAATAAATAATATTATTTATCTAATCTCACATCCATCCCTTTAGTAGTCTTCTAACACAGCGCACTGACCGTTTCACAGACAGAAATCCTGTACCTCTCGTAGAGAGCTTTATTTTCTGCTGTGATAGGAGCCCCACTGCACTCATGCTGTAGATGTTGTTGCAGAAGGCTTCCCTCTGTACGCTCCTACAGAGACAAGAAGTACCAGACCTGTATCTCAGGGTGCAGGTAATTGGGGAGCTCCTAGGTTGTATTTTGGTTGTATTTTTGTGGAAACTTACTGTTATCCCCAAGGACTTTCTTGAACTAAATTAAAACTCTCTTTATGGAAATGACTCTCATTTTCAAAAAGAGTCAAGAAGAGGGGAACCATGGACTTAATCATGGGTGCATTCTCTTCAAAACCCAGCAAGGTTAATATTAGAACAATTACAGCAGAGTTGTTATTTAAAGTGACTCTGCAAATTCTCGTAGATATTGAAATAAAATGCAAGTGTGTGCTGATCAAAGGCTGGTAAGATTTTAACGGATTCCATTATTTTGTGCATGAATATCACTAAGAAAATAATTTGAATATCCAAAAAGCTGCATAGAAACGGAGATGATGTTCTGCAGTCTTAAATGTTTGTGCACAAACTGAATTATTTCTTCAGTAAACATATCTTATCAGCAAACGTTCAGCCACGAGCTTTCTCCTTCCTGTGCTGGGACGGTTTGGAAAGACTCAAGAGGTATCTTTTTCCAGGTTGTTCCTAGTCAGATACATTAACAAGCATAAAATTTGAACTTGTTTACCCGTAGACTTCGCCTCTATTTCTTTGTATTACATCTTCTACTGTAGTATTAGTAATTCATGGTGGTATCATTTTATCCTGAAACAAATTTGGCATAACAGTGTATTTGATGATTGCAGGATGATGGGGACCAGGCAGTGAGTGTTGAAGAACTAGAGAAGCAGATTGAAAAACTGACAAAGGTGAGAGGCCATTTATCTTTGTTATGCTGCATGTTTAACCCCTAGATATCATGAGTTAGGATGTTAACCGTTGTTTTCAGTGCTCCAAATTAACATAAACTGAACTAAGGATCAGCTTTATTTTCATGGAAATATGAATGGCTGTGTGCTAGGTCCCTACAAATCTGTCTTTGCTTCCAGTTGGGAAAGAAGCAGCAGCAGAATAGGAAGAGAAATGTGAATGAGAAAGGTAAAGTGCTGTAGATAAGGGTACTCATGGCCATGGTTTTGTTCTTTGCATTAGAAAATTAATCCTTTACAACCCTGTCTCTTGGTTTCTCTCATGTTCCAAGCTGCAATACATTTGCAGCCCAGAATTATACTGGACTTCTAGCAGTGCCAGTGTAACAGAGCAAGGATTGAATAAACAAACTGAAATTCTTGTTGGCCCCCCTCAGAGAGCTGGTTGTGTTTGAATATAGAATTTATTTTCAGATGTTATTGTTCTCATTCTGTTATCAATCTCATCAGTTCCACATCAAGCTCTGCAGTATCAGCTGTTGTCAGTGCTCGGTTTGCGATGTGCAGTTGCTGTACAACTGATTTTGGCTGCTCTTGTGTGATGAGATCTTTGATCCTTTTGTTCCTTGAGTCACTGTATTAAGTAATAAAAAAAAAGGACAGGGTATACCGTTGCGGGGTGTGTTTTAATTGGAGACTGAGGAAGTCAGGCTGAACCAGGAAGTGATTGAATTCATGTTGTTCTTGAAAGGGCACTGTGTGAGTAAATTCCTGAAGGCTGCAACTGTGAGTGAATATCAAATAACACAGGGACGCAATCTCTGAAAGAGCCTCCTTGTTTGACCTTTGAAGTTTGGTTCCGGCTGCAGGAGTGAGGTGTTTTCTGCTTTTAACAAATTTTTTTTCCCTATCCAATTTTAATGCTTCTACTTTTTTAAAACAGCAACAAAGCCAGTACAGAAAAAAGTTATTTGAAGCTTCGCACTGCTTGCGTTCAATGATGTTTGGTCAAGATCGTTACAGGCGCCGATACTGGATTCTGCCCCAGTGCGGTGGTGTTTTTGTAGAGGGCATGGAAAGTGGTGAAGGTAAGAAACATGAGGGAATGCTATTATGTCAAGGCATCCTGCACCCAGACAACCGGCCCGTCTCTGTGGGCTGTCTTTCTGTGCGGCAGGGTCTTCAGGCTTCACCTCCCACTGCAGGCAGAACAGGCTGCTGTCTGTAGGCCTCTCTGTTCTACCTGCTCCCCCTTTTCCTGACATTTTCCCATCTCATTTTACACTTTTTAAGACTTCTAATCCAAGTTGACACATCAGTATCATGGTAGAAGAAAAAACCAAAGACAGAGATTGAAGAAGACAGAAATATATTTTTCCTTTCCCTAAAAGACAGATCTTTCGTGCCTTGTAGATTTGAAGAAACTTTTGCAATCAGTTTTTGCTTGCTGTCCTTAAGATGCTTAAACTTTTTACTGCCTCATGGCATCTGTCTGTTGGCAGAGTCCCCATGTCATGTTGGGTGGCTCTGGAAAGAATTTTAAACTTTCAAGAATGTTGACACTGATTCGCAGTCAAAGTTGTTGATTATTCTTATTGAAAGAGGTAAAATATCTAACATCCTGTTTCAGTTTTGGGGAAATCATAGAATCACAGAATGATTTGGGTTGGAAGAGGCCTTAAAGATGATCCAGTGCCACCCCTGCCATGGGCAGGGACACCTCCCACTGGGTCAAGGGCTCCAAGCCCCATCCGACCTGGCCTGGAACCCCTCCAGGGATGGGGCTGCCACAGTTTCCTTGGACATCCTGTTAGATTTCTTAAACTGGAATTCTGGTCCTCTTTTTTGTAGTTGCTCCTGAGTTTAATGAAATGCTCTTTTGCAGAAATAAGTGTTAAGGTTATAAACATTAAATAAACATTCTCTCCTCTGGATAGAAACAGAGAAGTTTTTGATAGAGCATGGTGAGCCTTGCAAAAAGAAAGCTGCCAAAAGTGCGAGACTTTCCAAGACTTTGCACTGGTGAATTACTTCAGATGTGTGTGCATCTGAAGGGCAAACGCTATAGCCATGTTAACCGTGTTTTCCTCTGGGTGTTTGCACGGTTTAAGTGTGTGTGTGCCTTGAAGCTTTTTTCCTTCTGCTGAGAGTTCTGGTTATTGAGAAGTAATTTCATTAGAAAAAAAATGGCATTGCGACCTAGCATGTGTTGAGCCAAAAATGAAGTTATCTTTTATTTGGCTGTGATGGTAAAAGTAGTCTAAATTAGTTGGACTGTTACATTTCATCTGTTTCTTGTACATTTTTAGGCCTAGAAGAAATAGTTAAAGAAAAGGAGAAGTTAAAAAAGGCAGAAAGCATGCACATCAAAGAAGAAGAATTTGAGACAGAAGATAAATTACACTATTTAAATCCAACTCACTGTGAGCAAAAGGAAGAGCTGAAAGAAAAGGACAACACTAACTTGTTTTTACAAAAGCCTGGGTCATTTTCAAAACTAAGCAAACTGTTAGAGGTGGCAAAGATGCCGCCTGAATCTGACGTTCTGTCCCCAAAGCCCAATGGCAGTGCAGCAAATGGCTGCGCTTTGCCTTATCCTAGTAACTCAAAAACCTCTCTCTGCAGCCTTCAGCCTGCAGTGTCGCAAAGCACCCCTGAGAAGGGCGACTCTAATAATCTGTTCAGCCCTAATGCAAGTGGGACAGGGAGGTTTTACAGTGCCTCACTAATCCCCAGCGATCAGCTGTTGAAGACGCTGACCGAGAAGAGCAGGCAATGGTTCAGCCTGCTGCCGCGGACCCCCTGTGATGACACATCTGTTACCCAGCTGGACACCCCTGCTACAACTGCCTCTCTCACTCCTCAGTCACACCCTCCGTCGAAGTCGCCTTCCCCTGTTCCATCACCACTTCTGGGCTCAGTGTCTGCACAGAGTCCCATGGGATTGAGTCCTTTTGCATTGTCACCACTGCAGGTAATACACGAGTTTTGGAATAGTCTGAATTTGCTGTGCCTGTTCGGGCAGAATTTCTGCTTAGGTGAATTGTTTCACAGAAGTACTATCATCATATCTTCATTTTCGTAGGGTTTTTTTTTCTGTTTTTAGATGTTAGCAATTATTCCATGTTACAGGTATTTTATAATGCTAGAAGTTATTTTGATAGAAAAGAATAAGATAGGTAAAATTAGGTAAGCCAATGTCTTATATTTTGTATGAGTATTCGATAGTTTAATTTTGTTTATAGGAAGTTTTGCTACTGGTATTAATTGAAAAGCAAATAAATAAATGAAAACTAGCTTTCAGAAACATGACACACCACGCCTTCCCTTTAAAGGCTATTATTTTTAAGCATTAACAGGACCCTGTGTGGAGTGTTACGCGCTAAGTTTTTCTTAAACTAAACTAAGTGCTGAGTAAAGGCCTCCTTTACGTTTGCTTGTTGTTTGACAGATAGCATCCCAGTCATAATTCCAGTTTCTTGCTAACAGTAATGGCAGCTGTGATCATGCTAACTATGTGTTCTCTGTACCAGGTGAAGACTGGACTGCCCATAATGGGACTTCAGTTCTGTGGATGGCCTACAGGAGTTCTTACTTCCAGTGTTCCATTTTCATCTCCTTTACCGGCTCTTGGGTCAGGGCTGGGTTTGTCCGAAGTGAATGGTAACTCCTTCTTGGCCTCCAGCGTTCCCACAAGTAAAACCGAATCACCAGCTCTGCAGACTGAGAAAATGGCTCCTGCCCTTCCTGCACCAGTTGAAGTAGCCAAGCCAGTAGATTATCCTAGCCCCAAGCCCATCCCAGAAGGTATGCACAGGAGAGCAGTAAAGTGGGGCTCTTGGAAGCATGATTTCCACCATGCCACTGCCATGTTAACAGTTGATACGTTCTATAATTTGCCTGTTGAATTTGGCTAGATGATTTCACACCAAAAATGCTTGCCAAATGTTTATATGCTTGTCTCCATCCAGAAATGCAGTATGGATGGTGGAGGATTACGGATCCGGAGAACCTAAAAGCTTTGCTCAAAGTGCTGCACCTCAGGGGAATAAGAGAAAAGGCCTTACAGAAGCAAATACAGAAACACCTGGATTATATCACCCTGGCCTGCATCAAAAATAAGGACGGTATGTAACTGATGTTTATGTTGTGTGTGGCGTTGGGGCACAAGGCAACTGGCCTTGGAGCTCTTTGGGGTGTGTTTAGATATAGAGTTAGACTAGCAGCTGGAGGAAACAGGTAAGGGTTTCAGTGTCTGTAGTTGCCTTTTTAACCAGCTATGTTCTGGAAAGTTACAGGCTTCGAGACATCCTGTTTTATATAAATTGCTCCAGTGACATCCATGTTGGTAACCATTTTAAGTGCTTTCCACCTGGGTAACACTCCAGCTCAGCCACCCCTTCCCTTTCTTGCTTTTAAATTGCAAGTTTGAAAACTTACAGAATTTGTTGTACACATCGGGTATCTTAAAAGTAGCACACCTTTACAGCAGTTCTCCAACACTGACTGGAGTGATGGGTAAATCAGCTTGAATTTACTCAGAGAAGTTGTAATACTAATTAAAATAATAAAAATGTGATTCTCAAATACAGTTGCAATTATTGATATCAATGAAAATGAAGATAACCAGGTAACTCGAGATGTTGTGGAAAACTGGTCAGTAGAAGAACAAGCAATGGAGATGGATCTTGCTATTCTTCAGCAGGTGGAAGATCTAGAGAGGAGAGTGGCATCAGCTAGTTTACAAGTTAAGGTAAACCCAACTTTTGGTAAAATATCTCTTTAAAATAAGTGGTAAGAATTTAAAGCAGACAGTAGCAGTCCTTTTGGCTGTGGGTAAGTGCTGTCTTGTTCCATCTCTAACTGTCTGCAAACTGAACAAATGCCCTGAAGCAGCAGCATGGATACTCGTGTTTGAAACATTTTCTTGTAGTTCAATCTTTAGCTGGAAATGCTCAGAATGACAGTTGCTGAAGAGTGTTCGCATACAGCCATGCAGTGCAGTTCCCAGCACTGCATTTTGTTAACCTTCTGTGAACATGCAGATTTTATTGCATATAAGCTGCTTAATTGTAGTGGGGTTTGCCACGGCTTGACCCGGTTTGGGGATTGTTGCTGTTAGCGCTTTTAGAAAAGCCTTCAAGTACATCACAATATTTCGCTTGAGTGTTGTAGAGTCATGGAGAATGTGGGATGGTTGTGAGTGTGAAAGAGTTAAGGATTCACTGCCTGTCATTCCAATTTGGAATTTTTCAAGGTGGGTGTAAGGACATCTAATTGTGTATGTTTGGTAACAGTACAGCTGTAGGAGAGCTGTGGGATCTAGTTTGTGCCAGGGATGGATATTATTTTTGTGCAACCAGCTACTCCTGTCTCCTGAGCCTGTGGGACAGAGACGTATTCTGATGTGTCATCCAATAAGACAGGATACTTCACGGGAGATAAAATACAGACTTTGAAGAACGGTCCTCTCAGAAAGTCTGGTAATGCTTGTATTTTTTGATTAATTATTTTAGTTCTCTGGATATTTTGGAAACTGTCTCTACAGATGGATTACAAGTAACCAAGATCTGCCGGAAACAGCGCTTCAGTTGCTTAGTTTGATTCAATAGAACAGTTCCTCTGTTTACACCCCAAGTTAACAGCAACCAATAAATGCACAAACCTTTCTATTGACTTAGGGCTGGCTGTGTCCTGAACCTGCGTCAGAGAGAGACGACTTGGTATATCGGGAACATAAGTCAATTACTAGATTGCACAAGAAACACGATGGAGATAGTGCTGGAGGCGGAGAAGGCAATGCCAGCTCTCTAGAGCGGAGGAGTGACAACCCTCTAGATATAGCTGTAACCAGGCTTGCTGACTTGGAGCGGAACATAGAGCGAAGGTATCTGAAGAGCCCCTTAAGTACCACCATTCAGATCAAACTGGATAATGTGGGCACAGTTACTGTCCCTGCTCCTGCACCATCCATTAGTGGTGATGGTGACGGGTAGGTTATTGAGATTAACTTGAAAAATTATTGTGCTTCTTTGCTAATTGGAGCCTATTTTCTCATTGCCTGTTATCTATGTACTTTCTTGTATGTCTGTGATCCATATGGATCATGTTATTCTGCATGGTGCTTTGTAAAAATATTTTTTGTTACGTTTGTTGATAATCTTGCAAAGTTATCTTACATTTAACTGGCTGTGATTAAGCTTTGAGGCACGTAGCCACAGTCTGTGCACTACATGAAATTTAGTTGCTTAAACCTTATACTTATTGGCTGTGTATGTTTTGTCATTGCTTGGCTTTCAATGTGATAATGATTGTTCCGCGTTTAAACGTCAGCCAACACAGATGTGACCTGCTTAATGTCTCTGTATTTCCATGCAGAACTGAAGAGGATCTTGCTCCAGGGCTCAGGGTATGGCGAAGGGCATTGTCAGAAGCCCGCAGTGCTGCTCAGGTAGCTCTGTGCATTCAGCAGTTACAGAAAGCAATAGCGTGGGAAAAATCCATTATGAAAGTTGTAAGTATTTTTAATTTTTAAAAGAAAAAAACTAAATTGTTTTTCCCACTTTTAAACTTTTTAAGATACTATGGTAAATAATGCATTTTTTATTACTGCATGTGAAAAAAATACCGTTAAACAAAACCTTGTGCGCAGGTAAATATAAGGCTAAGGGAAAAGGCTCTGTTTTGCCTGCCGAATCCAGCATCCTGAACTATCTGAGATAGAGGCCCTGTATATACCAGGAACGCATGCAAAATGCGCATGTGGAAATTTGCATGGACCTCTGAACTTCAGATTTCTGAAAACAGAACTGTCACTGCAGCCATAGCAATGATAATGGGATTAAGTGTGGCAAGTGGTGGGTGGTGAAAGTGATTCTTCCATTAACGGTTGTCTCCCTAATGTTTTAATTCCTGCCAGTCCTATACAGATTCTAATTATGTCCAGACAATTAAAGGATAATTTAAACAAAAACTATAGTGTAAGGATGTACCTTGAGTTTATGTAGCTCTAAGTTTAAAGCTATATCTCTTGATCAAAAAGTTTGTGAATTCAGTAGGAGCTCCCGAAAAAGCATTTGAGTGTTTCAAGGTGTAGGATCATATTATGCAGAGAAAGTGTATGGCATCATTCATTGCAATGTTCTGTCCATGTAATTGCATGGGAACCGTAAGTATTTGACAATATATTAGATATTTTTAAGTTAGTCTGAATTTCAGACTCTGCTGGGATGATTTGTTTTGCCTTATGGAATTTGTACATGGAGCCTTTGCATAAGTTCGTTACTCATTGTTAATGGCAATTACTGCAGTAAAATATAAATTAATTTTGTGAAACAGCAACCCATGTCTGCAGAGTGAGCATAAATAAGAAGATGCCTGAAATAGCTTGCGTGGGCAAGGAGTTTTTGATGGGCATAAAATACCTTTACTGCTCACAGACATCAATGGAAAATAAAGCAGTATTCCTAGTTTTGTGTGTTGTAGAACACCTTACAGTGAATTGCTTTTCAAGCAGTGTTCCCAAGTGTCACCTTTAGATCAGTTCCTCACATACTGCAGATGTTCTTTTACAGATGTGATCATTAGTAGACTCTGCTTGTGGTGAAGAAAAACAATCTTGAGAGTGAATTTGTGTGTTCAGGGAAAGAGTGATTCAGGTACCATTCCTGTGTTTCAAGTTTTAAACATTAAGGCTATTTTCCTGCATTCCAGTATTGCCAGATCTGTCGGAAGGGAGATAACGAGGATTTGCTGCTGCTGTGCGACGGCTGTGACAAAGGCTGCCACACGTACTGCCACAGGCCCAAGATCACCACCATCCCTGACGGGGACTGGTTCTGTCCCGCCTGCATAGCCAAGGTAGCGCCGCCCACGGAGGCCTGGCCCGGGCCTGTCCGAGATGGGGAGGTGCAGGTCTGCGGGGCAGTAACCTGCTGTGCCTTCTGTGTTGGGCTCCCATTAAGTGATGGGATGAACAGTTCACTGAACTTGGATTTTAGTGGCAGTAAAGACTGCAGTTTTATTTTAAACTGTATATTTTTTAATGTTAGCAGGTATAGAATTTTCTTGCTGATTCTGAATCAGTTTTCTGTGTCTGAGAACTTTTTCAGTACCTGTCTTGGGATTGTAATTGCCAAATGCTGACAGACCAGTGTCTTAGGTTCTATTTGACAAGAATTAATAAATTTTGTCGGTTTTGTAGAGCGTAGCAGTTGTACTTCTTTGATACAGTGCAGGTTTGAGAGAGAGAGATGCCCTCTCTGTTTTCTTTAGGGCAGCTCCATTCAAATGACTGAATGAGCAGTCAGTATTTCTGAGAAGTCCACAGTTTTCCCAGCTCTGGTTACGTCTAAAGTAAAGCACATTTTTTTGCTAAACTTGTAAGCTACCTTTTCTGCCATTACCTAGGAATTCTGTAATGGAAGAATCAGCTTTATGGTAAAAACTCCATTTTGTATTCTCAGGGTGTTCTCAGTGTAATCCTTCTTTCTATGCATCTTTCACAAAGTAATAAGGAAGACAAATTGATTTTAAAACCATTATGTGCAACAGAAGTGATAAAACCAGGTTGCTGTTAGGAGGTGATTGTGTAATAGTTTATAAGGGGTTAACTCATGCTGTAACTTTCTCTGTCATTATTACACTTACATCACAACTTACCTTGTTAAGGAGACAGAAAATACTGTAATACTCTACCACACGATAGCTTATCCCATCACTTCTCTTGATATTCTCCCCTTATAATAACTCCTGCGTTTGGTGTGACAGAAAAATATGGGTTTCTCAGGTTTTTTTCTGTCCCAAACTTGGCTGAAAGCTGGAGATACAAAGATGTCAGAAATCTAAGGTGAAATTCCAGCAGAACTTTAAAAGGTGTTGAATATCAATTATACATTCTGCAAAACAGTGTAACAGCTTTGTTGAGGACAAGGTATAAGCTGAGCTCAACTTGTTGTTTTTCTTGTCTAAACCAAGGAAACCATCAACATCTGCCATTCTCACCTCATTACAACTAATATTCACAGAACTTCCCAAAGTCAGGCTTTAGGTGATGAATGTCGATGTGTTCTCCCTGCCTCACGTCCTGTTTTTAACCATATGGCTGAAAAACAAACATTCCTCTTCAATTACCAGGTGATCTGAGGCACTGACTGTTTTTCTTTCCTTGGGCCAAGAACACAGTCACGACACAGAATAGTGCTTAGAGAGTGCAGATACTTAGACTTCTGTCTAGTGTTCTGTGTTAAGCAAAAGGAATTCCATGCACAATATACACTTTTTCTTCTTCATTTATTATCTGTTCTATACAAATTGACTGCATTTTTGGCCATGGTATGTACAGTCAGTGCGAAATAATTAAGAAAGGTATTGATGATGTTCGTGAAATAAAGGAATTGTTTATTTATTATTTCTAGTAGATAGTGAAATTTGTATATTCTTAACTGGGAAAAGTATATTTATTATAAAAATACAAGTTCAGACAACTTTAAAACCGAATGGTATTTTTCCAGAAGATGGAATAAAATTGTTACAGTTTTGAAGTTACTCAAACTATCAGAAGTAGTCTCAGCAGCAGAGGCAGAGTTCAGTACTTTTGATGCTGGCTGTCTTCATGAAAATTGTTTTCTGTCTCTTCATTCTTTGACTATCAGTGCTTCTTTCTAGATGTGACATTCCACAAAGTTCCTATTCTAATGATCAGAATGGTGACTTCTCATCCTGTGCCACAAAATGATGCTGTCAATACCATAACAACTTACTTTTTTCATATGAAATGTATCCCTTAGTTTCATCTTGCTGTCTATAAATAGAAGGGAGGGGAAGGAAGGGAAAAGGAAAAGGAAGGAAAAAGGAAAAGGGAAGGGGAAAGGGAAAAGGAAAGGAGGGAGACCTTAGAGCAGCTTTCACTATGGAAAGGGGCTACAGGAAAGCTGGGGAGGGGCTCTTGATTAGGAGGTGCAGGGATAGGATGAAGGGAATGGTTTTCAGCTGAAAGAGGGGAGATTGAGAGGAGATTTTAGGAAGAAATGTTTTCCTGTGAGGGTGGGGAGGCCCTGGCCCAGGCTGCCCAGAGCAGGGGTGGCAGCCCCATCCCTGGAGGGGTTCCAGGCTAGGTTGGATGGGGCTGGGAGCCCCTGATCCAGTGGGAGGTGTCCCTGCCCATGGCAGGGGTGGGACTGGAGGGGCTTTGAGGTCCCTTCCAACCCAAAACATTCTGTATTCTATATTAAATAATGTTCTCTTTTTTTCTTGCTGTTCATTGCATTTTTGTATTGTCATACTGTTGTAGCCAGGCTATCTCTGTCTTTCATGTTGAGCTTTTAATCTTTAAACCAGTTGATCCCATTCTTGACTTTTAAAAAGCTCTATTCCAGTTTGCCGTATCGTGCAAATAATATGGTACTTGATGATGGATATACTGTTCCAGCTGTGGTTACATCAGTCCTTTAGGAACAGACAAACACTTGTCTGAAGTTGTGCTAGCCTGGTGTGTTTTGAGGGGCTTTTACATTGTCACAGGCTGAGAACCTAAATTACTCATAGCAGGGATTTCTACAATCTTACTTGCCTTTACAGAAGAGCAAACACTTCTCTGCTAAATAATTATTGCTAAATAATCTCTGATATTTAGGATTTAAGGTGTTTTGGTGCTTCTGTTTGTCTGATCTTTACTTGTCTGTCTATAGTACCAGAGGTTTCTGTAATGCATTGGTTATTGCTTATTTCAGTTCTCTCTATTGTAGGCAAGTGGTCAAACTCTAAAAATAAAAAAACTTCAAATCAAAGGGAAAAAAAGTAATGAGCAAAAGAGAAGCAGGAAATTGGCAGGAGATACAGAGGATGAAGATTCTGCAACTACAAGCGCCTCCTTAAAAAGAGGAAAAACAGACCCTAAAAAAAGAAAAATGGATGAAAGTGTTTCTGCAGGCCAGTTTAAGCCGGAAAATGTTACTGCTATTAAGAAGCCTAAAAGAGATGATGCGAAGGACCTAGCTATGTGCAGGTAAAGTGACACAAACTAGGGGAAGTGTTATTGGAATAAGTAGTACCCAATTTTCTTACCTGTGTTGTGGGGAAAAAGAGCCCCTTTCTTCATTGTGTCGCCCATACAGGCTGTGATGGTCTTAGTGTGTATATAACAGATTTAATGTGTGTGTTGTGGGAGCAACTAGTGTGTTCGGTAGCAAAGCCTAGGAGGGAAGTACCTGATGAGTGAGGTTTGTCACATCTGCTCCTTCACACCCTTCCACACCCCAATAGCAGTGGTTCTCAGCTGCAGCAAAGTTTGTTATGCACTTTGTACAAAAGACATTGTACTGCAGAGGAGACAGTAAGAGGGATGAATCTTCTCTTGCAGCACTGCTGGCCAGTCAGGTGTGAGGCAGTTCGGCCTCGTCGCAGTTTTGGGAAGCCAGTATGAGCACCCCTTGGACTGGTCTGCAAATGGTTCATGTTGAGGTTCAAAGTACTGAAGCGTTGGGACCATGCTTTTCTTTTAAAATGTTGATTGCTAGAAGTGCGTCTGGCTTGGGTTGCCTGGAGAGAATTTAAGGCTCTTTCAAATACTCAGTTAAGATGTCTGTCTTTATTGACATTGTTCTTAGCCTTGCCTAGGGTACAGAATAAAGTGTTTTCCTTTTATAATTGAATAGGTTGGCAATGAATGAGGAATTCAAGGAATAGCAAAAAAACCTCTGTGAATATATGAACAGCTTTCAAATATTGATTTAAAACCTTATTGTATTTAGCATGATTCTCTCAGAATTGGAAACCCATGAAGACGCCTGGCCTTTCTTACTTCCTGTAAACTTGAAACTTGTTCCTGGTTATAAGAAAGTAATTAAAAAACCTATGGACTTTTCCACCATTAGAGACAAGCTGAGTAGTGGACAGTAAGTAAACTAATTGTGTGTTTTCATTTACATTTTAAACATATTTAAACATTGAAACGCAATGCCTTTTTAACAGTTAGTTAAACTTTCTTGCTCTCTCAGCTCTGGCACCACTATGATTACTTGTACAGTCAAAATAAAAGTTGGAATCCTCTTGTCTTTGCCATATCCATGTGAAAGAACTTGTCAGGTGCTAGAGCCGGTTGTACTGGCTGCAAAACAAGTAAACTGCCAGGTCAAAAGCACATAGTCAGTCCACTGGGAAAAGTTGTTTTCTCCTCTTCTCTGGCTGAGAAGTCCCAGTGGTGCAGGCTTCAGCTAGCGGAGGCCCGGTGGTTGATCACGTAGCCAAGGAGTGAACCACTACCCTGGTGTGGGAAGCCTGGTAACATCCCAGCAGTGGTGGAGAATCATCGTGTAGTCCTGGAATTAGACTGCACAACTGCATAAAAGGGGAAGACCCTCTACGCCACTGTTCCCTTTCCCTCCTTGCTGCATCCTTGCACTCCAATGCCCCCCTGCCACCACAGAAAGCTTGTTTGTCCATGGAGACTGACCTCCTTCACTGTCTGCCAGCTCGGCACAAAAGGAGCTTCCTAGGATAACACACAGGGCTTTGTCGCCTCTTCAGGCTTTTCCTCCCTTGGATGGGAGATGTCGGTGCTCTACACGTGTTTCTTGGTATCAGTACACGTGTGGCTTTCACTGTCTGTCTCTAATAATTCCTATGAATGTTGGGTCGTGTATGTCTGCGATAGTGAATAACAAGGACGATGTTGCTGATTGATTTAGGCAGCCTTGTTTTGTACCCCACTGTTCCTCTGTTAGTCAAATGCAGGTGTACTCAACACTTAGTTTGTAAGGACTTGAGCCCAAGAATAGATGAATAAATGGAAAACAGCCACAGCGTGTTAAGGAAAAGCTACGGGGAGGTCATTTGAAGTAAAGGCTGTTTTCTAGTACAGGCTTGAAATTTCTGCTTTACAGAATTTGAGGACAATAACCACTACAATGACAGGAGTGTTTCCTTCCGCTGATGTTCATTTTCTTAAAATTTATATGAGAATTTAAAAAACCGAAAAATATAATGAACATGTAAAGCATTCATTGACTAGTCTGTGGCTGGCTGTAAATTCACTAATGTTAAGGTAGTTCTGTCATGTAGCTGAAGTGAATTTCCCCTGTGATTCGCTGTGTTCCGAAAATGATTCACCTTTTTCTTCTTTCAGGTACCCCAATCTTGAAGCATTCTCTCTAGATGTCCGGCTTGTTTTTGACAACTGTGAAACCTTTAATGAAGATGATTCTGACATAGGTAGGGCTGGCCACAGCATGAGGAAGTACTTTGAAAAGAAATGGACAGAGATGTTCAAAGTGAGCTGAAGTTACCACAACTCTTTGTTCTTTCTCTTCTGTTTTTTCCTTTCTGTTCTTTTTCATTAAGTGAGGACTGATAAGACCAGCAAGCAATGTGAACTGTATCTACATGGAAGTGCAAGGCACGTGCATAACTAACGACTGTTTGTTTCCTTTAAAACAGCACGGATTTGTGATACCAGTTCTAAAGGCTTCACTCCTACAGCAACCATGGCCCCTTGGTTATTGGTTTGTGTGTTTTAATGAACTAATTTAGGTAGAACAGGGAAGCACACCCAAAGAATTTCAAAGAAAGGGGTGTTATAGTGCAATAGCAATTTAAAATATATCAAAACGCACTGAATATTCAACCGCCAGAGCTCTACTTGGGGAAATGGTTCTCTTTTCCCTTTCAATAAATCTCTATTTTTCATTTTTTACTTTGTAGTTTATTTTTTAGTGAATGTATTTAATTTTATGAATTATTTATGATTATACAGCATTCAGAATCTTCGTTTTCTGTGAAAAGGAAGAATTAGAAAATTGCTTTAAATCTTGAAAATACAACAAGGAATGTTTTAAAATATAAAACAAAGCCAAGTAAAACTGTTTACACTGATGTGCTGTAAAAGCACGAAAAATTAAACTTTACTGTAGAGTTACAAGTACATTTATATATATGTTGCTGCATCACTTGTGTAGTTAAATTGTATTTCAAGACAGTGAAGAAGAATTGAGACATGTATATACTGTTCATTATTGTTTATATTAAGTCTTGTTTTAAATATGTATGATGTGTACATATTGTTTGCAGACATTATTGTTTACGCCTTAGAAGGATGGTAGCATTTTATTTTTAGTCTTAAGGTAATTACAGCTATATGGCTTGTACAGTAATTATCCTCTACCAACACTGTGGAGTCTCCTTAATCTTGGTAGTGCCTGCCTTCGAAACAGGGTGTAGGGGATATTAGTTTTCCATTTTTCTATTTTGTTATATAATTTCAAGCCACCAGGGCCTCAAATTCAAGTATAATCATTTGTATCCATGTGGAATAAAATTGTGACTATTTCCTACGCACACAGTATTTTTTCATAGAAGCATTTCCCTCCATTTGCCTTGCCACAGGAATAAGGACGTTTGTAACCACTGTGTTTATCTACTGTGTGTTGTGGTGGCCTCTTGGGGCAGATAGATCGGAATTTCTTTTGTACCGATGTAAGAGTACTTGAAGTTTTATTTAAAGAAATGTTGTGGAAAGGTAGCATTCTTTTTCTTTTCCTTTTTTAGGAGTGTTATTTTTCACTAGTCTGTGTGGCACGGTTACAATAAAAGACTGTTTTGCAAACCAGACTTTCTTGGCGATTTTAATAATTCAGGTCCTGTGCGTACATGATTTTTTTTTAATGACACTTTGTGAGTCTTGCATTTAACATTCAGTTCTGAGGATGCATCTAATTCTCCTGCCCTTTCACTGGTAACTCAAGCAGAGGTGACTGCAGCAGCCAGCGTGTGGTGCGCCCGCCCGTGTGCGACAGCGTGGCTGCCACTCGCCAGGCCCATGGGTGGGACCACGGCAGCTCTTCCCTTGCCTGGCCTCTTGCTATTCACTGTACCCCATGAGAACACATGATAATGCACTCACAGAATCACAGAATAACCAGGCTGGAAGAGACCCACCGGATCGTCGAGTCCAACCATTCCCACCAATCCCTAAATCATGCTCCTAAGCACCTCATCCACCCTAACCTTAAACACCTCCAGGGACGGCGACTCAACCACCTCCCTGGGCAGACCGTTCCAATGCCTAACCACCCTCTCTGTGAAGAACTTTTTCCTAATCTCAAGCCTAAATCTCCCCTGGCGGAGCTTGAGGCCATTCCCTCTCGTCCTGTCCCCTGTCCCTTGGGAGAAGAGGCCAGCTGTGTGATGCTGCTGAAACCATTGTTGTGCAAGGCAGTGTCCCGTTTTTGGTCTGGAAGGGCATGAGTTGTAATCCTTGCTCTGACTGAAGAAAATGGAGAAATTACAAATGAATATTGTGGAACCCAAATACTTAAAGCTCCCTCACCAAGGAATGTTTTGGGGTTTTTTTTTTGGGGGGGGGTGGGGTGTAAGGTGGTGGTTTTTGCTTTTAAACTAGGCCTGCCACGTTTGAGTCTTGGAGCTGTGTTTGATATACTCCTTTGCCATTATACTACTTTCCTCTGCTTAAAAAGAACAGTCAGTGCCTGATTTTTAATAAAGTTTTTGTTTCCATTGCCCTCTCCAGAACATTTTATTCAGTGCTCTTTTTCTTTTCTGAAGTCCTCTTAGAATAATTTGTGTTACCTAGAACAAAAACCCCACATTTGGGTGTCAGGCAGCCTGGAGTCGTAACATCAGTTGTGCCAGTGACTGCGTCCTGCCTTGCCTTTTCATCACCTCTCTGAAAGCAGCAATAAAAAGGTTTGCTGAAACATTCCACAGGTGTGAAGATGTTCTGAACATACGATAGGTAGGCTCGCGAGTGCTGTGAGCATGCTCACACTGTTGGGAAAACTATTTGATGCGAAACAGTTGGGTTTTTCCAGATTCTGTACTCATTAATGCTCTGTCATACTAGGTCTAATGTTTGTTTTCTGAAGAGTCAGAACATCAGGCAGATGTAGCTGTTTTTCTCCAGCTTGTATTCCAGTCCAGCAGGACAGCTGGGAAGGTTCAGGTGGTGTCAGCCCCTCTAGCCGGCAGACGAGCATCGCCCGTGTCCGCGCGCTGCTTTGCTCACTAGCTGCGGTGTCTTCGTTGCTATCACAGTGCAACTGGGTTTCCAGGAGTTACTCTATTTGAATGGCAAGCTTGAATCATACTCGGGCCGTCACATATCTCTGTAGAAAAGAGCAGGGATTTAACCATTAGAAAAAGAAGCGTGACTCCTGTTGTTGTTTCTGTTTTCTCAGCAGCGTTTCTCTGCTTTTCCGAACGCGGGATGCTGGCATTGGCTTGGAGAACTTACCGACAAGCTTTCAACTCTTTATTCTAAACCACGTTAATGGTGCTCAGGGAAGCGTCGGCTGCGAGTGTGGGTTCTCTTTTGGCACCTCTGTGAAAAAAATTAGATGATATAAAAGCAGCTCAATATCAGAAGTTATCTGGGACAAAACGTCTGTCTTTGAAGAGGTCTAAAGCTTTTCGTTTAACCTTTTTCTATTTCTGTGATTTCCCGAAGGCAGCTGGAGGGGCGAGGCGAGCGCCGAGGGCTGGGGGTGCGAGGCGGGGACCCCGCGGCCGCCCTGCCGGTTACGCAGCTCTCGGCAGCACCTCGCGCTCGGACCTTCGGCGTTAACCTCGAATCGCCGCGGCTGCTCCGCGCGTCACAAAATGTCGGGCTCTACCGCCCCCGCTCCTGCCGCGCCGCCCGTGCCCTTCCGCGCCGGGCCGCAGCGCGGCCGTATCCCTGCGCCGCCCCCTCAGCGCCGGGCCCGGGTGAGCGCGGACGGGCCGGGAGGGGCCCGCGGGCCCGGGTGAGCACGGGACGGGGCCCGCGGGGCCGGGTGAGCGCGGACGGGCCGGGAGGGGCCCGCGGGGCCGGGTGAGCGCGGACGGGCCGGGAGGGGCCCGCGGGGCCGGGTGAGCGCGGACGGGCCGGGAGGGGCCCGCGGGGCCGGGTGAGCGCGGGACGGGGCCCGCGGGGCGGGGAGGGGCCCGGTGGGGCCGGGTGAGCTCGGGGTGGGGCCGTGAAGTGCCCGCGGGGCGGGGCGGACCGTTGAGGGACCGACGAGGCCGGGCGGGGCCGTGAGGGGCCCGCAGGGCGGAGCGGAGCGGAGCCTTGAGGGGCCCTCGAGGCCGTGAGGGGCCGGGTGGGACCGTGAGGGGCCGGCGGGGCGGGGCCTCCCGGGGCAGGTCCCGCGGGCCTCGGTCCCCGGCGGCTGCGGAGGCAGCGCTGCGCCCCGCGGGGGCCGGGTGTGCGGGCTCCCCCGGGGCGCGGGGGCCGTGCGGGGCCGAGGCAGCGCTCAGAGCCGAGCGGCGGCCCTCGCCGGGGACGCGGGGGTCGCGCAGATGACACCAGACGCGAGGGTGTGTCGAAGCGGACCTCGCTGCTGTGTTTTGAAAGGGAGCGTGGCGACTGCTGGACCTGCGGGTTACGGTTCACTGGGACGTATCGCAGCAAGCTCCAGGTTAGAATAATTCCCAGAAACCTTTCTGATCCTGCGCCTGTCTGATTTTGAGGGGGTTAGCGATTACTTGCAAACCGACTTTTTGGCAGTTGTCGGTGGGAAGAGAAGGAATGCCGAATGCATGTGGTTATTGTTTCTGAAAACATTGATATCGAGCGTAAGGTTCTTTTATAGGCTGTAGGTACAGCTGAAGAATTGTTCTGGTTCCATTCAGCGCTAATTGTTTTCTGTCAGAGCGCAGGATGACTGACTACGTTTCTCGTAGTGATGAACCGAGCCGAGTAAAAAATGAACAGTATCTCAGGCTGTTTCTGTAGGACTCTCCTACTGTTCACATTTTGCTGTGAAGCATTCTTAGCAAGCAGCTCTTGATTCTGTGCTCACGCTGTGCTCCTCTGCCTTCGTTTCACGTAACTATTAGTACAAGATACAGCTTTTTCAAAAACAAAATTCAGAATCATGAAGCCTCACCTTGCTTGTATCTTGTGCACACAGTTGTAGTCAACTGTTAAAGAATGCAGCAGGTAAGACTAACAGCTTCTTGGCAGCACAGCGGGAGTGCTGTGCTCACTGCTAACTGAAGTTTTCCTTGGCTGTCAGTTGATGTGTTTTGCTGTAGTCTTCAGTCTCTGTAACTACAGTGCTCTGACAGCTCCATTCCTGCCTGTCGTCCCCTCCCAGCTCCAGATTTAGATTCCCATCTCGGTGTGTGTCCGTCTCCTGCTGCTCTCTGTATCAGTCTGGGTCCTTGCTTCTCCTTAGGCATAAAAACTACTGTTGCTTATTTCCTCTTCCACTCACTACCACTAGGAAAACAGTGAAGGGGTGCAGGGCTAGGACGGACCAGAATAACAGCCTTCCCAAGTTCCAGTAATTGGCTGTAGCTCCGTTCCCGTTTCCAGGCTGGCCCTCCGACTCCCAGTGCATCTCTCTTCCTCCTGACCCTGGCACCGAGCGTGCCAGAGCTTACCCTTTGGCCCCAGTTGCTGGATAAGCAGTAACTGTCTTTTACAGTACCTGTTTACTCTGTTGTGTCTGGTGTTGAGGCAAAAAATAATAAATGTGAACGGTGAACTTCTTAGCATAACTTAAATAACTAGAAAGTTGTTTTCCACAGCTCTAGGAACAAGTAGCCACTAGATGACCTTGTGTGTTGTACCACAGAATTGCAAGTTCACATTAGAAGTTTAGATCTGTTAATTCTAACAAGTCATTAATCCCTCATCTCATTGCTGTGATTAATCTCTAATTTAAGTTGAAGATAAAACAACGCTTAAATGAAAAATTGCTTCTGCATATGAGTTTTTAATTTTTTCTGGAGCATGTCTCCTATTAAGTCTGTTTCACTGATGAAATTGGAGAGATAAGTCTAACTGTTAATCTCTTTTTCAGATATTTTTGCTGAATGTAGATAAGATGGCAACATTAGTTCACACCTTGGCAGATCACAGTGATGATGTCAACTGCTGTGCCTTCTCATCATCGTGCCTGGCTACATGTTCCCTGGACAAAACAGTTCGCGTTTACTCTTTGAATGGCTTCTCTGAGCTCCCGTACTCACCTTTAAAACATCACACGTATGCTGTGCACTGCTGCTGCTTCTCCCCATCAGGACACGCTTTAGCGTCCTGCTCCACGGATGGCACCACCGTGGTCTGGGACACCCGGGATGGCCGAGTACTGGCAGTGCTGGAGCAGCCCGGCAGCAGTCCCGTCAGAGTCTGCAGGTTTTCTCCTGAGTCCACATATCTGGTGTCGGGGGCAGCAGATGGGAGTGTCGCTCTCTGGAATGCGCAGTCACTGAAGCTGTACAGGTGAGTGCCAGAGCTTGTCTGACAGCTTTGTTCACAGTGACTGTAATGTGAGTGGTATGATGTGCCAGGCCTGCGGCTGACACCGCTGGCGGGCAGCACAGAGAAATGGTTCACATTTGAGAGACTGGGAGACCATTAGTAGGAGAGAGAGAAGTGCTGAGGCTTTTGGGTTTTTTCCTAAAGTGAAGCTATTTTATGTTCATGGAAGTGTTTTTGTTGATTCATCATGAAATCGGAGTGCACTGCATGCTACATGCATCTGGTTTCCAAAGAGTGGGCCGACAAGCTGTAGCATGTAGGGCACAGACAGTGGTACTTGAGGGTGCTGCGTGCCTTATGTTAGGTTACATTACACATAGAGGGCTAATTATTTTATTGCAAGCTGTTTGCAGTCCAGGAAGGTCTTGGAAGTCTGATAGTAATTCAGAAGTCAAAGAGTTTGGAAACTTGATATGTCCTGAAGCGGTGGGGTTTCAGACATAATGATGACAGGAATACTGTAGCTGAGTCCATCAAGTTACTACAGCCAGCGTGTCCCCTGGATTTCCATAAGCATCCCAAGTGAGCACGTGGGCATTTTCAGTGATGTTGCACAGTTAAAGGCAACTTTAGGGTGGCCAGAGTCCTTCTCTGCGCCTCTGTATTGCAGTAAAGTCTTCAGGGTTGTGGTTGTGTGTGCTTGGACAAAACATTATTGATGGGTGAGCACAGCAACTGCACAACAGCTTTAACACTGAAAGATGAATTTGAGAGAATCGATGAAGTGTTTTGCTCAGGCTGAGGGAGACAAACTGGTTTGGTACTCCAGTCAAGCACGTTGCTGCTTTTGTGGCCTCTCTGCCCTTGCTTCCTGCAGCAAGGATTTAGATGGAAACTGCAAAGTTTTCATCATGATTGATAATAGCAATATCAAATCCCCTAACTCTGGAAAGCTGGCGATAAATGGAGTTCTCATGGTTTTTTGCTACCTCCTTGTTTTTAATGTGTATAGAGATGCTAATTTTTTTTTTTCAGAGAATAAAGAGGTTTTGGGAATTCCAGCCATTAGTGTTCTGAAGTCTAAGGGCTATTTATTTTGCGGTATTTCTGGCAAGGAGGTTCTTCTCTTACTCATAATTGTGTTTCCATTGTGAAAAGAGAAGAAAGCATTTGACACCCCCCCCACCCCCCCCCCCCCACCCTATCCCCATCAATTCTCTTTCAAAAGTGCTTTTCTGTGTGTTAATTTGCCAACAGTGGTCAGCTTAACTTTAGTTGTATCTGCGTTGGGGTCTCTCTGTATATATAATTCCAGCTGATGAGCTTTTTAAATTATGTTCATCATTTGTAATTGCAGACAGAGAAGCGCCTCTGTCCCATTTCCCTAAAAGTGAGGCAAAGACTGGTTAGAATTTATCAAGGTACTTAAACAATGTGCCAGGGGGGGTTAGTTAACCCTCTAGTGTCAGGCTGTGGTCCTCTGTCTCTTTTGCAGTGGCTGATCGTGTTGATACTAGGAGAGAAAATCGCTTTTCCCGTGCTCTTTGGCCCTGGACTGTACACATGGCTGGTGGTTACAGCAGAGCGTCAAGTGACGACTCCGCAGCTCAGCCATGGCAGCTGACTGCTCGTGTTGAGAAGTACAGTGGCTGTTGAAATTGTCTCTAGAAGCAATGTGAACAGCATGACAGCAAGTTAATGTATGCCTGTTCCTTACGAGTGTGCTGTGTTTCCTGTCCAGCTGTTCCAATGAATGTGCGTGGCACTGTTTGTTCTTGATTATGTTTTCCCAGCAAAATCCACACCTTTCTGGGTAAAGAAGGAAAGGTTCAAGTGGCCCTGAGGAAAGAGAATTGTACATACAAAACTGAGAAGCACTGTAGTGTATTTGATGGCATTCTTAATACTGGAATTGAGGGAGTCCGTGCTTTTTGAAGGTCCTGGGCCTGATTAGAAAGACTCTTGGGAAAGGTTATTGACTTCTCTTCTGTGGTGTTAAGTTTGACACCTCTGGAGTAAATGAGATTCCAGTCAGCAGCAAAGAGCGAGCGGCTTTTTTCAGAACACAGTGCCAGAATGAACAGGATGGGCAGTTCTGGCTGTGTGACTGTTGCTAATGGCTGTTCTTTTTTCCCTGCACCTAAAGATTCAGCTGTTCTCATGGGGCCAGGTCCAGTGTCCATTAAAAGGAGTGAGACGCTTTCTGTTGACTTCATGTTTCTGTCGGATAACACAAAGGATGTTAGGTTGACCTACTTCCTTCCCAAGGACTGACCACACTTCCATGTCTGCCAGGAATTTTATTTTTAGAATTATTTTAAGATTGTCAGTTCTACAAAGTGCTTTCCCTGATTTAGTTAAAATATAGAAATTATATTATGTAATTATTGTTATATAATGTATAAAGTATATATAAATATATAATCTAAAATATAAAGTATTAAATCTTAAATATAGAATATATTTTTTTCACATTGCTTTCTCTTGTGTAGGAGCAGACCAAAATTAACCCCATGTAATAGATTATGAAATATTCTACTCCATACCATATGGGACAGTAGGTGTTCTGCTTTACCTTTAAGAACAAAGCAGAGGCATTTTGGGAGTCTTTCTTCCTGTTTGTATACAAGTAAATCTGTGTTTTGATAGTTGAGTATTTGATTGCTAAAGTTATCCTGCCATAGAATTTCAGCCTTTCAAATGGTAAGTCCATGCAGACTGTCTTTAGTTTGAAAACTCTTCTCACTCAGTTAAAATAATTGCCATGGGTGCCATCTCAGATTTTCTCCCTGCGGTGAAGAGCAGGTCTTGTTTCCTGCAGCCCTGCTTATTTTGCATCTCTTCCCACACTCAGTGTGAACCTCTCTCCCTTTCGTTACACAGTTCCTAAATGCAACACTGTGGTTTATTGTCTCGGATTGCATTTCAGAGATTACTTCTTCAGAACATGGCTCATTCTCAATTCAAATCCATTGTACTCTTGCTTTTCAGATCTGGCAATGTTAAAGATGGTTCTTTGGTGGCCTGTGCATTTTCTCCTAATGGAAATTTCTTTGTCACTGGA
The DNA here is from genome assembly GCA_033459285.1 of Clamator glandarius. Taxonomy (NCBI): domain Eukaryota; kingdom Metazoa; phylum Chordata; class Aves; order Cuculiformes; family Cuculidae; genus Clamator; species Clamator glandarius. The sequence continues at coordinate 228,970 of JAUNZM010000361.1, forward strand.
TCATCGTGTGGTGATTTAACCATTTGGGATGATAAAATGAGATGCCTGTATAATGAAAAAGCACATGATCTTGGCGTTACCTGCTGTGATATTTCTTCAGAGCCAATTTCTGGTTAGTTACTTGACTCGTCAGGGAGGGAACATGGGGAAAAAAGTTATTTTATTTCTCTCTAGCTCTTGTTTTCTTATTCTTTTTGTCATCAGTGCTTGAGATACAAATGACATTGGGAAGAGCTCTAGAGTTTTAGAACATTCTGAGTATTCTTACGTGAAGTTTGTACTCAGGTTGATGAGAAGGAATGCACTAGATAGATCAACAAATGAGGCGGTTAGCATGCTTATGAGTAGTTAATGATCCTGTCAAGGTTTTGGAAAATATTAGGATCAGGGCTTTGGAAAATTGTAAAAGTGAGGAAACTCATGAGATAAAGGCATCTTGATAGCAACAGCAGAAGTTGCATATGCAGGCAAGGTGAAACGGTAAAATTCTTCCACCCCTTCCCACAGGCAGGAGTGTGCACCCCTCGCACCCACTGATGGCATAGAGAGAGGAGCAGAACAGTCCTGAGACTGTGCCCGCACTGCTCTGTGGTTACAGACACTTCCCAGTGTTACTCCAGTGCTTCTATCACAGATCTGTGGAAACAAACTCTGTCCCAGCCCAAACCAATACAGTTATGTCCCAACACAGACTGGTGTGAGAATGCTGAAAAGCTGTGTGCCCAGGCTTACACAGCCTGTGTGTAGTGGGAGGGAACATCTGCATCGTCAAGAAAAAACTCCGTTCGAAGTATCCTGGTAGGAGTTAATTGCAGCGCAGGAAAGTGTCTCTGCTGAACAGCCAAATATTTGGAATGCTGAAATATTTGTAATGCTGAAATGTTTGGAATGCTGAAATATTTGAGTCTGAAAAGCTGAAGGGTTGATCTGTGTAAATTTTTGTCAGGTGGAAGTATTTAATAGAGTTAGGAAATCATGGAGTTGTCTGCTTTTGGTTGAGGCTGGGAAGTTGAGCAGAACTGTCGGGTACTGGAAGTAGTGCTGTAACTTGTCTCAACACCCCTGTAGATCGACTTTTGTGCTTTCCATGTGCTATGGAGACAAAGCAGTCTCCGTAGAGAGATATCGGCTTCTGTTTTCAGAGTGTGCATGAGCTGCTCTGCCAAAGGTAGCAGGAGTCTTTCAGTGCTGAACACAGCAAGCAATACTGCTGTTTGCGCACTGCTTTGTCTAAGAAAGGGATACAGAGCAGGAAGGAAACAGGAGAAACAAGCGGGGAAGAAAGTCAGGCAGAAGCATGAGAAAGCTGAGGAAGCAGGATGTGAGCATATCCTTCAGTCCAGAGCATTAGTGACTGACGTCACATCACTCAGCTCTGTCCACCAAGAGGTGTAGGGCCAGTACTGAACCAATCTGTCACAATAGAAAGGGAATTCATCTTTAAATAACACATCTAGATCTTTCTTGGTGAAAATCCTGCCCCAAAACCCCATTGTGAGCTAAGAGTTGCACCTGAGGGCAAAGGCACGCAGTGAAGCTGAGACAGGTCAAAGGGTTTCCACCGCTCCCTCTCCTATAAAGTTTATTCTCTTGCTTTAGGAAAGTGTGTTACCAGCCCTTCACCTTTCTGCTGACTGAGAGACAAACAGGCAAGAAAGCAAGCATTTCCCATGCTGTGGAGCTGTTTAGCTGATGTATGATCGTTCTGGATTTTATTTAAGCCATACGTTACTGAACGTTAACATTTTCCTTTTTGCATGTTGCTATTTAATCACCAAGGTTTGAAGCTTCTGGGATTATTGGCAGATTTAACATATTACAAAACTCATACTAGTAGTGCTTATCCAGTACAATTAAAGATGGTTTGTTTACCTGCTAAATACAGAGCAAAATGAGAACCAGAGTGTCTGCTTGGTTCTCTGTGCTTTAGACTGGTCGGTGACTTTCCTGCCTTTGAAGTGGGTTCAGTTAGAGCTGCAGAGGAGATCATCAGATCTGGAGCAGCTGTGATGCCGTGTGGGCTTTCCCACCCGGCCGTGAGATTCAGTGCTGCCCTGCTCCTGAATAAGTTGGTGCCCAGTGATACTGGGGAAAATTGGCAGGTCTTGCTGAAGCTTTCCCAAGGCCCTCAGGGGCAGGCGTCGTCATCCTCCTCCAGGCCATCCCAGAGCTCTGTCCATATAGCGCTGCAGTACCCCCTTAACACACTGGGAACTTCTGAAACAGGGTCAGAGTGTGTGCAGCATGGCAGAATCCTCAGTTGGACCATGTTCTGAACAAGCATGCTCTTAGTTACCGAGAAACATGTGGTTTTACATTATGGTAGCTAACATGCTACTCGTTTGTCTATAAGAGAGCAAAACCAATGCACTTAATTTTTGGCAGATGTGAGGTCAGCCCTAAGATCTGCCGCAGTTACAGTAACTCTGGTTGTTCCTGTCTTTGCAAGGATTTTGTTGTTACCACCATATGAAATTAAAATACACTTAATGTGGTGGAAAAGATGGAGGTAAAATCTCTGGGGTTATGTTGTAAGCCACTTGACAGCAAGTGTTTTGACATTTCTGGCAACTGTAGAGCTGGAAAGGTGAATTCTTAAAAGGTCTGTTATGATTTTCTGATTTCCAGCCTTAATCCTGGTGATCCTTGTGGGAATTCTAAGCTTTGGCGGTGGCAGAAGTGATGTCATGGAAGGATTGTGATGTGACTTGTATCAGGCTGGTGTGCCAGCTTTGTGAGTGGAGGAGCAGAACTGATTTGGCACAGGACTTCAGAATTAAAGAAAAAAAGTAGATAATGGGCTGAAACCTGTAATTTTGAACCTGATAATTCAGAAAAGTACATCTCCACGTAATAGGGAGAGATGTACAACTGTGACTGTAGTGTTTCACCTGCAGTGCAGTATTTCTTTAGATATTGGCTGGACTGCAGTCATGAAATGTCACGTAGTTTATAAAAATGAAAAGCTGAACATCTAAAATTATGGAAATAGCCTGTCAGATACTCTCAGATGTTGTATGTACACCTGTGGTTAAGTTTGAGAATTGCTGAGCTGCAGGAGAAAAGGATATAACTGCATAATTCAGATTTTAAAAGACTTTAAAAGACTTTTTAAAAGATTGGTAAAAAGACAGCTTTTAAAAGACTCTGTTGCAGATTGAGGAATCAAACATTTACCATCAAGAAAACTTGAAATAGGAGCCACATTCTAGTCTTTACCTACTTGCTCAGGAAGCAGTATAACAGGGATACGTATTGTTTTACTTCTAAATGGTTTTAGGACTTCTGCGATTATTTTTATTAACAATTATTATTTTACAAGTAGTGCCGAGATTAAGGTACTTTATCACATTCCAGGGTAGGAGTGCAGATGTAGCTTGCTGATATTTGCAAAGCTCCTGATACCCATTAATTTATTTGTATTTTGTCAGGTAGTGAACATGGATTCAGACACTTCCAGATGGCTTCCTGTGGTCAAGATAACCAGATCAAACTCTGGCTTATTTTCTCTGCAGATTCCTTAGGTGTGTATCACTATTTTTTTTTTGATTCATACTCCGGTATCTTAAGTCTTTAGTGACAATTTACATCCAAGATGGGATTCATATGGCTGTCACAGATTCACAGCCCAACTAACCATGAGTCACAAATTTTAATTGTTAGCAGCACAGCAGTAAGGCTTGTGTTAGACCAGTAAGGCACACAGCACTTTGTAACACCGGGCCCTGCAGGTTTTATTTAGTGATAATTGCAACAGTAAAGATTTAAAAAACATTTCCTTCCATTCCCTCAAGCTTCATGCTATGATGAACATTTGTTTGTGGTGAGCATTTTTGTCTTGGTAACTGGTGACATTTCTACGGAGGCCTTTGAGCGGGCTGATAGGGTGAACCCTCTTGATCTGCCAGGCCAGGGGGGAGGTTTCCTTTCACCTTTCAGTGCTTCTTGGCCCTTGAGCAGAAGCAGGAGAAGTGGAAACAGCACTGACCCCTGCTAGCGCTGCACTGCAGGTGTGTGACTGTGATGTAGAGACAGGGCAGGTGGCCAAAACTATTTTCAGTGGGTGGGTTTTGTAACCTCCATTAGAGAGAAGTCTGTAAGGATGAATATTGTGTGTATAGACATGTTTAATTATCTAAAATTCTGTTATACATACTAAGGCTACAAAGTGAGAGTGTCAGAGATGTTAAAATTGCTATCTTTTGTCCCCTTTCGTGCAGACTGTATGTCAGAGTCAGATCTTTGGTGCAGCTTTATGCTTCTAAAAGCAGCTTGTCCCATACTTTGTAAAATATGCCCTTATGTAATAATTTACTTTTTGTGGTTTTAGGTGTTGAATTAAAATACCAGTGCACTTTGAATGGACATTCTGCCCCAGTTCTCTCATGTGCGTTTTCCTGTGATGGGCAGATGTTGGTTTCGGGGTAAGCACTGCTCCCTCTATCTGGCTTTGTGGATAGTAAGGTTTCAGGTAGTACTAGAAGTGTTGGGAGGAGATAATGGGGAGCTGGATTCTGTGCATCTGCTGTACGGACACTGCTCTGATGACCCAAAGTGTAATGGATATGGCACAGGCATTGGGAACCTGTAGGGCCCATTCGCATAAGGACTGCATGAATCCTCCACAGCAGAAAGTCTTATGGAAGGGCAGAGGTCTTGTGTTTTGCTGCTGTTCCTTACATCATGATGGATGTGAAGATGTTCAAAGGTGGGCATAGGTACAGGGGATTTAGGTAGCTAAGCTTTTTGTAAAGTGTGTTCAGGAATCCATCTGATCCGATTTTCTTTGTGGAAAAGGTTTTTTTTTTCCTCTGCTTAATTAAAACCAGTTCCCTTTCTCCTCCTGCATCATTTTAATGCTGATGTGTTTCTTTAAAAGGTCTGTGGACAAGCATGTCATAATATATAAAACGGTAAGTGCTGCATGGTTCAAGGTTGTTCACTGATTGTTGTCTTTAAACACCAGCACTGCTGCTGTGGTGTCTCATGAATGTGGAGAAATAGTGAAAAGTAGAAATGATGTAAACCGCAAATATGTACCAGGTGTCTGGGGATGAAGGAGTGTGAAAAAAAAATCTCTCTTGTGAATCAATGAATATTTCTCACTTTCTATTGATATTTCTTTCAGGGGTTTGGGATTTGTTTTTTCTGCAGCAGAGTATTATTCAACAAATTCCATGCTTTGTTATCTTCATATTGAAGCAGAAAGAATTTTTTATCTTAAATATATCCTAGCTTCCAAAGCAAGGAGGACTGTAGCTTTTGACATAAAATTGGGAATGGTGATCATAGAAATTCTTTAATGAATTATATATAAAGTGTACATGAAGTAGAAGCATCATAAAGAAGTCATGAAACTTTTTATGTTAACATATTGTTTGGGCATTTTCTGTAACACTGTTATTGCATCCTTTGCGCTTCATCTGTAAGTGTTGTTCACCTTTAGTGCTTTGTAAATTATAAATAATTATTTTGCTGAAAATGAGGGATGAACAGATTTTAAGAGGCTTCAGCTTGCTGTTGTACTGATACCATTGTTCAATTAGGGTTAAAGTTTTTTACCAAAGTCACTGATTTGGTTCCTCCCCAGTTTGGGGCCCATTTACTTTAATGGTTTGACACACAGACAGATACAGAAGTCCTCAAGGTTCCTGGAACCCTGGAAAACCAAAGAATGCAGAAGACTGCAGCATAATTATTTCTTAATGCTGTTTGTCAGCATTTGGGGCCTTAGGTTTACCCAAATGGGGCAATAACTTTAGTAGCTGTTGGGGAGCAGTGGGGACAACAACTCTTCTGGAGGAGGGACATTTCTGCCTGAAATGGGGTGCTTTCCTCAGAAAACTGGGGTGCACACACTTCAATGAGTGAATCACAATAACCTTGCTCTTTGTCTTTCCAACTTGTCTGTCCTTGGCAAAAAAGTAGCATCTTTCATAAGAAGGAAAATCTTTCCAGTCATGAGTTAAAAATGTGGGAATTTGGGAGACTGTTCTAAAAAATTTAAAATCACAAACATTCTTTCACAGAGCACCGGCAGTACCCTTCATACTATGTCTCAGCATACCAGGTAGGAATTCAGTGTGATTGTTCTGCTTTACTGTTTATAAATAAAGTAATTAAATACTTTTTTTGGTGTTTTTTCACACATTACTTTTTTTATTTGCAGATATGTTACAACTTGTGTGTTTGCACCATGTAGTCCCTTACTTGCCACTGGTTCAATGGATAAAACTGTGAACATATGGCAGATTGACCTTATGCAGCCCTGTGCAGGTTGGTGTGGGAGGTATTTATCATCTAGCCTTACGTTTAAACACAGTAATGTTGAAAACCTTTTGAAGATGCAAAAACCCTGCTTTTTTTTCGCATGCACTTAGTTTGTAACATCAGGATTTTATGTGCACATTATTTATCTTTTCTCTGAACTGATGTTGTTGGTGTCCTGCAGAGGCATTCTCTGTGTGGTCTTTAAAGAAAGGATATACAACAAGTATTTTAATTTTATTAATCTGCTGTATTGTCTTTCCTGATACTCACCATTTCTTACTGTCTGTGCAGCACTTAAGAGATTAGTAGTATTCCCAGAGCGCTAAAAGACCTTTTGGACAGGTGCCATTGTTGATGAGTTAAACGCAAAATAATATAGTTGCAAGCATAATTGTCAACAAAAAATACAGCTTAATCAGTTGTTATAGGTGAAAACCCAGGATAATTAATGTTAAAAATAAATCAGCATCTAAACTATGTGGAACAAGTTACATAGGCCTGTGTTCAAAGCACAGAGTCCGTCTGCTGTTCTGAGGGGCGAAACCTGGTTTCAACGTCTGCTGCTTTTTAGTTCAGTTCACATATGATGGAAATATAGGCATCTGAGAGCTAAATTCCTCTGAAATTTGGAAATGGATAGGTAAGAGACAAACCCAAATTCTTGCCCCCCTGCTGACGTACCATCTGATGAACATTTCTTTGATTAGATATAGGGGGACATATAGTCCTGAGAGCACTTAAAAACCAGCGTTTGTTGCTGCCATTGTTCTTAGAACAGGGGCGTTTCATTGCTGGATTTTTGGAGGGGAAGGAGGAGACGCTGTTTGGGAGGTTTTTAACTGCGTTTTATCTTTCATTTCCAAAGGAAATACTCTAGAAAAGGAATCTGAGGTGGCCGTTGAGGACTGGTCAGAGGATGATGTTTCAGCCTGGCTTCGTGCACAAGACTTAGAAGACTTTGTTGGGCTTTTCAAGAAGAATAACATTGACGGCAAGGAGCTGCTGAGTCTTAACAGAGAAAGCCTGACTAACGAATTGAAAATAGGTAAGAGTGCAGCAATCCAAGTAATTTTTATTCTCTAGAGTACGTGTGAAATGTTGTCATCGAGGCAGTTGGCAGTTTCTTACGTGGAAGGGTTTTTCTTTCCCTGAAATGCATTTTTATTTTATTACCAGGGCTGTTAAAATCCCCTAATTTCACAGTATCTACAGTACTCTTTTTTTTTTTTTCTTTCATAAAACATGCTTCCACCAGCAGTGCCATGTCACGTGGTCTCACCTGCTTTTGTTTCTATTTTCCTTTTTAGATCCGGTATCATTAGGCTGTGGGAAAGGAATTTCAGCTGTTGTATATGCTTAATGATTCTGACTTTGGTAAACAGGGCACTGTAGTTTTTCGTATCAGTCTGCAGAAGCTGCCTGGCACTCTGCTGATGGAGTGGAGCAGTTGCTTGGGCTTGGATTGGTTTGGGGATCTGTTTGGCAGAGCAACTTGTGAAATCTCTCTCACTTGATCTCCCTGCCTGTGTCGCTGGTTGAAGTGTGGACTCTGGAGGAACACCCCTTGTTACCGTTGCCCGTTTGGATGTGGAGTCATTGTCTCTTTGGACACGGCTGTGGCTGGGCCCCCTGTGGGTTTTTCTGCATGTGCTGATGGTGGGAGGCGGAGCCATGGTGCCTTGTCCATGACTGCTCATCAACGCCAGCCCTGCCCTCTGTGCGTGTCTCTGCTGCATTTCACGTATGGGTAACTTTTCAGAGTCGCTGGGCCTGCGCAGGAAAGTCCTCCAGAAAATCGAAGACCTGAGGATGAAAACGCTCTCTGTTGCTGTCCCTGTCCCCGATGAGTTCCTGTGCCCTATAACGCGGGAGCTCATGAAGGATCCCGTCATCGCAGCAGGTACATCTTTAGGTGATGCTGACTAAAGTGAACAACTGAAGGGTACAGATGGGGGTGGGAACACAAACACGGGCACATCTCACCAGTGGTAGAAAGGCAAACTACTCTAAATAGCTGTTGCAACCAAAGAGAACTGTGGTAAATGTTTAATTTGCCAAATTACATCTCTGGTATGGAGAACCATACTGTGCCAAGCAATTCGCCTTGTGTCAGCTCTGCCGATGAGGCTGTACATATCATTTTTTAATTCAGTGTTGCTTCTTTTATGTGCTTACGCAAACATAATTCCAAGCCTAACTACAGCAGTGTTTGTGCCAAATGGAATTGTGCATGCAGGGTGGGGGTGTCAGGCTCATGGTGACTCGGTGCGCTGTGTGTGGGGCACTGAGAGGTTTGTACACTGCGATGCGCCACAGCAGGTGATGTTGTGCAGCTGACCACGTTAGGAAGAATTCACTTTTTATTGTTCTGATGCTGGGGCAGGGGAATGTGATTACCTGACAACCAGCATGGTTTGATGCTCTGTGAACAGTGACCGACTGCCTGCAGTTCTGGGTCATCAGGCCAGACTCTGGAGAATTAAAAGGTTCCAAGTATGAGAACATGCAGTAACTATGGTGGGCACTGCACTGAACGGGGCTGGAGCTCCTGACCAGCAGCAGCAGGACAGCCCTGCATGTCCCTTTTAATGTAATTTTGAAATAAGGATCCATGGTTTTAGAACAGGATTGTTTTTTTGAAAAGCTGAATGTGACTGCCCAGCACACTCTATGCGTGTATTGCCAAACCTATCAGGCAGCCTTAAGAGAAACTGCTCTGGGGGAGGCTCCAGGCACAGTGCAGCTGACTGACAGATGTGCAGTGCGTTCCCACACAGCTGGCATGGGTTAGTCTGCCAAGGGCAGGGATCAGTTAAAAGCTGAACCACATGCTCTCAATGCTGCTGTGTAGTTTATTGGAATACAGCTCTTGTGGAATTTGGAACAGGTATTTGTGTCTATGGAAAAGGTTTCACAGTGCACGTGGTCTTTCCTGATCTCAGTTTTCCTTTTCGGGAAAACTTTCCCCTCCCTTAATCTTAACAGCTAAAAGCCCATGCAGTATAACAGTGCCGAGCAGCTGCAGCATTGGCTTTTGGTGGTGGTATCTTTCCAGATGGCTACTCCTACGAAAGAGAAGCAATGGAAAACTGGCTCAGCAATAAAAGACGATCAAGCCCCATGACGAATCTCCCTCTGCCATCTCCTCTCCTCACACCAAACAGGACTCTCAAAATGGCCATCAGCCGCTGGCTTGAGACGCAGCAGAAGCAGAGCTAAACCACTTCTGTTTGAAGTTGTTGGTTAAAATTAACTGAAATGAAATCATATGCAGCTGCAGGAAAGCATCATACTAGAAACACTTGGAAAGAAAACATTGTACTTCTGCTCTTTCCTATGTCTGTCAAACCAAGGTTTGTTAGAAAGAGAATCCTTGCTGCCGGGAGCTCCCAGCACATTATGGCTAACCTGCTGGTGATTTCACCTTGTGCGGTTTCTGTGTAAGAAATGTATTCAGAGTCTGCTCTTCAAATAAGGTTCTGTTAACATTTTCACTACAGGTACAAGTTTTGAGTCTTGATTTTTGCCAAGTCGGTTCTTCAGAAGAGAGGAAATAACAGCAGAGTAAATAATCTCTATTTCTTTTTCTAATTTCAAAACAATGCCATGTCCTTCCCTGTTCCCCATCACTGACCAGGCAGTGGAAAGCTGGGCAAGTTTCTCCTGTGAGCGCAGCTCACCCTATAGGTATATTAAGAATCTTTATTTTGTATGCAAAAATACAGTAGCTGTGCAAAAATAGAACTACAGGGCAAGGCTGGTACAGGGCTTGTACAAATACCAAAGGAACAGTAAACAATAAATAAGCGAAAGCGTAACAACGCGAACTCAGAAAGGGTTTGTAAAGATGGGTACAGCTGTTCCCAACGTACAGAACCCACTGTGAGCTGACAGCGATGGGAAGTGACTGTGTAACCTGACCCCTCTGACCCAACGGCTCTTTTATTTTCCAAACATTCTTGCCGCTATAAAGCCTCTGGAACTTCCCACCTCATCCTGCCCTGAAGCGGCACATTTACCTCTCCTCACACTTCTATATTCACTCCCATCTCCTGCATTTCCCATAGAAACACTTACCGACCGTTCCATCGCTGTACTTCCCTTACCAATAAACAATAAACATTTGCTCTAAGATAGCACCCAAAGGCGATTGGATAAACTAGATAAAGTGCGAGTATTGTTTATATGCCATAACATTGTGTTCCTCAGTGCAATAACCAATATGGTCAGAGCCTCTTGATACACATGCAAATGTCACCGGTCCTTTTACTTGACTGCTTCTAGTTACTAAAAATAGTTGTATTTACATGGCAAAACGTGGCCTCTTACTGTTCACTCGTACACACATTCTGTAGGCTTCCTAAATGTACAACATGCAACCCAGATTAGGTCCCACTAGAAAAGTGATAAAATACTATAATCTTTGATTTAGAAAGGCATCCGATGCAGATCCAAGTGTTACACAGCAGGAATCTCAATACTGCTCTGAGAAGTAAGCACTTCAGCATCACAGAGGCACGACTGTCGTGTTTGTGGGGAGACGTGATCTAACCAGAAGCTGGGATTAAAGCTCTACATACAGGAAAGTCCTACTTACTTAATGGTAGGATATGGTGGGAAGGGTTTCTGTGCCGGAGGGTCGATGGTCCTGATGGGCACTCTCTGTGCAGATTTGCTATTCCAGTTACTCTACCTGCCCTGTGCTTGCAGGAACGGTTCAAAGTGGTAGTATCCCATTAGGGACTGGCCAACAGGGACGTGAACTGACAGAGGACCTGCCGATCTGTATTCCGGATGGAAGGGATGCCCTAGGATGCTCTGTGCTAAGGTTTACAACCTGGTGATACACAAAATGGTATTTATACATTGGATTCAATGAACGATCGCTTTGGCTTTGCAGATGGGATGGGACCGATGTCCTTACTGATGTGAGGCTGCTGGTTTGATGCTGCCTCCAGGTGTAAACGGGAAGGATGTTTGGGTGCTCTGTGGTCCTGGCAGTGGCACTGGAGCTCCTCGCGTTCCTTGGCTTGCACGCCGTTCTGGCTGCCGTCCCCTGGGGCAGCCCCAGCAGAGACAGGCTTAGTCTGGTAGTGTTTGATTGAGAACTGCTCAAACCCTGAGGACTGAGTGCCCCGGGAGGCAGCGTTTGCTGGTGCTCCATCCAGTGCCTGAGAGTGCCACGTGCGGCTGGACGGAGTGCTTTGCTGCTGAAACCGCGCAGTCTTATCCATGATCCCCATAAACGGGGTGTTGCGAGGTCTGTGTTCAACAATAGCACCCTGAGCTGGACTGATGTTGCTCTCCTTCAGTCGAACGTCTGGGCCCAGCCCCTTCACACTGTCCAGAAAAACACTGCCTGGAGTTAAGCTGCCGGTTGAGCTGGCAGGAATCATGGTGCTGGCTGGAGAACTGGAGGAGACACCACTGGTTACAAGACTTTGTTGCCTTGCTTCACTGAAATTCCCTGCAGCTTTAGACTTACTTGGAAAAGAATGGGAAGAGAGATTCTCACTCTGCTGAGACTGGGAACTGTGAGACTTCTCGTTGTAGAGCTCAGAACCAAGGCCTGTGGAAGTGCTTCCAGATAATGTGCTGGTCCCACCCAAATGCTGAATTCTGGAGTGCCGGACTGGCAAGGGGCTTTGGGGAAGATGCTGGAAAGATGATTGTGCCTTTGTATTACACTGACTGCTTCCCAGTCTGGATCCGGGCTGGAGGGAGCTCAGGTGCTGGTTGGTTTTTACAATCTGAGCCTGCTTTGTTGGCTGCACAATCAAGCCTGGCTCTCGCAGGTATTTACTGCCTGCTCTGCTCTGAGGGGAGGCAGGTCTGGCTTTCTGCTGAATCCCATCTTGAAGGGCCCTGCTGTACGGGGCAGTAGCCAGGGAACACTGCGGCCTTTGTGGAGAGGGAACGGATTCATCGGGGTGTGGCTGTTCATCCTCCCTATCTTGAAGGCTAAAGTCCTCGTTTGCACCTTGTGCAATGCCCTCCTCTTCCTGATCAGAGCTGTTACCCTGTGATGGTGGCTGTGGAGGCTGCTGCTTCTGCTGCTGTGCTCTCTGGAACTGTCGGCATTCCTCCTCCACACGAGCCAGGAGCCGTTTGATCTCTGGGTTGCCAGGACACAGCTGTGCAGCCTCACGTAAGTCAGCGAGAGCAGCCGGTAGCTTTCTGTTCAGGGAGAAAACGTAAGCAATGCAAACATGGAGCAAGTTTGAGTCTCGGCGCTACCTGCTGCTCATCCACTTCTGCCACAGAAACACTCTGCTTTGTCACCTGCTACGGGGGGTGTCAGTAGAGCAACTGGATATTCTCTGACCCAGTAAAATTTCCCACAGTGAAAGCACAGACCCAGCCCTCAACCCATCCCCCCATATCCCAGCAGTATTTCCAGTACGGCACCAGCAGTCTGCTGGTGAATCCGCAACCTGACGCTTTGTTTCTCGAGCCCTTTACCGTTCTCTTCACCTTGCTGCATGATGCCTCACAGCTACTTCTTGTTGTGCTTGGACAAGACACCTTCCCTCTGCCCAGTCTCAAAAGGCACCTCTCCCTGCACAGCAGCCGTGCTGCTACAGCGCGCTGTTTGTCCAGCTTAAAGAGGTGGCACTTCCTCCCTCCCCTTGTTTTTACCTGGAACTGTTCATGATTCAACTTGCCTGGTCCTGCAAAAGCTCCCAGCTGCTCCGGGTAATAAACTCTGTGGCGCTGCAGTTCAGCACGCTGCCTTCTGCTGAGACATGTGCAGCAGCCATTACACCTTCCACTGGCATTATCCCTCTGCATATCAGTTTGTTACTTTCTGGACCGCCTAATCAAAACGTAAGTGTGTTTGGCTGCCTTTAACTGACAGAGAGACCGCCTACAGATGGGAAGTGCACAGGAGAAAGAACTTGTTCTTGGCAAATTCCAAATACAACTGGTGGAAGAGAAGAGCCACTGAGAGTATTGGGAAGACAAAAACATGTGTGCAGACAGATGCACGGACTTGCGATAGTACCTGCTGTTCCTCTTGGCTCTCGCTCGAGCGTAATAGGCTTCATAGGACTTGGGTTTCAGATCCAGTGCTTTGGTAGCAAACTCCTCGGCCATTCCAAAGTCCTAGGAGTGCAAACAAAGGTGCTGGTTATCCACACTGCCAAGAAGAGCCGCACGGTCTGTTCACGGTGGTGCCTCAGCAGGGCAGACAACTCATGCAAAGTCCCCTTTGTCAGCTGGCAAGAGCAGATACATTCTCAAAGACTGAGAACAGACCTCACCTTGTCTCTTGTCCAAGGGAAACTGACGCCGAGGTTACTAGAAAGCAATGCTAATGTAGGTAAGATACGGTTACTTTCAAACCAAAGATGTTAAGATTCAAGTTGCCCAGAAAGGTGGTGAAGCCCCATCCCTGGAAACATTCAAGGCCAGGCTGGGCTGCGAGCAACCTGAGCTGGAGATGTTCCTGCTCACTCCAGCGGGGTTGGACTTGATGGGCTTCAAAGGTCCCTTCCAACCCAAATCATTCTGGTTCCATGAAAATGCCAGATGAGGCAGCGCGTTTAACAGGATAAATGGTCACCTTGGGCAGCATGGTTTGAGAACGAGCTCGGAAGAAGGTCACGTAAAGACCCAGGAATTTAGACAAAAACAAGAGACAGTGGGAAGCGGGTTGGCCTAGTGCAGAGCTTGCTTTGCCCAGGTATGTGACACTTTTAGAAAACAATTGCACTGGATGTAATGGATTTGGTCTTCATTTTTAACAAGAACACAGAATCAGAGGTCAGTAAATTGCAGGTTAAACCAACGACTGGGATTAACGGGAGGCAGAGATGGCTGGGGGAAGGTTAAGGGTTCTGCTGAGCGCAGCGATGCAGGGTGGAAGCATTAACACCAAACCCCACCCAAACTGAGGTACCATGCAAGAGCAGAGCAGTGTGATGAACTTGAGCTTTGGATGTGAGGGGATACAGGTCAATTAGCAGGATGTCAGCGGGGGCTCATCTGTGGGATGTGGTGAGGGGGACGCACTGCCGGTCACACAGCCACTCTGCTGTTGGTCTGATGGAATGGAAAAAGCCCCTCTCCTCTGCGGAGGCATCGGGAGAGGCAGCTCTGGCACAGCGAGGAGAGGACTTTGAGTGCTGTACCAGGCAGCGGCAGAACTGCCCACACGTAGGCCTGGGCTCTGATGTTCAGATATCCTTCAAACGGAGCAGGTGCCAAGGACGATGTGAATGGCTGGGGAATTAAGGAGCTACTTTTTTGAAAGCAGAACAGTTCAGAAGCTCTGAACATTTGCTCTGATGATCACTTGGGTTCTCAGCAGCCACCTGGTACAAAGCAGCCACAGACACACAGGCAGCTGCAGCGGCAGGTTGTGCTGTGGGAGTGCTGGGACAAGTGCCACTCAGTCTCTTACAGGTACCAGGAACACCCAAATAACTGGATTACACAGGAACAGCTGTAAGGGATCCCCACGGCAACAAAGCCCAGGACCAGCATACATTGCAAAGGATTCTAAAGCAGCAAAATCGTGTGTCCCAGTGCAAACTCAGCAACTCTGAAGTCTGGGATTCCCAGTGCCAGAGCAGTGACAAATGAACAGCAGGAGCTTACGTTTGTTTTCCGGCGACATCGTGACAGGTTTAAGTACAACGAAACTCTCAGCTCATTGAAAGCTTTCATTTCTTCTCCAAATCCTTCCCTTGGAAACTTCCTCAAGGCGTACTGGTAGCGCTGGGCTGCTTCCTTCATCTTGCCTTTCTAAAATTTAGGGAACACAACCCTGTTCACAAACTGAATATTGCAGTACTATTGCAAAAAAAGCAGAATTTGTATTTGACACCTACGGACAAACACACTTCAAGGGGAAACACAGAGCCCTTTTGAAAAACAAACACACACCGTATGAATTACCCTTACGTGAAGACACAAGGGGAGCGATTCCATCTCAGCCAGAGGCTGCGCTTGTTTCTCAACTGATGCCTTTAATGGCATTTCACCAGGACATTTGCATTAACACAAACTGCCTGTACAGAAAAATTCACACACATGCGGTTCACGCAGGATTCACCTCCACAGTAAACTGAAGACCTGAGGCGGTTTTGCCAATACCACCAAAATCCTCCAAGAATGGTAGGAAAAGCCAATCTTTGAGGTGACCAGACAAGAAATGTTTCTCTTTATAAATACTTTACAAGTTAATTTACATTTAATTCCTTTTAACACACTGTGGTCAAAATTTACTGTGGAAACTGGCTGGGAAAGTAGTTTAAGGTTTGTCTTATTCTATTCAGCTGGAGAGCTGAGAAGTAATTAGTGCATACTGTGAGCACACCCAAATACGTGTTACTCTGCAAAATCACTGTCCATTTAAAACCCCCTGGCAAATGAATAAATAAAGCATATTGGAAAAGCTTTAGCAAGCTCAATGACACCACAGCTCCAGCACATCCATTCAGATCACTGCAGTACTACCACGCACTCTAAACCAGATACAAGTGGGAAATTCCGCCCCTGGTGGGAAAAGGTGTTGCTACCGAGTCCTGCTGAGTTACGCTGTGGTCTCGGAGTCCAGGCAGGGTTCAGGCTGTGGAGCAAACCAAGGAGGATCAAAGGAAAGGAACTGGTGCTGCAACACAGTGGCACCTGCTCCCTGGCCACCAGCACATGCCAGTCACCACAGCACTGGGAAGTGTGACTCTGCGGTTGGCAGAGCTGCCTGTGCAGCACAAAACCTGTTCTCCTGTAGGCTGGGAGACGTCCCGTGCTGAAAGGTACCTGAGCCCATTTCATGCAGCCAGAACGATGCTTAAAGCACACAGTGCTGTGTGGCACCAATGAAACAGCGTGGGTGTACCACACAGCTTACAAACCACACTCCAGTCCCTCTCCTGAGCAATAGATCACCACTATTAAAGAGAGTGTCATCTTCCTCATTACATCTTTAAACAGCACACAAAAGAGTATTACCCTGAAGAAAAGGATTTCCCAAAACATCACTTGACTCAACAAGGCAATTGCAACCAGCACCTGACATTCTGCATTCTCTTACACAACTGACTGCGACACACGTTCACAGAGCGACTTGCTCAACAGAGAGGAATGTACTTGGCTGTCTGGAAATGTTACTTCTCTGTTTTACACAGAAGTTTTCAGTGATTCTTCCCTGGGTTGTCACGATTTCTTGGTCTCATTCCCAACCCGAGAAGATATGCAAGCACGCATCTTGTTTGAACAGAAAAGGAGGGATAAAGAGCTTTAAACTGCTCTCAGACAGGAGTCCAGTTATAATGCACTGCTATCAAAAAAAAAAATTAAAAAATCTACCTACTTTGTACAGAATATTTCCTTCTTCCATCAGTTTCTGCAGCAGAATAAGGAGGATATCGGGTTTTGAGGTGGCCATTGCCCATGCTGCATTTCCTGCAAGTTAAATTTTAAGGATCTCTGACAAAAGGGAAGAAAGTGTGTTTTGGTATCTACTCACATGAGAAAGCCTAATCCTGTTTCAGCAGATTTTCCACCTGCATGGAACTAATTCCTACTGGCGTGTGCACCCGTATTCCAGACGGGCACAGGCCCTTACTGCCCCCTGCTGCCCCACACAGCCAGCACCCAGCTGCTTCATGTCATCCCCCGGGCTAAAGCCGGTGCAGGACAGGAGAGCCACAGCTACGTTCAGGCATAAGGAAGGATCTGTATTTGATCACACTTAGTACCCACGTAATAATAAACAATGATTCAAAGGTTCCACAGGTCCAACAATTGCCAGACACGCACCTGCCCGCTGGTGACACCTGTATTTGGACACAAACTTTTTGCTCACCCTTTGCAAAAATGTATGATTCAATAATTTAGCAGATTGTTATTTAAATGTAATCTTTCTAAATCCAAATCTTTAAATAGCACCAGATTTAAGTAACACCAATAGTGTAATCATCATTTCCTTGTTTAAGTATAACATGACAGAGCAACAAAGTGAAAACTGACTTTTGTACAGAGGAGGGTGCTGGCCTCTTCTCCCAAGTGACAGGACGAGAGGGAATGGCCTCAAGCTCCACTAGGGGAGGTTTAGGCTGGACATTAGGAAAAAAATTTTCACAGAAAGGGTCACTGGGCACAGGAACAGGCTGCCCAGGGAGGGGGTTGATTCACCTTCCCAGGAGGGGTTTAAGGGACGGGTGGACGAGGTGCTGAGGGACATGGTTTAGCGTTTAATAGGAATGGTTGGACTCAATGATCCAGTGGGTCTCTTCCAACCTGGTTATTCTATGATTCTATGATTCCTTCAGGCTTCCTCATCAACATCCATCAGAGAAAGGAACATGACACAGTCACTTGTGTCTCCCCACTTCTGAAGCGACTCTGGAGGGTCGGCCCTTAGAGGAGAGAGACTGATTTCTTTTGAGCAGGTACCTGCAAACCATACAACCTGCACAAAGCCTGTGTGCACGTCAAGATTGGTTCATGTATGTATTTTACAAGCAGGGCAGGTATCGGGTGTTTCTCGTGCAGACAGGACCGCTTTACTGACCTAGTTTGGCTCCTTTTCTCAGCAGCATAACCACAACTGACGTGTTCCGGCACCCAATGGCTCTGTCCAGTGGCCGCATCCCACTGTGGTCAACATGCTCAATCGTTGCTCCTTTCTCTACCAAATACTGCACCTGTGGAAAGAAACATCACAAGCCATGTGACATCATGTTTGGTAGGCAAGGCAGAACAGTGAAATATTTAAGCCACCACCTAATCTTCCTTGTAATGTACTGGGGATACGCTCCAGAGAATGCTTTCTATTTACACATACACAGGTGGGGGAACAACATGTTTTGTGCTCAGGGCCCTCTGCAAGATGAGAAAGGTGTGGGTTTCCAGCAGGTCTCTCCCTCTCAGGCAAAGCACGCATGATACTATCACAGATGAGCAATGCCTTACGACAGAGAGGCAAAATCTTTCTGCATCTCATCTCTTCTGGCCATGTTCTGCTCCTTCCCACACCTGTCACTCAGGTCCCCTGTTCCACTCAGGCACCCAACTGCAGTAACCCATGCAGGTCCCCTCGATGGGTTTGCAGAGGCCGAACACAGAGATTTCTCTTTTGTGTTCTGCAGACTTTTTTTTTTTTTAGTGCCAGTTTATCCAACACAGATACTTTTCATTGGGATTTAAACCACTGACAATGAAGTAGAACAGCATGCTGTAAAACAACAGCGTAATGCCGGACATCTGTCACAACTGCCTTGGAGCTAAAACCTCATCCAGAAAAGGCTTTTCTGTGTAAAGGCTGGCACTGCAGTCGCACTGCCAGCAGCGCATGCATCTTGGCTCCTCCCTCCAACCGCCTTTCTGGTCTGGTTGGCAAGCGCTTTTCTAAGCTTTGTTATGTATTATGTGGAGTGGAGGGAGCTGGCCTCTTCTGCCAAGTGACAGGGGACAGGAGAGAGGGAACAGCCTCAAGCTCCGCCAGGGGAGATTCAGGCTTCAGATAAGGAAAAAATTCTTCTGGAAAGGGTCGGAAAGGGTGGTTAGGCACTGGAACAGTCTGCCTAGGGAGGTGGTTGACTCGCCTTCCCTGGAGGTGTTTAAGGTGAGGGTGGATGAGGTACTTAGGGGCATGGGTTAGAGATTGGTGGGAATGGTTGGACTCAGTGATCCGGTGGGTCTCTTCCAACCTGGTTATTCTATGATTCTGTGAAAATCAAGCACATGCTTTGTTTTTCTGCCGTTCTGCTGCTTACAATATCAGCGTCGCCGTAAAAGGCTGCCAGGTCGAGAGGTGTTCGTCCGTTTTTGTCTGTCTGATCAGTTGCTGCACCTTTCTCAACTAAATACTGCACCACTTCCCTGTGGCCTTTCAGACAGGCCCAGCTCAAAGCTGTCAGCCCCTCCTTGTCCAGAGACGACATAGCAGCACCTGTAAAATGAAATAACTTTGTGATGAAGATGTCCTGTTTAATAGGCAAAGCTACCTAATGCACTCAGCTGCCGGCTCTGGTACAGCTGCGCAGCCCTGAACCACTGTCATTCCCTACCTTCAGAAAGCAGAAATTCCACTGTGCTCAGATGTCCTTCACAAGAAGCCACCATAAGTGGAGTTCGGCCTTGCTTGTCACTTATGTTCACATCAGATCCATGCTCCACTAGAAGCCTGGTGATCTGAAACAGGAAAGGGTGATTACAAATAAACTGGCAGGTGTACAGTTTAGCCATAATAGCACAAACTTCTAAAGAGGAGGACTAAGGTGTTATTTACAGCCATCACTGAGAAATCCTGTGCAGCTCAAGTTTTAACTGTTTGCCGTTGAGGGCCTTCTCCTGATAGGAGGGGCCAGTGCGAGGATGGCTCTGGACTGTAAGGCACAGAGGCAGGACAGAGGATCTGAAATTGCCTCTGCTCTTCCTACAGGAAATATCACATTTTTAACCCCATGCATTCTCTTTCAGGGATACGATAACTAAGGCTGCCACACAGCCGCTGGATTTTGGAATCCTTTGTATCACTTCAAATAACTTCAGAAGGTGCTTCTAAGCATGTCCTGAAGCTGCTGCAAATGGACACTAATTTATTCCAAGACCAGAATGGGAGGAATTCAGGACCAATTCCCAAAGGAACCCATATAACTCAAATACGTGTCTGACCTGCCACTGCCCCTGCCGGACGGCACAGAAAAGTGGAGGAATCCCCCTCCGATTGGCTCTTGTCACAGCTGCTCCGCGGTCAAGAAGGAACTCACAGACCTCCAGTTTTCCTCGTCCTGCAGCAGCTGTCAGGGCTAAATAAAGCACTGCCATCAACATCACCACATAGTTTTCCATCAAATTTGCAGAATCTTCAGTGGTTTTAAACTTGGCTGCTACACCAGATTTTCCTACCTATTTTCAGACTCAATAGATCAGTCACAATCAAAGCCAAAAACCCACAGACATGCTCTTGTACATAAAGAGATGATTCATAAGGAGAAAAACTGTATTGTGTGCATAGCTTGTCGGGTAAAAGGAAATTCTGGATGACCCCACCACCCTGAGGTAGGTTCCTAGCTCCTTTTTCATTCACCATTTTGTTCCTGACAAGAAAGCATCACCCTTTTCATCAGGCCCTTCCCAAAGGTGCAGACGACAGCAGTGCTGTGGTTCGGCAAAGGGGCTGTGACTCCAGTTTCAGCTTGTTCATTTGAGCCTCAGCAGTGATGTCACCAAACATCAGGTGTTTAGGTCTCTGCAGAAAGTCTGCGTCTCGGATATTTTAGCTTCATTTTGCGCTCATCAGAATTGTTTTCCCTGTTTTTCATAGTGAAGAAGACAGCAGATCATCCATCAACAGTTCCAGTTCCTGTGGGTTAGCCCTTGCTCGAGGGATTCCTGTGCATTTTCCAGTCCACAAGAGACAGCAAGTTCTAGTTCACCTTAAAAACCTGTTTTGAGCCAAACAGTGCGTGTTGTCACAAGCGAGCGTTCCTGACCCCTGCAGCGTTTCACCAGACGGGTACTGTGATCAGGGAGCGCTGCTTGGGACCAGCAGGGCAGCGTGGTGTCACGGACACTGGCGCTGGAGCCACCCAGCTCAGCAGAGCAGCAAACGTGTCCAGAGAGCAGTCAGAAAACTCCCGACAGGATCTTTATTTCAGACACTCATAAGATACCAATGACTTTCTGTCTCTGTTCACGATCTACAGCTTACCAGAAAGCAGGGCACCCCCCCGCATTCTGCACTGATGCGTGACTCTGCTCAGCACCAGGACACTGCAGCGCTACTGTAGGGTAGTATCTTCTCCTCTAGCTCACCGTTCTCCTGGCTTTACACTGCGACGCTCACTGAAATATGACAATGAAATATTTTCCACACCATGATTTTTTCCCCTCTTCCATTTTGCTCACATCATCTTATTGTGTGTTCTAAATGGAGCTTGAAATTAGAATGTTTCTTTGTGCTGTTCATATTGAAGCGCCATCGGCAATGTTAACATTGTCTGGCAAACAGGCTCACGCGCCGGCTTCTGTGGGAACCGGCAAAGGACCCGCTCCCCCATTTTCTTGATTCCAGTACCCGAGTACCCGGTATGTTTTAATGAGAAGTGGGTCATACGGAATTTCTTGTTACTTCTTTTTTAGCATTTTCAAACACGATGAAGTAGAATTCTTAACATTTCCAATGGCCGCTGACTTCAACTCCGGCACGAGTGGGGACTGGTGTTTGGGAACTCAGTGGATTTTGTTTGTGCACAGGAACAAAGAACACTTGCTCTCCAGTGTGAGAAGCAGCTTCGGACAGTCGCTCAAGAAACCTGCTCACTCTGCCTCTGCAATCCCAGCTGTTTAATGAAGCTGAGATGCTACTCCTGCAGTAAAACAGAAACCTCCAGCTGCACAGTTCACTGTCCTTAACAAAACGCTTGGCATTTCCCATACAAAGGCAAGTCCTTTCACCTACTGCCTAATGAGAACACAGGAGCATTTCCTGCAAACACAACTCCTCAAACAGCTAATCCGATGACATCCCACACTGAAGCTTGCAGCACTCCATTTCCAGTTTTCAATTTAATTCAGAAGTCAGTACATACAGTAATTTTATTATAAAATAACCTCCATACATGAGACGAGTACACTTAATAAGTTTAAACTTTCTACCTATAAACTACAGTTAATTATTAAAGCTGGTATTTTCCCATGACTTTTGCACCAGAAAATTAAATTTAAAAAATCAGAATTAAAACTTCTTACTTCTGAAATGAGCAGCATTAATTAGGGAAAACGCGAGAAAGGACGTACCTGTCTCTCCCCACAAGGCATCAGTGCCGTTGATGTCTACGCCATAGTCCTTCTCCATCGCCAAGATGTAGCAAACCACCTGCCGAAAGAGCGAGCAGGGATGCACTGTCACAAGCACATCAGCTGTCACTTGCAAGAAACAGCAGTGGGTAAAAGATGTAAAACCAGTGGGAGAGCTTCTCTAAGTGCACACGAATCAAAGGAAAGGAATGTTGTTTGTAATCCCTCAAAGCAAGCCCAGTACAGCTTTCAGTCCACCTCAACTATGACTGAACACTACTGCAAGCAGTCTAAAACCATCCCAGTGACTGCCTGCTAACTGGGTCGGGAGTTTACATGGGTACCACTGCGTGAGCTCCTGGGTGACCCACATGTGCCAGAATCATCAAGAGAAACAATGCCAAGAATAAAAATAGAGCATTCCAGTAAAGTGAGGAAATTCCATATTGTCTAAAACAAAGGGAAAAAACAGAATATTTGCACACATCTGGTAAAATGGAGATCCCTGTCTCACACTGTCAATACCTCAGCTGCTTTCCAAAATTTCTTCACACAATGCTTTAAGCACGCCCTGTTAGATGCCTGGTTTTGAGTTTAAGTTCATTTTTCCTGGTTTTGTTTTTATTTTATTACGGAAATCTTTGTTTTGTAACCACCTTCTAGTAAAATTTATTAAATAATCCCCTCCTCTAACAGCTCTTTTAAACAGATTTTCTAATGAGAGACAGGGTCACTGTGCCTGCAGTAAGAGGGTGAGGGAGCAGGGTCACACTGACAGAAGCGTTGGATGCCACAGGAAAAGGCAAAGGTAGGAAAGAAGAAAGGACATGGTTTCAGGCTGTATGAGAGGCGTGCATGCATTATGGAAATTCCTAAAATCTGAAATGCTAGAATATAATTTATTTAAAATTCATGAAACACACAGGTCTTTTCTAGCTAAGAAGAAATAAGCTTCTTCATTGTCCTAAAATAGAGAAAGACGGACACTTGCAGGGCAGAGCAACTCTACATGATTAATGTGATTTATTTTGCTGATATCCAGGAATTGACTGCTTTCATTGTACCCGCACAGAGTAAACAAGAACTGTTACGACAGTGAAGGAATTATCCATCACTTGAGTTAATCATAGCTTAGAATACTCAGATTTCCATTGTGAGGCAGCGATGGCTCATATGTCATACAATAAAGTCTCTGCATGTGGACATTTCTGTGTTTGACTCACGTAAACTGTAAAGATCAGATTCTTGATCTTACAGTAATTAAAAACAGATTTTAAAGAAGTGAATATTGAAATGGTTTTACTGAAGAGATTTCAGATTTCCACTTTTGGCACATCACTTACAATATGCGTACACCAAATCCCATCAGCCCAGTGTGATCTCTTTTCAAGCACTTTCACTCACTGATTGCTTTTATATTAAGGTTAAGATTTATTTTCTCAAGGAACAGGAGATGCACTTGTATTACCAAATATCTGCAGCACTTTGAGTATTTCTGATGTGTTTACTCTGAGTTTTCCTTTTGCTGAGTAACACTGTAATGCTGACAAACACTTCTTTTATTATGTAGAGGCACACAACCCGAGATTCCTGTCCTAGGTGACCTTAAGCTGAAGGCTGTAACTTGACTAGTGTGTCCAGTTAGAAAGCTAACACGTGTGGGGATGTGCAATATACCATTTGTTGTAGTACAAGATGATAAATTCAGCCTAATAAAGAAACACCCTGGGGTGGATCACTGACATGGAATGTCATCGTTGCCACTAGGGATTCAGGGGAACTTCCAAGAACAGAGAGGAACAATTAGACAGAAAATTACATATAAAGAAAGTCTGAAGCAGATGATATTGTTGGATAATTAAAGGCAGCATTTAGAACCGCTGCCAAGAATGCACACTACTTGAAATACCACAAGTTTCAACAGTTCTGCTTCCAAACCTCCTTTAAAAACAGCTGTGAGCACTGCTGTACAATTCTGATAAATCCAAACAGTTCTGGAAATACCTGAACTCCCAACTCACCTGACAGTGCCCCATGCTGGAAGCTGCTGTCAGAGCTTGTTGTAGTGCCTGGCTTTTTCTCAGCGAGTTTTGTTCCTGGGAAGGCGTTATCCAAACAACATTAAGCAAATATTCAAGGATCTCACAGTGCCCTCGCAGTGCACTGTGCACCAAAGCACACTGGCCCTTCTTGTCCACAGAGTCAGCCTGCATGGGGAAAGAATGTTCACAGTTCAAACATCTAGTGGATGACGAAACTAATCCTGGAAATAATTTCCTAGCTCATGAAGGACAAGAGGGGAGCAGTCAGTGTTGGGGTTACCAAGGGAAATCATGTTTAACCAACCTGACAGCCTTCTACAATTAGCTGGGGTTGTTCAGCCTGGAGAAGAGGAGGCTGAGGGGAGACCTTATTACTCTCTACAACTACCTGAAGGGAGGTTGTGGAGAGGAGGGAGCTCGCCTCGTCTCCCAAGTGACAGGGGACAGGACGAGAGGGAATGGCCTCAAGCTCCGCCAGGGGAGATTTAGGCTTGAGATTAGGAAAAAGTTCTTCACGGAGAGGGTGGTTAGGCATTGGAACGGTCTGCCAAGGGAGGTGGTTGAGTCACCGTCCCTGGAGGTGTTTAAGGTTAGGGTAGATGAGGGAATGGTTGGACTCGACGATCCAGTGGGTCTCTTCCAACCTGGTTATTCTGTGATTCTGTGACTGGCGTGGTGGACGAGGGAAGAGTTGTGGACTTTGTCTACCCTGACTTTAGTAAGACTTCTGATGCTGTGTCCTATAACATCGCCATGGACAAGCTGGTGAAGTACACAGCGAGCTGCACCCAAATCAGCTGAACGGAATGGTCAGAGGGGTGAGATCAGCACACATGGAAAAGGCCTCATGGAAGTATGTGTAGGGATGTCCTGGATTCCCTTGCTCTGCCCTAAGTCTGTGTGTGTTAAGTTTGCTTAGGCCTTTGCACGGCTTTTCTGGCTGCAAAGACTGTGATCCTGTTGCATCAACTTACCTTTGCACCTTTCTTGCAGAGCAGTGAAACTATGTTCATGTGACCCGCGGCTGCTGCGTAACTGAGTGCTGTCATCCCGTTTTCTGAAGTTCCATCAATAGCAGCTCCAAATTCCAGCAAAAGAGTGACCACTTCTTCATGTCCAAGGTGCGACTGGACACAAAGCACTGGTGCATTATTGAGTACTTCAGTCCTGTAATTCACATTGGCTCCAGCCAAGATCAGCAGCCGACTCACCTAAAGTTTAATTTAAACAAAACAATTTTTTCCTCAGACTTGTCTGTATTTAAGAGACTTGCATCTGGGTTCAGATTCTTATAGGTTACCCCCATATTCTGATGCTGATTTTACTGGCAGACATTGACTTTATCACATACATTGCAATATGAAAGTTTAAAATCATCTGTTAGCAAATAGATTATTGTATTTCTGAACTACGTACTCCTGATGGAACTCACCTCTGCCCTGAAACTCCCTGTCCTCCCATCACAATTTCATGTGTGAATTGCTACCGCTCTGCACATTTCTGTAGCTGGCTCCATTAATACAGAACCAGATTGGATGAAAAGCAATCTCAAAAAAACTATCAGAGCAAGAGTGTGTGTGTGTGCCTGGACACAAAGATTGCCAATCAAAACGCTTAGCAGTTCACTAAAATTGCCACTTGTTAGGTTGGATTTCCCTATTCACAATCCAGGGGTTCAAATAATATTTCAAAGTTCTGGCATCTGACATCCTTTTGCTCTCGGGGTATTTCCCCTTTGACAACTCTCCTCACAGGGGAGGATTCTGCTGATGTCTGCCCAGGGGGTACATCTGGACCCTGCAAATGCATCCTCACACTGATCTACGCTACACAGCGTGGCCACAACCAGACGAGGGTGAAGCCTTTCTTTCTATCAAAACCCTCAAGGAAAACTGAACTGCACCTTAACAGCTTAAAAAAGAGCATGAATACTTGTCATGAAGGAGTTCAGTGACAGATGCACAGTGGTGGCTTTTGTCCTAATGAGTTACATCAGTCTCAGCACTCACCACCAGGGCCACAGTGACAGCAGCAGATGATTGTACAGGAACGCTCGCTTTCTTACCTTCACATTAGGTGTGTATATGTTTCGCAGAGAAGCCAGGGCTGCAGACAGTCCATCTGTACTATACCCAATCCACAGGGCTTGCAGGTGACTGGAAGAAATTCCAGTCCTTTTACTGAGACCCTGACAGAAATGATAGAACAGGAAATCTCTCTGTAGCATCAGAAATACCATTTATATCTACATCTCACCAGGATAAATAGAAGTAACAGATTTTTTTATTAGCACTTCTAAGTACTTTGCATAAGCTTCTAACAAATGGTTAAAGCAACTCAGAGGGATCTCTAAGACGCATTCATATGAACAGATTATGAAACCTATCAAGCTGTAAGATTTACCTTAAAAATGTGAGCTTTCAGTATATGGTGACCAAGTTCCATTGTCTGTTGGCGGTTTAACTTTCCCTCTTGTCGAGAAAACATGAAAGCCAGCAGAGCATGTCCATTCCTGGCAAAAAGGGTGAAGAGAGAACTGCCTTAATATTCTGGTGGTTAAAGGAGTCCAAATGATCTTTTCTTTCCATTCAGCACTCTGACTAGACACACTGTTGCTGCACATAATCTTCATTGATTTTGCTGTATTCATGACAAAATTTTCTCATTGCCTTGTGAAGGGAGCAAAGTCAAATGCAAATCTGCACGTTCTACAAAGTCAGTTATGTATCACGACCTCTGACACTGCTGGTCAAGTTTGCCTCTAAACTGACAGAAGGTTTCATTTTGGAAAGAACTAGGCATGCTTGTGCTTTAACACCACTCTCTCCTCTCACCAACTGCTGTGCCTAGTTACACAAACCACAACTGCAGGTTTTTGCACACAATTCCCCGCAGGATTTGTTTACCTTGGCTCACACAAGAAGTCGGTATTTTCACCGTCCGCTCTCCAGATGAGCCACTCCCTGAAGGAGGGATGGCAGAACATCCGTGTTTTGTCACGTCTTTTTATCAGGAAACATGAAAGGGCCTCCATCCGTTGGGTGAAGTCTTCCCATTGCTGTTCGCTGCTTATTTGGCCTGCATTAATAGCTTGGAAAATCTGGTCATCTGTCATGGGATGCAGGGATGCCAGGGCCACGTTTAGTATCGGCAGGGCTCGCTCGAAAGCGGAGTTTGTCATGAACTTCATATTGCACTGCAGTAAGTACAGTTCTGACAGAGACACAGGAACAACCTTGTAGCTTGCACTTTTGATTACTAAGTGACCTTTTTGGAAAAGATCCAGAGTGAGTTTCAAATAGAGGTAAGATCCCAGACTCCTCATGATCAGGTGATTACTCACTTTCCCAATAACAGCTGCATCAGCTTTTCCATTTAAAGAGATGTTGTTTAGAATTTCCTGGCTGTTATTAATTCTGTGCTGAATATAAGCATTCAAATCATCACAGATTTCTTTGTTGTCTGGAAAATTGTCCAGGGATATTCTGAATAAGGGCAGTGAACTTGCTATTTCCTGTGAGAGGGAGAGAGAAAGAAACCCACACAGGCGTTAGAGAATTCCAGCACTGAAAACTCAACATCTCTGCATCTCTGCTGCATTTCTCCTCTGGAAAAAGTACCAGACAGACTAATAACAAACTCAGAGTCTCTGCGATGGCTTTGCAAACACTGTCCCCCGGGAACAGGCAGAACAGCATTTCTACCTTTGACAGTCTTTCACAGGAAGGTCAAATACTTCATTGAGCGAGCTCAGCCAGGCAACAGAAGGGGACAAGCAACAGAAATGATTGCTTCCACCCATTACAGGAACAGAGGACAGTTACCAGAGCTGGGACCTAGGACAGGCCAGGGGAAGGTAGAGGGAGTGATCTATTAAAAACCAACACAACTGACAAGACAGACAAGAATCTCTGAAGCACACCTGCACCTTAACTCTGTCAAAACCAGCCTTAAACACTAGAAGAGTTGGTTGGAAGGGACCTGTAAAGTTCACCTCGTCCCATCCCACTGCACATTCACCTTCACACTGTGCTGCCTTGCACCCTGTCAGCTTGGTGCACAGAGCACCTACTCCTGCCTGGACAATCTCTCAGTTCTTAGGAAGCACTTTCTACAGAGCTAGACCTCAGTCCTCTGCCAGGTGTTCTCCTCTGAGAGGGAGGGAGGGGGTGCCTGGTCACGCAGGGCACAGGACTGCAGACCTCTATCTCTAGCACTGCCAAAAGAGAATCATAGAACAGTTTTGGTTGAAAGGACCTTAAAGTCCATCCAGTTCTAACCCCTTACCACAAACACAGACACCTCCCACTGGATCAGGGTGCCCAAAGACCCATCCAACTTGGCCTTGGACACCTCCAGGAACGGGTCATCCACCACCTCTCTGTGCAAATACAGGGTGCTCCCTCAAAAGGAGGGAAAAAAACTAAACTAGACACATCTTCATCTTTGAACTGAAGAAAACTATCATAAAACAGCCTGCCTAGTGCTGGAAACAAACTCACATCAGTGTTCAGAGCATTCTGTCCAGTGCAGGAACATGGGGGTTTTGTACGGCCTCACCTAAATGCCGTCAGGATTTCTGCAAGTATCTTCTCTCAGTGGCTTAGTTCTGACAGAAAGCTTTAACCAGCAGTTTGGAGACTGGCTTTTTTCAGGGGCAGCAAACAGATAAAGAGATGCACAACAGTAATAAGGTCAGACATCAATCTCATCAAGAGAGATGGTGAGATTGTGGCTCATCCCCTCCTAAAAAGTGACAATCCTGAGCTTAATGCTAGCAGAAAAAAACACTCCAACAAGTAAACACTGGAGGGAAAAATCACTATGGGCTTTCAATTACTTTTGTATTTTCCAAGCTTTCAATCATTCACCTGCCCATTGCAACCCTGAAGGCCATGGGCACACACTCTGATTCTCCTCTTCTATTATTGATTCTACCAGTGTACTCTGGAAAACTATTCAAACAAGAGGCCTCCAATATCATCTTTGTGTGTTGTAAATAAACATGCAACAACACAGGAAGGGAGGAAGCAACAAACCCCAAAAATATTTTACTTCGAATTTCTCTACGCCCAGTCTCTTTTGTAAAAATGCAGCTGCTCAATATAAAGAACCTTTAGTCCAAAAGGGTAAGAAAAGAGTTGAAAGGTGTTTTTACCTGGAGGTTGGTTCTTACAGTCGCAATGAGCTTCAGCCAGTGAGGAAACTTACAAATCATGCTTGAGAGAAATGAAGAAAGTGTCTCACCATAATCAGGTTTATGAAATTCAGCATCATTTAAGCCATCTATCAAAATTATGTAGTCTTCCTCAGGAATTTTCTGCTCTGAAATGCGACAATAAAAAAGGAGGGGATGAATACAAATTCCTCATTAAGTGACATATCTATCCTCAAATTTTTAACATGAAGAAATGAAAATGTATCATTATGCACAGCAATTCATCTTACAGTGTTTAAGCATTATTTAGGAGATTAAAACCAATAATAAGTGATATAAAACACCACTGCCATAACATGACAAAAGTACCCTTCAATACAAATGTGCCTACCTTAACTTCAGGCTGTAAAGTCATCCTTGAGTTTTCTGGCAAAAAAAATCCTGTGAATTTTCCTTGACATTCAGTAAACTTTATCGAATTCTATTTCAAAACATGAAACAACTATTCAAACCCCACGCATTGCTGGTACAAACAACAACAGCTAAGGAACCCCTTTCTCCAGGCATGTTCTCATTTATTTATTATTTTAGGGCGTTAAAATACATATTTCTAGATTTTTTTTCCCACTTTTTATGGAGTTCAGGCTCAGTTTCAAAGTCACCTCCTGCTCCACCTACCTTTCCTGAGGTTTGAAAGCGGTTCCAACACTCCCCTTTTAAAAGCCACTGCTGGATCCTGGACGCAGGATCTCAGGCTGAGCATGCTCTGCAGTTGAGGCTCTCTTATCAGAAGATCTCTGTACGCTGTTAACTGACTTGACCGGCAAAGCAAGGCTGCAATGCTGTGCACGAATTCAGGGACGAGACACGTGTACGTGTTGTCAGCTTGGCAGTAGTGATAAGCAACGACCTGGAGAATTAAAAAGCAGAAATATTACCTCCTCAAAATCTAAGCTGGTCACGAGTCAGTTCAGTGATGAGGAACTGTTACTGAATTCTTCTTTCAATCACAAAATATTTTTCAGTGTCAGAATAAAGATCCAGCTCCGTGAAAGACTCCGACCTTACAGGGCATGCAAGAATGAAAAGCAATCAAAACATCAGTTTCTGGCAGGAAAACACAATCATGTGAGTTCCTGCCACTGGATAAACTGCCACTGCCTTGTGCTACTGAGCTAAATCACTCAGTAGTACAAGGAAAATAGCCTGAGGCTCCAACTAAGCAACCTATGAGCTATAAACTAACAACATTGTGTCACACTTTGTAATGACTTATGGATTAATGTGAGCATCATTGCAGAGAAGCAAATGGCAGACAGCTTTTAGAAACATCCGTGCACGGTGAGTGGAGAAAGAGGCCAGCTGGCTATGTTCTGATTGCTGCAAAGGTGAGCACTGCTTAAAAATCAAACAGAACCTGGCTGTGTTTCTGTGGGAAAAATCAAACCAGGAGGAAAACACAGTGGTCACAGTAAACGAAAAGTGTGCGCTTCAGGGGTGCCTGGAACATCAGTTCCAAATGATGCACATTGGCTTAAAGACTGCAATTACCACCCCACGTCTTCCACACAACTACTGGCATAAAGTATGCATTGCAGACATCATTATTTGTGCTACTTAGGCAATAAATAAAACATTTATAATAATTCAGTGCAAACACAACTTCTAATTGCTTACTTCACGCTTTGGAGTATGGAAAATGGAAAGACTATACTCAGACTCATACAGAACACAAGGATTATACAAGCATTCCATCTTTCATTCCCATAATTTTGCCGTGAGAAGGCACAGTGAGCACCTGCCCACAGAGAACACAAGTCCCCTCTTGCAGGTACTGGATCCCAAGCACCTCCCCCACAGCAGTGTGAACTCTTTAACGGAGCTCTTTTCCAGACCTCGCAGAACTCACTGCAGAAAAGCAGAAGGAGCAGGCAGCAGGCTTCACCAGCCAGGACCTGTGCGCTTCTTTTGGAAGTGCCCGAGGGTACCCTGTCCTCCCTGGCACACCCAGCGGCTGTGCAAAGCAGACCGCCTCCCCGGGGCAGGGTATTCTGACACACCAAAATCTGTTAATAAGTGCAATCTCACCTTTGATGCAAGATGCCTCACAGCATCACCTGCCTGGTTCTGGTACTCAGGAGAGGCAGGACAACTCCGAGTCTTCCCTGCGTTGGTGCCGCTTGCTGGAGGAGCGGATGGGGATACCTGGCTTAAAGGAATCTCCAGACAGGAGTCACCACCTGTTTTGAAAAGGCAACAAATATAAAAGAGATCAAATTGCTGAGAGTAGCTTTTTGTCCACAGGAGAATATCACAGAATATCTTACTGCTAGGGTAGAAGTTAAAACTGAGCAATAGCATTAAGAGAAGTCACAATGAGTCTGATAAATACAGGCACAACTTTCCCTTTTTAAACAAATTCCCTGACTGAGATCAAAACTAAAAAATGACTGAAAGCAAAACCATGCTGATATGAAGAGTTTCCTCATGAAAATGATACATGCAACGACTCAATGGAGCTGATAGCTCTTGCGTGACTGCACTCTGGGGAAATGCAAACCATTTATCATTACTAGCATCATTACCATTATTACTATTATTATTGTTGTTGTTACTATTATTTGAAGTGTCAGCAGGGGAATTAGCAGTAGTGACAGCCCCACCGTGCTCCCAGTTAACCTGGGCATTGGTTGGTCAGGTGTTAGAACCCTGTGGATCCCAGCAGAGGACAGATGGGTTTCTTCATAGCTTTATTCTTCCCTTACCGAAATTCTAGGGAAAACGTGTGTTCCGAAAAGTGTGGGGCACACTGTGGAGAAGAAACTTCACCTCCCTCCTTCCAAACTAAGGGGAGAACCAGATGCTAGAGCCACACCACCACCAGCGTACAGGGCATGCAGTGCCTGGCAGAAGGAAGAGGTTCTACACATTGTCTCCATTTTACTGCAGAATTATGGAATAGCTTAGGTCAGAAGGGACCACAAAGCCCATGCAGGTCCACCCCCACATGCAGGGGCACCTCCCACTGGATCCAGTTGCTCCAAGCCCTATCCAACCTGGCCTTGAACCCCTCCAGGGATGGGGCAGCCACCACTGCTCTGGGCAGCCTGGGCCAGGGCCTCTCCACCCTCACAGCAAAACATTTCTGCCTAAGATCTCATCTCAATCTCCCCTCTTTCAGCTGAAAACTGTTCCCCCTCCTCCTATCCCTGCAATCCCTGATCAGGAGCCTCTTCTCAGCTTTTCTGGAGCCCTCTTTAAGTACGCTGAGCCCACTCTAGACTATGTGGAAGGTGTTCCTCAAGGCACACCATGTCAGCAGTATTCTTTCCTCTCGAGAGGAAACAAGTACTTGCTGGGGAGTTGCTGAGTCCTGACTGCCTTAAGACAGGGAAGCAAATCACACTGTGATTCTATCAGCACAACCACCCCACACTCACTCAGACCCGGAACATACCTTTGGGGGATGAGTTGGGGCTGTTTGAAGCTATTTGCCTCATGCGACTCCCATGGCAGCTGAGTGCCACCAGCCGTGAAATGATGGCAGTCTTCCCAAACCCCACATTTCCAGTGATGATCACTCCCCTGGTCTCCGCTGAATCAGTACCCATCAGTTTTTCTTCAGCCGCCTCAAACAGCCATTGCCTCCCAACAAACACTGAGTCTGTCGTTATGCTCGGCACTTCGAACAAGAGTGGCTTCAGCAAAATGTCTTGAGGCTTGTAGGGGACAAAACGAGCTGAGAGGAGGAGGCAGGGAAAAAAGGTTATTAGAAGGAATTCAAGGTGCAATAAACCAGCGACATTTTAGATCACTGCAATCCATGACCATTAACAGTGGTCACATCAGACTACTTAGAGTTCTCATCATGGAAACAATAGAAGCTCATCTTGAATCCAGCACAGTATTTCTTAAGCTGCACTGCACTCGCATCTGAACATCAACGATAAACTCTGGCAGCTGAGGAAACATTCAATGCAGTTCCTGAACACTGCTACAACGGGACTTCGCTTTGGAGCCCACATCACCCACCACGTGCCGCCCACATGCACTCTGATAACACGGATTCCTTACTGAACACCACACAGTCCATCTCTAAACCACATCAAGCAGGAAAAAGGGTGAGCAAGCATCCCATCCTCAGACATGCCAAGTGCCCTCTCAGGAGCACTCTTGGGGGACAGGGTGCTCCCAACGATCTGAACACGCCCCTGCACCCTGTGCCAGGACAGAAGCAGAGTAAATGCAGATACCTTTACTCTCCTGCTGCACTCTGCCGCCAGCGGTGTTGTGCCAGGGTAAGCGAATGGAGGTGCGTAGTGGAGTACTTCTTTGTCCATCCAAATAACTCAGATCTTCCAGTTTGGTTGAACTTGTTGCTACATTAATAAAGGACTAAAGCTTATTTTGAAGTTATAATGAACATTATTATTTATTACAGTTCTTTCCTAAATCCAGTTTCTCTAGGCAATGGTACTGGTTGAAGTCATTCACGTTGTAACATACACAAAATGCTTTTCAATCCAGTTCACTAAAGATGTAGGTGGACTTTGCCCCCTTTCAGACAGCCCTCAAATCTGCCTTGCAGGGTGAAGAGCTCTCATGTTAACATGGTTTCCTTCCATCGCACCACTGAGGTCAGGCACAGGTGTTGGGAACAGGTTCGGATGCCTGTTGCCACTACACTAAATGTGAGGGAATACTCACCTCCTTTTATATCCAATGCTAGAGAACCCCTGTTTTTTTCTTTTATATGAAAAAACCCCTCTTCTACCGACAATATTTTCTGTCTTGAAGGAAGTATAATATCCTCCCCTCTTCCCTTTCGGAATCACCAGCTGCCAAGCCCTATCCTGTCATCACTGATGTATTCTTCACTCTGCATTTATCCAGTTCCTTAGCTTTGAATGCTTAGGTTTTCAGCTTTTAAATTTTTGGATGGCTCAACTAGCAGGCAGAATTTCACACAGTTTTCTACACAATATCTATGTCGCTTGTTCAGCAGGACACCTTTGAACAGCTCAGGTAATGCTTAAGTATTTAGTTTAGAACCTGTGCTTTTATCTTGTTGTCCTATAAAAACACTTCCATATCAACAACTTCCCTTCAACAGCAAGGTTCACTGTCCTATGAGTGAGAACATATTTTTTTTTCACCTCAGGACTTTACCTGCAACGGAGTTTGGGCGAGGCATTACTAAAGAGCCGGAACCCTGAGTGTATGGAAGGGGCCCCTCTCCTGTCGGTGCTTCTTTTGGCAAGTTCTCGGCACAGCCAACAGCTTCCTCCTCTGCCACTGGGGAACAGTTATCTGTTCTTCGGTCATGACTGATCCCTTGTTGTTTTCCAGCTCTGAGACTCCTGTCCTTGCTCCACTCCAAACTGGACGCACTACGGTCGTCATTTTCTGATGAACTTGTTATGGTTGCTGGAAGAAAGGAAAAATCCCACCTGAACCACACATCAAAGGAAAAGGGCACACTTGTGTTAACACGTGCTGTCATTTCCACTGGCATTTGGGACAGCAGATACTCAAGTATTCTTCACTGCGTATTTTGTTAAATGTAAGAATATTATTTATCTAAGGGAGTCAAACAACACAGCTTCTCCAATTGGGAAAAACACCTGAGACAGGAGGTAAGAAACTGTTCTGAAGAATCCACGTGCATCTGGATTCTGGATCTGTATAATTTGTGCTGAAGGGGGAAAAAACCCACCAAAATATTTATGACTTCATATGAAGAACCTACTACTTCACCAAAATGTGTCTCTACTTCTTTTAAAAACTAAAATGCTGCAACAGATGTTGTAAATTTTCAAACCATTCCGTAAAGATGGAGAAAATAAAAGCTCTTTAAGAGGTAAAAATAGCATTTAGAGCAAGAAAAAAATTCAAATGCATCTTTTTAATAATTCACTAACTAATATTTTACAAAAGAACTCAAAATTCAGTTCTTTGAAACAACTGGC
Source organism: Clamator glandarius (assembly GCA_033459285.1). NCBI lineage: Eukaryota > Metazoa > Chordata > Aves > Cuculiformes > Cuculidae > Clamator > Clamator glandarius. The sequence continues at coordinate 264,165 of JAUNZM010000361.1, forward strand.
ACAGTTCCTCTAGGTTTGGGAGGTTTCTCCCAGGCCTGCGTATGACCAAACATCCCATATATCATGAAGATTAAATGCCAGAATCCCACATTATTCAGAGCTCCAGTGCAGCTGAACCAGAGGGCTCAGCTACAGCAGGCAGGTGGCCAGCCTGCGCTCACCTGCCAGCCGCAGAGATACACACTACTGTGTTCTGAAGCACCCACTGCATTTCACTGTCAGAGAGACCATATGAGGCTAGATGTGTGTTTGATCAGACCCCGCAGAGCACTGAAATAACATTTCAGATTAGACTGGCCGTACTGACTTCGGTTTGTAAAGTACTGCAGTGCACTGCAATATAGAAGTAAATCAGAGGCTCAAATAAAGGCTTTTTTTCTTTGGTTTATTGTTGATGTCGTTATAAACTAATGAGGAAATGTGCACAAAAAGTTTCTGGATATCCTGCGCAACACTTTGTCAGGGAGATGTGCTTTTATTGCTATGACAATTTCAGATGCTGCCCAGCAAGGCACACAGAACGTGACAGGCCCTCAGCCACAAGGCAGCTGAAAAGCACGCAGGTGGTGTTGGATGCCACATTACAGAACAGCAGTTTCCACCATGGTAGTGACCCATGAAGGCTAAGCCAACACCAACTGCAGTATCCATAGTACTCTGAACGTTCTTGTTCAGCTGAGGGTTATCAGAATTCATCTTTAGTTTCTGGAGACTGTAGTTAATTGAGGTTGCCTGAAATAGCTGAAGGTGTGAAGAATTCATAAAGACCTACCTGTGCCATGTTTGATAAACCTATGCTCACGTGCTTGCACAAGAACACTGCAAACACGTACTGTGTTTTGAATGTTTAGTGGTGAAATTACTCAGTTTCTTTTAAAACAGGTTCAATACTTACAGTATACTTAAAACTCTCTCAAAATACCTGAATGAGTACTTATTACAGAATTACTAAGTTGGAAAAGACCCCCAGGGTCTTTTCAGGTCCATGAAATATTTATGGCAGGTTAAGTCAACACTGCAGTTTGAAAACTTGAACGCAACAGAGGAGAACAAAAAACACAAAATAGGATGAAAAGGGGTTAGGATTTAAAAAAAAACAGAAGCCAACAGCCTTTCAATAACAACAGCCTCGTGACCTGCAGGCCAAGAGCACCAGAATGAAGCTACAGGTGCAGGGATTCTGCATTCAACCAACCACATCACCAAATAAAACATCCCAGCGTGTTAGACTGCTAATGGAAAGCAAATGCCCAGGCTGCTCCCTTGAACGTCAAGGCTCCTCTGCGCAGAAGTGGCACCAACCGTCCTCCTCTCACATCGACTGTGCTGCAGCCCCAGCCTCCTGGGGTTACGAGGCACTCACACAACTTCGCATTCTTCTGCTCACAAGAAACTTAAGATGTGATGTATAAATCCAAGAGCTCATATTCTGAGCAAAACCAATAAAAGGACACGCATCTCCGAGGCAGTAGAAGACAAGGCTTTTCAGGCACTCCATTAACCTGCACATAGCTCAGCCTGTACTGTTCGGTGACAAATTTATTTCATTTTCATGGTCATGCCAAAAAAAATCTGGCTCCTCCTGAAGTATGAAATATTTACATCTATAATTCCTCCTGGAGCGAACCTCACTGCTCCAGGTTTCCATACAGTGGTAGGTACCCAGAAAAGCTCATGCTGGCCAACAGCTCAGTCCTGTCTCCACGCAGCTCTTTGCTGAGGATTAAAACCTGCCTCCATCACTATTATGTCAAACTCAACAGAAGTAAACAAGAATTTGACTAAAGCAGTAAAACATTAGAAAACTATGAGAAACCTAAACCAGAAGTAAAAAAGAGGGAAAGGGAGAAAAGACAGACTTCCCCTCAGTGTCTGCTTGCCCAGAAAACATAGTGGGAGTAGGAATCCAACAGAAGCCCACTAAGTAGCCGGACAGAACACACTGTTCTCACAGCTGGATAAACTCTGCCAAAGGCATTAGAACACACAAGCTTGCTAAACATAATTTCAAACACACATTTACTACTACTAATTTCAATGCGCAGACACATTTCTATTTAAAAAACAAACCCAAAGACATTTATAACCCTCATTCTTCTCTAGGGCTTTTCCTGCCACACTCACACTCATAGGCTTCACAATTCCACGACCCTCTTTTTTTCGCTGTATAAAAATGGGTTTATTTTCATGTTTCTCCTATTTTTGAAACCCTGTCCTTTTCTTTAATTCAATAAGCAAGTTCTACCACTGGGTTTCAAAAACCTTTTCTTTAAAATGTCAGTACTTATATAGTGGATGATGGGATTGTAACACAAATTTCACTGTTTTAGATAAACAGGAGGCGAGTTCTGATCTCATTTAGAACACGGGCGTACTCATAGGATATTTCAAGGTTGCAAAGCATGGGCAGTAGGTTCATATCAGTATCTAAATTTGCCCACTTGAGAGAAGGGAAGCTTTTACTCATGAATAGGTTTTAAAGAAGGTTAAAGAACAGAGCCCCAGCCTTTCTAGAAGGAAAGGAGGAACCCACTCCAAAACCACCAGCTGGTATTTGTGTAAGAGATGGATCTACTGTGATGCTGAAGTGCACACACAAAGCCCACATGCATCCCTCTCGCAGGCTGCAGTGCCCACAGAAGAGTTCTGTAAGGCTGAATGTACATAATTAGCAGAGAAGTAATAACAAACATTGCTCACAACAAGAGGCACTGGAGTCTCTTCTAGTCACACCTTGGTGTATTTTACAGCAATGCACTCCCACTGCTCCCTCTCTGCAGTAACTGACTCCTCGCAGGAGATGCACACACAGCCTCAGCTCAGTCATCCGTGTAGTGCAGGATCACACAACTGCAGCTGTCCCACGAGGCTCCACTTCAGCTTCATTTTCACAACAGTTCCTCAAAAGTTTGCACTGTTTTTAAACAGTTTGATTTAGGTTATTCTCATAAGAAATAGTGTCAATTATCTTTTTCCCTCACTTGGAAACTAAACCAGCCTCAAGCTATGCTCCGCTTCACCACTATGAAATGCATTGTAGAGACACATAAAATGGAAAAGAAAAAAGGTAAAAGAAAATAAGAAATGGAGCAAAACAGAGGAAGTTAATGTTTTTAAAGGAAAACATGGAGAAATTAGAACTGCATCATGAAAACCAAAGAAGAGAAACGTGCACCAAACAACAGCAATTGTTATAGCCACATGATTTCGATCTTTCAAGTACAGAGGATTGGAAACAGGGTCTGTGTACAGCATAAAATGGAACACAAAGACACAAAACAGCTACTCAGACTGGCGCTATTGAGAGAGGGTTAACTTCTACCAACTGCATCTATAATGAAGGTGCTCACCTATGATTCCACTGTCCTTGCTCTCCAGGGTGGAGCTGGGGCTGCTGATGGTGCCACAAGGACTGCCTTTGCTGGCCGCTGCTTTGCCAAGGCAGCTGTTGAGCGTAGAGCAGGGACTGTCAGTGCTGGGTGACGTGGTGCTGCTCGTGAGGGTGGAACACGGGCTCACTCCTTGGCTGGCTACTGCACACTGCAACGCGAAGAGAATGCACAGTTACTGCACAGAATGCTACCACGCCAAAAATGAGAACTGTTGCATCTTTCAAGCAAAAACTTCCAGAAGTGGAAGCCTTATCTTGATTGGGAATTTCAGTGACGTATTTGCAGCTTTCTCTGAAGAAGGAAGGGAATCTCTCAGTTCAGGAAAGAGCTGTACTAAGGCAGATTCTTCTCTGTGAAACATTTGACTAGGCATCCTCCCTGCCGCCCTTGGTTAATTAATGCCCCTGGTTTTTAACTGCCTTCAGGTTAAAACCCTTAGAATTCAGTCTTATACATGGCTCCCTATCAATGACACCCAAACTGGTGTGGTAAGGTTTGAGGCCTGGGACCAAAATGGAGAGAGGCAGGGGAAGAAAGAGAGAATGGTGTTACTGTGCAGCTCCGGTCAGCAGATGAGTTTCCTGGGGACAGCAGCTACTTGCTGCTTCCCAGTTCTCTACCCGCAAATGACAGAGAAACTGAAACGTCAAATGGAATTGAACTTCCCAGGAGAAAACACACACAGGCGCCCCAAAAATGAGCTCCTGTTTTAACAAACCTCTGACATTTTCCATTCTCATACATCAATGAGAACTGAAGGGAAAAAATCACTTCTTCCTGAATACTCAAATACAGCAGAAAGGACTCTGGCAGCAACTGACATTCACAGCAGATTGGATTTAACTTCCAGAGATGAGGGGGGGTCTGCATTCTCTGTTTTTTTAAGAATGCAAGATCAACTCACAATTTCCAAACACACACAAGTTATAATTAATGTACAAATCTATTGCTCTATAACTATTAAAATGAATTGTATTTTGGCAAGTATCAACTAGCAAATGGAGGAAACAGCATTAGTCCTCCTAGAAAGAGATAAAGGTGAAATATATTCTTTTCCATTATCCTACCATAGCTTCATTTTTTTCTTCTATATGAGCAGAAGTTGGAATCCCTTCTCCCAGTAAAAAACCCAATCTTGTCATCAATTCTTGCGCCGCAGGAGAACAGCTTGAGTCTTTATCAGGCTTTGCTTTGGGTTGGGGAGAAAAAAATTGGTGAACATTAGAGTCGTAACTGTAACAAGAGGCAGAAAAAGTACAATCAAGTGTAAACACCAGCTCTTTTGTCAGCAACGTACCTAACAGAGAAGCTAATGCCATTTAAACTGCTTGTCTGTTAGAACTTAAAATGTTGGTGGGTCTCAGGTCCTCTGCAGAACTGCAGAAACCCAAGTGAGAAGACCTCACCCTGCCAGTCGCACCAGCAATGGTTGGGCACAAGCAGTTCACTACTGAGCTGAGGAGCAACGAGATTATCCTCCTAACAGCAGCACTAAACTCAGTGCTCTCAGTGCTCTCAGAGCTCGGTGCCAGTATGAAATTCTGTTCCGGTAACTTTTTAAAAAGTCTTCTGTAATGCTAAAAACACAAAAAGGGGAGTTTAATAATGCAGGTACTTTGTTACCTCATAGTTAACACCATAATCAACACCTTTAGCTTCTGTTGTGCTTGCTGTGCAGAGGATGTGACACCAGTGCTAAATGTCCCAGCTTCACTGGTTTGATTTTATCAGCATAGTCCTCTAAAATGTCTTCTGGAGTTCAAAACGAGGACACCCTCAACTAAACCAGCAAAACGCACATCTCCCTGCCCGAGAGTCCAACTGTGAGGAGGAGGATCACCAGGAGATGGTCCTCTTGATACAAGGGCAATAAGGACTATGTGCTCGCCTTTGGGAGATGTAGCAGCCAACAATGCTCAGACACCATTCTCCCTGCAAGACATGCACAGCTCCAGGAACCGAGACAGTTTTAGGATCACATCAGTACAGTGGCAAGCACCTCCTCCTACCACAAGTGTGTCAAATCTGCAAACCATTCTCCCAAATAAATAACTGGATTTCCTCATCACAACTGTTCCTTTGCACCACTCTGTCCAACACAAAGAGCAGTCGCGCCAAATGAGAATGGCTGGTCAGGTCCTTACCATTCAGACCAGGGTCTCCTTGCTCTGATCCCTTTCTCAGCGGTAGAGCTGCCTCACCTGGCACTCGAGGACTCTCCACGTACTTGGGCTTCCTGACTGGACCTGCAATGGGAAGGAGCGCAGTGTATCTCATTTTCCCAGATGACTGCAGCTCTCATACATACAGCGTCTCTCCTCTGTCTCTCCTCTGCAGTGCAAAAACAGTAGAGGGATCATTTCTCACATACACAGCTGCTACCATAAAGACAGGCGCGCTGCTCTGCTTCCATTCCTGTGAGAAAGAAACTCCTTGGGCTTCTAGGAATGCAGGGCCTGATGGAAAACAAAGCCGATCTGCTTGCTGTGACAAACCTGGAAAAGTTTCCTGTATGTACACGTGAAGCGAACGACTTTTCCATGTTCAAACTCAGACAGCCTTCAATTGGCCTTCTCTGTTCAGAGCTTTTACTGTCTGTTATAACAGGAAGATAATTTTGTTATCGGCATCTTTGAAGCCAAGAGAAAAAACCCACAGCAGGCAGCCTGCAGCGGCAACACACGAATCGAGTACCAAGCAGCTGTGTGTGACATGTTCTCCACACACCAACATGTGCCATGACCACATGGAGCGGTGAAGGCGAGTTCAAAAAACAAAAGAAAGCATTAATGGCTACTCCTGGTTTCTGGTTTCATGAAGCAGCAGCGTTCCTAGTCCATGTCCACACCAAGCTCAAACACATCACCCTCAGCATTTGGGAGAGCTGGGTGTTCACACACACCAGCACACTTTTCCAGTCACTGGCAGGATGCCACTGCTGCACCTGGCGTGTTGGTATACTGCTCTTACTTTATTCATAACAACACAGTCTCCTCAGCAAGCATGCAGAACTCCACATATTTCATGACCAATGGTTCTTCTGCTGCCCCACAGGATCTTGAGCTCACAGTTACATGGTCAGTTTTTTTCTTTTAATCAAAAGAACCTCAAAGCTGAATGCGTCAAATTCAAATGGGAGCAGCTGAAATGCTGGAACTCAACTCAAACTCTGTATTCTAGCTACACCGCTGCATGCCAGACTGCATTCTATATCCTGGGAGAGGAGGAAACACAACAACAAAATGGCAGTGATACTATATTCTGGCAACTCCTACAGGGAATGTTTTTTCACCTCTGGCCAGTTAAGTATTGGACCGACCTGTTCTTTCAGATTCCCACCTAGACGTGGGAAGTATGGTGATAACCTGATTTCTTAGCTAAGGACACTGGGCAGGGAGTGTAAGTCGTGTACAAGCATATGTTGGCATCTCTGCCTAGAGACTAGGAGACAATTCATTTTCAACTGAAGGCAGCTTAGTGACCAACCAGCACCAGAGGGTGCTCTTCAACAAAAACAAGGGGCATTGGCTGTTGAGAGCAGCTAAAAATACATTCCTGTGAAACAAAATCGCATTCTTTAAGGAGACAATAGCCCAAATCTGTCATCTGCAAGCAGGACTATAATTAGATATATCAAAGTTGAACAACAAAAAGCAACTGTTCTAAAAGAACCAGAACAATTTGTGGCAGTCACGTAAAATAGATCAGACTGGAAACACCTTCAGGATGTATTGTTAACACTCACACTTTAAGCTGTGGTGGAAACTGATCATTGAATTTTCTTCCTAACAAACTAATGTGGCAGCTACTTATGGTACCTGCAAATCTCACACACAGCACCGCGGTAACAACGTAAATGCATTTTCAGTTTAGTTTCATGCTCTAGAACAGGACATGAATCAATCCTTGGATCAAACATGACCCATTTAAACGTGAACTATATCTGCACAATGAAAGTTCTTTTCCAAAAGCGTCAGACAGCTGAATCAGGTCTGATCAAAGTTCACCTGGGACAGAATTTTATCACCAGCAAACAGCAGAGAAGAGTCTGAGTCAGGGAAAACAGACTTTCCTGGCACACTTTTCATTGCTTATCATCTCTCGAGTCAGAGGTGGTCACTTTCTATTTAAGAGGTCTAGATGGATTTTCCTTCCAAGAATTTATCCCGGTCTTCCATTAACAATCTGCACCCTCCACACGCTCGCCCAGCATGGCATGCAATAGTACTCATGCATCATCTGTTCCCATCCACGGCCTGTCTTCCAGGCAGAATACAGCCAAATCTGTTTAAAGGACTTCTCCTTCGGAGTCGTTCCTCACCGGAGCCAGGCCTGCACCCTCTCCTGGCTGTTTCCCAACTCTGCTGTAGAGCTCTACAGCCAGCACCACTGGAGCCACAGCAGCACCTTCCTGAGGCAGACCAACTGCATTTGTACAAATCCATATGGGTACTTTTTTTGAACCCATATCAGCCCAATCAAGTAGGGATTTTTACATCAGTAAATACAGGTGCAGGGTGAGGTAAATGTAAGCTGGAGTAGAGAAAAAATTTGCTAGGGAAGTGAGAGCGGGCAGAGTGTGAAGCCCTCAAACAGATGTCTCCAAGAATGTTAGTACAAATAACTCCATTAACTACAACTTTTAGTTTTTAATCATAGAATCATAGAATCACCAGGTTGGAAGAGATCCACTGGATCATCGAACCCCACCATTCCTATCAATCACTAACCCATGCCCCTCAGCACTTTGCCCACCCGTCCCTTAAACCCCTCCAGGGAAGGTGAATCAACCACCTCCCTGGGCAGTCTCTGCCAGTGCCCAATCACCCTTTCTGTGAAAAATTTTTTCCTAATGTCCAGCCTAAACCTCCCCTGGTGGAGCTTGTAGCCATTCCCTCTCATCCTGTCTCCTGTTACCTGGGAGAAGAGCCCAGCTCCCTCCTCTCCACAACCTCCTCTCAGGGAGTTGTAGAGAGCAATGAGGTCTCCCCTCAGCCTCCTCTTCTCCAGGCTAAACACCCCCAGCTCTCTCAGCTGCTCCTCATCAGGCCTGTTCTCCAGCCCCTTCACCAGCTTCGTTGCTCTTCTCTGGACTCGCTCTAGAGCCACAACATCCCTCTTGTGGTGAGGGGCCCAGACCTGGACACAGGATTCAAGGAGCGGTCTCACCAGTGCCGAGTACAGAGGGAGAAGAGCCTCCCTGGACCTGCTGGTTACGCCGTTTCTGATCCAAGCCAAGATGCCATTGGCCTTCTTGGCCACCTGGGCCACTGCTGGCTCATGTTCAGTCGCTGTCAACCAACACCCCCAGGTCCTTCTCCTCCAAGCAGCTTTCCAGCCAGGCTTCTCCTAGTCTGTAGCTGCACAGGGTTGTTGTGCCCCAAGTGCAGGACCCGGCATTTGGCCTTGTTAAACCTCATCCCGTTGGTCTCTGCCCATGGATCCAGCCTGTTCAGATCCCTTTGGAGGCTCCCGACCCTCCAGCAGATCCACACTCCCTCCCAGCTTAGTGTCGTCTGCAAACTTGCTAAGGGAGCCCTCGATTCCTTCATCCAGGTCATTGATAAAGACATTGAACAGGGCTGGACCCAGGACTGAGCCCTGGGGAACCCCACTTGTCACTGGCCTCCAGCTGGAGTTAACTCCATTTCCCACCACTCTCTGGGCCCCCATCCAACCAATTTTCCATCCAGGACAGTGTGCGCCTGGCCAGGCCAGAGGTGACAGTTCCCGTAGCAGAATGCTGGGAGAAACTGTGTCAAAGGCTTTACTGAACTTGGAAACATACAGCCAGGAAAATCTGACTGTTTTTAATTTACTAACCAAATTTTTTAACTAAAACTTAGTACTAAGACTCAATAAAGAGTTATGAAAAACTCTCCATTAGAACCCAGGTAGCACTTAATGACTCTATCCTTTAACTGCTACCACTGAGCATACACACTGAATATTGCTTCAGCCTAGCAGGCACTAAACAGAACTGTATTTCAAGGACATGAGTTATGCAAGGGCATCACCTTATCTGTACACGACCATCAACACGCCTGAGTTGTACAAACAGAAACACAGGCAGAACAAATGATTACATGTCAAGAGACAACTTTTCCTCACATAGTTCCAAAGAAAGGGGCCTACACGAAAGCTGGGGAAGGATTTTTACAAGGCCATGGAGTGATAGGACAAGGAGAATGTCTTTAAATTGGGAGGGGGAAGATTTAGATTAGACATTAGGAAGAAATTCTTCAAGATGAGGGTTGGAAGGCCCTGGCCCAGGCTGCCCAGAGCAGGGGTGGCTGCTCCATCCCTGGAGGGGTTCAAGGCCAGGTTGGATGGGGCTTGGAGCCCCTGATCCAGTGGGAGGTGTCCCTGCCCATGGCAGGGGTGGGACTGGATGGGCTTTAAGGTTCCCTCCAATCCAAACCATTCAATGATTCTATGACTTTAAAAAGTATTAATGATTATTATTTACATTGAAAAATCCATCATTAAGTATTGCTTTATCTTCACCTGTAAACCAAGAGGACTGAAATGAGAATGTTGTTCTACCTGTAGTTAGAGAACTCCATCACCATATCTTAATGCCAGGACACGACTTTACCTTTCCACGCAATCCCTTCTCCTTTCATCTATTGTACCTGAGAAGTCTTTAACTCGCTATTTGTAAGCTACTCTATCTATTTCCTCTCTATTACTCCTGCCCCAGATGCCAGACAGATACTTAAAATTAAATCATCTTCACCAGCTACAGTTTGCTGAAAGTCAAAGGAACATCACAGAATGCCTCCATCCAGGTCTTATCACCTGGTCAGGTATCAGTACAAAATGATAACACATAAATGCCAACACTTCTACAGTACTTCATCATATTGAGAAATCTTTTCTGTCGGCTGTGGATCACAGTAGAATGACTTTAGAGTCATTGGGAATGTGGCTTTTCATTCACAATTTATAAACTGCTACACATTGTCTGCAAGAGAAACAGCTATCAGCCTACATTCAGCTCACAGAAACGTGCATTGGTAAGCTAAACCAGGGAGTGGGGAGGCCAGTAAGGGACTGTTCTCAAATGTACTCAGAACAGCTCGGCTTTCTCAACAGTAACAAAACTAAGGGTTAGATTCTAACCTTCATTGAAGCTTTTGGGCAAAATCCCAATTTCTTCCCCATTTCAAGGACTTCACTCTATCTTTTAAAGTTGTTCTGCACCCAAACTGCTTGTACAGAGACAAAATAACAATATATCATTCTGTGGCACAAAATGTTTATGTGAACTTTCAAAATTAACCCCAAATCATTTAAACTTGACATTATTTTAAATGCTGAAAGTAAAAACTAAATATCGATAGGCAACTTAAACCAAGAATACTTTGGACAAATTGTACTCACTGTCCTGGGACTTCCAGCTACATTTTTCCTCTTTACTTTTGTGTAAAATGGGTCATTAACCACAACATTTCTCAATGTCAACAAACTCCAACTTACAGCACCCTTTACTCCTTATAAACCTTACAACAAACCTCAACACAGTGCAGAGTCTCCACAAGTTATAGAATATGGACAATTTCACTTGCGCTCAGGCTTTGACCCGAACGATCCCAAGTGACGCTAGCATGTTGGAATGATCTCTATGTGGAGAATGCTGATAAAAAGGACCCAGATGGAGCACCTTATTTAGCAAGGTTCACACATAAGCTTGCGGTCACCCCTAAGGACACAGCCTGCAAAACCATGCACATTTCTTGCCACAACTTCAGCAGTAGATTATCCATTAATATATTTAAATATAGAGACATACAAATAAGTGAACTGTGAAAGCCAAAACCACTCTCTCTTACACAGTCCCTAACACACATAAAGGGGTTTGCAGCTCTTTTCTGCCTATCTGATGAAACAGATAACCACTTTTAAACATACTTAGATGTTTCAGTATAGGTATTTGTGATACCAATTAGAATAATTCTTCGCCATGTGAAACAACAAACTATTTTATCACCAGCTACTTTTTTTTTATGCACTGCTCTCGTTCTTACAGCAGAAGACTTTACATGATTTTACTGTGTTACTTTTCATATAAAGTACATCAAAACCTGAGTTACAGAGCTATGAAGACATAGTTGCTCATCATTTCATTTTACCTGGAGACTTTTTGTTTGATCGTGCCTGCATGAAGTACGACTGGCGTGGCAGCAGAGGTGACGATGGCAGCGACATGGAGACCCCTTTAGCCAGGTTCATCCTACAGGCATCCTCTGGGACTGGCTGAGTGCCGCTGGGGAGATCGACACTGCGGCCAGATGTGGCTAGAGCCTGCAGGGCGTTCTCTGGGCAGGAGTCACCTGCTAAAAATCAAGTGTTGGCATCTGTTAGGCGATGCACCACAATAAAAAGCACAGAGTTGCATTGAAATGCAAGCTTTTAACACAGGAAAACAGATTTGCCAGCAACAACTCAGCGTGATTCATCTTACTGTGTTCCCTCCACTGTAGAGCCCAGATCACTGCTGGAAAACCTTAAATACACAAGTCAGTGAGATTTCATTTTGCAGTGATAGGGACAGCAAGGGGGAAAAACGCCCTTACTTTTCAGATTTCATCCTTAGAGGTAAAACCACATTTCCTATGAAGATGGAGTATTTTTACAACTGAAAAGGTATTTTAGGATCATTGTGATATCCCGAAGGTCAAGATCGCTTAAAAATACTGTTTACTGAATGAGTTAAAAGGAGAGATTTAGTTGGATTCCCCCTTACACTCAGTTAAAAGGTGGATCACAAAGTACGTTCATAGATGGCCAGTTTAAGCTTTATTTTCCTGCTTGAAAAAAGGAAAAGTCATGTTATCACAGAATCGGAGAATTGTGTGCTTGGAAAAGACCTTTGAGATCATTGAGTCTAACTGTACCTGTCCATTACTAAACCATATCCCTAAGCAAGCTCCTCTACCCATCTTTTAAATCCATCCAGGGATGGGGACTCCACCACGTCCCTGTGCAGCCTCTGACAGGGCCTGAGAACCTTGTAGGATAAGACGCTTTTCCTGATGTCCAATTTGAACCTGCACTGGTGCAACCTGAGGCCAAATTGCACTGTGTGCTATTTGACAGCAATGCTAGTTTTTCACCTAAGGAAGAACCAAGCTATAGGTTCACCACACACGAAGCAGCACATCAGGACAGGGAAATACACCCAGAGAAACTTCCTGCTGGTGCTGAAAATGCAACTTCAGCTAAACTAAGGATGTATTTTCAGAACAAAACAAATTGCTCACAGTACTGATGCACAGGCAGCAGAAGCACATTGTGAAAGCATCAGGTTCTTCCTGGTCAGATGACAAAAATGGAGCTGAAAACAAAGGTTAACAACCAGCAACAGCTTTTGTGATATCCAAACTAGGGATCACCCAGTGATTCACATGAACTACTGCACAAATGGGACTGGTGTGACCAAAGATAAAACCTGACGTGAAGAGTCTGCAGTGCCAGAGCATTCCTTCAGGTGCACCCAACTATGCGGTCGAGGTACTGGCACCCACAGCACAGCCAGAAGGGAGGGCAAATGGAGAAGTAACGTCTTTTCAAACCTGAGTCCCTCCTGCCAGGTCTGTTCTCTTACAGGGAGGAAAACACCTCAGATAGCTGTGGCTCGATGAAAGCCACTGTTCTTGTTCATTCTGCTGTCATTCCATTGCTGCCTTCAGTTTTTACCAGCCGCTCTCCTCCCACATCCTACTGCTGGCTGTGTGCATGGCCAAAGAAAGTTCTTCTTTTTTAAGGAAACAACTCTAGTTTTACCAAGTCAAGATGGAAATTAAAAACTAAGTAACTGTAACTTTATATTCTTCTCTGCAGTCCATTGACACTACTAGAGTTTAAGATCCTGGGAACAAGGACAGTAGCTGCACTGTTCCAGAAAGTTGGCTGTAATGTACCAGTCTGGACAAAAAAAAAAAAGGTATGGTCTAAGCAGATATTTAAAAGAAGAAGTCTAAATATTTTCGATGCTATAATCACATATGCAAGGGCTTTTTGAAAAAAAACCAAGCTGTCTAAATCACTGAGTTCCCATCCACTGTGAAGGGCAACCGAGTGATGAAGGATTTTCTTTCCCCCTTCTTTCAGAAATCAAACTTCCGCAACAGCTATTTATAAATACAGATTTAACATGGTATGCAATTATTTGTTATTCAATACAGTATGTGAGTTTGCTTCATAAATTGTTGAAGAAAGCCCAGAGAAACCTGTGATATTCCATTCTGCCTTTGAACATAAGCAAAAAGCAAGGAGGCAGCACAGTAACCAGCCAACTACAGTTAGAAATATCAGTGCTCTTCTCAGAGTGTTTTACTGGACAGGTTGCCAAGGGTGTAATCTGGAATTTGTATTCCAGCTGGAATGCTAGTAAGAGGGTGCAGGAGGGAACAACAAACACAAATCACCTCCTCCCCCTTCAGGGTCAATACCTACAGCTCTCTAACTCCTGCTTCCCCTTTTACTATTACACAAAAAAGCAGCGGTTAATTCACTGTCTCCTCAGCAGACTTTTGACCTTTGGATTTATTTTCAATCATCCTTCTGTATCCTATCTGAAAGGCGACATCACAGCAGAGCTTCAGATGGGGCAAAATGCCCTGCTGGCACAACTCTGATCATTAAGTTCAGACTACTTGATCAGGAGTCTCTGTAGAAGAGACCACAGCCATTCTAAACCTGGTCGCTGGCTCAGTCTGAATCCACACGCCAGCTGGATGAAATCCCACTGACAGGGGACTGTAACAACTGCTGCTGGGTTTTCGCGTCAGCTGCTGTGGGCACACATCAGCAGAAACACACCCCTTCCTCCAACTTTTCAGCCCAACAGTTCTCACCAGGGTATCAGGACACTGGTGTGCAGAAAGGCCACCGTTCACACTCAACTCCTGTGTAAAATGAGGCCATCCCAGAGGTGGTGAGAAGGGGTGGGACCTGCTGGGAGGGGCTCACCACCGAGCCCAGTCTGAGACCTCCCCACAGCCCCATGGCTGATATAGAGGCACAGGAGTGTGAATGGGTTTTGTGCAATTGTACAAATTTTATTATTTTCATATTGATATTGGTATCTTGCTTTTATTATTGTTGGTTCATTAAAGCCATTCCAGTGTTTAAAGTCTCTCTTGCGTTTCCCTTTCCTATGGAGGAACTGGGACTGACAGCTCCCCAGTTTAGCCACTGGACTGGCCAGGGGAAAACAAACCAGGATAGTTGCCTTACATGAGGCTCAGGTTCTCCTCACAAATCGAGCCAGTGACAACCCTGTGGACATGGCACTGCAGCAAAGAGAACTGGCCCCCAGCACTGCGGAAAGGCAGATGGCCTCTGCAGACAGGCATGTCCAGTGCGCAGAGGTGCTCACACGGTACTGATGGTATGACTGAAGTTTATTCTGTGTGGTAGGATATGTTTCATCCCAAAAAATGTTGGGAAAAGATGAGATTTTACAGACAAGTTCAGAAGGAAATTCTGAGTGGGAAAAAAAAAGAAATTGGTTGTATGGCAGGAGGAAAGGCACACAGCCAAAAAGGACATTCCAGCGCAAGGCATCACTAAGTAATGAGGAGCTGCTTAAGGATTACAAAAAACAGCAAGTCTGGTATTTCAAAAACCAGTTTTCCATCCCCTAGTTTTCAAGATAACTGAGAGGTAGCTGTAGCCTGAACTCCCCAGCCATTACGCCACAGTGTGGTTCAGTGGCCATGTGCAAGGTGCTTTATTTTAACTGCAAACCAATGATAACTGCCATTAAAGGATCTGTGCCTTTAGCAGTTAAAACACACATGTGCGCACACTTGTACAGAGGCAGCCAGCCCAGCCCTGTGACAAGGCAACCTTGGGAGATGGAAGGAGCCAAGCAACCCAATTTTCTCATCGTGGAAGTCTGGCTGACAAACTGCTTCACTTGCCACAAATTTTTCTTCGGTGCCTGATCAGTATGGTGTTCATGGGAGTGGTCACCATGTCCTGCCTGGAACAAGCATGTCACCTGGCTCCTACACGGATCAGGAGCCAAAGAACAGTCCACAGCAGGTGAAGTAGTTCAACAGCTGTCAGTCTAGGACAAGAACACAGGCTGCTGTCACGTGCATACATGCATTAGGGAGGGAGGATTAACATTTAATTCGTTTGCTCTTGAGACTCTGGAGAGACCAGAAATGGGGAGAAACTAGCCTGGAATGGGAAAAGAGCTCATTACAGCCTGAGTAACAGAGGCAGTGAAGTGCATTGAGTGAGAAACAAACCCAGTAAAGATCAGAATAAAAGGCCCAAATGGATGATCTTTGCCAACTATGCTCTTATTTGACAGTACTTGCTCACTTTCTGGCGTTTATCTCTGAACTCTGGATTACTTCTGAGTACACAAAACGCTAATGTTCTCTTGTACTGCTTACTTAAATAAAAACCCAACCATTTTTAAAGAAAACAGTGATAAACAGAGGTTGTTGAGACCACTGAAGTAATCTGTTTATGCACTGCAAGGGCAGGACCTTCCTCATCCCTCATTTATATGTACATGGCATATATCACTGGAATTAGCTTCTGGGAAAAGACATCCACCACATTAAATACTCACAGCTCAGCAAAAAAAAAAAAAAGGAATTTAAACTCTTAAATAACTGTCAACAGCCACAGAAAGTGGGCAAAGCAACACAAAATAATCAAAACCAGCTCCATATTTTCACCATGAAACAATGCTTCTTCTGTTGCAGAGTATTTTTAGAGTAACAACAAAAAGTCAAACTGAAGCTTGAAAGCATTCCAGCCCAAGTTCCATGTTCCAGCCAGTAGATGTGCACTTTATGCGCCACAAAGTCCCTTTGCACTCAGAATTCAAAACCTGATATCACAGAGATTTTGGGCAGCAACTGAATTTGCATATTTAGCCTTAAAATGTAAACTTATTTTATGCAGGGATTTCAAGCCTTTCTGTTTGCCAGAAGGGCATTTGAAGCTCTTGATGCTCTCAAGTTGGTCTCCAGTCTGTCAGTCAGACAGAAGTGTTTAATGAGATGTTGCAATGAAGCAAGGTCAGCTGAGAGACGTATCTCTGTTGCTACAGGAAAAGAAGTACAAAACCAACTATATAAAAATAATTATTAAGTAGTGGTTCTTAATAAAAGATGAGGCCTTCTTGCATAGGAACTTTGAGTTTATTTTAAAATAGAAATATATTTGCCATTAGGAAAAAAAAAGTTAAGCCCGTTGATGTTTACTGTTCAAGGTGCTCACCGGGGCTGTGTGCCGGGCTTGTCCCAGCAGCCGATGCCATCAGGGAAGGGAGAAAGACAGCCAGGAATGGCAGAGCATCATACAAACAGTCACAGCTCACACTTTGGAAAGACTTTTTGTTTTTCAAAAAGAACACTGAACTATAATCTCCATTCCCTAATTACATCTGATTACATGTGAAAAAGAAAGACATTTCAAATTCGCAGGTTTAACCGAATCTGTTCAGTATAAAATGTCAATAAAGAGCAAGATGTACATATACAACTACTAAAAGTACACCAATTTGCAACAGAACATGATGCAGAAATAGAAGCTTCTGTTCTACCCTAATGCTCAAAAGCTTTGTACACTCACACGTAGGTCAAAAGATTCCTTTATAAAGATACTGGAATACAAGAAGGAAAACCAAAAGGAAACAGTCTCAAAAGCAAGAAAGTAAAAAAAAAAAGCCACTGTAAAAAATTAAGTCTGATCTACAGGAGAATCAACAAACCTCCAAGACAGATTTATTAATATGGAACCAGTTTTGCAGCCCAAAATAAAACATTCTGAATGAAGACCCCTGCTGAAATACAGCGCACGTGAATATGCAAGCACTTCCATCCCTTCTATTTCATCATCCAGAAACCAAATCCTCTGATCTCGCTCCTCCAGACTCTGCCTCTCAAGCACTGCAGCATTATGGTCTAAACGCTATCTGTCTGTCAACACAATGATTTGTCCCTTGTCACCCAAGCTCTATATGAAGGTCTCACAAGCCCCGATGCTGGAAACCCTGGCAGTCCCAAGTACTCACCGCATTCACTTCTATAAAAGTTAGTCAAGTTTACATCCATACTGCGCACTACATGAGATGTTAAATTTCTGATGGGATGTCGTGCAGGAGAAATGCTGCCGACTAAGCACAATGCTTCCATTATTCATGTTCCTTCAGGCCTGATACTGGGTCAACAGAACAATGCTCACGCTACTAAAAAGCCATCTGAAATAACTGAGCATATTCTCTAGAAATACAGTATACGAGATTTTCTTTTCTTTTTCTGTTACACTAGAGTATCTTATATCGAAAGGTCTTTTGCTTAGTAAGTACAAAAACGCAGGTTCCCAGAATGCAGGCGAGTTGCTGGCTTTAGGACAGTTAAAGAAAACCACCACAATTATGGACTGCAGAGCACTGGCAGCATATAAACCAAGAGGGAATGCTAATACAAAGCTATCGCTGAAGCATTTGTAAGCATTTAAGAATGAGTAGCAGAGTAAAACTTCTACTAAAACAATCATAATGCAGAACTATTTTTGGATCATACTCTGAAGCTGCTGATATGTGTTCTTTGCACTGTCACTGCACCAGGGAGACAGATGAGACCTGCAAGCAGCCCTGTAGAACTTGAGTTCAAGCAACAGTCTTCTGGCTCCAATTTCTTGAATTGTGACACCAAGATAGGAAGCTTCTGCGCTACGGTAAAATAAAAAAGGTCAGCTCCTTCTGTGAGAGGCCAGAGACACAGAATCTCCCTGTGCCTACAGAGGGGATCTGCAAAACCTGAAGTAAAGAAGCTGGAAAACACACAATCCACAGTGGACTGTGAAAACAACACAGAGAAGAGAGCAGAAAGAGACTTCCAAGGCAGATAAAAGAAACAGAACAGAAAGACAGAGATGAAATTATCTTAAATCTAGAAAATAAAGTCCATTAACAAAACAAAGGCAAAAGGCAAGGAATATGGAAAGCAAATGTGTGCCCTAAGCCACAGTGGTAAGGACTGGCCAGAGTCCCACCAACAGACTCATGCCACACAGACTGGGTCTGTGCTTTCTACTAGAAAGACACCTTCTATGGAATCTCTAAACTCTTCCAGAGTTTGAAGAGATAATATTTATTTGATGAGGATAACCCAACACAGAGGAGAAGCTACCACATTTTCACCTTGAGAAACAAAGGGAAACGGAGAATAATTGCTGATCATTTCCAGTTCAGTGGACATGAGGCAGGATGAAACCACAGCTTACTTTACAGGACACAAAAATTAGTGTTCCTGTTAGCCCTCTTCCTGCTCGATTCCCAACATTCACAGAACAGCATTCTGTTACTCCAACGCATCAGGCACAGGCTGTGGGATTTTCCCCTAGAGTTCTGTCCCTTACTGAGCACATATATCACTTCACTGGAAGGAAGAGGGCAAGACAAAACAAAAAATCCACTTACAGGTACTTCTTTCCATGCAACACAAAAAACAACTGTGCCTGAGGGGTGTAAACAGAGGTTGCTTCATGCTACAGAAAGCCTGAAAAAAAACCTGTATGCAGAAAAACTTGGATGCCTGGGTCAAAAAATGGGTTTGTTTTTGCAGGCAAGTCTGGTAAGTTTTGTTTTGAGAAGCTGTTCTGTGCATAACCAATATTCCCTTCACGCTGCTCTCTTCCTCGAAGCTCACCTGTGTTCACATCACATACCACTAGCGCAGCGCAACTGGAGCAGCCTAAGGGGCCGGCTTTCCACCCAAGAGCGACATTCGCATTGGAGAGTCTGTCAACTCGTTAGGGCAAAGTTCTTTATATAAAATCTCTGTACTGGTCTTCAGTGTTTCAGTTTCTCCTAAAAGCATCAATGGCCCCCTTCTTCAGGATAAAATTTAGAGTATTAAAACTGCAATTGAGATACTCACTAGCTGGATGTTAAAAAAGTTATGCACATCTTCAACCCTTACGTCAGGGCAAATCAGTAAATTTTGACACTAAAATCCATACAAGCTATTTTCAAAAAAGCAGTCCTGATTCCTTTTTTTCCTTTAACCCTTTTACAGACATTTTAATTCCATGGTTGTACCTTCAGTCCAGGACAAAACCCCATTCCTCTTTGCCCAGGCTCTGCAGGGCTGGCAGCCATAAGCACAGTAGGAGGCTGGTAGTGCACAAACAGGAAGTTCTGTCCAGTGAAACAGGAATCATCCCGCTTGGCTCTGAATTACACAGACTTCCAGGCGTTCCTTTTATACACACAGAATCCCACGGGACAACAGGGGTTACTTCAGTTTAAGAATCAGCTACTGCAGTTTCACCTTAGTCTCTTCACTTTGCCTTCAGCTGGAGTGAAACAAACAGCAGCAGCCAGAACAGAACTTTCATGAGCTGCTGCTCCTCAGCCGCAATCCACCACCTTGTGTCTCTCCTCGGTCTGCTGGGGTGCACAGCATGACCCACGCACCTCAGCAGAGGTTTGCAGGCACATTCAGACAGTCAAGTTCTGAAATCCTACAGCACCTTGCTGTTTTCCTCCCTGTCAGCCATGCAGCACCACTGCTAGCCGGGGTATGGGCTGGAAGAGGTCACAGAACCCTTCCTCATCAGGTTGAGCTTGGCACTACTGATCTGTGCTCTATCATCAACCTCCTGCTACATCCTGATGCCCTGAAAAGCCTGACAATTTTTTCATCTCAAGCCACTTGCAGGGCTCTCTCAAACAGTGGCTAGCAGGACAGTGTTTCCACAACACCTCCCATGTCAGATTTGAGCAGCAGTGAGCTTTCATTGCTCTCTTCATAGTTCTTCAGGGAGCAGTAACTTTTATGAGCCGTTGTTGTTACTAAGGACCTGAAGAACCATAAAACAGGACAACTCTACAACCAAAAAAACCAGCTCTACAAACACCAATTTCTTTTCCTTGCTTCATATCGTCTCTAAAAGCTGAACAAGAACTGGAAGGACCTTGGGAACAAAAGGGAGAGCTATTAATTTGAACACTACTTTATCAAACTCCTGGATGTAGTACAGCACATGCGTTTCTCACACTTTTCACAGCATCATCTTCAAATGCAAAATAACGCAGAATATCTGGAAGCCTCTGTGTAAACCAATTACACCCTTTCAAAAAGTAGCTCCTGCTCCTCCTTGCTCCGGCTTTCACCAGCCAGGCATTACTCACCGATCTGTCCCAAGAGCTAGTTTCTGTAACACGAACCTCATACATGAAACACTAGAGCTTTGCTTGAAAAACAGAACAAAAAACCTAAAATGAGATCCTAAAATAACAACCCACGTGTTTCCTGACCTGAAGGAAAAAAGGCTTTTCAAGCTCCAGATTTTAATAAAAGCCTGGCAAAAGCTCTGTTCCAAAGAGCCTGCTTTTCTACTGGAGCTTAAACCAATTTCCATCTACTGCCCCAAGTACAGACACACAATCACTTCCCTGGTCCTGCTGGCTATGGTAAGAACCAAGAGCAAGTTGCTCTCGGCTGTTGCCCTGGCAGCAATTCAAGAAGGGCTGCAGTGGATACACCCACCAGGAACCCCAGACCTGCTCTGCATGGAAGCAATCGGGCCAGAGCTGCCTCAGCGGCGGCAGGCACCACAGGCCCAGAGATGATGAGCATCACTGCTGCAACAGAGTAAAGTCCACGGCTGGAGTCACAATGCATAACTCATCAGTGTTATAAAAATCTTATTAATGTTCATACCTGAGTCTTTCTTGTTCTCCTTTCCACCCTCTCGGCTCTTCTTTAAAACTGCCTTTAGCATTTTAAATGTTGTTCCTAGAGGATGACAGAAAAATAAACACACATTATTAATGTCCATGCACACAAAATCAAGCCAAATAGAAATTGGATTGAGATAAATAAAACAGCAAGTTGATCAGGAGAAACTTTTTGGTAGTTACTTTTAATTTCTGCAACGCAGCTTGGTTAAGCACAGTCCTGAGGCACAAGGAATGTTTTAATGCTTGAAGTAAGCAATTAGAGTTCACTGTCTTCCTGTACAGAAAAGTAACACAGCATTCTCCACATTCCACATGTAATTAAGGTTATGAGGCCAAGCCCGTTAAGTTACTGTAAGAGACTGGTGAAAATGAGCCAGAATAAAGGGCTGACTCCTGACCGGTGCTCATCCACATGGCCAGGGAGCAGGCGGCATGGTCAGAAACCTGCTTACAGCCAAGATGCCAAATCGCAAGAGCAGGAAACAGCTGGGAGCTGCCAGGAGCCGGCACGGGTGCACAACTCCTCACTGGTGTGCAGCACACTGCTGGCCAGCAGAGAAAGAGCTGGGCAGGCCCTGAGATCGCCACGTGCGTTCATGTGTGCCATGTACCCATGCCTGCAAGCAAACATGCCTGCCTTCTGCAGCTCAAATTGACAACCAACTCCAAGAGAGCAGCAGCTGCAGATTCCAAAGAATAGTTAATTGTAAGGAAAACATATCTGGGGTGTAAAAGTGGAAGATGGTGAAGTTTCAGTTAACTGTCTTCAGTTACAAAGCACAGAACATGGAATGGAAGGCACCACGAGGAGCACTTCCTTCTCGAAAGGCTTCCTAGAGCCTCTGTAAATTGTGACTTCATTTGTTTTCTCTACTGAGAAATTCCAAAGGTCTCACATTTTAGAATACGCAACAAGAAGGAATAAAAAATATATATGTAACCTGACTATACTGTCTGAAGTAACAGATTGCCATAAAACCACACAAAATCCATAGAAGTGAAAAACTCGCACCTAAAACATACAGATTCCTCAGAGAGTTCAAGTCTTTCAATGAAATAAAGCAGAAAAACTGGTACAGCAGTGTTCCAAAGCATCTCTGGACAACCCAAAGTGCACACTAACACGGATCAGAAAACAGGAGGTATTCCAGAGGCTGTGCTACAGATCCCCAGGCCCGTTCGAAACAGGTACGGCTGTACACATGACCAGGAGGACGACATCTTGAGCAAGCTGTACCAAAGAGTGCACTCCTGGGGATCACACACCAGGGGAGGGCAGGCAGCCAGGGCTACGTCAGAGCTCTGCAGGGAGCCCTAACCCCTAAATCCAACCCTCCCCGCAGACAGCGGTCCCTGTGCAGGCAGCAAACACACTCACTGCTGCGCTCAGCATCCACAGCATGGCACCTGCTAAAGACTACCCGTTGCAGAGAAAAGGTGCTCTGCTAACGCTACTGCTCTGCAAGCTGCAGGGGCGAAACAAGTCCTGCAGTATGTCCAGGTGCTTCACAAAGCACAGAAACTCAGCAGTCATCTCCAGTGTCAGCATTAAAACCACTGAAAAAGCCCATCAAAACCACCCAAAATTGGCCCATCTAACTGAAAAATCAAATAAACTGAAAGGAAGCAAGTTATGATTATTTCTGGAATAGCAATGATGAATACATTTCTGAAACTGAGCACCACTACTCCACGCTAAAATGTTGAATGTCGTCAGGGAAGAGGGCAGTGGTCCTTTGAAGCACACACACACACTACGTGCCTGTAATAGTGGCTCAATGCCAATCGGATTCTACGGGAGCTGGCACCCAGCCCTTGCCTAACACATCTGTCCAGCAGTGTAGGAAAGGCTGGGTTGAAAGAACATGGCTCCCCCGAACAATGTCTTTTTGAAATTAAGAAAGCATCTCCTAAAACTGAACCACAAGATGATGAGAAGGAAAACTAAATGCAACATGAGGAAACACTCTCCCTTCCTCACTTATCTGGATGAGTACAATACAGAAAGAACCCACAGCAGCAAAGAATTTCTGAGGTTAACAGGCATCTTTATTTTTCGAGAAAAAGAAGTGTAAAATGAGACATTCAACTGAAAATTTAACTGCAGCCCTCGTCAATTTGTTTGGGACACCATGTACTTCATGTTCCCAACGGCCAATTATTGCAGGGCAGAAAGGCAGCTCAGGGCTGCATCTCCACTCTCACCCATCATGTGTCTTCCCCAGCTGTTCCCCCTTTCCTGGTATTCACGCCTCCTGGCTTTGCAAAGGGAAAAGCAGCACCTCTGCCTCACACGACAGGTTCCACAAAAGCAGTAAGCAGGGAAAACTACAAGTCATGTCCTCAGGCACACTGTTGTGAAAAAAAGCAGACTGACTTTTCTGAGAGACTCGGACCTGGCCAGCTGGAAACACCCCAGCTGCTGATGTGACAAAAACAAACTGCTCCTCGAGTTGTGTGAAGATCAACACTGCCACTAAAACAGAGTAAGTCACTGTTCCACACTACCTGGTGCTGGGGAGACCTCAGGAGAAGCCTGTGCCCCTCCATGGGCACCCAAATTCAGAGCTGGAGCAGACTGGGAGAACAAAGAAACCAACAGCAGAGATCAGCGCTCTGGGCGCTGCAAGTTCAGAGACCAAAAGTCTGTTTGTTGCAAAGAGCAGGAGGCTTGAGGAGAGACCCAGCTCCATCAGCCTGTTACACTGAAGGGAACAACCTGTCCTGTATGTGAGCTCTGGACAGACCACAGAACACAGGCCTGCTTAGCCGCAGCCAAAATCTAGCTCAGACATTAAGAAATGTACGGACACAAACTACAGGAAAACTGACAGCCCATAGGGAAAGAGTGGAATATTTATCTCAGGAACATCCATCTGCCAGAGAAACACACAACTGGTCATGGCTGGCATAAGACGTGTTGGGCTGAGGAGGAAAGAGCCAGACAAGATAACGTCATTCATTTGTATGACACTATTGTTTGCGTCTGGGGACAAAACCAATCCCCAAGCCACAAGCCTCAAGCTTCTGCTTCAGGCACAAAATTAGTCTGTAAACTTTAAAGCTTACTTTTCTCCCAGTTCTATCAGAAGTTGTTAATAATGGTAATCTTTCAGACAGATCAGCTCCATGAACTGGAGACGGACTCTGCCACCTCTTGAGAGCCCACCTTATGCCTGCTTTCTGCAAAGCCAGGGGAGCACACAGGCTACAAGGTTCATCACAAAGCCAGAACTACGTATCAAACAGCTAGTTATGAAACTGTGGGGAAGAGGAAAAAAAAATACAAGAAAAAGATGTTTAAACTCTGAAGATTTAAGCAGCTTTCCTTTCTTTAACAACTGGGATCTCATATAGCACAGTGCATAAGGAAGAATATCAGTTTTGTATTAAATAGTCTGGGGTTTTTTGAGAGAGGGAAACTTGAACACTTCATATTTTTGGAAATCAAATCCACCTTCAAGCAGTACTAACAAATCAAGAACCTCAGAACACCTTCTGTAGTTTGAAATAAGAGCAGCTTTACATTAAAAATTATACATTAAAGTATTATATGAATTAATAATGATGTTCTCTAATGCTAAAGACAAAGAACTTTATCCCACTAAAATGCTGGTTTTCACTAGGTATGGGAAAAGGTATTTAACAATATTACTTCTTGTGGCAGCACAAGACTCAAATGCGCAGATCAAGCGCAAAAGGCTTGTGCATATGTAAATGATGGCAAAACCGTGAAAGGAAGCATTAGAAAGTTAAGGAATTAGAACCTTAAAGGCTGGACAGTACAGTCCAAATTTGTGCTTCCTTCGTGCAGAAATTGTGCTAGAAACTTTAATTAAGTAAGCACGCCCCGTCCATTCACCCAGTGCAAAGGGTATCCACAAAGGAAAACCTCATTTGCCTCCAGCGCATCCGCTGGGGCCCCGGGAAGCTCTGCTTTGTTCCTGGCTGCACCACAAGGCCACTGTGGCGCACAGAGGAAAGGACAGTGCATACACCTCAAATGTACACTTCCTAGATTCTGAATGATTCCCTTCCCAAGGTCATTCAGTTTTCTTTCAGAGCAGTGTCCTCCTTGCACACCTCAAGCAGGCTGCCATGGCTGTTAACAACACACACCCCGCGCACACTATGTGCACCCTGTACAACGATGCAAAGTGCTGTGTGACTGAGCTCTGCTCAAAGCCCAGGCTGCCCCGATGTCCTCTGAGCCACACAGCCATGTGAAGCACAGCACCTGCACAGGGCAGCTGTGATACACACCTCAGACCTGCCAGTCTGCTCTGTGAGTCCTTCCAGCAAACAAGAGTCTGGAACTAACGTTGACACTGTGCTTCGTATTCAGACTTCAGTCACTCGTTCCAGAAACCCAGATACAAGCATTTCACCTTCATAGCATACTTCGCGGGTCTGACAGTCTGTGGAATATATAAGGAATTTGACAGTTCCTTAAAACAAAAGTTTTCTCAGCTCCTTTCAGCCCACTGCAAGGGAGGTAACTGCACTCAAGGGCGCTGTAGCTTTCAGCATTACAGGCAGGCATTTGCAGGCTCACTTAGAGCGCTTAGTGAGGGAAATGGTGTTCAATCATATAATCCAAGGCTGAAACATAGTGCATATGCAGAAGAATGGGAAGCCTAGTTGAAGCTGCAGAGACATTCTTAATGTGGTATTCTCTAACTTCTGCCTGGCTTTGAAATGTTAATGTTTCCTCTCAAACCATGCAGTGATGTCTGTTGTTGGGATGTGGTATGATAAATGTTACTGGCAAGCATTTTAAAGTCTCATAACTCTTGCAGGACAATAGTGGCATTATTAAAATTCAGCTGGTATCAACATGTGAAACAGGAAGGAGCAGCCACCCGGCAGCCTTGCTGCAGCTCCCAGAGCAGGTCTCATCGAGTTCTGCTGCAGAAACACCACTAGGTGCTTTTGTTTTTCCACAAGTGACAGCCGAGTAGTACAATGCAACTAGAACCCAACACACCGGAGGGCAACTGTGACAGAGTTTGGTTTCGCAGAGGTCACTGCCAGGAGGTGGAAACCTACTGCAAGTAAGGGCAATGACAAGAGAACAGAACCCTCCCTCGGAAAAACAAGGCAATGACAAACCATAATATTAGGTTAGGCTCTTGGGGAGGTACAGTGCCAACAGAAACCCTTTGCAAGAGAGAGGAAATGCAAGCTTAGGAGTCAGCCAGGCTCTTCTCTGACAGGACAAGGGACAATGGGCACAGACAAACACGCTGGAGGTTCCCTCTGAATACCAGCACTCTGTCACCATGAGGGTGAGCACAGGCTGCCCAGGCAGGCCTGGAGGCTCCCACCTTGCAAGGATTTTAGAGCCACCTGGACACAGTCCATGGCTGCAGGTGACTCTGCCTGAGCAGGACAAGGTCACTTCCCACAGTTCCTTCCACCCTCAGCCATTCTGTGTTTAACGAAGATGCTGAGCAGGATGCCATTTGGCATTGATCCCAGGGTACATCAGTAATTGCTGGCCTCCAATGAGACGTTGTGCCAGTGACCACACTTGCTGCACGCGGTTCACAGTGCACCCTTTATGGCACGCTGCTCCCCTCGAGTTTGTGCATCCTGCCGGCAAACACACTGCACATCCTGCTTTTAGGGATAACCCCACTCACACTCAAAGGAGAAAAGCCTTGAAATGTATCTAACATAGGGAGGGTGGACAATGTGAACAGCAAGCGTGAATCCTTAGGTCTGTTCCCTTCCTGCAGTAAAACTCCCCTTGAATTCAACTCCCAGCAGGGGCAGGGAATAACCAGCTCAAGGGGCTACAGAGAGGGCACTTTCCACCTCTGAAGACCACCTCACGACACCGACCAGAACAAACATATTTCAGAAGCCAGCTGTACTGCAGTGAAATGTGCGTTCTAACTCACTCGGTCTAAAAATTCTAATTACCAGATTCTAACAGGAAAGAAAAACAACTCTAAGCATTTTCCCTAAATACAGTCACATGCCCTCTCCAGATAACCTCCCAAGCTGAGACATCAAAGGAAATAAAAGCCCCCGATGTATTTATTACACTCTGCTTTTTCAACAGAAAGATTTTTTCTTTTCCATACAAAGTACACACACCATGTTAAAAGTCTGCATTCTGCGACAGTCAGATCTGGAGCTGGTAATGAATTTCAGAAATTGAGAATGACATTCTACATACCCAGCTAGAACAGAGCAGCAACTAAAAACAGAACATGTGAAAACCTGTGTATTATATTTAACCTTACCGTGCAAACATGGCAAGTATGAGTTTTCAATCAACCAAAAAAAGAGAGGCCTGACACAGAATTACAATTTTCAGTATTTGTCATTCCTATTCTTAGGTTACAGGTGGAGGGAAATATGAGATCAAATAAAAGGAATCAAGGACAATTCCATCCTAGATTTTCCCTTTTTGGAATTGAGGTCAACTTTCCTACTGTGCATACAGTTGTTCAGGATCTATGCCAATGAAGAACAGAAATACATGCAGGCTGGCTGCTTATTCAGACCCATTCAGTGCAGACAAAGCTGCCCATTACCCGGAAGCAAAATCTATTTCCTTCCTTCTCCCCTGTAAATCCTAGGCAAAACAGAAGGATCAGCACTGCTAGACAAATGCACCCTTGGTATCCCAGCACCATTCACCTAAGCAGCAAAGGCTCAGAACAGGAAAGCAAACATCGAAATCCACTGCTCACCTGCAAAGAGTAAACCTGTTTCTTCCGTGATTCCCAAGCTAACACCTCCGTTAGTGTACGACATCATTCCAGCTCCACTGTGGTGGGCAGCTGGGCCATTCAGGAACAAGCCAAATACAACAGCTTAGAAAAACCGATTACAAATAAGCTGTTATTTAAAAAAACACCATCTTACTTGTACACACTGTGAAGTTTCCTAACATAGATCCAAGTCCAAAAGCATTGCAGCTTCAGGTAAGAAGTTTCTCTATAGACATCCCTCCCCAAACCTCAAGAGCACTGCTCAAAACAGACACTGGATGGGATCTTGTTTTGGTTTACAAGTATCTGTATTAGCAGGGTATTTTTCAGTAATGCTGGCATCTCATCCTTTCTAAGCACACTGTATTTTCCTTCCCTTTCCACAACTAAGCTTGAAAATGACATCACTCATTAGGATTTCAGAAGCACTTCCAGCTACTGCAGTTGTTTTGGTTTCATAAGCAACTCATGTTCACCTTTTCCTGGTTCCAGTTTTTAAATTCTGGCCCAAATCCCCCATTTGTTATCTGGTTGGGTGTTTTGGTTTGTTTTTTTTCCCAAAGACTTGAAAGTCTTTTAAAAACTTTAATGATAATTTCTGGTTTTACAGTGGACACCAGCTGTGGGCTTGTTATCCAGGGCCTGATACTAATAAAGTCACGGAAGGAGGAAAATACCTCGACACTCTTTGCTTGTGCAGAGCTCACATTAGCTGCTCACAGAGCCAGACCCTCCACCTCAGCCCAGGTTGAGTGCGTTTTAAAACAGGTGCTGCCCTCCAAACAGTTCCACTGCTCATCTTTAGAGAGACAAAAGATTTCATACAACTGCCTTGGAGCACGAAGGGAAGGCGCAGAGAGTCCTTGGATTTAAGAATTCATACAATCAGCTTTTTTATAACTGAGGGACTCCAGGATGAGATGAAGTTTATAAAATAAAAATGCCAGGTTATATAAGGAGCTGTGAGCACAGACCTACACAACAGCCTGCTTCATTCCTAGCCTTCTACAGAGCAAGTACTGCCCTACCTAGGGAATCCCTTGAAAAAGCCAAGAGGCAGAAAAACAACTCTCCACATTTTCTCTCTGCCAGTGAGTGTCACTTAAAGCCCAGCAGCTTCCTCATGTGAGGATATTTTCCAGGTGTGGCTGCTACTGACAGAAACTCATAAGTAACAAGATGGTTCACAGCTGCTGTCTTGCATTCCTAGCTGTTGTTCCACCTTCCACATGTAGGTTCTGTGGGCGTAACCTATTGGAGCAGGTGATTTTCAAAGACCCCTCCACAAGGGTCCCTCATTTCTGGAGAAGCCAAACAAACTTTTCCTACTGAGCACGCCACCCCCTGAACTACTGCCCCTCATCTCCACACTCACCTGCTCCCCAAAGTTGCGCTGCTCTGCCTCTCCACACAGAAATCCAGACAGTCAACATGTATTTGCAAAGAAATAAAGGCTGCAACATCTCAGTCACTCTCCCATTTGCACAGAAGTACGTAAGGATGTACCAACTTTCCATGTGGGATTTATTAAACATACATTGCAGTTTGCGGAGAACTTCATTTAGTTACAACTGCTTTCATTGCCTTTAAATGCGTTTAAGAATTTCATTGCTTACTCACAGAATAGGTTCAACATTTCCCTTTTCTGCAAATTCAAATTCCTTTAGCTAAACTGTAGTTTTCAAAGAGGAGGACAACAATAACAAAAATTCTTAAAGCAGCAAGGTGTTACTGATGTAACAGAAACCAAATCAGTCCTTTAAGGTTACTACATTTTCAGTCATCAATATCCAACGTTTTTATTATAAACAGGGGGCATATTCTCTGATCAAAGAGACTCCTATTTCAAGAATGAACAAAAACATTTGAAAACAAGAGAACAATAACTTTTTTCCTTTTTTTTTCTTTTTAAGGTACAACTTCTGATAAGAGATATTTATTTTATCATTCAAACTTAGAATGAGAACGATAAAGCAGATACACTGCAGTGGTGTGTCTGACTTCATACAATAACACAGTACATGGCATCTCTGCTGTTCCCAGCAGGCTACATCCAGCCAAATCTGAACAAACTTCAGTTAAACAGCTATTACCAAAATACCTGTCTGCAATACCCTAACCAGCCATGGTCTCTACCCTTTGTAGATATTTACTACAAAGGAAGACCAACAGGACACAGAATTGATGAGCTGCACTGCATCTGCTGCTCGCTCAGTAACCTCATTATCAATCTCGCCTGAGACACTCTACGTCCCCACTCTTGCCTGACTCCCCTGAAAGCCACACAGCAACTTAACAGGAGACTGCAAAAGGACACGGAGGTTTCCAAACTGCTTCTCCCTTCTAAATACCGGAGTTATGCCCTGAAGCACTATTAAAATACCATGAAAGAGGTGAAAGATGAGGAAGCATGAGAATAACCTCATTATCATGTTAGTTATTAGAATGTGCTTTTGCTGCAGCTTTTTCCCACCAGTCTGGTTCCAGGTTTAGCTTCCCAGAGGTCACAGATGTACCTGTTCTATCACCATTCTTTGCTGTGCTCTCCCCTACCCTGCTGCTGCTAAGGTTGGCTGGTGCCTGTGGACTGCCAGCACAGGCAAGTGGAGGCCTCCTCACCTGACTGCGCTCCAAACAGGCCAGGCGCCTGAGAAGCAGTCCTTCCTGGAGAATCCCTTTTAAAGAATCCTGTTTCTCAGCTACTTCCTACTCCCCAGAAGAAAGCCACCTTGCACGGGAGCAGATGGAGAGAGCTCATAAGTTAGAAATATTAACATCGACGGCCAAAAGCACCTGGTTTTAACCTAACCTGAACAATCCAGCAACAGCACCGCTGAAGAATTCATCAGCTGAAGCATCTGCCTGTCTACAGTGGTGAAAAGGAGCAACAGCTGTCAACAGGGGAGCCATAAAATCTTAAAGAGTCACAGGTGTTTCTCATATGAAAAATACCTGACCACAGATGAGCTGTAGGCAAGCTTAGTTTTCCCCTTCTCTTGCTATTCTGTCAAGTCTCCTCCAGAGAAAATGTCAAGACCTTAGCCTTCTACCAGTTTCTATATCTCTCCTTTCTTTAGTTATGACTTAAAACAGACTCAAACCAAAACAAACAAAAAAAATAAAAAAAACCTACAAAAGCCCCTGCTTCTCATCCCTACCACATTTATCAAGTTTACCCTTGCTATTGAGGCTTCTTTCTGAACCTCACCCCTCCCGCTCTTGCCATTTACAAGACACCGCCAAATTCATCAAAGGATCAAAAGATCCACTGTGCTCTCCCAGACTCATCCCATCCAGCCACAGAATAAATTTCTGCTGCAGGGGCAAGGAGGTGGCAAGCGGGTGTGGTGAGAGCAGAATGGAGGGTGGGTAAGAGGAAGACTGCTTGCTACTTATCTTCAGCAGTAATGCTCACCTCAACAGAAAGGTACAAAAAAAAAAAAAAAAAAAAAAAAAGAGCTGTCCCCTCTGAGTGAGAGGTCACCATTTAGAGAGGCATTCTGGAATGAAATCAAGTCACAAGGTTTAAAAGAACTGCTGAGGAATCACTGAGCAATCCCTAGGAACCAAGGGACAGCACAGGCACAGGATGCACAGAGGCAGGAGTGACAAAAGGAAAATGAAATATAACCACAGATAAATCATTGCTCTCTATAACTACCTGAAAGGAGGTTGTAGAGAGGAGGGAGCTGGGCTCTTCTCCCAAGTGACAGGGGACAGGATGAGAGGGAATGGCCTCAAGCTCCACCAGGGGAGGTTCAGGCTGGACATTAGGAAAAAATTTTTCACAGACAGGGTCAATGGGCACTGGAACAGGCTACAGAGGGAGGTGGTTGATTCACCTTCCCTGGAGGTGTTTAAAGCATATGTGGACAAGGTGCTAAGGGGCATGGGTTAGTGTTTGATAGGAATGGTTGGACTCAATGATCCGGTGGGTCTCTTCCAACCTGGTGATTCTATCTCTTTCTTACCTTTGTCACAATGGCCACTTTTACCCAATCTCTCTCCACCCTCCCACTGTAAACACACAAAAACTGACAAAGCCCCTGCTTCGGAATCGATGAGAAGAAGGTCAAAGCACCAGGCAAGAAAACCCATTACCTCCCAGTAGGCAGAAGTGACACCCTGCACACACTCTGCCAGCAGAAAATCAAGTGCCTAAAGCAAGACGAACACCAGGACAGAACCTGTCATTGCAGCCCCAGTGGTGTGCAGACCCAAGCCACAGTAACCAAGTCTTATTTCACCATATAACTGTATGCTCAGGGTAAGACAGCATCATCCTTTCCAGAAAGCATGTAAGACTAGGGGTACAGAAATAAGCCACATCTCCAGGTTCTCAGCTGTCCCAGGTACAGTCCTAACTTCCACATGAACAGAGAATGCTTTGGGTTGGAAGGGACCTTAAAGTCCATCCCGTTCCAACCCCCAGGCAGGGACACTGCCCACTGGATCAGGTTGCTAAACATCAACAAGGTGCTTGTACAACACCACAACCATTCACTCCAAACAGCCAAACATAAATGCAACACAGAAGGTATCCACCTGACATTACACAGGCTGCAGTTCAAACAACTAGGTGAGCAAACTCAGCCGCGCTGCATTGGCCAAAGCCTCCTCTGTGTGGCTGCAACTGCAGGCACTGTTCTATGGCCCAGAAAAGCACAGAGAGAACTGATCTGGCAAAGTGAAGATGGAAACAGATAGCGCACAGATATCTACATTAACTAACCCCAACATGTGAGCAGACTGATCTCTGGACTATTCAGGCATCAAGCAGCTCCCAGTATATCCATCAAAGGAGTGGCAGGTTCCTGCAGACATCCTGGGTGGGTTGGCCTTCGCATTTTGAATTTAGGCAAGCTTTTTCAGCTCCTGCTACACTATAGGTGCTATTAAAGAATCACCACGATGCAGAAAATTAAGTGGGGGGAAAAGCAGGATAAATCAATCCAGCTGTAACAAATACTTTGTGCGTTCAGGACAAGCAATAACCAGAAGTGATACCTGCTGTGCAGAAAACCTGTGCAAAAACTGCAGGATAGCTACAAACCTCGTGCCAAACTGACTGGCCCTACACCAAATCCATAATAACTCTGGGCAGGATCCTCTTAGGGTAACAACACCTGCTTCTGATCAGGGATCCTCTCTTCTTTGCACTGCAGCAAAGGGAAAAATACAGCTTCTCCTACAGCACCAGGAGTGATGTCTGCATCACGTAAAAACTCTGAGCTTGATGACAGTTCATTTCTTGTCTACAAGGCAATGTAATCCACCAGCTGATTCAGAAACACCACCTGGCAGAGTGGATCCATTACTGTTAGAACTCACGTGGCTGTCTCCTCCAGCCCTGCATGCAATTTTTATACTCTCCTCCATCAGAGATGACCAAATTTCATTTACTGGGCAGCAAAGTGATGCCTAAGGAGGTCTGAGCAGAAATGGCAGGTGCCTCCTTGGCAGAGAGCACACACAAGAAGTGCCTGTTACCACAAGCCAGGGCAGAGCCCTAACCAAGCCCAGCATTGCAGCAGCCACACCACTTCTGCTCAGACCCCCTCACAGGACAGACAAGTTCTCCGGTCACGCATGGTGCAAGAAGCCAAAGGCCACACTTCCCTCATTTGTCACTACTAAGATTATAAAGCCCACCAAGTGAGGCTGAACACCAGTGGCTCAGCTGTCCCAGAGTTACCCAATATCCCTGCAATCTGTAAGCTAAGCAAGTCAGTGACTGCAGCGAAGAAGGGTGAACCACCAGCTGCTTCTTTATTGTGGATTTTAGGCTACAGCTCACAGAGAAACGAATAAACTACTGTTTACCTCAGCCACCTTAACACTTCAAGGGAAGGAAGTGATCCCATGTAAGGGGATTTAATACCAGAAAATACTTCAGCAGAAGGAACCATCAGGCTAAAGCAATAGCACAGGGGATAGAGTTACTAAGTTTCACTCTTGGCTTGCTTAGCATTTCCAACTTGTCAAACACATCAGAGGAGAAACTCCATGCATCAGAAAACCCTACATAAACCTACCCAGTTCTGTGTCTGCTTGGAGTCTTGTTTTCCAATTTAAGATGTGTATTTCTAAATCAGAGAGAATCATAGAATAACCAGATTGGAAGAGACCCACCGGATCACTGAGTCCAACCATTCCTATCAAACACTAACCCATGCCCCTTAACACCTCGTCCATCCATGCTTTAAACACCTACAGGGAAAGTGAATCAACCACCTCCCTGGGCAGCCTCTGCCAGTGCCCAATCACCCTTTCTGTGAAAAATTTTTTCCTAATGTCCAGCCTGAACCTCCCCTGGTGGAGCTTGAGGCCATTCCCTCTCGTCCTGTCCCCTGTCCCTTGGGAGAAGAGCCCAGCTCCCTCCTCTCCACAACCTCCTTTCAGGTAGTTGTAGAGAGCAATGAGCTCTCCCCTCAGCCTCCTCTTCTCCAGGCTGAACACCCCCAGCTCTCTCAGCCGCTCCTCATAAGGCCTGTTCTCCAGCCCCTTCACCAGCTTCGTTGCTCTTCTCTGGACTCGCTCCAGAGCCTCAACATCCTTCTGGTGGTGAGGGGCCCAGAACTGAACACAGGACTCGAGGTGCGGTCTCACCAGTGCCGAGTACAGAGGGAGAAGAACCTCCCTGGACCTGCTGGCCACGCCGTTTCTGATCCAAGCCAAGATGCCATTGGCCTTCTTGGCCACCGGGGCCACTGCTGGCTCATGTTCAGTCGCTGTCAACCAACACCCCCAGGTCCTTCTCCTCCTGGCAGCTTTCCAGCCAGGCTTCTCCTAGTCTGTAGCTGCACAGGGTTGTTGTGCCCCAAGTGCAGGACCCAGCATCTGGCCTTGTTAAACCTCCTGCCGTTGGTCTCTGCCCATGGATCCAGCCTGTTCAGGTCCCTTTGGAGCCTCCCGACCCTCCAGCAGATTGACACTTCCACCCAGCTTGGTGTCATCTGCAAACGTGCTAAGGGAGCACTCGATGCCTTCATCCAGGTCATTGATAAAGACATGGAACAGGGCTGGACCCAGGACTGAGCCCTGGGGAGCCCCACTTGTCACTGGCCTCCAGCTGGAGTTAACTCCATTTCCCACCACTCTCTGGGCCCCCATCCAACCAATTTTCCATCCAGGACAGTGTGCGCCTGGCCAGGCCAGAGGTGACAGTTCCCGTAGCAGAATGCTGGGAGAAACTGTGTCAAAGGCTTTACTGAGGTCCAGGAAGATCCATCCACAGCCCTTCTCTCGTCCAGCAGCCGAGTCACTTTGTCATAGAAGGTGATCAGGTTAGTTTGGCAAGACCTGCCTTTTGTGAACCCGTGTTGACTGGGTCGGATCACCCAAAGCAGATGCTTTTGTTCCTTTTCAGTCCAAAGAACACTGTCCAAGCTTTTATCAGCCTCAATGTTAACAAAAATAAAAAGAATCACAGACTATCTTTGCCAAATTAGAACTGACTAAAGCGAGTAATGCGTTGAATTTCCATGCAGTAAGCTAGTAAACCAAAGCGGCTCTGAAAACAATACTCCAGGCAATACCTAATAAAACGTGACTTCAAAGCCATCTACTACCCCAGGTCTCTTCTGGACATAATTAAAACAACATGTGGGCCAAACAAACAGGTTAATTTCCATATTTGCTTCTCTTGTCTACAAAGCTACACACAACAAACCAGGAAACCAAAATAAGAGCAAAAGAAAAAAATGTTGGGCAGCTCCAGAGCTGAAGACACTTTGTTGTACCTCACAATGAGGCAATTCTACCACCAGAACACACATAAATATGCAGTGTGCCTGTCTTCAGTCCCATTTTTAAGATGGGGGTGTTTCCGTACACCTAAACGCTGCCTGCTGCATACGCTGCATCCAGTCTGACAGCAGGATTGCTTAGTACATGAAAATGATCAGCGAGTTCCAAAGACTCAGACAAACGCAACGGTCCTTTCAGGAAAGGAAAATATTCCCTCCAAATGCTACCTGGAATCACTCAATACCAAAGCAGGCACTTGTGAAACCTGGCAGTGTTTGATTAGTAGATGCATATAACTCAAGCAAAATACAATAGGACACAATATGAGAATACTCTTTCTCTCAGCCACTGAAAAGCCAATTTGCCAAAAGCCAGTGGATGATTTTCCTTCCAGAATCAGTCTGTGCAGTAACAGGAAAGGGGACCAGTGCAATCACCACTGTGTTTAGCGAGCACTGGCACATAACTGCACAGGGTATGGCCTGCCAAAAGCCAGTACCCTAGTTTCCTTCCCTTCCACCCTGCTTCTGGTTGCAGGTAATTCCACAGGGCGGGTCACTACCAATGCTAAGAAAATCTCAGAAGATGAAAAAATGTTGAGATAGTCCAGTAGTCACTCCAGTAAGGAACATGGACTTTAAACCCAAATGTGGAGGAGGCTCACACAGCTCCCTTCGGTTCCTCCACACTGGTCCATCATACTCTCCCTGCCAGCGACTGACCCTTCATTCCTGCACTGAAACCAGAGCGAGCTCTACTCCTCCTGATGTGTTAAGGGGCCTACACTGGCAAAGCCGTCTGCAGCACTAATGACCATCCCCATCTCAGCAATGCCAGCGGTCAAGAGCAAGCTCCACTGCCCAGGAACCTGGAGAAGTGTTGCCCTAAAGTTAACTGCTCCTGAGCAGCCACTGCAACAGAAGAGCCCCCTCTGATAAACCTAGCAATAAAGCACAGCTTTCACAGTCAGCGGGACATCCAGAACACAGGAGGGGTGAGGTTTTCATTCGCACAGCTGCATCCCAAGTTTCCAGTGACTCTCATGTGCCCAAGATGTTTTTGGTTGTTTTTTTTAAGTCCCACTAACGTTTAAGCTTGTATTTCCTTGAATGACAGTGAGATGGTGCTCATAAAGCCCAAAGCTTTCTTCTGTTTCAGTAAGGAACTGACAGCCGAAGGGACGAACTGCGCCAGCGCTGACAGAGTTTCTGTGTGTTTACTGCACTGCAGTCAGATGAGCAGCACAGATGACACAGTAAAACGAGTCAGATTCCATGGTAGGTACAGAAGGAAGGAAAACCACTCCTTTGAATCACAACAAACTGTTAGATCAGCTCAACCATCTCTGGAAATCTCACCCAGAAGAACGTGTCAAAGCAGAAATATTACCCCTCCCCCCCCCCCATTTCCCACTGCCGACCCTGGGATGCTGCCTTCCTCCGTCCCTTGTGAAACATAAGCCTTCCATTTTTAATCTCGACTGTGCCATCTTATTGACAAGACTCAGACATTCTTCTATAGAGTAAACTCAAAGAGAACACTAGCGTCCACGTTCCGCCAACTCTTCTTCCCTTGAAGCACCTTCCTTGTTAAGGTACACGGCAGCATCATTAAAGACCTCATTACAGAGTTAAAACAAGCTCTGTTTGAACGTTTACAACAGGCAGTACCTATCACAAAGGCTTACCAGCACGTCTTCCATTCTGCCACAGCCCAGCACACACGTACCCCTCCCCGCAGGAGCAGACGGCTGAAATCACCAAGATCACTCGCTAGATGTATGCTTTAGGTACCATTCTTCTCAGCCCCAAAGACACCACAGAGATCAAGCTGGGGACAAGGGCACATATGAACACCCCAAAGAGTGCTCCTGAAGGAAAATCAAAGGCCTGTCTACACAAGGGAAGAGACGCTTCACATTCACACCTTGCCTTGCTCTGCAGGAACTCCCCAGTGTAGACAAGACCTTACTTGCTCTTACCAAAAATATGAAATACCTGGCAAGCCCACATTTATTAAAATTTTACAGTTGTCCTAAGTAATTAAACAGCCAAGCACCGGTAAAAGCCTCTAATCCAGATGCCAGGAACCTTCCCCTCCACAGGCAAGGGTCCAAAACCCCCCCAATTTAAATCCTCATGACCAGAATGTAATGAGTCGTGGAATACAAACCTGTATCCTTTAAAACATTAATTATTCATTAAAATCTTAGCTCTATGTAAAGCTTTAAAAGTTTGCCAAGACAGTATATACTCCTCACCTTAACAGCTAATAGGATGCTCCCAAATCCCATGCAGATCAAATGAGCTAAGTTCATTGCTGTGTGAAGAGCACAGATGTAACACAAACAAGGATTCACTTAACTCTGAATCCTCCAAACAGAAGGGAAACTGGAAAGAAACAAAGTTCAATTTTTCTCCTGGGGGAAAATAATAAAAATAAAACTTCAGGAGAGGAGGCTTAAGCCAGACTCACTAAGGAGAAAGTCATTTGTTCTCCCTGTTAGTGAACATGGTAAAAAAAGCAAGAATGGAATTTCCTCCCTGCTGGGTGGCACAACAGTGTCGGATCTTTCGGGTGCTGGTTAGCCAGACTCGGGAACCCCACAATGACAAGAGCAGCTCTCTCCAGAAGCCCAGTTCTCCACGGTGACTCTGACACAGTGCTGGTAGGGCACACTGCTGCAGAGGACCCAGAGCCCTGCAGGACCCTCTGTGCAGGCAAGGGCAGGAGGGAAAGGGAAGTTGTCCTCTCTAACAAACCTTTCAGTATGTCCTCTGGTGCAAGGCTTTGCAGAACCCCAAACTTCAACAGACAAAATAACCTTGTGCCACTGTTGCCCTCCTTCTCATAGTCTTTTAAAGAAAGGGTAGCCTTTTCAGTCAGGGAAAACCCTTCCCCAGACCATCAAACCATGCCTAGGTCTCCTGAACGAGTGTACAGTGTCCCTGTCTCTCACTGATTGCTGCACTGCAAACCTGTGGAAAACACACCTGGTAGTGCTCCACAGTTGTACAAACAACAGCTTAGAGAGAGAATAAGCAACCCCTGCACACACCAGCTCTGCATTCCCAGAGCTTTAATACATCAATGACTTCTCAAACTGTACATCGGTTTGGTACACGATGTGGGGAGGCACAGTGTTCCTACGCTCCCATCTACCTTTGCCAAGTACCAATTAACTGAGGACAAAGCACAGTTTTCTCTGGTGTCTTTCCACTGTCCCTTGAGCTTTTCCAAGGAACTCCTGCAAGCACACAAAGATGCCATGTCAGCAGCTGGCTTAGAATTTAACTTTGTCACAGCAAAACCATGCCTACACTTCGTGGCAGCAATTTTCCTCCCTCTTGTCCTCAAACTTCCAGTTTCTGGCAAATATTGTAGAAAAATCCAGGAACTCAGAACTTACTAACACACAAGAATCCTGTTGTGACCACAGTGGGAATTTAGCCCAGTATAAAATAGACCTTGAACCATATTAACTAAATAATCGACTCAACTCAAAGGCATTTCTGGTGTAAACCACAAAAACAGTCTCCCTCCAAAATCCACATTAGGAATATTCCGTGTTTTGTCATTTTTGTTCAAAAACAAAACAAAAAATACAAGCACAAAAAACCCCAAGCCTGGACCAAAAGCAACACACACGAAACTGTCTCACACCTTCCATCTCATCTCAGTTTCAAAAAACAAAGGTCATATTTTGCTTCTATCTTTTCTTACTGGTTTATTGTTCAAATCCTACCTTGTTAAAGTACAGTCAGAGACACAGATCCTAAGGAGAGGACATCTGTTGAGAGAGGAACAGTAAAGATGGAAAGCACACTCTTCAGACTGCCCAGATTCTGGTATTTTCCCAGATAACACAAGGCTGAAGCAGTTTAGTGCAGACTCTGCTTTTTTCAGCCATTACTGTTTTAAGTGCAACAGCTTTGAATTTGACTTACAAGTACCACCAGCTTTTGGCAAGCCATAGACACTTAATAATTAATACTTAATTGCTCTAAATGCATGTCAGTGGAGTTCCATCAGAGGCTAATGCAGCATTTGGAGATGCAGCCCTGACCCGAGCAAGGCTCCCCACAGCAACTCCAGCTGCATGGCTGCAGAGTTCACAGCCACACACAAACACACACATCAAATGCTCTCTTCCAGGGCGTTTCCTGTGTTCCTAACAAGTTCCAGCTTCTCTCCTGCTGGATCTAAATTTAACCAAGACAAAGATTCTGCCTTAAAGAAAACACAAAACAGAAAAACAACAAACCAAACACGAAAACCCACCAACAAACAAACAAAACCAACAACACAAAAAGCCCCAGCCCAAACATTACACATAACTCCAGTGCAATAACACAGCAAACCTTTTACAGGCACCTTTAACACCGTTAATTACTAAATACATGAGACGGGCTACAGGCAGCCAGCAGCCCTTTCCCTTTCACCCTAGACATCTCTGAAGTCGCACTTTATATGCTACCAGGAACAGAAAATTTGAGCACTAACAACAGCCACTCGTTCCATCCATGTGTGCAAAAGGGAGAGACCTGTGCAGAGGAAGCCAGGAGTTCAACCAGGAGGCAGCGCTCCTCAGCATGGCCAAGCGTGCTCTGCCACGTGAATTGGAAGACTTGACACAGCAGCAGCTTAGATGCAGATAGAAAGACTCGTTATGAAGTCTTCAGACTCTCACTAGAACTCTTAAGTTGCACGTAGTTTTCCAGTCCGTACACATCCAGATATAGCTGAATTCACCAAGGCACATGAGAAGGAACTAGATGCCTCCCAGATCAGCCCTGTTCCCAAAATAATTTGGTCACCTAGATTGCAGAAGTGCCTGGAAGGTTCTTCACAAAGCAGCGCCTCGCCACACAAGTCACCAGGCAAACACTAAACCCCACAACCCCCACGCACGCTGACAGAGCATTTACAGCAAAAGGTCAGGCATGCCATAACTAACCAAGCACAACCAACAACTTCGAGATCCTTGAAGCCGCTCCTGCTTTGGCGTCAGACATTTGGATTTCCACTAACTGCCATGCAAAGAACACACATGTATCACTGACCTGCTCTGTGTGTGAGACCCAGCGAGATTCCAAGCTGAAAGCACCGCAAGGCCTGTGAAACCCAGCAAACTCTCCTCTGCGAACACTTACAAACTGACACGGTGAGGAGACACTCCCAGGCAGGCAAGCTGGCTGATCTGCAAGGCACTTCACCCAACAAGCCAGTGGCACTTCTGTTTCCAAACCAGCACCCTCATTAGAAGGTATTATTCCAGACCAAAAAGAGAGAAGAAACTAAGAGAAATACATGACCAGGAAATGAAGTACACATCCCAGCAGCTACTCCCAGTCACTGAATGGAGAAGTAACTCCAACAGACATTTCGTGTTACTTGGCCTGATGATATCAGGCCACACAAAAGATATTCTGCATTAATGACCAACTGATCCCTTTATTTACTCCCCTTCAGGACAACATCAGTGGGTTCAAGGCTCTACCAAAATAAGCTTTTTTCCTTTCTTTTTTTCTTTAACTTTAAAAAATAAGTTACTTTGCAAACTGAAATCAAATGCAAAACCTAAAGCAGTGAGGATCACAGACTGTTTTGGTGCTTGCTTTGGGGGCTTTTCAGTTCCTTATCCATCACTGAGAAGTCAGCTTTCTGACAGCAGTACCTCCTGTACACAAACATCTCTAAAAATCCACAACCTCGCACATTTGCTGGGCCACACACAGTTTTGTGATAAATGCACTTTCCAGCCTCCAAGTTAAGTCTTGGGAGCTGAAAGCAACCAAGACATGAACTAACCCCGTTTTCTCCAACCTTACTCAAACTTGTCTCTTTTACTGAAAAGCACAAAGCTCTAGCTCCTGACAGAACTTGAAATACCAACTTTTTCTTAGTCAAAGCAGCATCGCTATAGAAAAATCTTAACTTTAAACCACTTATATAAACTTAGAAATATGTTTGTCACTACAAGTGACCAACAGGTCAGGATGAAGTTCTCACTGACATGAGAGTTTGAAGGGCTGTGATTAATCTTTTCTCTGCAAAGAGAATTGATGGCAATAAGTTCTGCTACAGAAAACCAGCACAGACTGCTCAGCTGTCTTCAAAAGTATATACTGGGCTCGTGAAGTTGCTATGGCATCGACTCAGGACTGTGGTTAGACACACAAAATGCCTTTTCCTACAGACCGTTAGAGGAAACCGAGCAGCATCGGCCATGAAACAAATACGTTTTGGCTCTAAAGCAGCCACAGCTGAGCACGATTTGGACATTCCAAGGGTTAGCGAAATGGAAAAGCAAGACAACCGGCACTTTACAGCATTCGCGTAAGAGGCGCTCAAAATGCACCGTCCTAGCAGCGGCAACAAGCAGCCGTCCGTGCGCCTGCCATCTTCCCAGCGTCACTTACTAAGGCAACGCGCCCCCCAGCACCTACCGCCGGACCAGGACAAGCGGCCGAGGCTCCTTTTCGGCAGGGCTCACGTCTGGCAGCCGAGTACCAAACTACAGCGGCAGGAAATTCTGCGGGATCGAAGGCGTCGCGTTTATTTTCTCTTCTTTCCCGGTATTTTAAATTTTATAAGCATCGGGCTATTTTTAATCGGCAGCTACAACCGCACGAGGTAACGCGGAGCT
This sequence comes from Clamator glandarius, assembly GCA_033459285.1. NCBI lineage: Eukaryota > Metazoa > Chordata > Aves > Cuculiformes > Cuculidae > Clamator > Clamator glandarius. The sequence continues at coordinate 306,414 of JAUNZM010000361.1, forward strand.
TCCGCCGCCGGCGGGCAGCCGCGGCCCAGACCCCGCGAGGACCCGCGGCGCCGCCGCCCGTGCCGGCCCCGGCCCGTGCCGGGCTCTGCTCTGCCCCCCCCGCGCCCCGCGCCCCCGGCCCCGCTCGGGGCGGCGGTATTTCTCACCTCGGCCCGCGGGCCCGGCCCCGGCCCCGGCGCGGCGGGAGGAGCGCGGGGAGCGGCAGCGCCCGGACCGCCCCGCGGCACCAGGCACCCCGCGGGCAGGGCAGCGGGGGCGCGGGGCGGGAAGGGAAGGGAAGGGAGGATGGGCGGGGCCGGGGCGCGGGGCGATGGGCGGGAAGGGAGGATGGGCGGGGCCGGGGAGGGAGGATGGGCGGGGCCTGGGCGCGGGGCGCTGGGCGGGGCCTGGGCGCGGGCTATGGGCGGGGCGGGGCGCGATGGGCGGGCCGATGGGCGGGGCCTGGGCTCGGGGCGGGGCCTGGGCGCGGGGCGATGGGCGGGGCGGGGCCGGGGCGCGGGCTATGGGCGGGGCGCGGGGCGGGGCGCGGCAGCCACCGCCGCTCCGGGCAGCCTGAGTTGTGGCCTCCCCGCCCTCATGGTGAAGAAATTCCTCCTCAGGTCCAGTGTAACTCTGCCCCCCTCCAACTTATACCCATTGCCCCTAGTCCTATCGCCACAAGCCTTTGCAAACAGCCCCTCCCCAGCTTTCTTGCAGCCCCTTCAGGTCCTATAAGGTGGCGGAGCCCTCTCTCCTCCAGGCCCGGGAGGCGCTCCCGCACAGCCGAAGGGTTCTGTGTGCGTGAGGCACGAAGCAGCTTTGTAGCACAGCAGTTTCCTCCCCAGAAAAGCACTTTGCAAAGATTGAAGGTGATGGTCCACATCTCTGCCAATAAGGATTTAGGTGTAGGTGGATGATGACCCTTTTGCTTGAGGGAAGTGTTTCAGATAAAATGACCTGAAGGAGAGAGAACAAAATAAACTTTCTTCTTTTTTTAAAGTATTTGTTCAGCAGCGAGGCTTTTACTGTTACCCCGCCTCAGCAGACAAATACCAATTGTTCCGTTTATTTACAGGGTGCCCTCCTCACGTCGGAGCTGAATGAGTCAGAAGGGATTGGCCTGTGCTGCGTTGGCAAGCAAACAGCAGCAATATTTCATATTCTCGGGGAGGACAAACTGCCCCGAGGTCGCGGTCACTGGCAGAGGCTGTGGGTGCTTGGAGAGAGCCGTCCAGCAGAACCACGGGTCAGGCTGCTGAGGGACAGACATTCACCTATGGCCACAAAAACACAGAAAAAGGAAAAAAAAAATCTTTTCTTAAGGGCCAGGATTCTTCTGAGGCTGTTTAATTAATAAGTCCAATTCGGCTGGGATTCATATCCTTTTTAAGCATATGGTATTTAGCCCTTTACAATTGTGGCCACAATCCCTTCCACGCTCGTTCCTGAAGCTGCCTGGCATTCAGTGAGCAGAAGGGTTTCACGGAGGTTGGTGCTGCGTCCAGTCATCCTCGGTAGTGCCAGTTGCAGAGAAGGACGGTACCATCCTGCTTGGGTCTCCCTGGACACCGCCTCGATCCACTCTAATCCAAATCCTCTTTAACTCCCTGCATTTGAAAATTAATTCCTGTTTGCAGTTACTATCAGGGTAGAAACAAAGGAGTACGTTCCCAGGGCACTGCTGCTCTGGAAATTCTGAATTCACATCCCCTTTTCCTCAGGCCTTTTCCAAAACCTTAGCAGTTATCACCTTTCTCAGTGAGCAATAACCTGGCCCCAGAACTGCGAACACATGTTTCCTTACATTCGTGCTCCTGGCATCTTGAGACGGGCCCAGACGCCGGGCTCTGCTATGGAAGCAAACAATGACATAGCATTATGCCCTGGTTCTCCCCACGTTCAGTCCGAAGCCACAACTCAAGGGAATTCACCAGCAAGATTCTTATCGTGTAGCACCAGGAAATAATGGGTAAAAGGGCATAAATACATGAGATCAATGAAAACAGAACAAACTAATGAACCGTATTTATATTCTATAGCATGACACCTGGAAATGGAGGTGCTGTCCCAAATCTCCCCACTTTCAACCTTGACAGAACTGCCTCAGATATACAAAAATCCCCTGCCCTCAGCTGCCCCGTTGAAATGTTGACCTCCCTCTTTTCTGAGAGATTGACAGATTCAAAGCAGCAAAGAACAGCAGAAGATGACTCTTCCAGACCATTATTTTGTTCTCTGAGGCCAATCAACCTTTCCTGGGCAGCAAACACCAGGTGAGCGCCCTGGCTCAGAGGGTCCGGCAGCGGCAGCTCCGTGTCGGCCTGCACGCCAAGGCTTGCACTGCTCTGCGGGCAGAGCGACAGTGAAAGGGCAGCAGAGAAACTGGCGTTAGAGGAAACAAGCCCAGTCGAGTAAGTGGAAAAGGCTTCCTGTCCTCAGAGACAAAACAAAGTCTTGCAGGAAGAGAACACACTGCCCGCACAGCGCTGGCCCTCGGCAGCACAGGCCTCGTGCCACAGGGGGGAAATCACTTGGCCGCCTCCCAAAGCCTGGACCTGGCTCGATGCTGCACTGCTCACCCCTTCCGTGCTTCTCCTTCCACAGGCAGGGGCTGGAGCAGCCCAGCCAAGGAAGGAAAAGGGAATCTGCCTCATAACCCAAACCTGCAGCAGGTTGGCTTACCTCTTCTTGTTCCATGGATGCAATCAGGATATTTGGAAGTGCTGAACACCAACGACACCTGTAATGATGGGGAACAATAATCATGATTGCAGACATCATAATGCTAACAGCTCCAGGGTGGGAGGAAAGCAGGCGGGTTAGTTACTTAAAATAATCAAAGGTTTTTATTGTAAACAAATTGCAGCAGAACATGGCCAAAACGGAGACTAAAATTGGGAGACTAAGTGGGGAGGAGTGGAGGAATCACAGGAAAAAACCAGAATGGAGTTCTGAAACATCTTGGATTGCCCCATCAAAAGTAAATATCCCAATGTAAGGAGCACTGGGAGGGAAACACACAATTACACGCTTTGGCCTCTCAGTCTGACAGATTTGGGATCTGTGTGATGAAGAACGCTGGGGAAACAGCCCAAACGCTTTGACAGATTTAACGTGCTTGAAACCACGTGGTTCAGCCTCATTTTCCTGGTATTTGTTTCTGAATATCACACACGGAAAATAAAAAACCAAACAAACCGGGAACAGCTTTCCATGGATGAGACTTCCATATTTATTGTTATTCCATGTGCATAGAAAATGGCAGTGAAGTTTCTTATGAAATAGGCAGGGAATGGGAGGTGGACATCGACCGGACTGGATGTTGTGCTTCTGCTCATTTCTGTACTTTCTTTACACACTACTCACTTTTAGAAGTTTTTTTTTTTTATTTTTTGCCTTCTGAAGTTTATAACATTTTCTCAGGCTTCTTTTTGCGCACGATGTCTCAATTCCTGTAGAACGACACACTCGATACACATGGATGGCACTTGGAATCAGTGTGGCATCGCCATATTTACACCAATGGCAGAAATGTACAAGACGTAGTAGCATATAATCCTGACATTTAGTAATAGCAATAAAACAAGGGCATCCATTTGATTTATTTTCTGTACAAACTATCAGAACAAGACTTTTATTCAGATTAAAAAAAAAAAATCAGCTTTAATTTGCTCTGACCTACACGCTCCCCAAATTCATTTTACTCGATTCTCAAACCTTTCATCACGTCGCCCACACCCTCACCAAACTAGAGGCTACAAGTAGTTACAGCTAACACCTAAGCAGAGCAAACCCAGCCCTTCCAGTGTTTCTTCCTGACAATTCCTCGCTCAAAATAATAATAAAAAAAAAAAATTAAAAACCCCCTTCCTTGTTCCTTCTTTCCTTTCGCTTCCACATTTCATAACCAAACCCACGAGCGTGGCTGTTCCGTTTCTTCTGGAGTGAGACGAGGAGCACGCTGCCGTTTCCCTCGCCGACGCTACACCCAGGAGTCGGGCGAGCCTGGGTACTGCTCCGCTCGGTAAGAGGAACGTCGTGTGGAATAAAAGTCTACGTAGTTGGTGGCTGATTTCAGTCCGTACGGCGTCGTGTAGTCTGCAGCAGCAGGGAAGTGGACTCGGTCGTCAAAGTAGGGGTCTTCGTAGCTGTGCGGGGACTGCAGGTACAGCCGGTAGGCATCGTAGTTTTTCCTGTTGGGGTCCTCCTGACTGTAGTACAACTGCTGATGCTGCCGGCAAAGTGACAGAAAATAACTTTCAGGGAAAATACTCATGTCTCAACCTCACACACGTCATGCAGAGCCTTTCCCCGAAGAGGGAAGTGTGGCGCCACCAGTGCCGACAGCAATGTGGGTTCCACAGCCCCAGGAAATGTACCCAATTTTAAATGGAACTAATCAGGGGAAACCCTGCAGCCTGCCCGCATGCCTCCTGCGCTCTCTGGGGAGCTCAGGTATCACTGAAGTTGTACTTCCAGAGCACAAGAAGTATGGAACCTCACCCTTCTGACCAGAGAAAGAACATCAATTTGGAAAAGTCACCTCAGATCCCATACAAAAAAGGCCAGGCTGAGATCTGTGTTTGGGGAAGGAGAGCACATGAGTAAAGCCTGACGACTGCCCTCGTGCTGCTGAGCACGTGAATGCCCAACAGCAAACCGACTGTGCTAGAGATGCTCCAACGTCCCAACATGTGCTCAGATGCCCCAAGTCCCAGCCAAACATGGCTGTGCCTGGCAGCGCTGCCCTTTCAGAACGGAATTTTGGAGTCACCTGCAGCCGGCGGTTCTGTTCTCTTGCTGGTGAAGAGTAAGAACTGATGTAGATTGGTGAAGGCTTGCTGGAACCTGTCAGAAAACAGTTACGGCAGAAACGTCAGTCCTTATCCCTTCCTCTCTGAGTCCATTGGCTTCTGCTTTACCCAGAAATCATGCAGCACGCAAAGAACCAAGGCTGCAGATTTTTATATCTGCTCAGTACCTAACAGAGTGATGCTCCAGGCAAGCTTCATCCCTCAGCAGTCATTAAAGTGGAAGCAAGAGGCTGCCTGGTGTTGCTGGGATTTGTCTTACAGACCAATAACCTTTAAATCAAGGAATTTCATTCTCTTTGTTCACTGTCATTTTTGCTCTTTTGCGACTCATGTCAAATAGTACGAAGGAACAGGGAGATTGGGGAAAACACGAAACTTTTGTATTACTCATTAATACAATTATATGATACTATTATAATATACAGCCGAACGCTTTTAATAACATAACAACAATATCAATATAACCAACAACAAAAGTAATAATTAAACTATGCATAATGAAACAACTTTCTGTAATATGATTTTAAATGAAAATGCAAATGCACAGCACCGCTCCCCTCCCAGCACATGAACAGATCTCATATTGTGGCAATGTGTGCACTGTTAAAGAAAAGAGCAGAGATGAAAACCCTGTCCTGTTCCCCACGCAATGAACACAGCAAATAAAAAAGGAAAAGGGCAGCAAGCAGTAAGAAGCTTGCTAACACAGTCGTCTACATCCTGGCTGCATGAACTCCTCACCTAAGGAACATTTATGCACTCCCGTTAAGAGGTCCCCATGCCGGTACCTCACCTGTGTATATGTCTTTATGTGCAATGACATCGCCTTGGTTACTGTAATACTGCATAGAAGGTTGCGTTCTATCGTATTCTGAGCGAGGTTCTCTAATTCCTAATAAAGCCGGCGATGAGGACGTGCTGCCCACTGATGAAAAAGAAAGGTTATCAGGATATGCAACAAAAGCCATTCCTACACCTGACCTCCTCGTTAGTCTCTCCTCATCTCCCTGCTCCTCAAGGATTAATGAATGAGAGAGATGGGCAATGGAAAAAGCCAGCAGGCTGGTTTTCCTGGTGTGAACGATGCACTTTCTTTCCCTTCAAGACGCTCTAGGTTTAATTCTCATGGAGAAATAAATCCCTGGCTGAGTTCTTGTTTGTCCCTTGTCATGAGGGATGTGTGAGGGCTGTTATTTTTTATGTAAAGTAGTAATTAAACAGGAATATTGTAGGACTGCTCATTTCTTCCGGCAGCCTCAGCAGATACTTCTCACAACTAATAGAGCCCTATTCCCATAAAAACAGAAGCGTAAACTGGTTAAAGGAAATGCTAAATGTAGACAACAGACAAAGCTTCAGGTAGGTTTTGTATCAGCCCCCTTCAGGCAGATCTAAATCATAGCACTGAAGAAGTTAAAGGAACCAAGGAGAGAATAAATGAGGGGGAGTCAGAAAAGTAAGATTTTTGTATTTGCTGCTTGTAGATAACTGGGAACGAACACAGGTTCCTCACTGCTGGTTTGCTGCTTCCTACCCTGTCGCATAACCACGTAGGGTGAGGCACAATCTACAATGCCAAGTCCTCCAGCGTGGGAGTGGCTCTACAGAGGCAACCAGGTAACAAAGCCTGGGTATGCAGTCTGAGGGCCGTGCTCAGCTCTGAGGACAACCTGCTCTCAGGAGCTGGTGCCCCTGAGCAGCTGGGTTCTGATGGTCTAGAGTCCCCCATCCCACCTGGCTTCATCCCAAAGGAACACAACTCAGCATTCTGAGACTGCAGTTTGGTCTGCGGTAAGGAGTAAGGGGGGTGATGTGCTCCAAAGGGCTCCTTACCTGAACTAAAATGCTAATGCAGAGACAGCCACAAACCCGGTGGTGACTGCAGCCTGCCAGCAGCAACAGCGCAGGTCATGTGCAGAGTACACACAGCTCTTAGGTTTAAAGACAGACAGCGATGACCCCTGTGCTTTACATAGAATTCGTAGTAAACCAAGAGGCTGTTTGAGTTAAGAAATGGGATACCAGGTACCCCAGCAGGTTTCTGGACTGACCTGACTGTATGACAGGTGACATCTGTTGGTTTGTTGTTGATAAAGAAGGATGGGACTTGAATCTTTCTCGCTCTAGCGTTGATACTGGTGTGATAAAATGACTCTGATTCCATCCATCCTGTGGAGGAGGGGGAAGAAATAAGTCATCCAAATGAAACACTTCTCATTAATGACGAGTTTCTGCAGAGCTGTTTTCCAGTGCAGGCTGATGTGATTTACCTTTTTATAAATGCTGCGGAGATCCCGGTACTGCCACAGTGTGTTCAGCACCTGGGCTGCGGCCTTGACTACTTTCAGTGACGCCCTGAGGAAGTGAGGAACATCACATTACTAGAAAGGCACTTAACTCCATGTAAAAAGCACAGCCATTCCTTAGCTATACAACAGCACAAGCCTTGATGCCGTGAGGTGCCAGGCCACCTGTGCCAGCAGCACAGAACTAGGGGTGACGATCATTGCCCTCTCCAGCCTAGGGACCTGCTCTGCAGGCCACCCCTGTGAGGAATTCAGAGAGGGCGACAGATGTGCTGTCACTGTCTGCAAGAACTACAAACCTTGAAAAGAACCGTTCTCTGTAGTGCATTTCATAGGAACAGACTACGAACATTAAAACATTGCACAGAATTCCTAAGTGTAGTAAAAGAATGAACAAATAAAGGAGAGCTGTTATTAAAAGGGTCCAGACACCCTTGTGGTGCGACTTTGCCCTTGGTTCTGTGTTGCGCTACTGAAATCAGGTACTGGTCGGGAGAACATTTTTACACTCTCAGGAGCAAGTTCAGGAAAACTCCTTAGCTAGTACTAAAAACAAAATCATGCCGTCTTTGCAAAGAGGAATGGCAGGAAGCTGGCAGTGGTACTGGAGCCATGACATGACATGAAATGCTACAGCGTGACACCTGTGTTAAACGTACGCTGCCTTCTGTCATGGTGCAGACTGTTCCAAATATGGTTTTTGAAAGAGAAGACTGAAAACAATTGTGGTTGATAGCGTTAATCAACGCACAGACACTCTTGATGCTCCTAAGATTTTAGGTTTGGTTACTGTACTGCGTTGCCTCAGAAGTGCAGATGTAGCTGCACACCCTGTCTCTGCAGACCAGCGAGGTCACAAAAAGGATCCCTACATTCACACCTGTGGTTGACATGAGTCTGTGTCCCCTGAACATATAAAGTAATAGAAATGGTGGATGCTCACAACAGAGCCCACTGTTCCCTCTGGGACAAAGACTGTGCTAGAAATGCAGTGTTTTCACTTCACACCAACCAGCTTCTCTGTGAAGAGACCCTTGTTTCTCCTTTACCATCTGATCCAGCACTGGGAATGGCACAGCAGGCGGCTGCTGTCCATGGAGGGAATGGTGACAGCCAAGTGTTCCTGCAGCTGCCAAAAAGCCATGCTAGAGATAACGAATAACTGGTGTGCTGGGGCCTGGCAAAGCGGCTAACACACCCCAAACTTGGGAAATCTCCAACTGTTCTATCCACCCTGGAGGCGTTTCAGAGGGGACAATTTCTATAAACACCAATTAACCTGAGTAGGCCCCGTTAATGCGATCACTGCACGCAACCACAAAAGGTGGTACCGACTGCCTCTTCCTCCCAGCACGATCCAGACTTTGCTAGCTCCTCAGGCGAGGACTGCAACGGCAGATCCTCTTTTACTCAAAGAGCCATTTCCCACATTCTTTCGTATTTTAGAAGGAACAGAGAACCAGCAGAGGTAGGGACTCTACTGCTCACTTGCCTGTCACCTCTTCCTTTCGTTATGTTCACCAGCTTCTCGATTCCTCCGGTATCGGCGAGGGCTTTGGCATTTTCCATGTTTTTACTGGTGACCTCATGCAGGGCGCAGCAGATTGCCGCCACAGTCTCATCTGACAGTATGCTTGGACCATTTCCTCCTGGGAGACGGTTCACCAGGTCCCGCATGGCGTATTTACCTAAAAAACCAGCAACAGAGCCCGTGAAAAACACAGTTTGGGACTTCAGATGTGAAATTCTAGGACTCCTCACAAAACTACATCTGAAAGCATTAAAAAGAAACCAGAGGGTCAAACCCGTGGACACATTCCAAGAGTTCACATTGTACATAGAATCGAGAGAGACTGGCATTTGATTTTTTTTTCTTCCTTTTAGCTTAAAAATGTTAGAAGCTGCATTTGTGCATTAAACCAGGAATATCTGTAACAGGGATGATCTGGGGAAAGCAGAGTCACTCAAGGCAAATCACTACACTCCATTCTGACTGAGGGGTTGGTGCACGTTCTTAGGTGCCATTTAAAGGAGGCCTAAAGAAATCCTTACAGTAACAGGGATTGTTTCTTTCAGACATTCTGTTCACCTGATTTGTTACCCCTAAGAGATCACATCTTGGCTCTTTGCGATTCCAGTTACTGCAGATGCACAGCAGTAACCACGCCACAAACAAAGAACAGAACTACAGCCCAGGTGAATTTCTTTCCTTGGTTCTGCTGTGCTGGTAACGGAGTGATTCACTGATTCTGTTGAAGACAATTGTAGGTAACAGTGAATAATGAATCAGCTTTACACCAGCAACCAGCTACCTGTTTGCATAACGTGTCTGAGCAAAGACAATTATCTCAAAAGGAATTCTGCAAGCAAAAGGAACAACTTTTCAACCCCACCAGAAGATGAGCAGGACCCTGCACTGCCAATTTTTCCATGAGCCCCTCAGCACGTTTGCAGGTACCGATATATGTTGTCCCTTGCTGGAGCAGCTCCATCTCTTATTTTCTTTGGAGTTCAGACCAGGCAACACCATGATTCTCACCAAAAGGTAAAGCTGCACAGAATCAAAGACTGGCGTGGGGTAATGTGTGACCTGCTTCACATCTCAGAATGTTTTATACACAGGTTAGTTGGGAGTGTACCCAGAAAGCCAAAAATTCTGCCATAGCTAAGCTCTGACGGGGGAGGGAGCAGGTTTGGGGGGCATTCCTGAACAGACAAGTTCTGTTCACCTGCATTTAGCTTTTTGAGGATAATGGTACTCTGTGTGAAGAGCTGTTCTTATGCCCATCGCACCAATCACAGAAAAAGCTTCTGTAGCAAAAGTGAAACTGTTTTAGGCCATGATACATGCTAGCAGGGTTCCTGTAGGCCACAGCGGTTTGAAGCCAAGGGTGAGGCATGCTCACCCCTCGCTGTCAGAAACTAAGATATTGTTTGGGTGTTTTTAAAATGCCCGATGAGAAAATTACAGATGAATCCATAAGGTATTAAACATTAAAATCAACAGAAGGGAAACAGTAAGTTTGCTAGCAAGCACCCTCGCCGAATGTCTGATCCAGCAGACACACACACACTGCTCTGCATCTGGAAATGTTTTGCTTGCAGACAATTTCTTCCCTCTCTGCCTATCCACTACTACTGAATAAGGTGTTACTGCTGTACTGCAGCAGAGCTGGCCTGGCCTCTTAGAGAGTATGTGAGGGACCTTGAAGCGTTCTGAGGTCACTGTTCAGCTCCAAGGAGGCAGAGTTGTGCTTTCCATACTATTTTGCACTGAAGGTTCCTGTCAGTTCAGTTTAGCTGAGGTGATTCCACTCGTTGCAACAAGACTGCAAGGCAAGACAGCTCAACAGAAACCAAACTGGTAATATTGCTCTGAAAAGCTCCTGCTGCCAGAAAGGTTCATTTCTGTGACCCAGACGATGTTATGCAGTAAAGCCCAGCGTGCTGCTCCTCAGCACAAGGCTGGTGACGGTGTGTCCCTCAGCGCAGTTCTGCACTCACCGATGAGCTCCTTGTTACGGACGTCTAGCGCCATGTTCCTTAAGGCAGTGGCCACAGAGGAGACGACTCTGTCGTTATCCATCCGCAGCAGCTCCACAAGGATCGGCAGCCCCTTCTCTTTCCTGACTGCAGCTCGGATGTACGCTGCAAACTGCAATAAAGCTCCAGTTACACAGAAATCCATACAACATCCTAACTGGAATCACCTCTTCCTATACTGCAATTCCCAAGTATGTTAGGGGCCACTTCCCAAAGAACAGAGGCCATGACAAACACCTGTTCTGTTACTGCAAAGGAAGCAATTAACTTTTCTTCTTAGTTGCTCCATGACAAATATGTAACATTAATTGCACATTCTCATGTGGTGCTTTCGTAATGTACTGTAGGCAAGGGCCATAAGCGAGGATGCATGGAAATAAATACTGCAAACTGTTTATGGTGGTCTTGTTTTGGCAGAACTGTCACACTAGAACTCCCAGCTAGGAGATGCTAGAAGATAATTTTGACCTAATATGCACTGGAAGAAAGCTGCTTCTGTTTATTTGAAATAAATGGTACCAACCTCAAGGCCAGTTTCCTCTCTACCTTCCCTGTTATTGCTCTCCACTGCAGGACTCGCACTACTGCAGCACAGAGGCACTAATGATGCACACGCTCAGGTGCATACTAAGAAATTACATGTTCCTTCCAAACACATTCCAATACCTTATTAAATAACCAGCTGATATGCAACAACAGAAAGATGAGTAGGAATTTACCCACCTTCCAGTTGCCCGCAGAAAGGTTCTGGAGAGATCCTGCAGAGCCCTCTAGAGTCGCTGGATTGGAGCTCTCTGCTAGAAGCGTTAGGTATGGCTTTACCACGGAAGGGTGCCACAGCATTTCCACCCCTTTTGGAGACTTGGAAAATCCCGGTATAGGGCCAACTCCATCCCACTGGCAAACAAACATGTAACTACATGAAACCTCTGTATTTTCATTCAACACATAGTAGTTTTCCTTCAAGCTACATTCTCCCCCACCCTCAGCTAAACTGCCGCAGCACAAGAGGAACGAACCTGATCTTCCTGTGAAGTTTTTTTTTTCTTCTTCTTTTTCTTCCTCCAGCAGCTTGGCTCCGAATCCTTGCTGGGCGATTCTTTTCCTAACAGGTCATCCAGTTCATTGATCCCCAGCAGTCGTGCCTGAGGCACCTCCAGCTCCAAACGGTATGAAAGGTTTCTCAAGGTACACACACAGTTCTCCACTGTCTGAAACCAAACCACAAAGATGCCAGGTTACTTTCCAGTTACCTTCTTACACAGCAATAATGCAAATGGAACAAAGCAGGCAGAGGTGAAAAGGCACTTGGAGCACAAACACACAATTCTAATCCTAGGCCTGGGCATTGCTTCGGCTGTTTCTCTGGGAAAGCTGCAGTCTTTCCTGACATCCTCAAATACAAAAATATTTACAACAGTATTCGCTAGAATAGTGGCTTATTTTTTAGCGTTCTGAAAATGAAAAACACAAGAACTTATTTTATAAAAGACTGAATACTTCAACACTGATGAAAATGAGAAGAACAGAAGTCACACTACGTTATGCAACAGAATTGGATTGTGCATCAGTAAAGCGAGGTGGGTGAGAAGGCAGCTGAGCTGAGCACATCCCGGTGCTAAATTAGACTGTACAGACCCCAGAAGATCCTGCCAGACAAAGCTCAGCACTAACAATCGTTGAGATGGAACCTGCACGCACCTTGCTGTCATAGTCTGACGTGTTCACGCACGTGTGGATCACGTAGAGCAGTGAATCCACCAGCCCCTCACAAGAGCGCATCTGCTTCCTGGCTTCCTCGCCGGCGGAGCTCAGATTCCTGAAGGGCAGAAAGGATAAAGGCCCACAGTGCATCCAGACAGGCACCCATACAGTCATTTTGTTAGGGAGTTTGTGTGTTCTAAACAGCCAGCTGATAACCAAGAGGTAAAAGCAAACACACCATTTGTGCAGGAAATGCTGCTGAATGAAACACCACCTAAAATCCAACAGCAAACGCATACACACACCTACAGATGAACAGAGATCACTCATGTACTACCCCATCTCGGCACCCTCTTTGCAGAGTTTTGCCTTCTATTGCCCTGAAGACCACTTTTGCCTCGTCCTGATGAGATCTGCACCAGCAACAGCCACACTCTGCTTTGCTGATGGGTGTGCGTTTACAAATGTACACAACAGTATAGAATCACCAAATCAACTTCTTTTCTCCTAAATATTCATAAACCCACAAAAATTGCAGTAATTAATAGTGGAACAGTGCAATGATCATAATTTCTTAAGAAAAACAACCAAAATGTAATCCCTAGCCATCACAGTAAGGATTTCTTAGTGGCTGAATTAGTACTTTTCATAATTCTCTATAACGGAAAAAAACCCCTAAATGCAAAAATTGCTTCAACGATACAAATACCTGTAATTTACAGAATGCAACAACTCTTTGTCTTAGAAATCACGGTATGAAATGACCCATTGGACAACGTAATTGATGATTAACAGGGAGTCTTCTAGGACAGCGGGTTACCTCAGGCATCCTGTCGTATTGCGTAGAACCAGGGAAGTCTGGAACTTGATTTTATGATCATCATCGAAGGAGGAACTGTTCCACCCAGAATGTGGCACTATGACGGTGCTCGTTAGTGTTGACAGAGCATCTCTAATGATTGTCATCTTCACTGCATCGCACGAAGACAAGTTCCAGAGGACCCCTGAAAGAGTCCATTGCAGTGAAATCAGAACAGACTCTGCAAACAATCACAAAGCAACATTAACAACTTAAAAACATCACTTTAAACAGCAGAAAGATAAGTGACCTATGCAGAACCAAAAGAAATAGAATTAGTCTGCAATGTAACTTTAATTTTTTCCAATATGTGTCAGCAAAGCTGCCATTAGAAGACTGGCTTTGCAGACTGAAGCAAGCATTTCTGAATAGAAGGTTCCCATCTGTTCAGTCACCAGGCTGCTGTGTGAGTTTTGTGACGGATGAGCTGGGATGCGAGGTGATAATTGGAATAACCCCAACAGGTCAGCAGCTGGCTCTCCCACTGTCCTGATAAGGAAAGCATGTCCACTGGGGAGCCAATGCTCTTCTCTTAAGAGCAAACGTGCTCTGATTGACAGGAGAGGGCCCCTTCCTGCTTTTCTGGCCCTGCTCTTAAAAGCACCAGTAATTGAGATGCATAAACCATGAATTTTGTAGGCAGACAAGGCAGCTAACGTGTAATTATAGTTTTCAGCATTCCATTTACATTACTTCCTAAGGAAAAAAGTGTAACCTTCCAGAGAGAACCTGAAAGCTGGGGGTACCTTAATGCTTGCTTATTCCTTAGGGAAAATGGCCTGCAAGTGAATGGAACCTGAAACGCTCTGGATATATTCTGTACTCTCTCTACTTCACAGCTTCCCTATGCAAGACAATAGCTCGGGAAGGCTCCCAGTTGGAGACCTCTCTCTCTTCTAACTCCAGCACTGCTGTGCACCTTTACTTAGCAGGTAAGCAGGTAAGGTTAGAAGTTTGGCAACATCAGATGAGGGAGGTACTAAAATCTGACAGAGGAGCTCTTTAAAGAAAGTGAAAACTCTGCTTTATCCTCTCCTATTTTTCAGTTCCCTAGAACCTTTACAGACAAATCACTCTCATATTAAAAAAGAGACAGCAGATGTATGCAGCACCCAACAAATCCCCCTCATTCTGATGGAAATGCAGTTCCTTCGTGTGGTAGAACTACAAGTCATTTCTTCTTTCTGCACTTTCTGCTGGCACCCTGCACCAAGCTGGTTCACAGGCTGGGAGATAAATCTGCCGCCTCAACCTCAGGAGGGCAGGAGTGTTCAGACAGGTACTCGCTGCGACTCTGCGAACAGGCTGCCCACGGAGATGCTTCTATAATGTGCACATCTGAAACACTGTGTCTGTACTTTAACGCACATTTACATAGTTTAGGACCACCTTATGAACTTTGCAACATCTTTTGCAACTCTTGTCAGCAGATGACAAAAAAAGCCTGTAATAAAATAAATGTTAGGAGTCCACAAAGAAACATCTATCCAAGACCTGGCTGTGTATGTGGGGGAATCATACCTGGGGAAATCTATCCTCAGGGGAGCTTCAGTGCAGTCACCTCACTCCTCCCAGCTAATCTACAGTTCTGTGCTAGTGCTTTAACTGTCAGTAATCAGAATAAGTGACTATGTATTCACAAAAAGTACCGACGCACCCATAAAAATCCAGTCAAAATACTCAAATTCCAGTCACTTACCAGTTATTCCAGTCTTTTCCACTTCAGAAAACCAACCTGTACAATAGTTCTCTGACTGCTTCTACCCAAAACTTACCTGTTACGAGCTCTTTGATTTCGGCATCAATGGATTTTCGCAGCAGTCGTAAAAGGGCAGGTATCCCACCAACATTCTTCATTGCTATTTTGTTTTCATCAGTAGACTTCCCGTAAACGAGGTTCCTCAGTGCGCCACAGGCATTCTTCTGCACTTCCAGGACTCTGTGATCCAGGAGATCGACAAGGTGCTTGATTCCGCCCAGTCTACATACCTGGAAATGCAACGTCGGGAACATCAGCATCCAGGGATTTGACCCTTTTCAATCTACAGACTGAAAAGACTTTTATGTTTATAAAAGAAGCATTTTCCATTCTAGTTCAAGCAGAAATAGTGTGGGGAAATCTGAAAAACCTGATCGTTATGCTGCAGTGAAAACCGCTCACATCCTTCTGCAAAGGCTGATGGATGTTTTCAGCCGTTTCTCCTCTTCAAAGAAGAGTTGTTATGGCTAAAGATCTGCTCCCCTGTAACACAGTTTTTTAAAGTTATTTCCTGTGCCTCAGAAAATCTTTCTAGGGAGTATCGGAATAAGAAGTTGTGAAGATTTTGATGCCATCTCTTATACTTGGCTACCACACACGAACCAGGCTGGATTAGCCTGCGTCCAGTCCTGTGGGCACATCCGAGGTTCTCTTTAAAAGGAATGTCTACTCCACAGAAATTCCATAAGACAAAAAAAAATGTTTATATTGTTGGCTGCATTTACCATTTCTCCTGTATTTTTAAAAACTTTAACACTGTTCTGTAATCTCACTCCTATGCAGCACCTTCCTTTGTCCAAAATAACTTAGAGAAATTATACAAGAGTCAGTATTTCAGAAGTATGTAATATTTACTAAATACAAACGATTTCAGGACTATGACTTTTAAGTTTAAATTAAAAATCACCACCAAGAGGCTACCAAAATATTTTCTATACACTGTTTTTTAAACCAGGAGCTGTTTTTCAGTATAGGACTGATCTGTGTGACCTGGTTTAGCCCAGCACAGCAACTTTTGTGCCACGGCACCCAAAGAATGCGTTTAACAGAGCTGGCAGAGGAGCTCTTTAAACCTCACCTCCAGCAGCTTCGCTGCTGCTGCCATGAGGAAGAGGTCCCCTGGCGAAAAGAGAGATGCACTGCCATCCCAGAATACTCTGCTTGTGCAGGACTGGCTTCTGGCTCAAATGGTCAGGAGAGGTACAAAACAAACACAGCCCTGAGGCCTCTCTGGTCCAGCATTAAATGTGCTTTCAGAGGCCCCTTCTCTGCTCTAGCCTGTGTAACAACCCGTGTGTGAGCCACACGACTACCTGAAACACTTTTCCTGGGTACAGGATTTCATGGATTGTTGGCCACAGCACAAGAGGAAGCCAAGTATTCTCACTGAAAATAGAACTGAGATTTAGCCCCATCTTTTTAAGTCGATACCTTGAAAAACAGAATCTTCTCTCAATTACTTTCTTGACAATTACATGCGGTATCAAAGCGGCCAAGATCTTCATCTACAACTTAAGCCATCCAAACTGGAGAGGCTTGGCGAAAACCAGTGGAAATGCAAGGTCCATCACCTCCACGGTATGGGATCTTAACCTGCCAGATCACCTCTTAAGCAGCATAAAACAAATAAAATGAGAGACTGGTGACTCAGAAATATTTCAGACCTGTTTAAAATGCATATTTTTCAAAAGGAAACTATCTTTACACACCGAGGTGTATCTACTGTGTGAATTATAAATCAGCGGATGTCAAATTTGCTGCCAATCCATGAGACCAGCCACTGCCAGGCCAAAAGCCACCAGGGATCTGCGTCTAAGGGCATTTGGCTGTCTTTAAGCCCGAAGCTATTCACCTGTTAAGACTTCTGTAGCTGGGAAATGAATGTTACCTTGCAGCTCATTCATTTGATACAGGCTGCACTGAAAGGATGTACTTCAGGATGCTGCAAACCTCCTAAAATTTAAAGAGTTCTTATTTTTCAAGGTAAATAAATCTTATTTCTGCTACTAAATAATGGAGCCACAAATAACTATGTTCTTTGCAATTCACTCTCCCCACGGATGTCAGTACAGCACATCAACCACTACTGTTATGCTGTGCAGCCACGGCACAGACTGAGTTATGGTGGACAAAACAGCTTCAGCAGCTTTTCGCTCTGTACTCAACACCTGATGCGATACAGTCTGTGTATATAATTAAAAATAGTAGCAGAATAAAAACTCATTCTTAAGATTTGTGTTTTGCTGAGTCATCGACTATTTTAAAATGCATCAGCTGCTGCTGGTTCCAACACGCATTTCCAGTTCCAGATTAGAAAAATCAGAATTCCTGTAAGGCGACACATCCAGAAGCCGTTTATCAGTATTGTCAGTATGTGCAGACAGACAGGCATTACATGGAAGGGCAATTCATTCGCTCTGTGAATTTATTCATTTCCTACGCTTACCTTCAGGCTTCAGCTACATGAGCATTCCAGCTCATTTCGCTGGGCTTTTACTGTCCTTCATAGCCTGGGAAATCCTGCTCCTTACCCCAGTAATAAAGTAATGAATAAAGTAATGAATTTAAACACAAACACCTTCTAGAAATTCCAACAATAATCCATAATTTCACTCAGGTGTTTCCTTCCTCCACCTCATGTGGACATCAGTGCTATCCTATGTAAATTCCTAGGGCTGGATTTCTTTCTTTTGCTTGATTTTACTCATTCCCTACGATGCCTTAAAATATCTCGAGATTGAAACTGGTGGAAAGCCTCCTAGAATTCTCATTTTCCTTAGCCTCCAGCCATCAACAGGTTACACAAAACAAGCTCTGGTGAACATACTTCATGGTTCTCCTGGATTGAAAACTTGAATGTAAAATGGTTTCACAATTTCCATGCAGCCTCTTACGACAAGAAAAATCTGTGTGCATAATTCCACACACCTCGGTACTTCAGTATCATACATCAGGTATGAACACAAGCCTGAGAGGGTCCAAAGTACTGGGTTATGACAGAAAGAACCAGGACAGGCAGGAGGCCTGGTCTCTCTGTTCCAGGTTCCCAGGAGCAGAGTGTGCTCGGCGCCGTACCTCTGTTTTCACTTTGTTGTCTCCGAAGCACAAGTGCTGAAGGTAGGCGGCAGCGTTCGCCTGGACCGACGGGAACTGGTGCTGGAGCATGTGAATGACCTCAGGCAGTTCTGGATCTCGCCACGCAAACTCCCTTCATTGAGGAACACGTTCAAGAGAAGACATTAGTTATAATTGTACATTTATTTCCTAAGCAGAATGACTGGAACATCTTAGGAGGTTTTCAACAACTCCCGTATCAGGGCGAGGAGGAAAACAGGGGCATTAGGATAACTAGGAATCACATCACCTTTTAGTCTACCTACTGGAAAAGGATGTTTCATATCTATCTTACGTTACTTTCATTTAGCTTGGTTGTTGATGACACAAACGGACACACATTAAAATTCTACCAACTGGAACCCTGCAACCTACATAAACCTCCCCAAATGGACACGTAACGCAGTGACACCCACTTAGCAACTCTGCTCAGGTACAGCTCTGCCACATAACACTTTTTCCTCAGTACTTGATGTTCTTCCTGGTTTGAAGTCGATTAAACTTCAACAAACGCTGCATAGCCTGAAATGTCATCACTGTGGTCAGGAGCAGGAATTTTGCATCATTTGAGTGATTCAGGGAATGCAAACACAGAATCACTAAAATGAAATCTCCTTCATTAAAAAAAATGACTTTGCACAGATGAACCATGGGAAATTACTTAAACACATACAGGCACAATTCCCAAATGTACAAATACACCCAGAACACCTGCTGGACTAAATTCCTTCTGCAAAGGGAGACAGGGGGAAACAAAGCACTGAACTTAAGGCTTCCCATTCTCAAATGTCAATGGATTTGATTCCCCAGGTTGCCCCCAGAGCAGTACCTGGGGCGCTGCTTATAGGTTGACTCTGGCCCAGCCAGCCGGGTCTCCCCAGGATCCCCACAGTCACCAAAAAGGGAACAAAGTCCCAAGATGGGCCTGCTTTGAATGGCTCAGCAACTCTGAGGTGTATTTCTCCACATATACAGCAATAACTTAGGAACACTGCCTTTCTAAGAAACCTAGCAGCTTTCGGAATGCTCCCTCATGCTCACCCTAGAGCGACGCTTCCACCCAGCCCAGGCTGAAGCCATCCTAACACCCAACTGCAGCCCTGCCACAGAACGATAAGCACATCAAACTGAAACAGATTAAAATGTCAGGTAAAAGCATTCCACTGGGGAATCGCAAGATAAGAAGGTACATCAGCCACATAACCTGAGCCAGAATCTCTTTCAAGTGCCTTATTGTGAATGTGAAGCGCCTCTGTTACGATGACTTTCCTTGTAAACCATGCCAGAATAGGCCAGCGTCGGCAGACGGCTGGCAGGCTCAGATCATCCTATTGACAGCATTTAGAGGAATGAACCGATCCGTTCAATGAAATTAATCCAGTCTCTCAATATCCATTAAAAAAATGTTATTTTCCACTACCAAATAGAACAACAAAACCTCCCATGCAGAACATGTGATGGACTTTCAGGACTGAGCTGTGTCCAGGAGCTGCCTCAATGAACAAGCAGCCCAAGGATGGGCTGGAATTCCTCATGATCACATTCCCATGCTGAAGGTAAAATCCCTCCAAGCTTTGCAAAGTCTGTCCTTTCATACTCTCAGGTTAAAGCACAAGGTTTTAATGAACAGTGTCAAATACACTGTAATGAGAATATTGCACTTGTCCATGCCAAAGCTGTGTAAATAAAACCCCAAACTAGGGACTACTTTAAAAAAACAAATGGGTATTCACTTTCAAAATGGTACATTTATATTTAGTTCTGAAACTTGCATTGTTTTGCAATTCAGGAAGGCCATGGAAATCTCATTCAAATAAATAAGGTAGGTACTTTCTAATTTTCAAACTCATTACTACAATACTGTGGACTTAGTAAAAAGTATTTGGAATAATCCAGCCAATTCTCATCAAATTTATAAGTATTTCCTGTAATAACTTCGACATAAAGCTACATATGGAAGAAAATGTAATAACTTCATGCATAAAAGTTGCTCTTTCTTCCCGTAACGAGTAGCCTGCACTTATTACTTTGGCTATAAAAGCATAGAGCTTTAAATCTAAATGAATCCTAATTCTTTAAACAATATAAAACTGGAATATGCACAAGGAAACGCCCTAAGTATACATGGAATGTATTAAAAATCTTATTACGGCAATCGGCGTAGCTATTGAAAGCCCAGCTAGACTTGCCTGGGGTCCTTCTGGATGCTGTCTATGGACGGGGATCGCGTGGTGCCATCGTCGGCGGGCGCTGTGTGCTGCAGCCTGCTGTAGCCGGACTCCGACAGCCGATACGGCACTGACCGGTAGGGCTCTGCGTAAGTGGCTGCGGTGTTCAGAGCGTAGTTGTTTCTTTGGTATGTGAGCGTGCTGCGCTGGCTCGCAGATCGCTGCAGATTTCCGACTCCTGGTATAAAATCAGCATTAAAACAAATCAGGTAACACATAGCTGAAAAACAGTCTTAAAAACACCTGCTCAGTGCTGAAAGCTGTCACCAGATTTAGGGGAGCGATTCCTCAGCGTCCCAGGAAACACAGAGAGGTTACAGAGCTGAAGGAATCAGGCTTGTGTCTCAGCTCACCGCAACATGTACAGAATGTGTCTTGAGTCAAAATGCAGAAATTAGGTTGCAAAATGGTTTCTAGTTTCATAAAAAATTCAATCACTAACAGTAATGTCAATTTGCCAACTGCTCTAATAAAAAGAGGAAAAATGAACAAAAATGTACACAGTTTACATGATACTGCCCTGTTTCCAACCACGGACACGTCTTCCTTGACAAAAAGCAAACAAGAGGATGATGTCAAAGATTAAGCTTATCGTTTCAGAACCGGGAACATCTAACTTCCTGGCTCAACAGAACCGCTGTGGTCACCTCAGTTCTTCCAAGATAAGAGGTATTAAGTAGGCAAGCAAACAGAGAATTCCAGTTTCTGGTTCTATTTTTGCCTTAGCACATCCTGACAAGCTTAATGGATCTACTCTGCATTGCAGAAGACAAGAGAGCTGCAAAAACTGCTGTCTCCTTCCACATTCAATACTCTGTTTTAATATCAATTTTCAAAGGTGTGAAGACACGACATGGATCGGCCACTACCCTGTAAACATTTCTAGAGTTTCTTGGTTAAATCTCTGATATTTTGGGAGCTTTGGGACAAACTGTGCTGCAACTGTATGGCATTTCTCTCTACAGAAAACCAGTTCTAACACAAACCTATAGCCTACACACGGCACCACGTACGAGTAGCAATTCAGTGAACCACTACGGAGATATTTCCATTACAATACACGATCTTCAGCTGCAGTGTTCCAACGCTATTCTGTGCCAAGGAGTTGGGTAAAGTCACTATTTTTGCTGTGCAGGTAGTTGAGTGTGCAAGCTACCATCCCACTGTATTGATGAATTAAAACAAAGATGAATAAACTCAATCCATAAGGGAATGATGCACAGAGAACAGAAGAGAAAGCAATAAATTCTGTGTGTTGTGAAATCTGCTTTGCTTGCACATACCTGAGTGTGAGGTATTGAGCATGCACCCTACCCCCTAAGCTGATACTGATGCACAGCCCCAGGTATTTCTTGGAGGCTCAAAAAACCCTCTGTAATTCCTGCTGGCTATTTTAAGTCCTTCAAACCTAACTTCTACCTCCGTTAACATGTAACAACCAGTTTTTCCTTTTAAACTGGCATTACACATCTTGTTTATGCTCTCCCATATGCCACAGGTTCCCAAACACCTCCAGACAGTAAATGACACACGGCTCTGGGACAGAGCCCACGGAACAGCTCCAGGAGCCCCCTACCCACCTGACCCTGTCCGGTACAGCACCGACTGGGACCCCTGGTGGAGCTCCACTGTCCCATGATTCGGACTGCGGTACACGGGGCTGTAGTACGTTCTGCCTTCGTAGATAGGGGTGATGTGCAAGTCTGGAGACACGGCCGACCGCAGTTCTTGTCCCAGCTGACTGTGCTGACTCGCGTATGAACTCCGCAGGCCTAAAACCAAGAAGATGGAAATATGCACATGGCCCGTAAGAACTAAAAATAGTGAAGCTGTCATGCTTCAATCTTTCTTCCTTTAGCCAAGAAAAGGGGTTCATTATACCTATAACTATAATGATTCAATCACTAAATTTCTCTCCATTGTGAAATGACCCACAAAGAAAGATTCAGAGACGAAGCAGCATATCTTTGATGAAAAGTTCTGTCCATTCCAGCACAACTTTTTTGTAATGTTTCTAGCTGAAAGCCTGAAACACGCCAAGTAAAAGTGAAGCCAGCACGTGCCATTCACAGAGCCTGCAATGACAGGGTGAGCTGGGAACCTGACAGCAACCCAGCTGTGAACACAATCAGAGCCTTGGGTGCAGTCACACTCTTGAGAAAGAAACAACTCACAGAATCACTAGGTTGGAAAAGACCTGGGGGTGTTGGTTGACATCGACTGAACATGAGTCAGCAGTGGCCCAGGTGGCCAAGAAGGCCAATGGCATCTAGGCTTGGATCAGAAACGGCGTGGCCAGCACTGCTCCTCCTGGCAGCTTTCCAGCCAGGCTTCTCCTAGTCTGTAGCTGCTCAGGGTTGTTGTGCCCCAAGTGCAGGACCCGGCATTTGGCCTTGATAAACCTCATCCCGTTGGTCTCTGCCCATGGATCCAGCCTGTTCAGATCCCTTTGGAGCCTCCCGACCCTCCAGCAGATCGACACTTCCACCCAGCTTAGTGTCGTCTGCAAACTTGCTAAGGGAGCACTCGATGCCTCCATCCAGGTCGTTGATAAAGACATTGAACAGGGCTGGACCCAGCACTGAGCCCTGGGGATGCCACTTGGAACTGGCCTCCAGCTGGATTTAACACCATTAAGCACCACTCTCTGGGCCCTCCATCCAACCAGTTTTCCACCCAGGAGAGCGTGCGCCTGTCCAGGCCAGAGGCCGACACTTTCCGTAGCAGAATGCTGGGAGAAAGCATTCAGCAGCTACCAAAGCAGCAGAACATGCTAAGTGCGCCGTGCAAAGGTAATAACATGACGAAGATCACAGAACAACTTCAAATATAATCAAACAGTGATGCGTAACCAAATATACCCTGTTATTTGAATATTTTCACCCCAAAATTACAGGCCTGCTCTATCACAGAGTCTGTGAGGAAACCCTCGGGGGTCTCACAGGCCATCACTAAGGAAATACGTCTGTAGGAGGTAAGAACAGAAGGACCTCATGGGTGCAAAGCAGGCAGCTGGGCACAGGTCCAAGCCAGAGCAGGGAACTGGACCTACACCTCCCTGCTGCGGCTGCCTCCTGGGAAGAGACTCATCTTGTTAACATTCCAGTTTTCCCAGAACATGCTCCCCACAGAAGCCCTTCTTGGAGATTACAGCGACAGAAGTAAGAGAGGACCTGATCATCCATCCATCCATCCATCCATCCCCACCTTCAGCTTTTACAGGGAAGAGTTTTGGGTTATACTAAAGGCTGCTACAATGCCAATCTCTCCCTCCCATCCAAAAGTCCTCTCAGAAAACCGATCACATACACATTTCAGTTTAAGGTTTCAGGTGTTAGACTAGACTGTTCTCTCTAAAGAAACATAAAAACTCGTTTCTACTGGAAAACCTAGGAATTTTTTAATGATCCTGGGAGCTGCTTGCTCATAGTCTGTAACATTGAGCACAGGAAAGTTATAAGGGTTTGAGATTCCTAGAAAGCCTGTAGTGGAGATGGCAATAAAGATGCTCTCTAAGCTCAACTACCACAGTTGCCAATTACTTACCTAACGCTAAAAGCACTCAGTTTGAAGCACCTGTTTCTGAGTTACTGACTTACAACTCCAATAAGCATTTTTTTCTGAGGATGTAGCAGTCACCTGGTTAGACAAGGTGATCCTCTCAAGCAGCAGTGTTTGTAAAGTACCCGTATAGCACTGCCAGAGTACGAGGTTGCTGGTACAGCACAAATTGTAGGCACAGCGGTGCTGGGCTAACAGTTGGACTTGATGGCTTCGGAGGTCTTTTCCAACCTTAGTGATTGGACTGGACCGCATTTATTCAAACTCTTGAATCACCTTTCACCTCACACTGATTCACAGAATGACAGACCGGGCTGGGCTGGAAGGGACCTCAAAGCTCACCTAGTTCCCGTCCCTGCCACACAGGGACATCTCCTGCTGGATCAGGGTGCCCCAGGCCCCATCCCTGATTTCCCCCCCTTATCAAACCACAGATCACTATGTCTGGCAAACAGCTGAGGGAGGAGACACTGTACACCTTTGCTGGGGAACAAAAGTATTTTGGGATTTCCTGCAGTGCCATAGTTTCAAAGAAAGAACAGACACTGCAGTCTGCTTGAAAGAGCATGTGGTCTGACAGCTATCACCCTGCCTGTGCTCAGTTAGACAAAGGTCAGAGCAAAACCAGTAACACACACAGAACCTAAAATGTAAAGTAACTGCTTCTTAATAAGAACCGCCTCTCAGACAACTAGATTCTACCTTTTTGGGCTTTCTTTTAAGCTGATATTACGAGGGCTATCCCATATTTAAATTGAAGTCCTTTGAGATAGCCTAGAAACTTTAGGGAAAATAAGACTAAAATTCAGCGGTACAAAGTTACAGATTTTAAGAGAAAACTAGACCTGGAAGGAGTTCCAGCCTCATAGCTTCTACTTGGTGTGTAATCTGCACATGCATTTAAACGTGCTTTACCTTGTAAAACATTGAAACGCCCCTGTTTGGAGGACTCAGAATTTCACCAACCAAACTACTTAAACCACGTGATTTAATTTAATGCAAGCCGAGCAACCCAGTAATTAAAGAGAAAGCTAGTATTCACTGTGAGCTTTGGATATGGTTAATAGATATTGCATGACACAAGCAGTGACAACTGGTTTGACACACCCACCACACTGAAGTCCTAGCATAACGGTGTTTCACCCATAAGACAACTATGGCTTCACTGTTTTTCCACAGCTGTAGGTTTTCCCAGGTTTAGAACTACGTCTTTACCTTATTACTAACCTGTAAGGCTGTCCGGGCGTGGAGGGACCATCCTCTCATATATATCGAACTGCTGCCCGTACTGCTCCATGTCATGCATTGTTCTTTGCAGCGTTGTCCCCAAGTGCTGCGGAACTGCAGTCATGCCGGAACGCTTCGGAGAAGAAGATCCCAGCTGAGTTTGGGATGGAGAACCTACTCTGGTTTGTACATCAGCGAGGGCAAGAGGAGAGCCAACTCTGACTGACGTTTGGTACTGGGGAGTCCCGCCGTTGGGATTTGCTGTTTGCCGGGATGTCACCGAGCCGATGCGCCGCATGGTTGTTGGGGAGCCAGGTCTCTGTGTGGCATACGGGGATGCTGCCCGCTGTGCTGGCAGAGTCGTGGACGAGTATGCGTGAGGAGGAAGGGATCTCTGCTCAGTAACTGATGGAGAACCGTACCCGCTACCCAGAGATGCTCGCAGTGAGCCCCGGGAAGGGGACAGGCCTGTGCTGACCATGTAAGAGGGAGACTGCGCTCGGGATGGGACTGAACTGACGCGTCTCATGACCCGGTTGGCAGCGATATTCACTGAGGGCTGTTTAAAACAAAAACATTCATTAGTTTCATCATTTAGTCCATGTCGTGGATATTTTTCTCCCAAAAGATAGAGGAGCTAACAAGAAATGCACACAATTTAACAATACTAAAAAGCAGCTGAAGCACAGCTTTTACCCTAAACTTAATTCCTTCAAGTTTTCCTATAAAACAACTCTTTTTCAACCAGTATTTCTTCATATATATATTGGCAATTTAACATTAAAAAAACACGTGCTCCTCACTCATATTTGGCTTTCCATGTTAGTATGCACCCATGCTTTCCTTCCTTGCTCCTCTGCCTCTCTGGAAATTCAGAACAGCAATAGGAAGAGCTCTAGCACAGCTAACGAAGCCCTGTCAGTTGCTGCCTCACTATTGTTTGATTAATGAAAGAGGAAGGGGAAAAGCCAGACGCAGTAGAAGGTACAGGAGCATAAATACCATCTTCCTTTAAGTCTATGTGTACACCCAGGCCACATTCTGGGAGGTTTTTCCCAATATCACAACTGAATTTTGAGTGAGTGACACCTCCTTGGTACTACACAGCAGCACAATGCAGCCAGGAGTCCTCAGTGGTTTCACTTAATGCCAGCTGCAGTGAATGAACCTGATCACACGCACATGGATCTCAGCAAACATATCTATGGCTGCTGCAAGCCGCTTCTGCTTTGCCAAATGTAATTTAACAACATTAATTCCAGCCTATACAAAGGCAGGTCCAGCGATACAACCACTACCTTTTAAACTACGTTAGAGCCAGCGTGCAGATGGAGACAGTGGACTGTTCTGAGCATACCTGGCCTGATGTCTGCCCTTCCGCTCGTGAACTCCTCACCAAATGGTTGTTAGCAGTTCCAACCAGGGAATGCTGCTGTCTGGTTTCTGATTTGCTCAAGTTCTGGCTGTTATGGAAACTGCTTACTTCCTGGTAACCACTGTCGGAATAAGAATTCATTTGTGTTGAACTTCTGGAGTTACCTACAGACCCTGCAGATATGAAGCCAGCATAAGAACAAACGCATCGAACAACTTCACAGAAATAAAGTACTCTAAAAGATTATCAGTTGCATTCAGAACCGCGTTACATCGTTAGACAGCCATACAGAGATAGAATCCAATATTTAAAGTGCACACAACAGACCCTCACTTTCATGGAGAGATGTCTGTTCTGGCGAGTAGAGGCTTCCTTGTTCTGGCTCTGTCCTAATGTCATAAGCATTGGTATGAACGTTCTCTGACCCCTGGGGCTTGTTTACACTGCTGGTTGGAGGATCTGAAAGAATAAATTCATTAGATAAATCCAGTGTTTCACACGGGAGGTTCCTGCAAGCTCAGTAACAATAATTTTCTCACACACTGACAACAAACCCAGTTCCAACACAAAGAGAGTCTGCTGGTACAGAGGTATCATCCACCAAACCAAATGAAAAGAGCATTAATACTCGTGCCTCAGAATCTTCTTTCCTGGGGTGTTGCTGTCGCTCTAAAATTTTTGCTTCACAAACATACATTCCAATTGATGTTAATGGACAATGTACCCAATTCCCTAGTACGTGAATTCTGCAGAGCAGAAACATCGCGCACCTGAGCTGTAGTGCAGAGGGCGACTGTCACTTATTTTAGGGCTCTATGATCTCAAAAGCTTCCTAAGCTGAGGTGAATTTCGCCAGAAGCTACTGTGAGTTTTACACATTTTTACTTTGCACGCTACTACCCAAACATTTATCTCTTAACAACTGTTGAGCTAACTTTAGTTCTAAGAGGACTGGTTGAGCTTCAGAGGCAGCGAAGGACAGCGCTGCACACACAGGAGGAAGCATAGGAGGCAGCACAGCACAGCGAGGGAGAAAAGAAAACCTCAAACACAGGCTGGGAAAAAAGACAAAGACGAGGACACGGAAAAGCAAGAAAAATGGAATCAAGATTATTCTGACAAACATGATAAGTGTTTCGTTGCCAGCATATTACACTTCATGATGAGGAACAGGCAGCAGAAGTGCAGAAGCAAACGCGGGTTCTGTTTAACGGTCGCACCAGAAAGGCAAACTCTTGCTGGAGCCATGTATGAGTGAGCCTGGAGCGGAAGCCACCAAGAACACACTAAGGAGCAACGATCTGTACTAAAAACTCTGCCACCACTTCATGCCAACAGCTGCGAGCTGTGGAGAGGGAAGCTCCTGGGAACTCTTTCTCACAGCTGTTATTACAGTGTCCTTCAGCAGAGGAATGAAACCCATACGGTATCTGTACCCACCACGCTGGGAAGAAACGCTCTGGCTTTACCGGTAGCTGCACACTGAGCACTGGTGCCTCCTCACCGTCTGCACAATTAGCCATAAGGGAACACTCACACTAAGAACATTACTCGTTAATTGCTAGTGTGAGGAATGCTGGAACACCACTTAAATACCAGCGTAAAACAAAAATGAAATCAGTACATCTCAGAAATTGCAGGCAGGCAGCACAGTTATTTGTCAGTAGAACATTCTCGGGTCAAAACCATCCAGTAAAAAATGACGCTAATTAATTTACTATAACAGGAACATTATGACCAAATTTAAATGAGTTTTAATAAGATTAGTACACTTCGATTAATTTAATGATCAGTATTCCCAGAGAACCAGCATTGAGAGAACTCACGCCCACAGCTCCCGTTACGCTGACTTGGTCACCACGGACATTGGTGGGGATTACGTATCCTTCAGAATAAGATACTTGCAGGCCTGGGACGTTTACACCATGATTATATTCAACTTCAACATTTTAACCCTCAATCTTTTTTGTTTAAATAGTACAAGGCCCCACTATGGTTGTTACTGGATATTCCACGGTACTGAATCAGCATCAAACTGACAAATAACCAGTCTGGGGAGACACAGCCAGGAAGAAAAGCGTTCAATTGTGCAGTGCCATACAGATGTCCCTAGGATAGAGGTCTGCGCCAAAACCTCGCTCCCATCACACATTGGCCACCAAGCAACGCTTTCACAATGCTTAAAAATAAAGATTGTTTAGGCTGTCCAGCAAAGGCAAGAATGCACAATCAGATGAATTGTTGTCTCTCTGTCTCTCTCTCTACTATAAATCATGAGGAGAGGGCCTCGAATAAATAACAGCCTTTTTCTAACGGCTGCTGATCTAATATTCTGTTTAGAAGCATCTGCAAAACAACATCACTTATATTATATATGTATAACTCTGCTGATGCACAAAGCAATTACAGTTACGCTCACATCTTATCACAGCACCTACAGTTGGTTTTTGATATCAAATACTGTCTGCAGTCAGGAAAAAAGGTGATTGGAGGGAGCATTTTCATTCATCTCTAACTTTGGTGTTTCTCAGGCTGCAGTTGGTAACGCATCACCTAAGGACAACTCTTCAAGGCAAAGCTCAAGTGAACCTGTAAGCAAGTAAAACCTGGGATCACAGCATAAATGTAAGCACTGAATGAAATGCAGATCAGAAAACTCAGAAGAGAAAATTTTGTTCAAACTTGTTCAATTCTACGCAACTTCTCTGGAAAGGCCTTGCTTTAGATAGAGAGAGGTGAGAAACATCATCTGGGTTTATATGGATGCGTACAGTATTGCAAGAGAAACGAGATCTTTGGCCATGTGCTAAGTGACTTCTTAGCAGGGACACGCACAGATTTCTACTGAAAAGGAACACACAAATGACAGGGGAGAATGAAAGGATAAAATAACATCAGCTGGACAGATAAGAGAAGGGAAGAGAAGAACTAATAGAAAGTGAAGGAGGAAAACAGACAATAGAGAAAGAGTAAGTTACAGGGAAAGCTGAGGAGGAAACGAAGAAATGGAATGGAACTGGATGAGAGAAACCAGCAAAATGATGACTGGGATCTTTCAGAAAGCATCGTTACCAGTTGTGAACTATCACCGGAACATCGCAGAACCAGGGGAAGTCAGGGGATTAAAAAAAATAAAGGCCACAAAAGTACTTTTCACACTGACAGAAGTAAAACTGATTTCTCAATTACCTGAAAAAAACGAATCTGACTTCTGTTTAAACCTAATACTAAAAGAATTCCTGGAAAGCACCACCATGACCAGTAAAATGTAAATGCTGGACAAGTAGGCTGTTGAGAATATTTGATTCAAAAGAAAAGAACAAGCTAACATGTGCCCCGCCTCAGCTGAGGTGATGGCAACGCAGGAACTGCCACAGCAACAGAACCCGTGTGAATACAACTACACATGAGCTCAAGAGCTCAGACTCTGAATGAAAAAAACAAGGAGGGGAAGGGAAAGTAGATAGTTTGAGACTTGTTTACCTAAAATAGTCACAATTATCATAATGATGAATACGCTTGATTGAACAAGCAGATAACTACGGTGCGTTATTGCACAGCAAACGCTGGAGAGCTTTTAAACTGCCTGCATCCTCACAGAAAGAAATCATATTAGCAGTCTGCACAACTTGGTTAATGCAATTTTTAATGAGTTACCTAAAACGCTAATTGCATTTTCATTCTGTGAGACCAGTTTTGCTTAATACGACATTCTGTCAAGAGTGCATCATTGAACTGGAGACCACGATCCAGCAATTTGCAGGGAGTCAGGGTCCCAATTCTCAGTCCTGCTGTGTGGTCCCGACTTTGGCACATACACATCATCACTCCAAAGGGATGACAGCCAATCATGATGTGTCAGTGTTAAATATCTTAACTGATGCAACTCCCCTAACCAGTTTAACGCCCTGGTCTGTGAAGGACAGGCTGGATTATTTCAACAGACACTACACTGTCCCTTTCCCAGCCCTACCCGTTCCACCTGATTTACTCAGGAGCAGACACAGAAGCACTAGAAGGAAAGCATTTCTGGTTCTGGAGAGGAAGTTCAAGCAGTCCTGAGACACAAAGATGGAAAAGACACTCTCCAAAATGGCTTCACTTTTTGGAGATTTTCTCAGTTAGGTATGAATATCTGTAAAGAGAAAATGAGTTTTCAAGGTTCAAACACAGCATTTTCTCATGAACCTTACCTGCCAAGGGGAAAACTCAAATGTATTTTGAATCCATTGCAAGGCAGACCCAGCACACAGGACTTGTGTTACGGTCACATCTCGCACAACAACGCAAAGGCACAAAAAGGTGCAAGAGAGGTACTTGTGGCCACCTCTGAGCCAGGACAACCCTTGACAACAACAGAGGAACCACAATCCTCTTCATGTGCGAGGAAGGGGATATCGATGTTATACTTGGGAAAAGACACTTGACAAAGATACATAAGCATTGCTGCTAAAGTTCAGCTCACTTCAAAACAAGCAACGAGTGCCAAGAAAATGCAGTTTGTTGAGCTTAAGGCAAAATGTACACATAAAAGGTAATACCTGATGATCTCCAAGGAAATGACTTCTCAGTGGAGCTGCAGGAAGAAAAACAATTATCACAAACATGAATCACGTGGCTACTTTGGATTTATATTTTTCATTTTTTCAAGCAAAGCATACAAAACTGTACGAACCCCCAGCAGATCAAGTTTCAGTGGCCCGTGTAAATAACATTGCAGAGCTTTACACCTGACAGCCAAACCGCTGGTCAGCGATGGAATCTGGTCCCGTTTGGTGGGAGTGCCCTCTGCCTCACTGACCAGCAAACCCCCCTGCAGCGTGACCCGTCTGCAAGGGGAGGGCTGGGAGGCGCACACCCCACTGGAAGGTGTGATGGTGCAACCACAACTGCACACAGCGAGCACACAGTCACACGGGGGGTGGTCACAGCAGACACAACGTGAGAGACAGGAGCACTTGCAAAAGAAGGAAGGCTGGGAATAACAATCTTAGAGCATCTGTCTTCCACAGGGAAAGCAGTTTGAGCAAAATGAACAGAAATGGACCGACAGGTTTCACCGTTATTTCATTTACAGCCTTACACAGAGAACTCAGGTCCTTCATGTACACTGAGACGTCAAACCATCTGATGTACCAAACACGTACCCCTCCATGTGTGAGCAGAGATAAGATCCTGCATTGCCAAGGCTACAGAGGTGCTGGCTACTTTACCAGGCCATGCAATTCAGCACCAATGTAAACCCTCACTCCTCTGGATTTTTCCAATGACTATTTTATATCAAATTGTCTTAACCAGTTTGTTTCTTCCACAAGGCGACGCGCTTTCACACGTTGATAGCAGTACTGATGCACGATCACCTTTGCAAGGAGCCACAAAATGCACCCATGAATTACTAAAATCAAATATATTTTTTCTTAAAATTACACAGAGTATTTCCTTGCTGTACATATGAGCTATCAAACTTTGAATGTTAAATAATTTTTGCAATGATTATAAGCTGGTATTTGCCAAACAAAAAGCTATTTAAAGGAAAAACACGCAAAGCCATCAGATTTTGTGATGTCTAAACGTCAGCATGAGCTGTGGCTTTGGGTAAGCTGTAGCTATTTCTAAGATAGCATTAGTTGTTTCGCTTACTTCTACCAGAGCTACCAATTAATTACAAAATACTTCAGCACAGCAACATGAACCTTTTGAACTAGAGAGTTATTTTCTAAATAAAACCGATCATTTAGGGGCCTTTTTTGCAAAGTGTTTGTGTGTAACAGTGTGCTGAACTTGCATCCTAGCACAAACCAAACTACAATGACAGTGAAAACGGAGAATCCAAACGCAGGCTTCAAGTGTCCGAAACCCAACTTCATACCTAGGTAGAAATGGAATTTTCCCTACGTTCTGACTGCTCTTTTCCTCAGTCTCCAACTTTAGTGTCTTTTGGGGCG
This sequence comes from Clamator glandarius, assembly GCA_033459285.1. Classification (NCBI taxonomy): domain Eukaryota; kingdom Metazoa; phylum Chordata; class Aves; order Cuculiformes; family Cuculidae; genus Clamator; species Clamator glandarius. The sequence continues at coordinate 338,828 of JAUNZM010000361.1, forward strand.
CTACTGATCTTTCCTTTAACTTGCACAGAAAGTGGAACAGTTAAATAGGCTGAAGCCTGGCGTACAGAATTACAGGTGAGGAGCTGGCCTCCAGCCTGAGCTTCTCCAGGCTCAACTCCCTCAGAAGTTTCTTTGCATTCTACCATATTTCTAAGGTGCCTGGAGAGTTGTGTGCTCAAACACAGACCCATCACGTTCCAACGCCTGCCTGAACTCCCCCAGGTACGTGCTCTTTCCACCTTGTCCCAGCACAAATATCTTAAGCTGAGACCAAAATGAAATCACTTGGCAGTGCTGGAAGACAAGTCCAAGGTCAGAAACACTGAACAAGTGTATAAACAACATCACTCTAGAATGGGATAAGCAGCCAGTTCCATGGAATGGCACCCCCTGCGTTTCCCTAGGACAGTGTAAGAACTCGCTCTGCCACAGCCAGCAGCTGCTTCCCCAGGCTCGGCGGCTGTGACCAGGCAGTCCTGTCCACACACTCAAGCGCGCTCAGGCAGATCGGTTTCAACCATCAAGCAGTGTAGCTCAAATCAGGATCTAAACAAACCCAGACTGGGCATGAAAGAACCTGCAGAGGCATTTCAGGAAAGCGGTCATAGCCTCCAGCTAGATGGGAGATGGCTATGGATACTAGTTTCTTACGCTGTTGCAGCTCTCTCAGTAGAGGAGCAGAGCAGGTGATGGTGGCACACAGCCAGACAGCGCTGTGAAAGGTCAGGAGGATCCCTGGAAACTAGATCCGGGCAGCAAAGGAACTACACCAGCACTGCCTGGCTGTTCCAGAGCAGTAAGCAGTGCCCAGATCAACAAACATCAGCTCCTGCACAGCCTTCAGCCAAAGCTCCTCATTTCCAGTATGCTACCATCGAATCCAACTGGTGCTTTAACCCCAGAATGAATGTTTGGGGGATGATAATTACGTGCCAAGGTAAATTCTGTGCAATTTCACTGGTTTTTGCTAGCAAACTGGGCCTTACAATTGTTTTGCTAAAACCTTTAAAAATACTTCTATTGTTAAAAATTAATGAGGAAATCTGTACCAAAACTGGCACTGAATTAGAAAGAATTTATATAAAACTGAATGAATTTGAACTATAGAAAGCTGAGTTCTGAGTGTTAGTCCATCTACATGAATTCTGTACAGAGTACATTCTTTACTCCTCACTGAGCAATCTTTAATCACTTTCTGTTCGCCTACTCATTGATACTCTGCTCCACTGCAATGAAGAAATATGTAGACTGTTTGACAGATCCTGTGAGCACCGGCCCCATTCTCGTCGGGCTTAAACATCAATTTTTAATTTCCTCAGACTGTCTGGAAACTTGGTTCTGTATGATGAGATGACACCAGTCTGCAGTGGTTGCAAAGATAAGAAATGCTGAGCATACTGAAATACCTTATTCATACATACAAGGATTGTCAAAGCCCCAAACGTACCTGCCCTCAACACATCTGGCCAACTGACCTTTATGCATACAGGACTTATGGATGATAAAGGTTGCTCTCACTGTGAGTCATAGGCAGAAAGCTACTTCACGAACAATTAAACCGGTTAGGAATTTCACCTGATTCTTGTGAAGTTATTTTTGCAGAAGTCCAGCATCTACCACCTCCTGACTGCATCATCTCATTTTGTCACCTTGCAGATGAAACATTTTGAAGTCACCACACCTTTTAGCTTTGATAAGTTAGTCTGATGTGTTTTATTCCACTGATTAAAAACCAGCATGGCCAAATGTCGCATCATCAAGAAGAGGCTGCTGCTATCAGCCAGCCCTTACACTGCCTCTTCCCAAAAGTATCACTAGAGAACTCACGTGTGGTGCGCTGCCCTTCTGAGAACGCTTCACTTTAGCCCACTATTATCCTCAAAAAAGAACTAGGTCAGTAGGGTAGACGTGCAGAACTAATAGTTTTCTTCCAGAACAGTTTGGTATGATGCAGTTTTCAATTAAAGAAGTTGGGCATAAATAGTACCCAAGTACAGCAGCTATTTTTAAATGGAAGGAAAGCACAAATATAACATCAGACATATGGTCACCTACATGAAAGTAATTCTCTCTTCCCTTTCCCTTCACAAAAGCACACAGAATAAGTGAAATGAAAACATAAATCTACACTAAGGGCATACAAAACATAGACACTGAAATGCTGATTTTTCAGCCAGTAACACAAACGTTTGGCAACTGAAGAGGGAGCGTGCACACAAACTGCTGAAACCAATCTAGCCATATTTTGCTTTTTTGGATCCTTGGCAGGGTTTTTTCTCACTTCTGTTTCCTAAGGATCTGGGTTCATTTGTTTGTATGGGGTTTTTTTGGTTGCTTGGGTTTTTCCCAGCTCTGGGTTTTCCAGTTGGAAAAGGTGATCAGCATCCGCCCCAGTGGAACAGCTGGGACGACCGCTCAGGGCCTCGGCACCGCTCCAAGGCAGAACTGGCCGAGGAGCACACAGCCAGGCCTCGGTGCTGGGACAGCAAGGCTGCAGGAACAGCGCTGGCATTGGAGACAGCTGTGGAGTCCCTGGTGGTGTTAGGAGGCCTTAAGCACTGTGGCAGTGTTTAAAAATTCTGTGACTACAACTATGATCTTCAGTCTCTAGACTGGACATTCGATTTGAATTCTCTTTGCTACATACATCTTGTTTTCTATGACACAAAACAGTTTAAGCCTCTTATCTCAGCAAGTGTTCCCTAGGATAAAATGTATTTCTGATTTAAACAGTATGACCTGAGAGAACAGAGGTGATTTCAACTGCATGGCTTAGCTGCTGGAACATAGCCCTGCCGTCAGCAAAAAAAGGCAACAGCTGAAAAAATTCAGTGTTATTTGTTAAATATTTCTGAAACGGTGACAAGCTGTAAACAGCTAAATATAGAACTGCTGAAACTGTATGCACTTCACATGTATTTCTTTAGTATTTGAGTTCACTGCTTGGCTGCGCTTCCGTCATTCGGATCCATCTGTTCCGTCAGGCACTTGGTAGGAAATGGGTTATTCACAGGGCTTTGTGCTGGCTACTTGTACAGAGCTGCCAGCCAAAACCTGAGTGCTGTTAAGAGTGAATTTACTATCTCACTTGTCTTCCACCTTCCATTTTAAATCTTTACATCAAGAACACATTCACAATTATATGCAGGATGAAAGCTTAAAGCCTTGTTTAACTGTAAACTCTTGGTACAGAGGAATTTTTCTAATGAAGTGGCCTACATTAGACTCCATACACTTGTAATACATGCTATAACCACTGGCAACCATTAAAATCAGCATAATGAGGTTCCTGCTTTTGCTTTTCTTGTTGATGTAGGTTAGCAGGAGCTTTCACAAATACTTTAACTCAACGAGGTATTTTTCAGCCTTCACTTTTTCTAGCTGCTATCTTCTTGATTTCACTGACACGCAGAGCACTGCAGCCATCTGACGTCCAAACCCTGAGCCGCTCTGCCACCAGAGCGAGGGCACAGGCGAGCACCCGCGCTCCGCAAACGAATTCAGAGAGCCGCCTCTGGAACGCTGCAGCCAAAGGCAGCCAGCTTGTGCCAAAGGGTGCTCTTCCAGTCTGACACCCAGGACTGAGGAGCAGCAGGACCTGCCAGGCTGCCACAGCGAGCAGTGGGGCAGGACAAGCAGCGGGACTGTGGAACATAGAATGTTGTGACCCCCCTGCAGCCCTGTGCCAGCCGGCTCAGCAACACCCACTGCCAACAGCCCCCCGCTGGTACTTAAAAATAGCAATTCACAACGCAGATCTCAGGCACATCTGACTGTCATCAGAAAGAACTAATGGTCCTCCAGGTCTTGTTTTAGCTAAATGATGCGCCGCAGCAACCACCACGACGCTGCAGCCCTCGCAGTACTGCAAGCGTCTTCTGAGAGCGATAGGCTAACTCGTACACCTGATCCATCACAGATGGGCACTTCAGGTCATCGCACACAGGCACCCCTGTGAGCAGCCCCTGCAATTCAGCTGACCCGCGGCCACTTACGGCCCCTCTGCCTGCAGCGTGTGCCATCTACAGCCAGAACAACCTCCCTGGTTTGTAACCCAGTCTACTCGTGGGCAAGACAAGTGAATATTCATATATGCAGCACAAGTCAGTGTTAAATCATCACCCTTCAATTTATCATCAGAGCAGCTCAGCAGCAAGCTACCCATTCTGCACATCCCTCCCCCCCCCCCCCCCCCCATTGCTCAATTCTGCTGGCACTGAAAAGCTCTGACAGAACTTCAGGCAGGCTCCCAGTCCAGGTAAACCACAGACAAACCCAGGAATACTGGTGCTCTAACAAGAAACTTTGCAGGCTTCACTCATTTTCAGTGCAGACATGCAAAAAGTTAAGTGCCAAAGGAAAGAGAGTTTGTTTGATATCAGAGACCTGGCATGATGGCCTCCGTATCTCAAGAGAAGGGCTTCTCATTGCCCACTCATGAAACTAACCATCTTAATTACTCTTATTAAATGATGGATTGACTGGAAATACAGTGACTCTTTAGATCCTAAAAGTTAGTGCTGGGGACCCTATAATGCTTCCTGAGACATCTGGTGGAACTACAGCCTAGAAAACGCGCGGCACGTATCGCATCCACATCAAAGGTGATGTGTCCACCATAACCACTACTGAAACTACCCACAAGCATGATTCTCACTGTATTTACATTCCCAGGACTGCCAGAAAGAAGACCTGAAGTAAGCAAGTAAGGAACTGTATGAACTAGAAGGAAACACATCAGTGGGCACTTCTGCCTGACATTTGAGTACAGCTAAAAAAGCAAATCACGATCAGGCTGTGAAGAAAACGCCAACAAATCTTGAAGCTTTGCTGATGTGACACAGACCTACGGTCTGCTCTTATTTCTTCTTCTCCAGCCCAGTAAGTTAGCAGAAATGAAAGATAAGAAAGAATAAGTTCATTTCCCAAGACAACTTCAAAGGGCATTTCAAAGTTCAGTCAAATGTAAAGAGGAAGAGACTATGCGTAAGACGGTTCTAAAACCAGGAGGATACATCTCTCACAGCCCCCTCTCAAGTTCCGAGATCAAGGTTACCACGTATCAGCAGAGCCTAAAGCGTCATCAAATAAATCCTCAACTGTGAGAAAATTCAATGTATCTTTTCTTACTTTTAAATTTGACGTAGCCTTTAATTGATTTGTTTTCAAATTTTCAGTAAGTGTAGCATTCACTGTAAACAAAAGATTAGATAAATAAATCAATTGTTTGAATTACTGTGATTCCTTCCTTCATCCTGCCCCAAAAGCACATAGGGATTTTCTAAAGGTCACTTTCATGGAGCTTATAATTTGCCATGCAATTTGGTGACATCGTATATTGCAAAACATGCAGGCAATTTCCAGTACGCCCTCTGGAAACACTGGAGCATTTGATACATCACACAAAGTGAAACCAGTGTCTGTTTGGATAATTACCCCAGCCAGCTCACTGAGCAGTCGTGTCAGGACAAACCTGCCGCTGCGTGCCGTGGAATGCCCTGGGCGTGGGGGCGGCGCACGGATTGGCGTTTCCTGCTCAAGTGGAACAAAAGTCATACAGTTTAACGCAACGGTGTGCTGGCCTTCAAGCCAAACTACTTGCTCACTTTACACTCCTTGCAGCAAGTCTTCAGTGTTCGGCCACCAAGGGTGCTCTGCAATACGTTCTCCAGAAAGCACGGTGTCAGTTGGTATTGGGAAATGACTGTCTGCGACACAGAGCAGAGCAAACAAACCATCCTAGTCACCAGGAAATATATTTAATTTTACAAAACTCAGAAGATTTCAGGAAGGCAAACTCCTGCTCAGCAATATAGTTCAGTACTTAAAGTTTTAATTTGGTTTTGATTATATCATGTCCTGCCAAGAGGGCCTGCGCTCCAATGGCCTCGTGTGCCAGCTATGCACTTTTGTTAAAGGGCCCGTGCCAAACTGCTCTCCCCAGTGCCGTACTGCACAGCAAAATGACAACGGCACGAGCCTTGTGGTCTCCAGCAGCTCTTGGATCTCCAGGGTTACAGGGCAGGAGAAGAACTGGTTGGTTGTGAGCCCCACAGCCAAAAGCCCCCAAGAGGGCAGGCGATGTGCCGACTGCTGCCCCTCAGTACACACGGGTAGGGTATCTACCCACACCAGCACAGGCTCCGGCAGCGCTGCCAGCCCCAAACAGATTCCAGCTGAGTCAGTACCGCTGCAGACAGGGAGTGAGCTGCATCGCTATGTCTGTTCGGATCGGAGGTGGAACAGCCCAGTGGCCTCTCCACAGAAACCCATGCATGTTATAGCATGACATGAAAGTGAGAAGAGACATCTGAAACCTCACATTGGTTTCCCACTCTGTCATCTCTGATCCTGTAGAGTATAACATGGGTAAAAATATCTACTACTAACACGCAAAACCAGTCCCATATCATTTCAGGCTCTTCAGAAGTTTGAAAGTGCATGGGATGCCATGGAAGATTTCAGAAGTGCTCAGCACAATACCCATTTATACAAATAATCGAGAGAAGAAATCATTTAAAGAGGCAAATAACCTCCAGGCACACCAAAAAAAAGCCACACTGGACTCCAGGGCTGCAGCTGCTCTGGCTCTTCCTTCCCCATCCATCACACCACAGTCACTTAGGACTCAACCTGCTCTTGTGCAAAACTTTCACACTCCTCTCATGAGCAAACAGCCAACTGCTCCCACCTGTTACCTGCACTTAGGATAGAGCTGTAACACAGTGGGCCACAGAGCAACAAACCTGAACTACAAAAGTTCCTTTTGCGCTCGTTTTGCTTTGTTCGAGCACACAAACAACATGGTGCTTCTTAAGGAAGTAACAGAAGTAACAGAACAAACCATGCTCTGAAATGAGTCCTTCTTGGGCACACTCGAGTGGGTGACAGTCTGGATCCCAGTGCCTCCTTCCGGATAGATTTATCCTGGTGCATCACCTGCACTCCATAGTGAGCCAGCGTTTGGGCTGCAAAGCAGCCTCCAGGCCACGGTGGCTGCAGGGACCTACTTCAGAAGCAGGTAGACTGGAGCCACCACTGCTGCCACCAAAATCTCCAGCTGGGCCTCTGAAACTAAATACTCCCAGATGCTCCAACCCCGTGAGAGGAGATTCAAGTCCCATTTTTGAAGCACAGCATCGCTGACCTGCTCAGTGACAGAACTGGAACTAAGGGTGAAAATAAATCTGTGTGTGCATCTTATGCTTCAGTTTTACTTCCTTTTTTAGTTTTTGTCACCGATTTGGTTTTCGTTACAGTTTTGCTTTACACAAGGCTCTGGTAGACAATTCTCACACCTGGCTTGGGGAAACACCCTCTTTCTCTCTGAACACTCACCCCCCTGTGCAAGCAGGCTGCTGGCCCCCCCGGAGCAATCTCAGCACTGCTTCCACACCTTCTCTCCGTGTCCTCTTCATGTTTATTTAATGTCCTGTCAGCCTTGGCAAAATGTTCACAGCACCCAGTGTGGGGGAACATTCTTACAGCTATAAATGTTGCTGGTATATTTGTGAGCTGCGACAGTGCTCTGAGCAGAGATTGTTCTGCCTTGACTCTTTCCACACCTCCTCTGACCACACCGGCAGCGAATGGTTGTGAAGAAACGGAAGCATCCAATTCAAACACAGATGCTTTCTCTCTCAGCTTCTCACGCATCTCTTAAAAGCGATATCCACATTAAAGAATAAGTCAATAAATGAACCAAGGACATACACACCTCAGAAGACATTGTCTAAATCCAGTTCTAATCCCACATCCCTCAGTAAAAAAGTGATGCAGCACAGCATGGCTACGGATACAGGACCAGGCTCAGCCGGGCTAGGGACACTTAGGAAAATAACAGTGGTTGGAATGCAGAGCTGTCTGTAAGAACTCAGACTAGAATTAGGTTTTCAATTTAAATGTGTAAAATATTTTACTAATAACTATGGAAAAGTTACAGCCCAGAACATGAGAGCTGGAAGAGCTTACCTAGATTCACAAAGGTACTCGCACCAAAGCACATTACAAACCAACCTAGATGCTGGCATTGTCTCCCCCCACACTTTCATCATCTTTTTTGCATACAAACCACCTCATTTAGCCATAAAGAAGCAGCCAGCACAAGAACTGACTCCATGATACCATAGATGATGTTTTCTACCTTGGTAAATGGTAGTGTTCGATTGAGTATAGGACTTAAATTATGGCTAGATACCGGTAACTGTACTCCACATCAACAACTCCAGTGTTATCTGTGGAATGAGCTAACTCTGGTGTTCTTGCACATAGAATTCTCTGGACTTGGGGCACAGAAAACCCAATTCCTTTGCACAAAGGATATAAAATAGTCATCCTCCCAAGGACTGTTTCTGAATATTCCAAAGGTACTTAAACAAATGTTCGCAAACTAGTAACACCACTGTCAAACAATGACTCAGGTCAAGTAGGTAGGTCTGTAAAACCAACCAAGTAAGCCGGCACACTGGAGTTCCTAACGTTATTTTTAAATAACCATCTCCCGTGTCTCACGTTTCTGTACAATTTCCCATTTAACTTGTGGAAATATTTATTATGGCCATAGAAGGAAACATTTCAGAACAATGCCTAAATTTGTAGCTGAAAGAATATGGAAAAGAAACTGTATTTAAGGCAAGAAATACTAATGTTCAGAGAATACTGTCTATGTACAGGCCAATGTGAAGTCTACTGGAACCTGAAATGCAGATGTAAATGTTTCATAAGAGAACACACATTGTTATCAAGGCTTTCAGACTGAAGAGCAATCATCCATATGATACAACTGAGACAAATGACAGCCCAAACACACACCGATTTGAAAGTTTGCCAAGGAATTAAAAAAACCCTAAATAACTAGAATATTAACAAAATGCTATCGTTCTTGTCGTTGTATGTGAAATACACGAGGTCTGCTTCACATTGTCTAGAGATGCTCATGATGCACTTAGAGCAAGCCAATCCCTGACAACAAATGTAACATCAGGGAATATATCAAAAGCTGGATGAAACTAGAGACTTAATTCAGGAAAAATACAATGATTGGATTAATGCATTTAACTAGTGCTATTACTTTGATAACAGGATGTATAAGTCCACTGTAGTTCTTTCTCTCAATTGTAAACATAAAATTCAACACATTTAAAGAGAAATTAAAGCTTTACACACACTCTATTGAAAATGTAATCCATTATTAGAGAAGCCTCTTTAAATTGTCCCATAACAGCAAATCTGCATTTTTCTACTCCAGATACCAATGGAAGGTGAACAGCCACCAGTGAAATGTACGTGTGTAGGACATAAGCACCACTAGAGAGCCCTTTAGTTTATGGGACATATGAAAGTGAAGTCATCAGGACTTGTACCTTGTGCTGGCGATACTTGGTGATTCTGCTCCAAGCCTACATCTTTCTAGCTGATTAGCCACAATCTGCCTTTCCACCTCCAGTTCTCTGGTAAGCCTTTGAAATTGGAGCTCCTGAAATTTCAAAATAAAAAAGAAAAGCATTCTTGGTGTTAAACAATCATGTTTCTTGTCTTGACTCTTGCCTTAGTGGAATAAACTATTAGAAGGTTAAAGTGGGAACTGAATTGTTCTTTAGATCAGCGATTCATGCAAATATTGATTTACCACCTGTTACAAAAAGAAAAATATCTTCAAGCATTTGTGGGTTTTATTCCTCATGCAATTAAGGCTATGGTATCCCCTACATTGCCCCAGTCTAACAACACCTGTGCCCACACAGTCAGTCTTCTACAAATGAGCTACACTGGAAAATACCGTATCCTAACTTGGCCAACTGCAAAGCTTCACATCCTAAGCTACGCTGTGTTCTGGCTTCTGTATTCAAAGACTTAACCTGCATCACTCAAAACTGGCAGAGGGTAGAGATGTGCAGTTTCAGCCTTTGCTGTAGCCCTCGGTTGAAGGTACTGATCCCCAGCGTTTGTCAAAGGCTTTTGGAACACAATGCTCAGAGGAAGACATAGGGAATGCGAGCGCAGCACAGAACGGTTATGAGTTATTAAAGTCTGCGCACATTTTCTACAAACCAAATACTCTGCAATCTGTCCTCTGTCGAGGTGTGTTAGCGAAGTCTCCATCCACAGCCAGCTCTTGGTAACGACAAGACTGAGTTTTATTACTTTTCAAACTGACATCCGACATCCCCTGAAGGGTATGCAAACTGTTTAGTACTATTTACAAATAGATGATCACCGATATTTAATAATCTGAGGAAGCAAGTCTTATTCCCAAGTCAAATACAGCCCAGAAGCATTCCTGGAATTTTAAAGTGCAAGTTACTAAAAAGGTTTTTTTTCTGAATGTAAATCCTGTAACTGTCTGCCACGGTAGCTGCAGGCCTTGCCTTATTACAGGAGTAATGTAGATTATAGCTCATTCCAACTGTCCTTCACACCTTAGATAACATGGAATGAGGTAAGCTTCACTTATACTTCACTTCCGTTACTGGTCCCCAAGAACGATCTCTGCTTCTTGCAGTCTGTCCACCTCAGCGAGGGGAAGCGTGGTTAAGCTCTCAGTGGTTTGGAAGCACCTCTGTCTCGCACAGCTCTGGCCCTGGAGGGCTGCATGGTGGTGCAACAAAGAGGCTGGAGAAACAGGGTAGACAAAAGCTACTCTAAATGCAAGACCTACCTTGCAGAGGTACGAGAAAAGTTTTCTACTGATGACACAATGAAATTGCCTCCCAGAACCCCCAAACAGAAGAATAATTAGCACTTATTTCATCTGGAATCCAGCTGAGGGCTAAGTCAAACAGCAGGTGCTGTACTGTGGAAAGGACTCTATACACGGTCCAACAAGGAAAAAAGGGACTGTGCTGTCAACTCATTATATTTAACAAATTACGAAAATCAACTATGATTGCCTTCATACCAACTTCCATCCAAGCTGATCCACAGCTGCACACAATGCACAACACTCAAAACGATTCCGCCCTGTTTCTGAAGGGCTGTTGAGTCAGTTTTGCATTCACATCATCCACCAACATAGAATGGGTTCCGTTGAGCACCGATGGGATCTTTGGGCAGAGGGCGCCAGGTCTGGTGAACAGGGTGGGTGCTCAGGCACAGGGATGCTACCATGAGCAAAAAATTGCTTCATAGACAAAGCGCTGTGGCCTGGAGTGGTGTCTTGAAGTTCACCTGCTGTCCACTCTTGCACACCGACATTTCCCACTGAGGGTAAGGAAATGTTACTCTATCTGAATCCACATCCACTCACACCGAGTGAAGTGACGGAGCTGAACCTTGTCTCACTGTACAGGTCAGAACATGTTCTGCACCCACCTCTCTGTCTCTCCCCTCCCACTCTTGGTTCCTGAGCTGTAGGGTCCATCTCACTCTTTTTTGTCAGAAATTGCATATTAGATGACAAAGCTCCTTCTAAAAGCCTGACTGGAGCTTCATACATCAAACCGGTGCATTGAGGATACACACCATGGCCCCTCCCAGCCGACAGAAGGAGTTAGAAACACTCAAACATGTCTCAGCTCACTGACCAAGCTGAATAAACACACCCCAATATTCCAAATACTGGTCAGCAAAACCGTTTGCCTCCCAGCCATGGAACACCCCCTCCCTGCTACTGCCACGGGACACAAGCGCCCATAGAACAACACTGCATTCTCCTACTGTTGCTCTAAGAGCAGTGCGACAGAACAGAATGCTCTGTCATTCTGTTTAAAATGGTCCTGCAAACCGTGGGAGCAGTAGGAGGGAGACATGGTCCTCTGCTTCCTCCTGGCCACCCTTCCATTCGGCTGGCATTTACTGCCAAGCTTCAACATCAAACTCAGCAGTCAATGGCTCAGACATCAACAAGCACTTGGGGCCAGATGTCCCAAACCTGGATTTCATTAAAACCTGCTTCCAGAAAGAATTTGAGAGCTAAATCCTTTTAATCCTCAGACCTGATATGAAAAGCCTCATGAATGTGAAGACCTGTGGAGCACAGCAAATCTTATGGTCCTGTGTATGGACCAGCAAGTACAGACAATACCAGAGGGTTTGTACGACACGCGCTGCATCCAGCAGCAGAGAGCCAGGCCCTGCAGCCCTGCATCAGGTCACGGTGCAAGTCACCTTCACGTCACACCCAAGAGGAGCACATGCACCCTGGCAGTTTGTCTGTTTGGGAGAGAAAACACTAAAATGGGTGGAACACAAGTCAAAAACTTACACATGAGAACTTATTTTCCCACTCCAAGTCTGAATACAGATAATCCATCCATCTAAAAGCTGATTCACCACTAGTCATGACACACTAGTGGAGAATGCCATGACTGTCAAAAAAATGCCGATGCTGAAGCTTCGTAAGCTTTGAAGCAAATGTCAGCAAGACAAGCTTTTTCCCAATCAAATCACGATGCATTACACAGCATATAACAAACATAAGCCTTTAAAATAACAAACATTAACCTTTAAAATAAACAGCATCACACTGCTTGTTTGGAGAAACAATATAAAACATTTACCTTCTGTTTAAAGCTGCTTCCCATTCCTTACTTTTAAACTAATATTTAAATAGCTGTGTCACTGGTACAAACCACAGTTGTGAACACAGGAGTCAAGTTGCTACTGTTATTTACCGATCTTTTAATTAGATGAATAAAACAAAACACACACTGGCCATTATTTGCTTCCATTCAGCCAGTGCCTATTAATTTGCCTTTTCATTACAGGCAGAGGCACTAATGAAAATAGCACTATTATAGAAAAACTCTGAATGCACACAATGGATACACATTGACCTGAGCGCTTGTCGCTCTCCTCCCTGCGCTCTATCACAGCTCACGTGTGGTCCTGCAGGAAGGCATTCCTAAGGCAAAGGGCATCGCTAGGCAACTTTGCTATTTCACATTCCAGAGGGAAAATTTACAGCAAATCACTAAATCCTGCAGAAACATGACAGACTGGCAACAGATTCCCTCAGGACCCTAGGAGGCATCTCAGTGGGTCCCATGGGCTTATGCGTGTGCAGGTTCCTCAGTGGTCTCAGATCCCATCTTCACTCATGGCAAGAGAGGTGTCAAACCTGCCTTCAAGGTCAGGGATTTCAGAGGGGCAGGAAGAGATTGCCATTGAAAATCCAGGCACAAAACTTCAACTTCTTAAACCTTCCTTAATTTCAGTTACTTAAACTGAAAGCAACAGGGTAGGAAAAGGGTAGAACTCTTCTTTTTGTACTGATAATTCACTTTCTGACTTGAGGTCCTTAACCATAAGCAGTCTGGTCTGCACAGTGAGAGTGCCAGCCTGATCTACAAAATCATGTTATTTGGGTTTGACTGGCAGAACAGAGAAGAGTACCAGCCTGCTGCGTGGGCTGCTCAACAGAGTTCTTAATACAGACAATTTTCCTCTTAAATAAACCAACACTGTGATATAAAATTGGCACAGGCAGTTGCACAGCATCTGAAGTAACAAATCGCCAATTTAGCAAAACTCCCCTATTTCTTCCCCACACTGCAAAAATCCAAAGCCAGTCAAAACAAAAGAATTGCGCTTCTGTTTCTCTTGGGGTGGAAGAGGTGAACATGACGAATGGACAATGCAGCAATATATTTTACTTCATTTTTTCATGCTGCATTTAAAAAGCAAAACTTGCTAGCATTGAGTCAGAAAAACTGTGCTAAGTGGAAATAAAAGAAAAGCATCCAGTCATGCTTGACTTGGGAAGATCTAGGGTATTTCTGCAAGTGCAAGGAAAGCAGCAAAACCCCAGCTCTGTTTCCCAGTGTGAGCAACGTTCTCGTGAGTGCAGGCTGTGGCTCCAGTGAAGCACCAAAGCATGCACTACTTGGAACAGCGAGTGCTGACTTCTGTACGGCTCTTCTTAAACTTGGTATCTGCACAAATACACAAGACGGATAATTTTAGAGGTACCATTCTCTTTACAGCTGGAATATCTCGTGCTTTAAGCCTTTTTTTGTTTTGGCTTAGATAATCACGTTATTATAGAAAGCTAAGTTCTAATCAATTCTAAATAACAGCATTGATAACCTCCATGGGTTATGCCTCCTTGGAACAACATTCTATACCACTCCGAGCATGTACCCACTAACACCACGTTCACCTGCTGGACAGTACATTACTCACTGCAGGAATCTATTGGAATTTGTGTCTCCAGCCAGACTCTCTGGAAGCAGCGGAGATTACGCTCCTTCAACAGGATGCTCTCACAACGCTGGCTACCAGCAACGCAGAGAAGCTGCTGCCCTTGGCAAAAAACACAATTAACTGATTTTTATAGTACTGCCTTGGGACAAAAAGACACGAAAAGAGTCAAACAAAACAATTAATAAGCCCCTTTCCATTTGCAGAAGAACACACCAAAATTATAGATGTAGATTACAGAAAGTGCTGCCATACAGCACTGAAAGGACCACTCAGCTCTTCTGAAACACTAAAAATGCTTGGCCACAGCTGGCTTTTTCTTTTCAAAACTAGCCAATACACATCAAGGGGAAAAAAGCCCTATACTGCTATTTACCTGTTCAGCAGTGACTCCTTAATCACCATATAAAACTGCAGGGTTTTTTTTATATTCATAGCCTAAATTCCACTGCTCTTTCAACCAACCGTGTTAGATCAAACTTACAATTCTCTGTAAAATTACAGTTTACTTACACACACAGGTACCTTTGCATGCTTTCAGCATCACAGTATCTTCCAAAAGAGAAGACAAAAATTAATAATTGGACAGGGTAATGAGAATCACAGATTATGTGGTGCGAAACAGCCCAGCTACAGTTATTAGCTGACCACGGTCACTCTGCATTCAACAGCAGCAGACCAGTAAAGCCCTTAATACTTTCATGCCTGCATTGCTCACCAGTCTGGTGGAACAGTTTAGTGCTGCTCTAGCTGGTGAGGGATCAAAATTCAAGCAATTCATAGAAAGCTTGCTCTTAATCAATGCTAGGAAGGAGGAAAGGCAGCTGAGGTACTCGCTGACTACGTTGGAGCAGTGCCTCCGTTGGGAATCATCACACAGCTTGGTTGTTTGGTGCTGAAGGGAGGCAAACTGTTCTACCTGCTGGTGATCAGAGTTCAGGCAATGGTGAATAAATAAAAAGGGATTGCAAAAGGTAAAACACTCTAGGATATTTCAGGGGCACTTGCAGTTCTAGGCAAGCCCTTTTTCAAGAGGAGTGTCTCCTGAGAAGTCTAAAACATTACGTGCTAGAAAGAAAAATGGATCTCTAGACCTTCACATGTATAAAGGAGAAGCCAGATTTTTGGTGAAGGAAATGAGGAAACGACTCAGCCATTTCACCTGCAGGAGTGGTAGATATTTTGTCCTGGAATAAAAGCCTTGGGAAGTGGACTTGGCAGACCTGATTCTCCAAAGCTGAAAATGCTTGTGAAGAGCGGAAACAGTACACTCCAAAGTTCTGGAATTTAATGTGGAAGAATGACCTGTGCAACTGGACACAGTACTGAGAGACAGAAAGAAACCAGTCCTCCAGTCACTCAGAAAACGCTGACAAAGATTTACGTTTCACTCACACAGACACAGAGTCCATGTACTAAAAAGGACCATCTTCAGTTCAGAACTAATACACCTTCATCCACCTAACTGATCACTGGGTACATGCAAAACAGCCCTTCTTACTCTGCTGTCACCTATTTGCCACAGAGCAGGGGAAAAACTGTCTGCCTTTGGGTGATAGATAGGAGAACAAAGACACTAAAAGAGCCTGCCACTGCTGCAAGTGCTCCTCTCCCAGCACAGAGATTAAACTCAGCATTTTCCTGTTATGTTTGAAAGCTGGATCGATGGGTGGTTCTTGGTTCTTCCTGCGAGACCGCTTCTCTCAGCCCAATCAATGAGAAGGAAAACTGACATGCTAAGCAGGAAACCCACAATTCCAAATGATCCCATTAAACCTTGCCAGTTCAGCAGCAATTCATTCCAAGTCCAGCAGTGCAGGGCTGGCACGCATAAGGTAGCAGTGGCTCCACAAACCTGTCTGGAGTAGCTTCCAACTAGCTGTTCCCCTCAAAAAAGTTACTCCTACAGTGTTGCTACTGCAATTTTTAACAAATTTTGATTTCAGTATGAAAATACTCGATTCGCTTTTAATAGAGATAACTAAGCTTCTATCCAAAGGCTCCCTAGCACTCAAATATAGATGCACACTTGAAGTCTTCAGTTTTACTTAAATCGTGTTTCAGCATTTCCTAAGATATTTCTGTCCATCATAGTGTGGAAACTTTAACATTTTAAAGTGAAATACATGTTTTGAAAAAAAACAAACCACCCCACAGAGAACATCTTCCTCCCTAAATCAAACCCAAAAACCCACAAGTCATCCTCAAGTTCACTACGAGGAAAAACAGGCCAAAAGATGTTTCAGCTCCAAGGCAGTGTGCTTTAGAATTTCCCTGCATTCCAAAGGGACTCCTCCTGTGGAGATGTAGCTCACACCAGTAAGAGTTCGTCCTTTCCTTCTGTCATCCAGAAGTGCATCCGCTGGTGGATCCACAAAAAGGATCGCTCAGCCCATTAACAGAGCTGCCCTCCCAGCCCCAGCAGTGGCTGGGGTGCCAGGGATATGCTCTCACATTAAAACAAAGCGAACAGCACTACAAAGCTGTTGTAATCTCAATTGCCTCACAGACCACACAGGTTCTGCACATTTTCTTTTAGAACACTAGCATCGAACTGAAATATTTCTTTATCCTAAACTATAACTGAGGGAGATTTATCCAGCTGTCTGACCACTTTGCCTCAAGGAGATATAATCCAGTTTAGTAAAAACATGGCTTTCAACTAATTTGGGGTCACAGGGAAAAGAAACAAATGAAGAGGTTATTTAAAGTGGCTGGTAGGAGTCATAAATTAATTAGAGTAACTCCATATACAACCACATTTAGGCCACTAGGGTAGAAAGCTTAAAGTCACTCAATAAATACACCTACCTCAAACCCACTGTAGTAACCTTAAAAGTTTTTTAAAGTTAGTGTCTTGCACAATTTGACAAGTAATAATGAAGGGTTTCCTGAACAGTGTTTCCACTGCAGGAAGGGTTTCTGAGGCATCAGACTAAGGTGTGGCAGGCCTAGTTCACAAATACAGACCTACCACAAACAGATTCCTGTAGCAAATGAAGCCAGGTCATAGCAAATAGTAGAGTAGTTTCTGTTTGAGCTTAATAAAGTAAATAACTGCACTGGAAAATATTCTGCCCTGGGCTTTCTGCCATACAGGAAGGGTGTTGAACATGTCAGTGTCCATAATCATTATTAACAGAAGAAACACCAGAAAGCAACACTTCAGCTCTTCATTCTTTCACACACCTCCCTCCCTTCTGTCCTTCCCAACGTGTCTATGCCTTTCAAAGTCAGCCTACAACTCTGAAGTCTGTGTTTCAATGACTATTAATCACAAACTTAGTTTTAATTTTTCCCCCTCAACAGACTTGAGCTAATTAAAAGCCTACGTATTTAGCAGTAAAGAAGAGGTTTCAATATCCTTTTAAAATGAAGAAATGTTCCATTATCCTTTTTTTCTCCAAGTTCAAAACACCCCTTGGGTAGGAATGCGGACATTAACAAAAGCCTTTTACCATACCTGCACCACACATCAGCCCGATACAAACACTGCAGGCAGAGCTGCGTGCTCAGCTGAAGCAATCCCTGTTGGAGCAGAACCGCACAAAAGCCACTCGGGACAGTAATCCCGGCGCTGGATTACTGGCTGTATCACTAGTAGGTACAGCGCTGGCGTTCCCTGCAGCACTGCTCGTTGGTTACGCTGGTTACGCTGCCAGTAAAAGCGAGTTCTTTGTCAACTGCAGGGTAGAATGGACCAACGCAAGATCAATAGCGTGCACTTCAAGGAAACGAGTTCTAATGCGCTCTTGTGATCAGCTAAGATGGCACAGCAACCTGCTCGCTCAGGTGATGAGAGGTGACTCAAGATCACTGTAACTCAGATGACTGTGATTACTTATATCTTAGTAGCCTCCAGCATTAATATCCTCCACATCAGAAGATTTAGTATTAGCTTTAATATCACTAAGAAATTATTAGCTTCTTAATCTGTATTCTTAAAATATCTTTGAAAACATTAATTTAGGCATGAAAACAAGGGTCCAAATTTCATCATCTTGCAGAAAATTTTCATTTAAGGCTAGTAGTATCAAGACCCTATAATCCAATTCTCACCTTTTTAATACTAACATGGGACAACGTATGAGAACTAATACATCATGTTTGCATTCTGAGTTAGAATCTTGAATCAAGTACTGATTTAATGTAAAAAGTGCTGGAAGAGACCGCAAAGCAGATTTATTCTGAAATTCAGATGTTACAACTTATGCATTAAGCCAATTATTATTATTTCTAGTTCTGAACATTAAAGCCAAACTATAACTTCTCTGTGTTATTTTAACAAACCAAGACTTTAGTTTGAATGTTCCTTTACAAAGCTGCAATTTCTTCCCCCTTGAATGATCTTCACAAATTAAGGGCAAACTTCATTTGAGACACCATTTTATTTTCCCTACAGAGACTGCCACCAAGGCACATGTCCATAAATAAACTGAAGACTTAAAATATATTACTACCTTGGTGCTGACAACTGAAACCACACTCCAAGTTTAACATCTGTTCTTTAACAAGATATGATTAATCGTATCAAAACCTCCCTGTGCAGATTTCTGTAGCGCTGCTCACAGCTTTGCAGAAGGTACAAATACCGGTCCTCGATGTTGCTTCAAATCTATGCTGGCTTTTCTTTTCCCTTTTTTAAACAACAAACCTGCATTTCAAGTCAGATTGACAACAGTGCATACATTCCAAGGGATACAGAACACCACGATGATGCTTCTGTTCAGCACAATTAAACAAACCCTTTACACTCAGACTCTAATGTTCTGGCCTATAAAATACACTGTACCAACACCAGGCAACACAGCAGAAACAAGGACGGGTTTCTCTGGCAATGCAGTACAGACAAGGGTTTACTCAACAGCGTGAACTGCAGTGCTGAGAAGGCGGCACATACCTGTTCCTTTACAGAAGCTAAAATGGTGGTGGCAGTGGTCTCTGGTTCCATGCCTGGGCCCGTGGAAGCCTCCTGCGCGGTCCGTGGCAGCCCCTCCTCCACCATGGGGGGCTGTTCAGGGGCTGGCATTTTGCCTGCAAGAACAGCATTTTAGAAGAGTTTACATTTTGAGCCAGGTACATTTAAGAATATTCACGTTTTTCAGGATTATAAATTCTCACGTGTTTTTCCTCTCCACACCCAACCAAATTAGCGGAAAACTTTGTATTACAAACATCAACCTATGCTGCTGCACCTTCACCGACTGGAATCAGAATTGCATATGGAACACGAGGGTTGGGCACAAGCACCCAGGCGGCACAAAGTTTAAAGATTGTTTAAAATATGGTTTTGTGGTAGTTACCTAAAGTGGCAAAATCCAAGAAGTGTGAAAAGCAGTGTTAAACACCAAGATCACCCAGGATCAGCAGAAGTTTACACGTATGGTTTTAGCGCAGAAGAATGACAGCAGAGTGTTCTACCCATGGAAGAGACTAATTACGGTAATAAAAAGTTAATGGGAATAATGCTTTTAGTGTTCGTTTTGCACAAGACGAAATTAAATCTCTACAGTTAAATCAACTGCCCTGGGCTATGGGTGGTGTGGAAAGGACAGCCAGGATTAGCAGTGGAGAATCCCAAGCCTCATCATTGTGGAGGCAGCACACTGACAATTCCAGTACATGTGAAAAAGGCATTCATTTGTCTCACTAGAGGAGTCACTAGTAACTAATATTACAGAAGTTACAAAGTGCGTTTAACACTTTGAAAACATTGAACAGGTGGTATGGGTGTAGCTTCTGCACACATACCATGCTTTAATTTCCTTCAGATAAAAGCAAACAGAGCTCTTGAGCTCTAGGGCTAGAAGCAGTCGATATTTCATTTTAGATTTCCAGAACAAACTCACTCGATATTCCTAAAGGAGACTAATACAAAGAGCAGCTTCTTTCTCTTCATTCTGCAAGCAGCATCTTACACTGCCAACAGACTGGAAGGCTGGCAACGGACCCGCAAGACTTTTCAGTCCTGACCTGGTTTAAACAGGACTATCTCTTCTCCACCGCTGCCTTCGAAATGCAGTTGGGATGAGGCTGGGCACACACACTCAACAGGCACAGGGCAGCCTGCGTGATCAGGGGCTGTGCTGCAAAGCTCCATGTTCCCCATTTGGCTGGCAGAGCAGTTGAGCTGACCCCTCCGGGGTCTCTTCTGGAATCGCCCCACAAGACCGCTCACCCTCTCGGGACTTGGTATCGGTGCCCGCATGCAGAGGCCGAGTGCAGGCACAGCGCTCTGTTGTCAGAAGGCTCCTGTGCTGCTGCTGCTCTGAGCAGGGAAGGTGAGAGCACAGCAGAAGAGAGGGATGTTCTGCTTTCTGCAGAGCAGCGCGTGCACCGTGAGAGGGACGGCTGCTGTTCAGACTTAGGGCCACTCTGAATCTCCAACAAGAACACTCAGATGAGAACTGATCAAATTAATGATTAATGAAGATGTCTGTGTTAAATGTTCACCAGTCTCAGACTTAAGACGTGTAATTATAGCGCTCTGCCCTTCTACACAGGCAGTTGTTTTCACTGTTGTTCTTTCAGTTAACACATTTCTTGGCAAAGTTACTGATTTGCTAATCTCTATTTCAAGATCAGACAACTACCAGGTTTGATCCCACAAATGCTTACGTACACACTTATGCTATCACTAACAAGCGTGCTCGTTCCCTCCGAGCTCTGCGCGGCCGGGCAACTGCCTGGTGCAGGAGAGGAAAGGACGGGGAGATGCTCTGCACAGCCCAGCCCCACCGACGGCCCCGTCCCCATCATCACGCCTTGGGCTGGACATGCTGACATAGACAGTGCAGATTCCCATTTTCACCTTGTGGGAACAGGAAACACCAAATGCAGGATTTGTGACAGCCTTAAAGCAGGGATGAGCAAAACTCAGGAGTTAATAAGAAAAACCTCTTTCTTCCTCATGTGCGACTGGGATTTACTGGCTGAAGATACTTCCCGAGTTGTATTACTCCCTTCTTTGAGTATGGATAACTAGTTCCCTATCAGAAAAAAGCAACCAGACTTCATCCCTCAAAAAAATCAAGTCTCCAGTTGTATTGCTTGCCTCTATGTCACCATCTACCAGCTGGATCTCACCCAGAATGGGAGCCTTTGTTCCTACCTCTTCCCCTGTCTGTCCAACCCCTGCAACCCCTGGCTGCAGCAATGCAGCTCCTGGGCTGCAGGCAGGAGAGATGCAGGGTTGCTTTCTGCACACCTTGCACACAGATGAATCTGACAGCACACACAGGTACCAGTTATAAACATACCTTAAAGCTTCACTGCATTCCATCTCTTCTGATTCTCAAATTGTCCCTGCACATTAAAGGCACTGAGATCTACAGAGCTACTATTTGCTGCAGATTTCTGTCTCTGATCGTGTTTTCAATAATGAGATCATCTTCCAGAACAATTGTTAAATGCTTGACCTTGCAGCATATGACTGACAAAATCTTTAACACTCTTCCCTGGGAATCTCTATCTACGACACAAAAGAACAGCAGCAGTGACCATCTCGCTCCAGGCTGGTCTGCATTTACGTTACCAAACTAGATGCAAGCATGCAAGAAAAAGCAAGCAAAGGTGTTCAATTTTCAGCCTTTAGTCTGAAATACCCTACAATAATTCTGAAAACAGGGGCTTTTCCACCCTCTCTACTATGGAGGCTCACAAGCAATTCCATGAAACCATGCAGGACGTCGGATCAGGGCAAATCAAGCCAAACAGAGTTCGCTTTCACCCTGCAAGTGCACGGCAGAGACCGTCTCCGAAAGCAGCTGCAGGGATTTGGGCAAGTGAGCCATGCTGAAGCACTTGAGCCATGTTGTTAGAGGATCCTATTCCACAATTACATCCAGCACACAAAGCACAGACTCTTAACAATCTCCCAGATGTTCTCCTCTTGTACAAATGCAGCGGGCTCCTTGGCACCCCAGCACTAGTGATAGGGCAGCGTCACCAGTTTCTTTAGGAGCTTGCCAATCCTGGTGTTCCTGCTGGTCCTCTGAGCAGCCAATGAGGCTGCAGGCTGCTAGAAGGGGCAACACTTTGTGCCTGACCCAACAGTCAAACTGCTTCATTCCACATGAAGCTGGGCATTTTTCTGGGGGTGGTGGTGTATTTTTCTGAACCAGCTGCACTTGCAGCCATGCAATCCCTGATGCAAGGATCAATTGAGACTACACGGTTGAGAAGAGGAAAGATGACAAATCACAGAACTGAGTGTAGGCTCAGTAAACCATGCCTTAGTTCTTCTTTCCCATCAGTCTCCATTCCCTGCCTTCTGCAGCCCCTCCTGTGATTTTCCTAGAGCTATCCAGACAGCTTCACCAGCACCAAGTAATCTTGTAGCACAGATCAAGGAGAACCCAGACCTTTCTGGGTTCCCTGCAGGGCAGCAAAAGCAGCGCTTTTCCACAGCTCCCTCTATATTCCTCTCGCCCTCCTTACACAGGGCATTCTCCCAGGTTTTCTCCTTCCCTGCAGCCTCCCTACTGCTGACCTGATGCTAGTAACGCAAGTCAGAGTAACTCACGCTGAAGAGGTAACACAATTCTTAGGAACAGCATCAGCTGGGGTAGGAGAGACCGGATCTGTTTCACAAGGGAAACATGAGGAAAACAGTGAGAAACATGTCATCACTAAAAATTCTTCTATTCCTCTAGCTACCAGATGAACTCAAGCAACAGGAGTGAACCACCAGGGACACCAGAGCGATATTCATGAGGACAGAAGAGCTCCAATAAGCTCCTACCAACTTGCAAGGACACTATAGTTATTTATTACACATAAGGTTGTTCAGATAAATCTACATTTTAGCAACAAGGCACTTCTGCTCTCAGTCAAAGATTCTTGTTATTTCATCCTTTATAGCACACATGAAGGACTTTGTATTCCTGCAGTTTTGAGATGAAAATGTCATTAAAAAGTATCTGATTTTTGCATTGCTCCTGAGTACTCCCACTACTCCACTGGTACACTCCCAGGAATGAGCAGCTCCCAAGAGCTCCCTCCATCCTGCTGCAAGGCCGGAGTGCCGCTCACCTCCAAACTCAGCAGTGACGTCCATTCTCAGGCTTGGTGCCACCAAGGTACTGAGCCAAGACAAACTCTGTAGTGTGTCTACCAGCCTGTGGCTGTGCATTTGGATGAAAAGACAGCAGATGACAACTTCTCCCCCTTGAAAAGATGATGCAATCAATTACAGATGGATTCTGTAAAAGGGGCTCAAACGTTTACATGAAAAATAGGTTTTAAAATTCCTGGATGCAGTAAGCTGAGACACTGCAAATAACACACTGCAGGCTAAACATTCTGCTCAGATATCACTCCTCTTTACAGACACAGATGTACACAAGCTTTGTTCACATGGACTTAAGGGTGAAACCAGGGAAGTAAATACACTACCAGATGAAATAATGGAAGAAATGGGCTCCCATAATGACAGGACAGAAAATATAACCACATAATACTGTGGAGTGTATCCCTCGGTAACAAAACAAACTATTAACAACTGATACGTTGCCCAAGGAACGTGGGAGATTTGGGCAACTATCCTACTGCTAAACTTGCCCTCCTCCTCATCCCTTCTTTTCAGGATGCATTTTTTCCTCTCTCTTTTTCCTCCTCTAAGACAGGCAGGCTCCACAGGCACCTGGTCATATGTCCTTTGTAAAATGTTAAAAAACATTTTTGTTACAGCTTCTAGTAAAAAATAGCGCATTTATTTCTTGGCCAATGGCTGCATATTTTAACTCCACTCCGGTGAGCAGGCAAGATTCTACATCGGCAAATACCCAGTTGTAACATGCTCACAAGATTACTATTCTTATAGCTTTCCAAGCAACCATTCAACAGAGAAGATGAGACAGGTATAGACGATGACCGGTTTGAATAAAGGCATATTTACAATCTTCCCCTTCAAGGCCTGAGGCACCTCTTGCAGCTCACCTTAAAGAAAGATGATGTCTGGAGACCGATCACACCCCACACGTATATGGAGTACCACAAGCTAACTGGCAATAGAGTTTGCAGTAGTTTCAGTCAACAAGGCTCTGTGCCTCAAAGGAAACGCCAATGACGTTCCCCAGAGCCAAACCTCCCCTTTGGACCCTCCTGAGCCTGTGCTGCTCTGTTCCGCCTGCGTATCCCGATCCACTACCATTCACAGCAACCTCAGGAGCACACGTGGTGCAAACCGAGCTCTGCTGACGAGCAAACAAACAGCAGATTTATCTCAGGGATGAAGTCCAGTCTCGCGCTCAGGCAGACCGAGAGGGTGGAGGGATCTGCAGCGTCACAGGAGGGCTTCAGATTTTCCACACCGGCTGCCGGGTGACAAAGACAATAATCACTTACTCATTCAGCCACTCACAGAAGGATAAATTCTGAGTTTGGTGTTGGAATAGTCTCAATTAATTGAGGGTATGAAGTCATTCAGAGTGAATGTTACAGCGCAACATGACAAACCCTGCACGGCTGGGTAACCACAGTCAATGCCCGTGATGCAGGACAGCGGCCCAGCGCTCGCCACGCGCAGCAGATCCAGCTGAGGGCTTTCCAGTCTCCCCAGAAAACTCCTATAAACAGCAAACAGGGATTAAACAGAGAACAGGGGTAAATGGAGACAAAGAGTAGCTGCAGGTAGTATTCAATTTCCACTTAGGTTTCCTTCTAGCCCTGTGAAATCATTACTGAGGTACTACCTGACGCATCATTGCTAGACATAATGCACACTAACTGTAGGCAGATATATCTCAACTAGAAGCATTATAACTCCAAATTTATTTTATATGCATTTATAAAAGTATGTTTCTCAATTTTGTCACACAGTATATTGGAAACACTTTTCCCAATGATAAAAATCGATGGCTACAATCACAACGTGAAAAGTCCACTGACGAGGTACCGACTTCCCCAGCTCCCATCCTGCTAGGGCAAGGGTTGGAGTGATGGGGTGTAAGGCGGATCACCAGGATGGTCTGGAACACGGCAGTACCGAACCCCGGTGGCAGCCGACCTTTAAACCAACCAGACTCAAAGAGTGCTGTGACTTCCCTTGGAACAGACCCATGTATCTGTTCTGACAATGCAGTCCCCATACCTGCTTTGACAGCTGTCGCTCAGGAATAAGTGCCTCGTGAGCAGCAGCTTAAATCCACTTTAGCAGGGACAAAAATCCAACTGTACTCTTGCAAAATTTAGAAACTGCTGATGCTAAAGCTTCTGCTTTCACTTGGGACACATTTAAAAGTTCTTTAATGCAACCTATGGCTGCTTCTGCCAAAATGACTTCTACACAAGTATCAAACTCTTGTGCACCATAAAGCCAGACAAGGGTACACCACTGTTCTCCTATAACTATGGCTACAGATAGCAACAGGTTCTACTGAAACCAGGTTCTATCAATTGCAAAACTGCAGTTCACCCTTCATTTTGCTCTGAATCAGAACTGCAAAAACCCCAGTTTGCTGCTAAGAATGCTCTATGTGCAAGCTTCTCTATTCAAGCAAATGGAGCTCTCAGCTAAAAACACTTCTTCCTGTAAAATCTCCTACAGGCACACAGTTTCATCATGAGATGACAATATTTTGCATCTGTGTTTGCCAGTTGGAGATGCAATCTAGGTAGCTTCCCTGCCTCCCTTCCTGAACAATTGAAAATCTGACTCAAATGTGCAGGAAAAGCTCAAATCCACAGTTTCAAAGGAAGTGCAAATCCTGGCCACATCGTCATCATTCTTATTTCTACGTTTTAATTCCCTGTCCTACATTCCAGTCCAGTCCTAAGCTGGGAAAACCAAGCACTCTGAAAGCAGTAATAAGCACTCTTGTAGGCACTAGAACTCGAAGTGTTGAGGAATAGCATGGTTTTGTCAAGATTAGAGTAAATCAAATCTACGTCACTTTGCTCTATGACGAGAGCACTGGAAAAAACATCTCAAATGCAGAGCATCTGATGCTCCCACACACTGAGACAGCGTGGGGGAAAACATAGTGGGGAAAGAGGTAACCAGTGGAACTCGTTAGCCAGTTATGATCAAAGCAGCAGTTAATAGGTCACTTGCATGGAAATAAGGCCTGTTGTGCTGCAGGAACTGCCCAGACACAGTTACCTCAGATAACCAGGGGAAGCCAGCACTGCTGCAGGGAGAGGCAGGCAACACATGAATCGTTGAGTGATAGGGCCAGCAGTCAGGCGTCTGGAACTATGGGAGAGTCGATCAAAAACCAAGCACCAAGCTCCAAAGCAGCTGATCTCAACTCAAACTGGACACTGAAGCTTGTCCAACCACCCCACCGACACCTACTGACTTCAACTGCCCCCACATGCATTAACCTGTGTGGCTGCTACTCCCCTTCCCTGGGGCTGACGGACGGCCTGCACGGAGGCAGGAACACACGCAGTACAGGAGAACCAGCACGACAGCAGCTCTCTGGAGGACAACATGGAGCTGGGATGCCTGCAATCAAAGCACACAGCCCCTGACAAAGAGAGAGAAGAGGAAAAAAACCCAGATACCTCATTTACACTCCTTGTTATTTCCCATTCCCCATTGCTCTATAAACGCACAATTTTCCCAGGCTGCCCAGCTGAAGAAGCAGATCCAGTTTTGTGTCCCCAATTTCAACTCAGATCAACTGAAAAGTCAGAAGAGAGTAACCAAACTATGTAGATTTGCTGTAGGAGTTATCCTTGTTTGGATACAAAACAGACTGGGGGGAGAAGGTGGTAACAGCTGAAACACTGAAGTCACTGCAGGGAAGGAAGCAATAATCAAGGATAGGATTTTAAAACTCCAGCTCTTGTCTTGCCAGGTATCAGACAATATCAATGACATCAATTTTTTAAGTCATGGTCTCTTCTAAATGAGATACTGGAGAGCTCTCCCCACCTCTGAAATCGAAACAACTTTGCCTTTTAGAACTTTTCATAACTACAGAGATTAGAAAAAATTAAATGCTCACTACTATGATATAGATTTGTCTAAAATATATGGATATATTTAAACAAGCAACTCCACCACCAGAAAAGTTATGAACTTAATCACTTATTTTCACTGCACTTCCACATAAAGCTCAAAAAGAGGGTTTCAAAAGACAGCTATCGAAATCAAGACCTCCCCAAGCAGCTGAAAAATTGCACAATTTTCAGTCTTACAAACCCACTGCAATTACTAACTTTTGTAGGGGATTTCCACCTGCAGACAGAGAAAGCCTGCTCCTGCTTGCACTGTGCACATCCAGGGAAACGTCAATACAGCTGCTCAGGAAATGCACTCACAGGTGACAACAGCAGAAAAGAATGTGCTCCCTGAACCTGCAGGATTGCCATTTCATACAACACTACACAGCAATTGTAGTTGCAGGCATCTCTTTCCAGTTTTAGAATATCTTACTCAAGCCTCACGAAGATATATCCCATTGTGGACAGCTGATGCTGAACCAAACTGTACGAACACTGGGAAAAAGGGAGAGAAGGGTGCACACCACGCAGGAGAACGCCCCGAGCCAAAGCCTGAAACCCTTCAGCAGAGTAAGGTACTGAAACCAGTCTGGTTTGAAAGCGAGGAACCCACAAGAGCACACTGGGAACAGAAAATACTTGCTACACATGATCTGAGCTATTGAAAAATGAATCAGTCCAGCAAGGTGCTGCGAATCATTACCGGTTACCTTCTTGGCACCCAGACAGCAGGACAAGTACAGATGTTGGCAGGACATGGATCTCCCCAGCTGCATCACTGGCCCTTCTGTTTCTGAGAGACCACTCCAAATCCAAACAGTTTAAACTGGGGCTTTTCAGTAGGGCTGCAGCAGAGGTCCGGCAGTGGAATTAACCTCTTTGCTTTTCCTTCTAAAGCTCACAGAGAGCATTCCCTACCAGTTCAGTTCCCATATGACTGGCCAGGTAAAGCTGCCAATGCCAGAGCAAATGGTAAGGTCTCCAGCAAAAAGGGGCAAAACCACGCTCCAAAACCCACCTTGCAGCTCTCTTGTTTAAGGGGAGTGTGTAATACTCCACTTTTGCCAACTTAAGGACAATAAAAACTTAATTAAAAATGCCTGCGTTATATGATCTGCATAGAATTGTTCCTTCAAACAACATTTTTAAAGACATTTCTCCCTTACCATGGCAAACACAGTTTGTAACTTGTTTCTCTAACACTGCTTGTTAAATACAAGTAACTCCAAACAAATCTTCCGCTGAACATCCTCAAGATCTGTTTTTACATGATTTAAAAATAGCCTCCAAGCAAGGCTATTAATGCAGCCACCAGACCAACATGTCCAAATACGGCAGGGTAAACACACACACACCACCTTGTCCCATTTTATCCCGTTCCAGTACAGCACTGCTGCTGCTGGTCAACATCCTCTGGCTGAGCCACAGGAAGGATATGCCCCACGATTCTGTCAGATACATGGAATAAGCCCCAAGACCTTTAACTTGCCATCCACAGTCGCCTTAAAGGGTAACACTCACTGAATTGACAGAGTAACCCCCGGTGCTCTGGACAGTTTCCATCCTAGGAACAGCGAAGCGACACACAGGGATCTGACTGATGCTGGCATTCAACTGAACAACACACACGTCTATGCTGGAGTGGAATGCAGACATCAAAGAGCCACACAGTATTGATAATGTAGCTCAGGACAACTTAGGCTTCCTCTTAGGCTGATCGTCCCACCCCAGAGTGCTGCTGCCCGAGGACCCACCTCTGCATGGCGCCGCACCAAGCTGTGGGGTGTGTCTCTGCTCCAGGGGTCGGGACTGTCTCCATGGCCAAAAGCGATGCCAGGGAGCCGGGCCCCAGCTCAGGGAAGGCAGTCTGAAATTCTCTGGAACCGGAGGCCAGCACCTTCACTACTCAATCGTCACCAGGAATGAGACATAAGGCATTTAAAGGAAGGCAAATACAGTATATCTGACACGGGCCAAAGATCTGACATGAGACTGGTCACTTGTTCCAAACCTGTCACCAAAAAACACTTCACAAGGGCGGGCCGCATCTCCAGACCTCATTATCCCCATATACGTCTTCATGAAAGCAAAATACTTCATTTACTGGAATGGCAACATGAACTTCTGGTTTCCCTCTGAATTCAGAAGCAGTGATGATCCATCCTTGCTGATGACCTATTTGCTAAAGATGGAAAGGCTTGGTATTTGTGCCAACCACAGCATGCTCAAAGCTACAGGTTTTAAACAGAAAAAAGACCTCCTCGATGAACTACCAATTCACTGTCTCCACAACAGGCTGTCTTGTCATAGTCCAAATTTATTCATTATAAACTTACTTAATCCATGCTGAGCTGCAAGACCTGTGGAACAAAGCACAACCCAAAAGATAAGAACAGCCACGTTACCAGCTCACAGCTTCAGAGAGAAGTAATCTCTGGATACTGTTCGTTTCCATAACCGGAATTCCTTCGTGTGAAAAATGGCAGTTTACAGCACAAACATTAATGCTTCTTAGTGAATCTCCAACAGCAGAGAAGAGACAGCTGCTAGAAGTGTTACCTCAGACTTTGGGAAGGAGCTCTGTTAGAAAAAAAAATTCCACTGGAAACTTGGTCCTGTAGGACTGAGCTTTTCTAGACCTTCATTAACACACGAATAATCATCACAGTGGTGGGGCACAGACATTCATTTTATAGATATCACGAGGAAAGGGCAATTAAACCAACAAAGAAGATTACCTGTTCGACAAACCTGAGCCTGAAAGACAGAACAGAAAGAAGAGGTTGCTGAAATAGCCATGGACCAGATTGTTAAGGAGGGATTTTACTTTTAAATGGCAAGATAATTGAGGCAGGCAGACCTGTAGTTGAAATCAGCAATTTGGAAAGAACAAATCCATGGAACAGAAAACAATGTGGTGACATCAACCAGCTGAGCTCAGCAGAGCTGCCTGATGCCAGTGCTATCAAACAAATCCACGTCTCTCCAAAGCAGAGAACGCGAGGGCACACAGGAATGCACATCAAAACCAACAAAGAATCATTCATCTGGGAAGCAGACTGCCTGTAAGAGAGACACAGGTGAAAAAGTAGATCACCCTAAGGGGAGGGGGAGACATCTACACATCCTGGAATGTTCAGGGCTGTCGTTTTCCAAGTCAAATAATAATGGAGTCATGTGAAAGTTACAGACAATCGAGCCAAACAAGACTTGCTAAGGCAGAACAGAAATTCCAAGAATAACAAACACCTTTGTTTGTAGGGAAAACACGGTCAGGTAACACCCTACCAGGTACCCAAGATTGAATAAGCTAAACGCAGTCTCTGCTTCCAAATGATCAGTATTATGTATTCAGATTGTTTGTATGAAGGAAGACAAAAAAAAAGCAGTGTTAATGAGAGGCTCCATATGGAATGACATTTCTCCACTAGGAACTCCCTTGTGATTGATCACATTTAACACTATCGAAACAACTGGCCTCCACATGTCTTCCAAATGTGCAGGGGCTTTGGCAGGCAAGCAGGGCTTAGGGCACGTTGTGATGGAAGGTCTTAAGGACTTCATCTTGCTGCTGTTCTTTGCTCAAGCTGCTAATGCTGACCGATGAAAGTTCCTGTAATAGACAATAAGGTCCTCCCAAAGAAGGGACCAGCAAGAAGAACATGGACTCAGGAATGATCCCTGCAAGATGGACACAGAAATGGCACATGTCATTGAGGCAGTCAAAAATACACTTCCAGCAGAGACACTGAGGTGTTGTTTCTATTATCACAAAATACAAGTTAAACCAGGGCCTGGCACAGGTCTTGTTTCTCACATCTGCAGCTAGTTGTGCTGTTCTGACTGAACTCAAACGCTGTCATGATGATAAAGGAACCAAACTCTTCTTTTTGACAGGCAGAAATCTTACAAAAAAAAAAAAAAGAGATTGAGGAGATACTGTTTCCTATGAATACTTAGGGGTAAAAATGCAGATAAGGAGACATTTGAGAGAAGACCAAATAGGTCTTAAATGACCATAAAGAAATTTATCTCTGAAACTATAAATCAGGACATTTCTCAGTGTTACAAACATCTTGGATAAGTGAAAAAAAAAAATACTGAATATAAGCGCCAATAATTCCATCCAAAAATACTGAATATGGCAATAATTCAATTCAAAAATACACTGGATATAGGCACCAATAATTCTATTATCATGTAATATTTTCTTCACTGCTGTAATTGCACTGTTAGGACCCTTGGAGCGTATACCGATCATACTGGTATGTCTGATTTATTTTCTCTTATTTACACAAATAAAACCATATCTACCACAAGGGAAGTCAAACTACTTCAATCACACAGTTAAAGCAGCAGAGAACAGCAAGCTCCTCTGGGACATGTTTGCAGTCAGTATTGTTCTGATTCATATCCTGCTGG
Source organism: Clamator glandarius (assembly GCA_033459285.1). Taxonomy (NCBI): domain Eukaryota; kingdom Metazoa; phylum Chordata; class Aves; order Cuculiformes; family Cuculidae; genus Clamator; species Clamator glandarius. Next base: position 370,343 of record JAUNZM010000361.1, read on the forward strand.
CATCTCTGCAACTGCAAAACATTAAGGTCAAAGCAAAGTGATTTGCTTGCTTTCTTTCTGTGGCAGGGCTGTATCAATTAGAGCTCGTGAATAAAAGAAACACAAGTATCTTCACATAGTAGCTGAGCTTATTGATAATCAAAGCTATGACTGCATTTAGCATCCACCTGTAGCACTCTGATAACGTCAGCTGGACATCCACAGGGTTTTTAGAACCACACGTTCTGGCGCCACCACATTTAAACGCACAAACTGGCACCTGAGAACGATGAGTTCAAGCTACTGCCTCTCCCTCTGCTGGGTTTGTGGTAAGACTTCGCATTTTGGTTTAAGTTCACAAGGATGAAATGGGATTCAGATCCTATCTGCTCGGTTCAGAGCTGCTCAGGGCCAGAGCTGCTCTAACCAACCCAGACAAAGAGCACGCGAGAACAACTTTGCAGCTGTAGCTGTGTCATGGTAAATGATAACTTACTTGGGGGAATGCTGAAGTCCCTTATCCAAGTCAATCTGCATATGCAAGTTTCATTGTCTGAAGCAAATGTACAAACCTACACACAAATCCTGTACTGCAGCAGGTCTGACAGCCCCGCATCGTTTCATCCAGATGAGGAACTGATCTCGAGCTGGCCAGGCAAGAGGCCTGGCCGCTACATCTCTCAATACACGCTTTGAGATAAACCAGGCTGAATAGAAATAAAGCCCGGCAGGCATTAGCACCACATCATTCAACATTACCAGGTCGACTCCCAGTAAAATGGACTAGATTAATAATTAGATACCGAACACCAGCTCTGCCTTCTGGGTAGAACTGGGTGGAACACTGATGTGCACTTAACCCTGAGAAGTTTTGGGCTTATACACCTACAAAGTCCTAAGTCTTACAAATCTAAAATGTTACATCATCAGGCAACATCCCACCAATCTGCTTGACACGCATGTTATAAAATACAGAGCAAGAAGCGTAAACTCTGGACCCCTCCAGGCTGAAAGGTCCTCTGAAAGTCAGGCTTAGCCACCTAAACTACTGCACAGGGAGTTGCTCATGCCGTGCACTATCTAAAAGATTAAATGCATTGAAAAGATGAAAATAGTATTTTTCAAAACAGGCACCTTCTCTGTTACAAGCACCATCTTCAGCTTGGATCATCCTGTTTCAAACAGACTGAAAAAGTCCAAATATCCCATGCACACAGTAAATCCAGTTACCCACAAGGATTTTGGGAAAGCTAGACTGCATCAGGCTGGGGCTCACCCAGCACAACTGACCTGACTGGCCATGGCCTAGAGCTGACCCTGAGAAGAAAGGACCAGAGGAGTACATGGGTCTGTATCCCTGGCTTTTCTCTCCCAGCCTCACAAGGAAACAAGCTGGCTGTACAGTTACCAGATCCAGCCGAATTACAGGAATGCAATGGTAAAGCAGACAAAGTCCCAGTGTACAGCACCTTTTAAAAGTCACATAAAATGAAACAGAAATATTGCGAAGGAACCCAAAATACATAAGCTGTTTCCCAGGTCTATTTTCCCCATATTTTGTACAGTATCTTCTTTTAAAACCTTTAAATACAATTGTCATTCTTGCAGCAAAAGATGATGACGAACAGCAGTTTTTCTATTGTCTGGAACCAAGACTGATTCTGAAACACAGGCCAAGCAGGCTTAAGGGTTTTGAATTTCAATGGACTCTGCTCTTCCATGAGGATTCACACTAGAAGCCTTAGGTTAAGAAATTACAAACCAGTTGAAGAGTGTAAATATAGAAGACAGTGGTACAGCGGGAGGGCTGATAAAAGCTGTAAAAATTAAGAAAGTTAACAAGATTGTTTGGTTATCACATCTGTCTTTGTTCTCCCTTCACACAAGGCTGTTAGAATTGCCAGAGCAAAGGCTTTGTGGTTGGTTGTTAATTAGCTAAGGAACACTCTTAGAATGACATTGCAGAGGTCTTCTACTCACTATTTATTCATACTGGGGAGAAAAGGACACACCACATTCCAATGTCTAGAATGAGAAGGCATTTTTGCACCCAAGGTAGAAATCTCCAGCCTGGCTGTAACTCTGCAACATGCCAGACCTTCTGTCAGCTACAGGCTGCTTTAAGCTCAGAGACTAAAGCCATGGCACGTCCGTGAGATCCTGAGCAACGAGAGGAAGAGCAGAAGCGGAGTTCATGCAGCAGTACATCCTGTCTCCCTTCCTCCAACATGTTTAAGTTTGCCCATTCCGAGGCCTGGAAGCGAGACAGACGTGTCAGGTATGTTGAAAGAAAAGCCGAAGGAGGTAGGCGCCTGATTGCCTCGCAGACAACAGCACCGTGCTGTTACCAACTGCCTGCTCGTTTCAGTGAACCTGGGAGAGATGCTGGCATCAGGTCACACAGACTCAGTCATCAGCTCCAAGAGAACATGAGATGCTGAAGAAGTTACCTGCACAGCATTTGTGGTTCCTGATTTTGTAAGAAACAAAGCTGGTTTCTTACCAGAAGTGGTAAAAACATGTTCAACTCTTGGACTGTGAGATGGAGTGTTTCTGAGCAACTGCTCCAACAACAAAAAATGACAGAAGGAGGTGCTGCCATCAGCTTTCACACAGTGACATTCTTCTGTCAATGCCAGCGTCCATTCACAAGGAAAAGATAATGTTTACGCCTCAAAACATCACAAAGCTATGCTTCGTTTTTGCAACACCCAACCATAACCTGCCAGTTTGAGAACAGCCAGTTCAGAAAGATTCAGTTCACTAAATACAGGGAAACAGCCCCGGCAAACGCGGAGGAGGCCAGGACTCACGGGTGCATGTAAGAGCAACCAGAACAGCAACCAAACCCCAATGTGCTGCTGCGACCTTTCTACTGGGGACAATCCTGGCTTTACTGGTATCAATGCACCCTGACGTCACAGCTCCACATGAATTCACCATCCAGCAACCTGATATTCTTCCATCGATCGTTTTAATCCGCAATGATGTGCCCAGGACTAACTCACTCAAACGAGCTTTTAATCAGATATCTTATTTGAATTGCTGAAGTTTGAACGTGGGGAATACGACAGCACACAGTTTGTGATGCCGTGCATACAGTGTTGCTTTCAACATTCTGTAACAAAAATTGTCTGGAATATTACCATAGTAAAATACTTTTGGTTTGTGTAATGCAATGCTTGTGATGCCGTGAGATGAAGGGAAACCAAAGGAAAACTCTGGAGAAACTGCAATAACTCAAGTTATCTTTGCTATCTAAAACACAATAATAATTGTATCTTTTCTATTTCAGATTTCAGTCCTTCTGGAATGCATTAATAAATCTTTATATTATAGACTAAATCAATATCCTAGTATTGCAAGACACTATTATTTTATTTTGTATTATTACAATGAATGATACCAGCAAAGTAGCATTTGCACAAACCTAAGTACGGCCAGGCCTTCCAAACCTGGAGAACTACATGCTTCCTAAAAGCACGTAAGCTGCGATTTAAGGTATGCTCTTTTACATCTGCTGCAGTAAAACTGACAAAAAAATCTGGTCATTAAGAATACCAAGAAATACGTTAAGTTTAACTAAAGGTGTTCTGTCCCCACACACTGTAGGTCAATGTCCCAACTTTATTAAGCAACGGAAGGACAGTGTCCTCCTGCTCCCTTCCAAGCTCTTAGGGCTGGCCCAAGGAAAACTCAGGGAAATTCAATTTGCATACTCAATTGCCTTGCCAATTCAACATATTTTAAGCTACTGAGTATCCTTGGGGTGGGTTTTGTTGTTGTTAGGGGTTTTTTTTTGCTGTTGTTTCTTTTTTATTTATTTATTTATTTTTCATTTCAGGGTCTGTACACAGCTTGGTGAATATTTTCTGTTGCTTAAAATTAACCTGTGTTCCATAACAACATTAAACTCTCTCAGTATTGGAAGATGGACTGCATCACCCTGAGCAGAAAAGCACCCCACAGCAGGCAGCTTACTCTACCAGAACTTCAGAACTACCCTAAATGATTTAAGCCTTTGAATCACTTTAAGTGTTCGTGTCGGTCCTTCTGTTCTGTAAAGAATTCTAAACGGTGAGTTTTAAAACTCTCTTCTGGAAAAGAACATAGTTCATGACAGATCAATCTTGCACATCCCAATGGTTGCTGTGATTTATGCTGAGAAACAATGACAAAACTAAAAAACCAGGAATTTATTTCTTATTGGAAAGTCCAAATAGCACAGAGAATGGACCCAGCTCAGACTGACGAGCCCGTCTGAAGTGTCTGGCATTGATGGTTTTTCATCTGTTAGAAATACAAACATGCTCCTAGAAACAAATGATCAATGTATCAACCATCTCACAAGCCAGTATTTTCTGTTTCAGCTAAAACTCGGCACTGGCAGTTTTCATCCCATCTGGGATGAGGCCTGGGCAGCAGCAGACGCCAGTCCTGCCCAGAAACCTTTGATGGAGGCTGCACCAAATGGCAAACACCAACCCAGCATCGCTCCCAGGACACGAGCATCCTGGATAAAGGCACGTGCTACGGAAAGGCACATTTATCTCTCTTCTCCCTAACTTGTTTCATCTGTTTACACTCCACGCCACTGTCTGCAAGCTCTGTGGTGTGTGGATTTCCCTCTGCTTCAAAGGGCACATCACCTGGGAGTCAGAAAGTGTGACAGTGCATATGACAGCTCCTGTCATGATACGCTATCATTTCAATACCACTGCCTTATTTCTTAATAATCAAACCTCGCAATCTCATTTGTAAATAAAAACAAGGCAAAAATATTAACTGTTTACTGTCCTCCTCTCTATTTATCCTCACGCTCTGTGCGAGGCACAAGTATCTGCACCAGGCAGTGATCAGTGTCACACACACAACTGCATACGGAGTTCCTCCAGGTAACAGCCCAGCACTTCACCTGGTCAGAAACTCTCAATATCCACTGCGTTATATACACCATCATGGGTTAATTTTTGGGAAAGATACATAACATTTCTTTTTTAAGTATATCACACTGAAGTGAAGAAGTTATCATTTCATAGCATCACAGAATGGTTTGGGTTGGAAAGGACCTCAAAGCCCATCCAGTCTCACCCCCCGCCATGGATCAAGGGCTCCAAGCTCCATCCAACCTGGCCTTGAACCCCTCCAGGGATGGGGCAGCCACCCCTGCTCTGGGCAGCCTGGGCCAGGGCCTCCCCACCTTCACAGCAAAACATTTCTCCCTAAAATCTTGTATCTATCTCCCATCTTTCAGCTGAAAAATCATTCCCTCTCAGCCTGTCCCTGCCCTCCCCGATCCAGAGCCCCTTCCCACCTTTCCTGGAACCCTTTTCAGTGCTGGAAGCAGCTCTAAGGTCTCTCCGCAGCCCTCTCTTCTCCAGGCTGAACAACCCCAACCCTCTCAGCCTGGCCTCACAGCAGAGGTGCTCCAGCCCTCAGATCATCTCTGTGGCCTCCTCAGGACCTGTTTCAACAGATCCATGTCCTTCTTATGCGGAGGATTCCAGAACTGGATTGTTTCAGAAATCAACAAATTCTGGGTTGTTTTTTTTTTTAACCAGAATTACTACAAAACCTGCCACTACAAAGTAAGAGTTAATTCTAAGTGGAGACACTGTATTGGATTTCAGCATATTAGGTAACACAGATCAGTACCCGCATTGTACGCACAAACAGTTCCAGGAAGAAATGCCTGGGAATGTGTGTCCTGTGCCTATACTCTGTCAGCAACCAAAAGTTTCCGGGGGTACCTCAAAGGAAGTGGGGAGTCGGCCAGCTGAGGCGGCTGCACGCACACGAGCGAGCTCTCCCAAACTGCATCCCCAGGAACAGGCTAAAGGGAATGATTACAACATCACTAGTGCTCACCCACAGTGATAACCTGCACACAAATACTTGGTCCACGTGTTACGCAACCACAGAACATTTCACCAACGCAAGGTGAAGGAGGAGGCCTTTTTGGAACTGGAAGGATTTCCTCTGGGAGCGCTAAGGATGCACTGCCTGCCATCGCCGTTCTGGGAAGGGAGGGGACAGACATCCACAACAAACTGGAAAGCCTCCTGTTCATGTTATATTTCTGGCAGAGATGGCACAAGTAAATTAAAGCAAGTTCAGATACAGATCGGGTGCCTTCTGCCTGAACACGTGCAGTTGCTTCTGCATACACCGATAAAAATGGTCTAAGTACAGCACAGTGATGGCGCGAGGCTTTCAACGCCCTGTGTATGCCATAAGGTTTTGTTAAGGCAGCAAAGAGAGAAGGGGTTTGCACCCACGCAAACAAACACAAACCCAGAATTTTTCTAAAGCTTCTTCCCTACTTCCTTGCAGCTGAACCTCATCTGAGGAGAAGGAATGTCTGGCACCAGGCAGCCCAGCTCCTCCCTCTCCCCAGATCTCTGCTCCGTCTCACCCTGCCTGGCACTACAGGAACTGCTCCAGCATTCCTACCTTCAGCCCCTCCATCTCCTCCCAGGCCACGATCCCTCCAGCTCCCACTGCCTCCGGGGATGGCTCCAGCTGAGCCAAGGACACTTACTGGACCGAACCGCCACTGCGCAGAGCCGCTCTTGCTGCATTTCATCCTGCTGCCAGCCAGCAGACACCCTCCAGACAAGTGAATCTCATCAGAGCTTTCCCACTTAACAGTCCCAGATGCACCTCAAGCGATAGGGGATGGGGGCTGCATGCTCTGCACCCCTGTTAAAAAAGCCAAGGAACAATAAAGGCTAGCTAATTATGCAACCTGCACAACACCTAGGGACCATCTGCTTTGCAGAATTTCATCTGCTGCCTAAAAGTTAATGCCCCATGGCTGAAGGAACAGTAAATACAGCAGAGATCCCCTATCCAGCTGTGATGCAGAAGGCAAGTTCCAGCTCGTACACCCTCAAAGGACTTATAACAGCCTCCTTTTTTTATTTCAATGAGCTAATCACACCACCAATCAGAATATCAGCTTAGCTACCACATTGATTTAGGGTTCACAAACCCTGGTGCGTTTCTGTGTGGACATGCACATCACCGGTCTGCTACAAGCACAGGGCCCTGCTATGGGGAGGATGTCTTAATTCTAATTATGCCTTGAAGAATTAATCAATCACTCTCAAAGTAACAGCCCACAGTTTTATTGTCTCCACTGAAATAAAATCATAGTTAAAAGGGTCTTTAAAAGCTGCTGAAGAGGAAGCCGACTGGTTTTCAGTCTCCAGTGTCAGGTAAGGACTGTGTAAAACACTATACAACCTAAAAATAGGGGAGGGAGAACCAAGAGATAGACACGGAGACATTCTGGGGAACAACAGTAATGTCTTTTTCTTTCGTAACCACCGTATCTTTAAAATTGCAATAGCAGAAGGAAACCACATGGATGTTAAAAGCATGTCTAACTTGTAAAATTCCTGTTAAAGAGCCACTTCATTAAAACCAGTGAATCAGTGAGAATGGGTTTCCCCGACTGGTCCCAAAGTTCCTGTTCTTCCTCTGCCTGTGAGAGAGGGATGCCATGAAAAGGAATGGAAAGTAAAGGCAGACAGAGAAGTTCTCCGTGTAACCGAGGCCTCCATGCACCCTGTGCCGCTGACTCAGGGGAAGCCAAGGCAGTGGCAAACCGGCCCAACTGGTCGCAGCGCTGCGCTCCTCCAGCTCCTCAGGAAGCCAAGGGCTGAGCGAGGAAGGCAGGCCGGGAAGGAGGACAAGTCTGTGCCAGAGTCACCCCCCTGACTCGTACCCACGCCTGCTCCGCTGCGAGCATGGCTGCACCAGGAAGACACATCCACCTGCTTTTAGGGGCTCGGAGAGCAACATCTCTGCAAAACAGCATTCAAAGAGCCTTCCCCCATGCCTTCCCCTTCAATGACAGGGTTGGGGATTTCAGTATTAGAAATGAATAAATTAATGGTTGGACTCAATGATCCAGTAGGTCTCTTCCAACCTGGTTATTCTATGATTCTATGAATCTCCTGTGGAGCTGAAGGAGCTTTGCCTCCTTCCCAAAACACAGCCTCTCCTCTGCAGTGGAAGACAAGGGAGCAAGGGGCTGTGGCTGGAGAGGGAAAGAGGTGGTGAGCCAGAAGGGAGCAAAGGTCTGGACGCTGGTGCCAGCTGCAGGGATCTCCACTGGCGAGAAACTGCACTTTCCTCCGGCGCTGGCAGAAGCTTTGGGAAGGTGACTGGAGGCAGATTGGGCTGGACTCCTCTACCTCCTCCCTCCCTCCCTCTGCAAACCTCCCCTAGGCAGAACAAATGAGTATTCTGTTTGGATAAAAGGAACAGGAAAAGTTAGCCAGTGAACTAGGACATGCCGGAGGCCTTAGGAAAGGCAGAGGAGATCATAAAACACAGTGCCAGCAGTCCACCCACTCCCTCCTCGAGCCCTTCCAGTGCAGGAGCCAGGGCAGCTCAGGGTGGAAAGGGCTTTTCCCCGGGACTTGGTGGCATGCTCAGCTCTCGCTGCATATCCAGTCTCCATCTTGGCCAGTATTTGAACCACCTTGCTGTCAGTGTCTGCAGTCACAGTAGGAGCAGCACCAGCTCTATTCACAAGCCATGCCCCAAGCCCCAAGTTTGGGTCTGGCTTTCTGTTCACTTGCATACAGCTCAAGTTTTCCCCCCTCCCCAGTCAGCAATGTTTAAAACAGTTCATGTTACTTTCGGTACATACCATATTAATAAAAATTTACTGTCTTATTTTTGTTAGAGAAAAACCCCACACAGCCCGAACACAAGCCTCTGAGACACACCCACATGAGCTCCTCGCACTTCCAAATGAGACAGCAAAGCGTGTTCTTTCTGCAGCCACTCTAACAGGCCATTTCCAGCAAACCCTGGCAAACCCAGCTGCTGTTCTACTCTCTGGTTCAGCTGCCTCCCCCTCTGCGTTCCCACACGTTTGCAGTGCCTGGACACTGGGCTGAGCCCAGGTCCGCATCAGGGCTCCACCACTACCCAGTGAACCCCATGCATGGTTTAAGAGCCTCTCAGCACGTCTGGCCTGCGCTGCTGATCTCAGCTGTAACAGCAAAAAAGGAGGGCACCTTCTCATAGAGGAACCCAATTTTAACCCAGACTCACTGGTGCACTTGAGAATAATAAGAAAGTCACTGAGAACAACATAAAAAATACCTGACAACAGGGTCATAGGTATTTATTTCCATGCAAGTATCTGGAGCTCTGCTTGCTCTGTAGCGGCTCTTTTCTACATCATGTTACAATAACTACGCTCTGGCAACGAATCCAATTATTCTTGACTACACTGACAACAGCCTTGCTAAGCTCGCTGAGACCTCTGAACTGGTTGGTTCTTTCTTGCACCAAGTAAACAACCAGATACATGCAGGCAGACCTTGCTTGTTTTCAGCATCACAGTTAAGGGCAAATCCCAACAAAATTAAGACAGTGCTCACAGCGTACCTCCTTCTGGAACCACTGTACCCATTCACCTGCTATAAATGCAGTTAAATAACCTACACTGAGCCAAGCAGAAGTACACAAAGTTCTTATTGATGCTTGCTGTTCATTTGCAGCGTTTCTTCCACCGCAGCTTCTCTCCCAACACATGCACTTTTCCTGTACTGAACACCACAAACAGACAACTAATTAATATTACTACTATTTTTACACAGCACGTGCTATCATATAATATAAAAAACGCCCTGAACTACACTATAGATGCTATTTTGCCAGCACAGGAAGCTGCTGCAAAAGAGCAATGTGTCATATCACTGTCCTTGTTTCTGTTGTGTGATTGAACTCGTTGCTCATTAGGACCCTGCACCACTAGTAAAAAAGCCAACATCAAATTGTAGCACCAACATTTCAAGAAAAGTTAGAACAACTTCTGCTCTCTTACATAGGGCAGCTCATGAACCTCGCTCCACCTGCGCTTTACAGCAGAACTTCTACCATTATTACTGCCCTTTATCCTTAACAAGACGAAGGGATGGGACTCATCATTTTTACTGGAAAAAGCCGTCAGCTGCTCTACCTTAACCGAATTAACAGCAAGTTATTGCAGTAACAAGACAGCAGATCAGAAACAATTTAGACAAAAGGAGAAAGTTACCGCAATTTGACTCCCCACCGAGAGGCTCCACACGTTTGCAGCAACGCGGGGACGTTGAACCGAGACCCGGCAGCCGCCAGCAACGGGCTGCGGCCCCCAGGCCGCCGCTCCCGTTCCCAGCGGGTCCGCGGGCCCCCGCGCAGCCCCGCACGTACCTCCGCCAGCCTCCCGCATTTTTATCACAGCGGATATGATATTCGGCGTTCACCTCAAAACCAGCGCGACTAAAGGCGAAATCGCTGCCGCCTTCGCGTGCTGCTCCCGGCTGAGCCCCGGGGCACCGAGCCGGGCGGCCGCTCAGCGGGAGGCGCCGCGAGCCCCGCGGCTCCGAGCGAGCCCGAAGGTCGGCGGGAGGCGGCGGCGCCGGGCTCCGCGCCCCGGGGCTCCCACCGTCCCGCGGCCGCGGGGCCTCGCGGGCAGCCCCGCTTCCCGGCGGACGCCGAGACCGAACCGGAGCCGGAGCCGGAGCCCGAGCTGGACCTCGTGCCGGAGGCCGAACCGGAGCCCGCGCCGCCGCCCCGGCCGGAGCCCGTGCCGGTGCCGCCCCCCGCGTTGCCCCGGGTCCCGCTCCCCCCGGCCCCCCCCCAGCTCACCGGACGGCCCGGCGGGGCCCGGCCCGCGCTGCCCGCGGAGGCGCTGGAGGCGCCGAGCCCCGCCGCGCGCCCGGCCCCGCCCCGCGCGTGACGTCAGCGCGCAGCCCCGCCCCGCGCGCGGGCGCCCATTGGCCGAGGGCCGCGCTGGGCCGCGCCCCATTGGCCGCCGCCAGGGCCCGGACCGCCAATGGGGGCGCCACGGCCGGTTGCCATGGCTACGGATGCTGCCGCGCGAGCGGCGAGAGGCGCAGCGGCGGCGGAGCGCCGGGGGCTCCTCACGGTGAGTGCGGGCCTAGGCGCGGCTCCGCTCCCCCTCCGGGCCTGCTTCATCCCCGCTTTTACTCGGCTTCGTCCCCCCTTGGCTCGGTTATCCCCCTTCCCCTGGTTGGTTCTGCTCCGCCCCCTCCCTTTGCCCCGACTGTAGCCCCCCTCTTGAACTGGTTCCCCCACCTTTGGCCTGGATCTCCCCCGTTAGGCGCGGCTCCGCTCGCGCTCTTCGGCCCGGTTCCCCCCCTCTTCGGCCCGGTTCCCCCGCTCTTCGGCCCGGTTCCCCCCCATCTTCGGCCCGGTTCCCCCCCATCTTCGGCCCGGTTCCCCCCCATCTTCGGCCCGGTTCCCCCCCATCTTCGGCCCGGTTCCCCCCCATCTTCGGCCCGGTTCCCCCCCTCTTCGGCCCGGTTCCCCCCCATCTTCGGCCCGGTTCCCCCCCATCTTCGGCCCGGTTCCCCCCCATCTTCGGCCCGGTTCCCCCCCATCTTCGGCCCGGTTCCCCCCCATCTTCGGCCCGGTCCCGGGCCGGGCGGGCGCAGCCGGGACGGGGAGGGGCGGCTCGGAGGGGCCCCGCGGGTGTCCCGGCTGCCGCAGAGCCAGGCTCGCCCCGGGGCCGTGTGCGCGAATCCTCGGGGGCCCCGTGTCCGCGCCGCCGCCGGGGCGATGCCCGCTGTGTCCCCGCTGCCGCGGGGCTGGGGGCTCCGGAACCGGCTGGGAGAGGCCGCGGTCAAATGGCTGCTGGATGCCTCCCGGCGTCCGCGTGTTCTCCTTTCATTCCGTGTCGCTTTCCTTTGCCCGGTGCCCGGCTGGCTCCGGGTGCTCCGTACTCAGACCTGGCTGCGGGGTGTCCTCAGGGGAGCAGGTCCTGCCGTCTGAATGGGTCCTCCCCTTTGGCCCCTTCTCCGGTTGCACTGGCACAGACTGGCTGGGAATACAAATAACCTTAAAAATGCTGGCCTTGTTTTTAGGGGGTCATCTTTTCCATCCTGATCCGTTCTCTGGTTTAGCCTGTGATGGGATGCCCGTGTTTTTTATCTTGGCATAAGCACGTGTGATGTTTCCGTTATGGTTTCTTTGGTGCTGATACTACGGAACTGCCCTTGCACTCAGAAGGGCGGCCGGCCAAAAGTAGGGGCAGCTGAAGGGTCACCTGGAAACTCAGAATTCATAGAGCCGCTTCTATAAAATTCCCACCTGGAATGTCACATGCTGCGCAGGGAACTCTGTGGGCTGTTGGTACAATTGTTAATCTAATACATGTGTAATCTAATACACTATTTGTGTGGATTATTGCAGTAGGAACTCCTCCAGTGTGACTGTGTGCCAATGGAAAATGCTTTGCAGGTATGAACAGGGGTCGTGATCCTTGCTGGCCTGAGAACCTCTGGATCCACACACTGGAAAGTGAATAGAAAATGTTACCTCACCAGGACGGTGGCCTCCTTCTAGGAAACAGGAATCCAGAGGAATAACAGTGTAAAGATAGTTAAATAAAGACTGACAAGCATGAAACAAAGCAGGGGAAGGGTTAAATGGAAGTGGGGAGTGAGAGAAAAGGAAAAGTAAACTGTGAACTCAGAATAAATAGATGTAGACTAAAAGAAGGAGAAACAGTGAAGCATGGCACCCACTAGAAGGTAATTTCTGAGGTGGCAGCAGGCTGACTTTGCTGTTCCAGCAGAGGGGTTACAGGAATGTTGGGTTCCAGACAGCGGTGTTCAGAATTCCTGCTCTAACACGAGTATGGATTTCTCTCTCTCCATGGATAGTGCCAAGCTGCATTCTCATCATTATTTTTCTGCCATGGCTTTGAAGCATCAGCCGTGAATATTTGATTCCAGGTCCCACAAAGTGCTGGGTGAGATCTCCACGCTTGGAGGCACACAGCCGCTTTCCCCTGGCTCCAGCCCCGCTGCTGGGGAGGGGACAGCGCTGCCCTGCCGTGACATCTCTCCAGCTTTCCTCATGCCTGCAAACAAGGTCCTGCAGCTGTGCTGCAGGCTGGACTCGAAAATTGATCTGGTTCTCCAGAAAAATCCCCACACTCTTCAGTTTTCAGTTGGGTCAATGTCCTGACCTGACTCACTGTTCCTGCCTCTGGTGCGGGCACAGAGATCCCTGCGAGTACCCAGTGGGAGCCGGGCACTGGCTCCTCTGGCAGCCACGTGTAACGTTTGCCCTGGGTATCAGGTTCAGCAGAACCAAGGTCTGAGGAGCAGCAGCTTGCAGGACCACAACGCAGGTGCAGTTGCTGGTCTGGTTCAGGTTTAAGATGTCCCTGCCCCTATAGGGGCATTGGACTGGATGACCTATAAAAGTCCCTTCCAACCTGACGTATTCAGTGATTCTGTGATTAGGAAAAGCAGCCTTTTCTTAGCAAAACAACAGCATCCCACACTGGCAAATTGGCTCAGCTTACAGTGTGGTCTGGTTTAGGGGCAGCATACTGCAGCGGGAGGGCACGGAGAGGTGCCTGGCGAAGGGAGGCCCTGATGTCAGCTCTGCTGCTGAAGCTGGCTGTGAAGCCAGGCTTTGTCCCACGTGCAGTGGGAAGTCGGGGCTGTTCCAGGGTAGCACTGCGTCGGGCAAAGCTGGGCAGCTCGGTAGCGTTGGCTCGGGTGATTCAGTGGGAGGGTGTGTGGAAAAGCTGAGTGGGAAGTCCAGTACAGACAAGCGATCAGTATTCACTCTGTTCTGTGGGGTTTCAGGTCCTAAGCTCATATGCAATTTTTGAAGAAACTAACAACCTTTAAAAAAAACCCCACAAAACAAACTCCCCCCTGGGTCCTCCAAAGCAACCAGTCAACAAATCCCCCCTCAGGAGAGTGCAGACACTTCTCTGTTCACAGGCAGGTGAATGCCTGCTGAAATCCTGCACAGTTCCTACTGATGACTGTGATTCTCAAGCTGAACAAAACTATTGCCTGTCTTATTGCTTGGTTGTGTTTGGGGGCTGGAAAAAGTGCTGAGGAGTTTTTCAAATTGTTATCTATCTCATCAAAGCAGGGATATGGAATTACAAACTGGAATCTAGAGATCTAAGGAAGCAATGAAGATAATGTATGTGCAAAAAAAAGATTGATTTTTATTTGTGCACTGTACACTTCCAAGGGCTGCAAATGAGAAGCTTCAGACAAGCCAGCTTTGTTTTTTATCATTGGATATTGGGCAACATTAGGCATTAATTTAAAGTGAAGGTGTGCCAAATGCTTCCCTGCACGGAACTCTGTAATTTTGGCTCAGCAGAACTGGCAAAAGCTGTACAAAACGATACTGATGCTCCTGACAAAATAACCTGCAGCGGCTTCTAAATCATGTGAATTATCTGTCCCTCTTGCCTGCTATCTCACTGGCTGCAGACAAATGTTCTTCTCCGACTCCAGCTATGCTGCTGTCAGACAGAAAACAGCCAGGCTACTGTAAGATACAGCGATGCGGAACCCTCGGTGTCGGCACTCTGATCCAGAGGGAGGTGTCCCTGCCCATGGCAGGGCTTGGCACTGGATGGGCTTTGAGGTCCCTTCCATTCCAGCCCATTCTGGGGTCATTAACTACTGAAGGCATCAGTGCATTTTCTCATTTCATCCCCTCTCTCTGAGTTTGGGGCTGCTGTGCTGGCTGCAGCTGGCTCTGAAGTGGCTGCATTTGGTCACTGGAAGTGTGTTGTGTGCACTCTGTTCCAAACAACGCCAGCTGACTCGCTTGGTCCCAGGTTGCGTGGCAGACGGGGGTAACTTCATTTCCTACCCCTCTTATGCCCCTTGTCAACCTTTAAAACATTTACTTCCTTTCTTTTACTTGCTTGTTGCTTGTTCCCCATTTGAAGAGGTTTTTAAGCTTGTTTTATTTTGAGTTTGCTGCTTAGAGTCCTCAAGTAATATGGAGGGACAGTAGTTCTCCTGTCCTGTCTAGACAAGCTATTTCACCCCTCCTCGCAGCGTGATCAGGTGTTCCATGGGGCTGATTGTTGTAAGTGTTGTTCAAATTGATCTTCCTACTTTGGATTAAGTTTTACTTAATGAGGACATAATGAGATTATCCTGGCCAAAAAGGACTCTGTCTCTTTGGGGAGCCTACGATTTCTGATACTCGGCTTTATTTCAAATAGAGCCATAATTCTTTCTTTAAGGAATGCAAACTTAAATGATACTCAAACTATGGGACTTCCCCAGCAGCTGCTTTGACACTGAATGATAAAAGCATTATGCCGTATATTTTCTTCCCGGGGGAAAGAATGACTGCTGCCAGATTGAACCACTCTGGACGGGTGCCACCTTCAGACGGTTAGTTCAGCTCAGAAAAGAGAATGGATCTGATTAAAGGATAAAGCTGGTTATTTGTTTATTGCTTTTACTCCATGCTGTACAATGACAGTGATTCTCTGCCTCTTTTCCCTAACAATAATTAGGATCAGAGGGTTCCAGCAAGTGCATGTTAATGCTTCTCTTCTTTGAATGGAAACATGCAGGAGCTGAGTAACCAACATTTCCTTTGAATGTGAAAACCTAGGAAAGAAAACCCTTCCGCAAAGTATTTAAGAGGTCTGATATTCAGGAGAGAGCACTACAGATCAGGGACTTGTATGTCTGGGTTAGGATGTTCTAGGAAATGTCTGTCCTAATCCGTAATCAACGCTCCTCTTGATGGTGCATTCAGTTTTCGATGCAGCGGCTCATTTCTGGTTTTTAATGGAGTAGACCCACCAGCGATTGACCCGAGCCACTGATGGGATGGTAACCCTGCCGGTGGGAAATCAGGCAGCCCTCCCTTGCAGAAAACATAAGCAGCTGTTAAACTGTCATCGATTGCACCGTTTAACTGTGTTTTGTGTGGAGTTGATATGGCTTCGTAGTATTGATTTTACATTTAATAATTTGGCTGATTTAGGGCATGCACAGAAAGTTTTGTTTCAAGCGGTGTGTCCATGCCGCTAAAAGCTGCGCCTTCCCCCCGTGATTTTGTCTGTCTCAGATAAACAGCAGTTTAGCTAACGGGAAAAAATGCCGCTCATGGACTGAATCCTCAAAGATTTGTGTATGCGCAGGACTTGTTGAACCAAGGCAGTGAAATCCAGGCCCCTGTAAGTAATGGCTGAGCTCTCTGGGAGCGCTCATGCCTGCAGAATTGGGACCTCGATGGGGCGCAGCCAGCACCAGCACCAGCCTGCCTGGCAGGTGGCAGGCACAGCTTGTTCCAGGGATGCTGACCAGCCCTTATGGAGTTTAATTTCAATCTAAACGGAAGGGGCAGTGATCTATTTGGTATTACCATGTTTAGGAACGTACTGAAGCCATGTACCTCAGGCATCAGTGCTCACATTGAGAATATTAAGGAGGAGAAACAGAGGATTGGTAAGCCTTGTGCTTTTGGCTGTAGTTTTAGTCATGATTGGCTGTAGACAGAGATGATTTGGTGTTCTTGGGAAGTTTTCTGTGTCCCAGAGGCTTCTGTTCCATGGCTGCTTCACCTTTTGTGCTTTTCTAGAGGCTGTGTTGGAGTTTGAACAAAGCCTCAGAGCGGGGTATCTGAATTCAGACTTAGATGAACATAGGCAGTAGTGAAGAGTTTTCTAGAAGTATCAGCATTAAAGCAGAAATAAGTTTAACTTGCAGGGCTTTTATTATTTTGATTGGTATGTTTTTTAATTCCTGAAGATAAAATACAGTTTTATACAGATCTTGCCCTTTGGAAAACCATCCTAACATTCATTTTCAGTGTTTCTAGTGAAGTCATAATGCTGAGTTTGTGATAAAGGCAAATACTGTCCTTTAAAAGGCTGAGAACAAATACAAATGCATGATGTCCTTGCGGAAGAGAGAAATGGGTAGGCTGGGAGGCAATAAGCATGTAATCAAACACAGCATCCCTAAAATCACAGAAAACGGCCAGGAAGTTGTTTTTTGCATTGATTCTCTTCCTGAAGATGGACCCTCTGCTTTCCTTTCAAAGGAGAGGAGGCTAAGGCAAACATACCGTTTTGTTAAAATGCTGGCATTGTATCAGAACCAGATCAGTAGAAAAAAGAGAAGTTAACAGATTCCCAAATGGATAAACAAATAAATAAGCCAGAAGGGCAGGGTTGCTGCTGCTGATCCTTCCCAGTAGTTATTTTTTTGAAAGTGCAATGCTTCTTGGGTTGGAAGAGACTCATTTAAAGCTGGCCAGATGGACCTGGATTAGGATGTTGGTTCCCAACATGTGTAGCACAGGAGAATGACGCTCGCGTGGCAGCTGGGCAGGGGACGGCAATAAAAGGTTTTATAGAGAGAAGTGGCTGGCTGATCCAGTCTTTTTAAAGCTTTCAATTACTCCCAGTTTTTCATCAGTAAATTATTCTTGCCTTCATATAGGGCTAGATGAGAGTCACCAGGTAGTGCTCTCTTCCTAAGGGTATCGGTAGAAGCAGGACTGGGATGGTCAGAAACAATAAAAGCAGGTGGGAAGAAGGCTGTCTATAGCAAAGGGACAGAATTTCTTTTAAGCTTGTGAGAGAAGAGATTGTGAGCTGCCTGGGCAGCAGTTTTTCTGAAGACAGGTGTTTTGTCTGGCCTTTACGTTACTCATAATCTTGAAATCTCTATAGCCCAATTTGTTTTATTTAACATAAAGTCTTACCCCTACTAAAGGCTGGATGCAGTAATGAGGCTGTCAGGTGGTATTCCCTTTCTCCTTACTTCCAGACGGTGTTCTTGACTCTGATGCGGTTTTCTTTAAGTTTGTGCATAAATCCCATGCTGCTGTGCTTTGTTTGTGAACAATGGAGATGAAGCAGGAGCTGTGAGCTGGGGAACTGGAGACGGACCAGAAGCCTGCCTGGAAATCTCACTGGGGATGGATTTGTCTGCACAAGGCACTGGTCTTGCTGTTGAACTTGGACACGGATTGCTGGTACTTTGAGAAGGCAGTTTGTGTCCTCCTGTGCAATTGTGTTCCACATAGTGCTGACTGGCAGAGCTCCCGAATGCAGTGTTTCCTTTTTGCTTCTTTTAAAGCTTTCCTCCAAATCTGCTGAGTTGTCTCGTCATTAGCTCTCCAGCTACAATGCTTCTCACCTCTTCTCCTGCTGCTTAGGTGTCCAGGTTTGGACTCCGTGGTGGTTGCATCTTTAGTCAAAATGCTATCCAGTTTATGATGGGAAACACTTCTCAGTTTGTGAGAAGTGAGTCTGGTTTTGCTGTTGGTTACAGCTCCCGAATGGTCCTTGCACTCACGTGGGGACAGGAGGTGTCTCCATGTCCAGTCAGGGCTCTCAGGTCCTTGAGCTGCTTGGTGTCAGCCTGTCCTTGAGCTTAAATCTCGTTGCATCTAAGGTATTTGGAGACAAACTTGCACTCACTTGTAGGCTTTGGAGCACCTTGCAGATTGCAGAGTGAATTCGAGGAAGGACTTTGCTTGTGCTGCCTGCTAGCTTGGGCTGGAGCTCGCATCCGTTGGGAGTGTGGGAGTGCAGCCATCCCAGCCTGGCTAGCTCCATGCCACTGGCAGTGTTAGAGCAGAGTCATCCAGGTGTGTTCCTGGAAGCACATGGTCTTCGGTGACACCAAGTATTGACAACTTCCTAAGAACCTCATGGGATCAGCCAACGAAGCATGGTCCTGGCTGCTTTGGATCCCAGCCTCGTGGGGCACTCTGGATGGAATCCGTGCTGCCTGATGCTGCCGTCTCAGGGGTTGCTGGAAATGGCTGCTGGGCAGAGCTGAGAAAGGGAATCCAGAGGGACTCTAGTTACTGAGTGAAGTGGTTTGGGTTAACACTCCAGTGACATGGTATCTCAATTCAGTTTGAGATGTCTGGGTGTGAGGTATATGCATGGCTCAAACACCTTCTGAGCAGGTTATCCCTTAACATCATGGATAACAGCCATCCAATATGTGGGAATCCTCGTGGTTCCAGTGCTTAGGACACCCTTCAGAAAGAGCACAGAAAGCCCAAATTTTAATTCCTTAATGTCTCTCTATCCCTAACCACCGGGATGCAATGTTTTAAGGAGGGAAAGGTCCCTTTCTCTTTTGGGAATGGTGCCCAGATTTCCCTGTGGCTCTGTTCTAGAGAGTCTTTAAAAAGTTTTAAGGCAGAGATGTCAATCTTCTTGAATTTTTTCTTAGTCTTTCTGGTCACAAGCAACATGGATTGACCAAGTTCCTAGATGCTGCATTTGAGTCAAGCCACATTTTATCGATATTACTAAATGAATTGCTAAAAAAGCCCAAAGAAACAAGCATTTTCCCAGTGAAAATAAAAGTACCAGAGCAAGAGAAGTGAAATCACTTCTGTTCTTAGGAGCACTACTTACTGAATAATATTCCTTTAGAAAAGTGTATGAATTAAAGTTGGTCAGTAGTAATCTGTGAAGGTGAAAAGGTTTCTAAGGCAGTGAACTGTTACTGACATTGATATTTCTACTCTTTCTTTTTGGCTTCAAAACCGCATACGTGTAGGGAAAAAATCCTTACCTGTAACCCATTAGCTCTGTTCAAGCAGCTGCAAACCTGTAAAAATTAAGTTTTCATCATGAGATGTGAATTGTGGCTGTAAACTGTGGTATTCATCCAGGCAACATTTCAGTAGAAGCTGAGGGGAGCTTGCAGGGCGGAGGCTGAGCAACCCCTCCCCCAAATTAGCCAACCACTATCAATTAAACTGATGTCTTTAAACCTGCAAATAAGTCAGTCTTTGTAAAAGAGGCATTGTGGTGTAAATATACCAAGCCTTACCCCAAATCGATTTCCTTTCCCCTGTTAATGCAGACTCCACTGTAGGAGAAATGCCAGCTGTTCTCAGAATTTAACAGGAGCATTGACATGGTGGAAATGACCCTTTTAAGGTCATAAAATGCAAAAATTCTAAAGGTCTTTTCAAGAGCAAAAGGATGGAGTTGCTTAAAAGCACTGCCAGATGCATTGAGATGCAAAATCCAGTGGCTCTTGTTAAAATTGAAAATACCCCTGGAGATACTTGCCTTGCTTTCTGAAAATTGGAGTGGAAATGCAAGAGGAAGTAGAAAAACATTCTGGTACCTATGATTTTCCATTTGTGCTTGTGAGAATGACAAATGGGGGCAGGTTTTACGCTGTTTGAAATTGCTGAATCACAGTTGTGCTTTCAGCCCAGGGAGACTGAGCTCGTCAGGGATCTCCTCAGCTGCTGACGCCAGCCCTGTGCTCTTGGAATGCTCCTTCACCCTTGTCGATAGTGTCTCTGCTGCAGAACCAGGACAGGTGAGCGCACGCTGCACAGCGCTGGTGGGGGCTTCAACTAACCCTGGGAACAGAGCAGAGTCAGAGAATCTTGGTAGATGAAGTGTTTATTTGGTACCACTGTACTGGTCCCCTCTCCAGCATAACCATGGGGAAACGAGGTGCCAAGAACTGTGAGTACTACCAGATTAAGCCCAGCCAGGTTCCACTACTGCGAACCTCTCACTTTGACTTTATGAGGAACTTTGATGTCTCACTTCGTAGTTAGGACTACCCCATTTTGTGTTTTCCTTTGTCAGTGACTATTCACTGTTTTCTGCTTGGTTTGGTCATGGAACATTTACTGTACAGAGCCTGGTGGTCGTGAGTTTTCTTTGCCTTGTCAGTTGTGTAGTGAACATGAACTGGTATCAAACTGCCTGAACCGCAGGACTATATGTGTGCTGCAGTCTCAGCCACACTTACCACTTGTCTGCAGTAATTGTGGGAGCTCATTCATCAAACTGTTGTGCATCGAGGTTGGATTTTTAGCCTTTAGCTGGTTTTGATGATTCTGCAGTGCAGAATGTTGCCATCAAGAAACAGCCTACAGGGGAGCGCAATGCACAGTATCTGTGGTTGCTGTCTCACACTTTTTGACTGGCATTAACAGCTCTCTGTTGGAGTTGTTCCCTTTCCATTGCTGCTTCCGCTCTTCCCTCCCTCCTCCTTGTTGCATTGTGCCAGCCTGGGAATTTGTGTGGTTAAACTGGTTCAACTCACTAGGACTGCAGAGAAGTGACTCCACAAACCAGCAGGTTTTGCTGCTCTGCTGTTCACGGTGCTGCTGCTTGCAGTGGGACCGGGCACATGTCAAAGATGGGATGAAGTGGATAGGATTTGCATGTGGGAAATGTTGGTAGGGTAAAGCCGGGCTGGAGGAGAGAGAGTTTGTGGTTAGGCTGGTTGGATGTGACCTTCCCTCCTGGTGTTCCGCTATTGATCCCGTTCAACCGCAACTTCCCAATTGATCTATTGCGTTCCTGTGCATGCAAGACCTGCGGTGCTGCCCGTGCATGCTTAATTCAGGTGAAAGGAATGGGTTTAGAGCATCAAAGTTGTTCGCTATGTTGTGTATCCTATTGCATCTTAAATGCAGGTTTATCGCAGGCTGATGTGAACACCCAGCACGTGCTGCCTGCCGTCATTGCTCACCAGGACTGAGCCAGGGCTGCTGCAACAGATGACCTGGGCTGACAAGTGTTAGTGCAGAGAGTCTTAGGGGGTTTACAGGAATCAATACGTAATCCACAATCTCCAAATATAAGGAAAAAGTGATCTGCTCAATCTTAATTTGTAAAACCAAAGAACACCTTTAAAACATTTGATTGTAATTATTTATAGATCTTACATTTGGCTCAATAAGATTGTTGTATTTCGAAAAGCACAAAGCAAAGAACAGGTGATGTACAGTACAGCATTACAGATTAATCAAAGAGATAATATTTCTTTTCCTTAGCTGCTAAGTAAGACATGCAAACTCTCAGAATGAAAGATGAGTTGTGGAATTTCTGTCTAATTACATGTTTAGTGACATGTGCCCTCTCTCCTCAAAAAAATACATGTTTTTTTGAATGTGTTTTCAGATCACATCCACAGTGTTGGAATTCTCAAAACATCCATTTGTTTCTCGGCAGGTATGAAAAATACATTAAGAAAAAAAAATGAGTGAACTGGACCATGGAACCTTCTTTGCAACCCAGAGGGTTAGTGATGCAGGTACGTATACTGTAGGTATATATTCAGAAGGGCTAAGGCCCAGCTAGAGCTCAGATTGGCCAAGTCAGTGGAAGATAACAAAAATTCTTTCTATAAATATTTTAACAATAGAAGGAGGACCAGGAAGAATATTCAGTTCCCATTGAATGCAAATGGAACAACTGTGACAAAGGATGAGGACAAGGCTGAGGTACTTAATGCCTTCTTTGCCTCAGTCTTTAGTAGTAAGGAAAGTTGTTCCCTGTATGTATACACCCAGGAGTTAGAGGAGCAGAGCAAAGCTCCCATGATCCATGAAGAGGTGGTTAGAGACTTGCTTGCCCAGCTAGACACCTACGAGTCTATGGGGCCAGGTGGGATTCACCCGAGGGTATTGAAGGAGCTGGCAGATGTGCTGGCCAAACCCCTTTCCATCATCTTCCAGCAGTCCTGGAAGACTAGGGAAGTTCCACTGGACTGGAAGCTGATGTTGTGCCCATCTAGAAGCAGGGTTGCAGGGAGGATCCAGGAAACTACAGGCCTGTCAGTCTGGCCTCAGTGCTGGGAAAAGTCATGGAACAGGTGATCTTGAGTGCTATCATGAAGCATATGCAAGAGAACCAGGTGATCAGGCCCAGTCAACACGGGTTCATGAAAGGCAGGTCTTGTCAAACAAACCTGATCGCCTTCTATGACAAAGTGACTTGGCTGCTGGATGAGGGAAAGGCTGTGGATGGATCTTCCTGGACCTCAGTAAAGCCTTTGATCCAGTTTCTCACAGCATTCTGCTTCAGAAACTGTCACCTCTGGCCTGGACAGGCGCACACTCTCCTGGGTGGAAAACTGGTTGGCTGGTTGGGCCCATAGAGTGGTGAGAAATGGAGTTAACTCCAGCTGGAGGCCAGTTCCAAGTGGGGTTCCCAGGGTTCAGTCTTGGATCCAGCCCTGTTTAATGTCTTTATCAATGCCCTGGATCTGCTGGAGGGTCAGGAGGCTCCAAAGGGATCTGAACAGGCTGGACCACTGGGCAGAGTCCAATGGCATGAGGTTTAACAAGGCCAAATGCCAGGTCCTGCACTTGGGGCACAACAACCCTGAGCAGCTACAGACTAGGAGGAGTCTGGCTGGAAAGCTGCCTGGAGGAGAGGGACCTGGGGGTGTTGGTTGACAGCAACTGAACATGAGCCAGCAGTGGCCCAGGTGGCCAAGAAGGCCAATGGCATCTTGGCTTGGATCAGAAATGGCGTGGCCAGCAGGTCCAGGGAGGTTATTCTCCTTCTGTACTCGGCACTGGTGAGACCGCACCTTGAATCCTGTGTTCAGTTCTGGGCCCCTCACCACAAGAGGGATGTTGAGGCTCTGGAGCGAGTCCAGAGAAGAGCAATGAAGCTGGTGAAGAGGCTGGAGAACAAATCTTACAAGAAGCAGATGAGGAAACTGGGATTGTTTAGCCTAGAGAAGAGGAGGCTGAGGGGAGACCTTATTGCTCTCTACAACTACCTGAAAGGAGGTTGTAGAGAGGAGGGTGCTGGGCTCTTCTCCCAAGTGACAGGGGACAGGACAAGAGGAAATGGCCTCAAGCTCCGCCAGGGGAGGTTCAGGCTGGGCATCAGGAAAAAATTTTTGATGGGAAGGGTCATTGGTCACTGACAGGCTGCCCAGGGAGGTGGTTGAGTCACCATCCCTGGAGGTGTTTAAGAGACAGGTGGACGAGGTGCTGAGGAGCATGATTTAGTAGTTTATGGGAATGGTTGGACATGATGATCCTGTGGGTCTTTTCCAACCTAGTGATTCTGTAATAAGTCTCTGTTTTTATTGTAAGTTCCCTTTATACATCAAGAAGCTGCTCTGATATTTTCCCGCAGTCTTCTCTTCTCCATGCTGAATAACCCCAACTCCCTCAGCCTGTCCTCATAGCAGAGGTGCTCCAACACTTAGATCATCTCCATGCCTCCTCTGGACCCATTCCAGCAGCTCCATGTCTGTCCCATACAGGAGGCCCCAGAGCTGTATCCACTTAGTGTCTGATGAGAGTAGAGTTAAGGAGGCGGAATCCCCTCTCTTGCCCTGCTGGTTCTACTGCGTTGGATGCAGCCCAGGACACAGTTGGCTTTCTGGGCTGTGAGCACACATTGCCAGCTCGTGTCCAACTTTTCATCCCTCAGCACCCCCAAGTCCTTCTCGGCACGGCTGCTCTCCATCCCTTCATCCCCCATTCCATACTCCTACTGGGGATTGCCCTGGTGACTGGAAAAAATCTTTCCACAATGAGGCACCATGAGGAGCCACATGGTTGAACATTCTTCAGGCAAGTAGCAAATGGAAATTTTTAGGAAGACTTGAAGGCGGATCATGGGAGGCTTTGCAGTATTTGCCTTTACATTTTCTGTGGGACTCCCCTGCAGAACCGTATATCAGACGTTGCTTCCAGCTACTGTGCTTTCAATAGTGGTGGGGAGAAATCCTTCTACTAACACCTGACGGCAAGGTTCACTACTGAGGGAACCAAAAATGAACTTGGAAAGAAAAGGCCTGTTCCTTATCCCTGTAAGCTTCCAGGCTTATGTGAAATTACTGAGGATCTGTGCGCTAAAGCTTTACAGAATTGGAGCCAAAGTTCGAGTGTTTTCTTCTACCGTTATAATTTTATCTCAGGCTTTAGCAAATATCTGTTACAGAAAATTGCAAAAAGGCATCTTGAAATCTAACAGTTCAATATTTTATGTTGTTATTCATGTGTGTGGATATGTGGATGTATTTATGCTTATGTGCTCACACATAAAAATAGATAACATTTATCTTCTTTGTAAAATACAAGACACATCCCATACACTACCTGTTAAATACAAAGTGTGTGTCTGTATACCAAGGCCCTGATCTTGGAATTGCTTTCAAATGGATAGACACGATTGAGCTTAGAACATTCCTCAGAGTAAGGTGCTCCGTAGAAGAAACAGAGGATGAATAGTGGAGATTTGTAGGGTTCAGGTATGTGGGCTAAAGGAACAAGTGTATTGAAAGCGGAGGTATGTTATTTGGGGTTAGAGGTTTGGAAATTGGACCTGTCTTTCACTCATTTCTTAGATGTGAGGGACGTCATTAAGTCAGCAAAGATGTGTTACCTGAGGAAACCCCTCATGTGCCTACGTTCTCTTCCAGCAGTTGTTAATGCCCTTTAGTGGCACTGGGAACAGTTAGTGATTCTTCTCAAACAAATGTGACAGGCTGCATCTGCTAACTTGTCTCCCAGGCATTTGCCTGCAGGAGCCTGGATTAGGAATGTTATGGAATTGCTCGGGAACTCCTGCCATGCCCGTCTGCTTGTGTGTGTGGACACCGACGTTACTGCCTGAAAGGCTTCCTAGCAGACTAGAAGTAATTGTTAACCTTTGGGAGAGGTAACAGGTGTAGGAGGGAGAACTGGGTGAGTGGCTTTCCAGAGGGGTTGGTGTCAGAACCTTTGTTTCTTTGATTGTGGGATGATCTTGCATAGTCTCTGCTGGGTAACGTTGTAAACAATCTCAGACAGAAGGGAAAAGAACTGCACCTAAAATCTTGCTGACTTAGGGCTGAGAGCTTTACATTTGAATCGACAGGAATAAAAGCCCTTAGATGTGCAAAGCTGCCTAAAGGCATAAAAGCCGGGAGGAAAGGAGATTATTCACGCCAAGTTCATAGGATGGATAAAATGGAAGAAATTAATGGATCAAGTTGCTTAACACTTTTGTGTAAGCTCTGTAGAGATTAAGAAAGTAGTCATAACACAAGATCAAAGCTGTAACCTGGCTGGCACGACACAGATCTGGTGGAGTAATCGCATGTTGAGGAGGCAAGCAGTGAAGAAAGCAGGACTGGCGCACAGGTGGGAAGGAGGAAGCGTTCCTCTCTGTAGGTGGTGTGTCCTCTCGAGTTCAGGGAGTGGAAACTGCACAGGGATCGCCTACAGAAACTGTAGGTGGTGATGAGAAGGGAGGAAAGACACGGTTGTGTTGTGGTGGAAGCCTGGTGTGGGCCAATGAGCCAGGAAGGTCTGCTGGTAAGGTTAGGCAGCCGTGTACCCGAGCGTACTTGGAGCGTGCTTCTCTTGCGCTGTTGCCAAATCCTGTTCAGACAGGATTTGCAGCATCGTTTTTTTGGATTTGTTCTGATGTGGCTGCTGGTTGTCTCAGTCCTTGGTTCACACAGGTTAAGTGTATACATAACACTCTTTGGATTAAAGTGACCACGAGATGGTGGAAAGGATCGTTCTTAGGAAGCTGGTGAGGGGGAAGAGAAATAAGGTAGTGGATTTCAGGAACATGAGTGCAAGGCCATGGAAAACTCGAGGTAACTTGTTCTGGGAACCTGGCCACCTCTGAGACTTCTTTAAAGGATCATTATCAGTTGTCTTCACTATGTGGTGAAGACCAGCTGGGTTAAATCTTTATTGACTTAAAATGCTTTTCCAGCAAAGCTGCTTCCTGTGGGGTTTTTGGACAGCGGTCTGTCTGTGCTGTCACCGTCTGTCAGACACCAGTGACAGGGCTGCCCAGGGGGCATTTCTGCATGCAGCAGAGGTCAAGGATGGTGCTCTCCTTGCAGCGCCTTTCTCTTCCCTGTGGAAGTGCAGTGTTTTCTCAGAAGCCTGCAGAAGTTTAATAGAGAAATTATGCTGGAGATTTCATGTGAAATGTACCTGCAACTCGTTCTGTTTAATCAGTTGTTTATGTACTTTCTAGGAAAAAATTTGCTCCTATTGCTCCATCCATAGATTACAATAAATAGTGAGGTAGTTTTCTATGAAATAAGACTGCATGTATTGAAACTTAAGTATTTCTGTGTTAAAACTTACTAAAATTCCAGTAAACAGTTTGAAGTGATTTATTCTTTAAGTTCACATGTCAGAACACTTTAAAAATAAACTCTTTGTAAGCAGACAAATGGTTAATGTTCTTACATAATTTCTTCTGGCTTATGTGTGTTCCTAATTCTTATTCCCCAACTAAAAATTTCCTTGTTATGGAAACTTTCAATGTTTAAAACATACTTTCATAAAACATGCTTTCATTTTATGGCTCACACTTAAAAATGTTTCTCCAGAATTTGAAATGGCTGTGTGTCTTTTGTGTGATAACTAGAAAACCTGATGATTCCAATGAGGAATGGTCTTGGCAGGCAGAAGTACAAACCAATTGACTACAAATATCTGTATGAACTCGCTGCAGAAGAAAAAAGGGCATCTGCAAAAATTCAGTTAAAGGTATGATTTGTATATTCGCCTGGTCTGGTGGGACATGTCCCTGCCCATGGCAGGGGTGTTGAAACTAGATAATCTTTAAGGTCCCTTCCCACCCAAACTATTGTATGATTCTATGATTCCATGATATTATTTGCAATGTGAATGCTGATCAAGGTGTCTCTTCTCTGGATTGTGTTCCAAAGCAGAACTGTTGTGTGAGACCTGCTTTATGTCACGTCAGCTCTCAGGTGCTTTGTGTATCTGGAAGGCAATTTACCTTCGCCACTGATGTAGTCAGTGGGTTTGGAGTTGGCCTGGCTCGTCAGCCAAGGTTCAGTGCTGCACCAACACTGCTCCTCCGCCTCCAGCTGTTTGAGAAGCAGTTTAGCTTTCACATGACCTGATGACTGAACTCTTTGGTCTGTCAGATGTTGGCATGGAGTGCTGGGGTGCCTGGAACTGGGATTTTTCAGCCTTGGTGGACCTGAGCTGGCTGGAGTGCCTGGTTGGGTTGCAGATTAGAGTGGGACTGACTGGCTGCTGCCTGATGCTGTGCAGTTAGCCAAGAGACTGGGTAGTGCGAGCTCTGAGACCTGCGCTGCTGGGGAGGTCATAGAGTGGTGTTGATGGCAGCCAGACCTCCTGGGCAGTACCAGTCCACTTAGATTAAGGAAGCTTTTACAGGAACATGTGGTTGAGAGTCTTTGTGTCTTCCTTCCCAGGGTGTGCTCTACAGATATTTACTGCCTGGCTTGTCAGTCTATGTGCATACAGCACTGGAGACCTGATGAATTTCATTTTATCTTAGCTTTATCTGCTTTATCCGGAGTATCCATTGAGAAGCCAGAAGAGAGTGATGGGAGAGTGAGTGGAAGGTGACTTGTCCCAGGGGCTTCTGGCAGCCATGGATGACTTCCCCTCCTTTGTCCTTCATTGTTGCTTGCCCAGAGTCGCCTGGCTACCTCTTCATCCCGAAGTCCCTTGTGGAGCAGTAACTCCATCAAATGCATGTGGTTCTGTTTCATCTGAAGTTGGAAGCAGGTTTTTGTGAAGCCCTCGGACAGTGTCAGAGTCTCTTTAATTGGATAGGTTCTAATAAAGCACTCCTTTTGAGTAATCAGTTTTTAAAATTCTTTTTCTTGAAAGACACTCTGACTCTTTCATCTTCCCACCCGTAAGAAAGTGTGGATTTTGTTCTCCTGCTCATCTTCCCCCCTTCACCTCCTGAGAAATAAAGATGGGAAAGAAAAGGAGACAGAGGGAAAGAAGAAAATGGGTTGCATTTTCTCACTTCCCCCTCTTATTTAATTGTGATTTGAAACTGAATGATTTTTTTTCATGAAAATCGGTTACATTTGACCCTGTTCTATAGAAAACAACTTTGAATAAAGCTTTTAGATTCCTCATTCTATAGTTAAAAGTTTCCATATGAAGGTGTTTGATATAGCTACCAAACAGATTCAGAACACTTATGAGCTTTAATTTCTCCTGCAGATTAAAAGAACAGAACAAGTTTCAAAAATTAACAAAGAGCAAATGCTGCTGAAGCAACATCGGCAAGTGTGGTGGCAAGAGCACAAAAGGCTGAGTGAGAGCAGGTAAGAGTGGAGGTATCTTAGTTAGTCAGAGTTAAAGAAATGATTCCTTGGGCAGAGATGCTGTGGTGGCATTCTCCATTCAAGGGACATTGAGTGGAAAAATTAAAATACTTGATGACAACTTTCTGTGCGGGATGTGAGCTCATGATCTACATTGGAAAGGTCTGTAGCCATGAGGAGAACACAGAAAGCGAGGGGATATTGTTGTGCATTTTCCTTTCCGTGATGGCCTCACAGCTGTTCGTTGACCTCTGACAAGCACGCATTTGTAGGAATATCAGAAGTTTTCAGATGCATTTTAATTCCCTCAGAGTCTGTCTCTCAATAAATATATGGAGTTCACACTGACAGCAGGGAATGTTAATATTGTGCTTGTGCAGTGTGCATGCAGCAGATCAATGAGAGCAGATTTTACTCAGAGAAGGGTGGGTGGCTTCCATAATACCTTCATGTCCAAGTCCTGCACCTTAAGCTTTGCCAGGCAAAGAATCTCCTTTTTTACTGAACTGTTAGAGTACTTCAGGTTTATCATTCTTGACTAAATGAATAAGAAATCAAAGTTTTTGTAAAACTCCTATTCACCCATTCCAGGCAAAAAGCAGAAGCAGAAATGAAGACTTTTCTTGATGAAGAAAGCCATAAGCACGGCTTTTTTTTGGATATGAAGGACTTGGGTGAGATGCTTTTATCAATTTCTTGATTATTTGTTTTAGTCAAAATTGTCTTGGTTATTTGGTTAAGTCTTTAAATCCCTGGCTTAACAAGTTTAGGTTCAGAACGCGCAGTGCTGTGTAATGTTTTGTGTGTTTGAGAAAGCTTTGTTTCATGTGGTTGTAGAGCGAGAATTATCACAGGAGCGGGACACGTACCACAGAAATACTGTAATTCCTATCTGGCAGCTAAAAGAGAATGTGAAACTCAAGCTCTCTGAAATGCAGCATTACCTCTTAGAAGAACTGTGTCTGAAATCTAAGTTCAATCCAGATGAGATGTTACAGCAGGTTGGTATTTTAACTCTATTTTTATGATTAATTGTCACCATGCTTTTAGCATTTTCTTTTATTTTTATGCAATAGTTTGAGGTTATCACTCACATTCAGAGTAACTGGTAACCTCTGTACTTGCCATAGTGCAGATCTGGTCTGCGAAGATCTATGAAAGCGTAGCAGCATAGAACGGGAAATTGGGTTCTTAGTCTCTAAATAAGAGCTTTCACATTACAACAAGATGAAGTAACAGTGACATATTTCATGAAATAGATAAAATCTGAGAAGAAGCAACAGGAAGCAAATTTGGCATTCCTTGTCCTTGGAAGTCTGGCTTTGGAAAGAGAGCTGGAAGACTGTAAAAGAAAAGTAAGCTTTTCCTTAGAAGTTCAATCAGCAACTTTTTCAGAGAGAAAATGCAGTGCGTACTTGTCTGCTGAGCAGTATGTTTTCATCACAGGCATTAGCACAATCTTTTGAAGAGAAAAATGGGCTTTTCCTTGAAATTCCTTCAGCACTACTGTCTTTGGAATGCCCCTATGCTGATGTGAAGACCTTAGTCATCAATGAGTACCGAAAGCTCGCAAGTGGGTATTGGTCTAAGCTTCAAGAGATTGATGAGCAGTTGGAAGATTTCCATAGGTAATGATCCCTGGTTCTGATTTCTTTTGATGGTTATAACCTAAATAATTGTAAAGCTTGAATGCACCTTAAAGAAACCTGGTGTTAATACCAGGCTTCTGACGTTGCATATCTCACAGCTGAACTGTCCAGGCTGTCTGGAACAGGAAGTTTGGAAAACATGCACAGAATTTCTAAAGCCAAATAAGATAATCCTTTGCTATATTTTTGGTCTGCTGTATTCTTTGTGCTATATTATTTCAGTCCTACTGGAATGCATACTGCAGTGTTCATTGCTTTTATAGATGGAAGAATAATTTTGGTTTTTTCAAGCATAATATATGATTACAGTGTTTTATAATTTAATTTAACTTCTTTTACTGTTGCTAAACCATAGGGTTTTTGTGTTGGGAAATACCCAAGTCCTGAGTTATCTGCAGGTTGTGGACTTGGAGCTGGTGTGTTACAGGTGGTGATTCTCTAAGCGCTATTATTTTTGCCCCAATTTCCAGGGATGCCTGAATTATTGAAATAACCGAGGGATGAATGGAGTACTGCATGTTCAGCACGGTATCCTCTGCAGCACCCTGTCTAATGAATGGGACATTAGGCCTAAGGCAAATAAATGCAGTTCCTCTTTCCAGGCTCTTAACAGGATGTTTCTGGTACAACAATCGGCACTGACACAACTCCCGGTTGGTGAGTTGACATCTCACTCAGTGGCATTGTTGCAGGCTGCGTGCCTGCAGATTCAGCCAGCAGCGGTGCACCAAGCGTATGTCGCTATTGCAAAGGCGATGTCAGGATTATGGGATGGAGGAGGAGGCTTCCCTTCGAGCTGTGTATTTTCAGTAGAACGCATACAGCCAGGGATTAATGCTGGGTAAATCTGCTTCAAAGGAAGCAGCTGCCCCAGGGTTGTTGAATCGCTGTGTTTCAGCTCTGACCCAACATAAAGGTTGTCCTGTGTTCTAGGGGATGACACAGGAAAAGCGAGCACTACATTTAATATTTGGGTCAGGCACTCAGCCTTGGAAATGTCCATCAGTATCTTGACACTGAAAAAGCATGATATTATCTTAAATATGAATGTACAACCTGCTGGCACTTCTCAGACTCATTTCAGATGAGCTCTTCCTTTCTGGAATTTTACAAAGTTTAAGCGAGGTGACAACTTGAATCCCATCAGGCGGGATATTTTTAAATTCTCCATGCATTTAATGGGTGTGAATACACTGGGCTGGATGGTGCTGCTTTCTTTTTGGCTCTTTGCCTCTAAACAGCTGAAGAAATCTCAGCACTGCTGACAAATTTTGGCACAGCTGACAAACCAAGGCATTGGCAGCCAATTTGCCCCTACTTACAATAAACTACTTGTAGCTCCAGCTCTAGCTGATTGCTCCCCAGAGGATCCTTCACAAACCTTAATCTTGCAGTCCCAAACAGTGTGGGAGAATCATTGGTAGGTGGCCCTTAGAGGAAAACTGGAAGGAAGCTTGAGAGAGGTGTGAGATACTGGAGGCAGAAACTGCTGCAGCAACTGGTACCTCTGCCCTCGTGTCCTGGGGGTGAAGGAGATGATTCTGTTGTTCTAAGATCATGAACTGGGCCTTGGGACTGCAGGCTCTGTGGGTTTCCCTGCTCTCAAGCTCATGGTGCAACGTTTCCTGGCCGAGATGTGCCTTACTTTGCCTTGCTCTTCTCGTAGACAGGAGACCTGTATTTATTCACAAGGCTGTATGCTCAGGAGTACCTAAGGTAGATTGTTAGGAGAGAAAATCTCTGCCCTTAGAACAGTCTCACTGCTGTTGCTAAAATGATATGTTCAGGTGGGACCATACCGAGAGGTGTTGGGCCTCTCAGAAGAGGATTGCTGACCTCTTTCAGGAATTACAAGAGGCCGTTCAAAATCTAAGCCCTAAAGCAGTGAACACTCTCTTAGGGTGGCTGGGGCTCCTGCTGAGTAAAGGCCAGCAGGGCTTTATGGTTCTTCTAATAATACAAATAAGCTGGAAAAACAGGAATGCTAGATGTTATCTTAAAAATGTTTTTGTACTCAATTCAGCATCCATAAAGCAGTCACAGTGTAAGAGATTTAAACCATAGCAAAGAATAATTAATTTGTTTACTAAAGCTATTCTTTGGAAAGCCTGGACCACAGAATATCAAATTATGACACAGAGATGATAAAATTAATAGATGAACCTATTTCCTCAAAAAGCTCCCTCTAGAGAGAAGGGAGGGATTTCAAACATGAATTCTGATGTTCAGCTGCCAGGCGTTTTTCTCTGAGGCACCAAACGTTACAGAAACAGCACATCTTTCAACGGCACCACTGTGCCAAATCTTGGGGACTCTTGTCTTTGGAGAGCTGTCTGCTGTTCCAGACGTGTGGCTCAAAAGTCATCAGATTTCCTGGAAAAGTGAAACAGGGTGCTGTTTCTTCTTTAGGCTTAACGTGTGGAAAAACTCTGCGCAGATATCTGTAGTTATTGTCTCTCACGGGAAATTCAAGCAGTCACCTATAAGGAAACAATTCCACAGCTCTCCTGGTTTTGCTAATGAAATGTCACTTTTGGTGTCGCCTCCAACGTGTGCTTGGTATTTGTCAGTTGCTGCAAATAAACATTTTGCAGGAGCTAGACCTTTTCTCTCCTGTGTTGAAGCCACCTCTGTGCATTTTTGTGGTGGCTGGCTTCAATGGCAAACAGCTGGGTCCAAGGAACAGTTTGTCAGAGAACTCACACAGTGCTGCTAAACTGGATTGCGTAGAATGTTTTAGTAGTTGCGTTCATATTATCTCTTTAGAGATAATGCTAGAGCAGATCATAAAATCTAGGTTAATATCAATTACATATGAGCATCCCACAAAACATCATCTTTCCAAAATACCTCATTTTATCACCCATGTAAGGATAAAGTTCTTCTGATGTCTCACTGCACGTGGCTGTTAAATCCCAGGGCACCAATACTAGGGGTTGAGAGCTGTAGTCAGCTGGAGGCTACAGGAATTTGGGGAGTGGGTGGAGTTGTTTGATTGCTGCCTTTTAATTATCCCCAGGCTTTTAGTCCCTTTGCAAACAGGTCACTGGGATAGGGAGACCTTTTGCTCTTAGTCGGTGTAACTGCTTCTGCGTTAATGCTGACAATAAAAGCCGGACGTTAATCCCTTTGAGGGCAGGAGTTCAGATTGAGGGTAAAATCTAATCTAAATCAGTTTTGTGCTGCAAATTGCTACTCTAATTTTCTGAAATATATGAATGCATGTCGATTTCTCCTTTAAAACATTGTGAATCTCGTACCTCACCGATGAGTTGATGGCTGTCAGGAGCTTGTTTATAAACTGTTTCCTTGTATAGCTACATTCAGGTGTTGTCACTGCATTAAATTCATTTTGATCATTTATTTAGTGCTCAGTGGTAGTGACTGTTCATCTTCTTCCAGTTTCACACTGAATTTCCTGTGCAGTGTAATGTATTTGAGGAACACCGTGTTATTTCTCAATGAAAAGCCAGGTTAGAAAAGGAACAGTTCCCTGGAAAGATGGCACAATAAATGGTCACACAGCCTTACAGATTTGCTTTGTTTCTTTAAACCTAAGTTTCTCATGTCTGATCTGACATCTGGGGTACAGGTTGGGGATTGTGAGCCCACTGAAAGGTTAGGCCTTTAAAAGTAAGAACCAGACTCCTCTTTTTCAAATGTTAAATCATACTGGGGCTGACTGTTCTGCATTTCTTTAGGAACAGTGGATGGAAGGAAGAAGACCAGTGGGTTTTCCAGACTGTTATCAACCAGTATCCAAGTGGTCTCCAGAGGAGGAGGATTTTGTACCTCGATGCACTGCAGAGATACCTTCCGCACAAATCTAGGAGTGAGCTGGTCAGCAGTGTTTTAAATATAAATTCTTACAGAAGTTCTGTAGTGAACATCTGTATTAAAGAATGTTTAGCAAAGCATTTTCTTTTAAATTGTCTTGATTGTATTTTTCACTCCGCACAGTGATGAGATGACCTTGTCTGCAAAATGCGTTGAAAACCAATTACTTCTTCAAATCAGCATTGGGGAGTTTACGTTCCCAGGGACTCTGAGAGCCAAATTCACAAAATCAGTTTGTTAGCACTGCTTTTGCTGCTTGATTTTATAGTTATGTCATGCTACTCTTCTTCTCTTGGTATTTTCTTTATGAGGATACATAGCCTTGTTGCACTGTCTAGGAATAGTTAATTGCACATACATAGCAGGAAGAGCGGAAAGTTATCTCCTGCTCTCAGGGAGAGGTTATTTTTGTATGCATAAAGCCTTTCAGATTGATTGCTGATTCCTCTTACGCTCCGCAGTGAATAAGCTCATAGCAGCTAATCGAGAAACTCATTTCAAGGCCAGAACACTTCAGGATGTCATAAGTAAAGAAGGAGTCTTTTTTTATCAGCAGGTATTTTTAGACCATCTACTTCCTTGTGCTAAGGAGTGGCAGTGAAGGGATACTGATAATTAGTATAGTTCCCCTAAAAATATAGTTCTTATAGACTTCAGAACTGTTGTCTGTGAGAACTAGGCTAAATAGTTACCTGCTTTGTACCATGTAGGGGTATTTTAAGCATAGCCGTTGTTGCTGGGTGTCCCTTATAATATGAAGGTTCACTTAAAATTTTAAAATTCTAAACTTGGAAATCATAATTCTGTATTGAACTGATTCCTGTTAGTATGTGTATTAGCATGGCAAACATAGAAATGCTAAAAAAGTATTAAGAAGCTATTAAAATATTTGTGTTATATAAGAAAACTAAACTTAGAGCCTTTTGTGCCTTCTTCCCTCTCAAGAAGAGTGGGTCAGAGGACAAGCACTGCCT
Organism: Clamator glandarius; assembly: GCA_033459285.1. NCBI lineage: Eukaryota > Metazoa > Chordata > Aves > Cuculiformes > Cuculidae > Clamator > Clamator glandarius. Next base: position 405,461 of record JAUNZM010000361.1, read on the forward strand.
ACTTGATCCAGCATCAGCTCATTGAAGAAAGGCAAATTCTCCATCCCATTTCTTGCTGGCAAGGGTCCCCTGAGCTGCTGATGGCAGCAATGGCCATGTGGCCTATGTGCATGTAACCAAAGAGAAGCGCCAGAGGTGGTGGTACCACTTTATCCACCCAGGAGCTGATGGGAATATCTGTGAGCTAAGCACCAGATGAGGCAGCATCACCGTCTCCCCTGCCAAAAGCCTGGAAGGTAGCATCAGGAATGGTCCCATTGACACTTGTGAGCAGCCAGGCATCTCCAGAACCTCCGTCAGCCCTTAACTTTTATTTTTGGGGATATAAGATAGGTGTCCTGCCTCAGTATATGTAGCCTTACCTGTTACTGCTTCTGTTGAAGTCTCGAATGTCCTCAGGAACCTCACGGAGTAAAGCCAGAGAAGGTGTATTTAAGGTTAAATATCCACTGGTTTAGGTGCAGACACCGGTGGTGGCAGCGATGTGCTGCTTGGCAAAGTGAAAGTCCATTTCCAGATTTCCTGTCAGGAAACAAAAAGCGTCTGTACAATCAGTTGAACAGGTGGTGTTCTCTGTAGATCAGAATTTGCTGTGGGGAGCCCTAGCTTGCTGAAAGCGCTCAGTAAATCTGGATATGTATTGAAAGGACCTTCTTGCATTTTATATGCTTTAGGAATGGACCATTGTATTTAATTTATTCCTGCTGCAAAAACACGGTTCAGAAAAGAAGAGCGGGATGTCAGGGTGTGGAAGTGCCCTGTGGTGCAGGGAAACAGGGAAAGGCTGTAGTGGTATCACCCCCCACTGACAGGAGGAGCCTGTGGCATGCCTGGTGCCTGGCAGAATGCTCTTGAGGCCTAAACTGTGGATTCCCTAGGAATAGTTGTGATACAATAATTAAATCAATTATATTCAAGGTCTGCAAAAATGTCTACAGTTATTTTGTTTTATTAATACATAGTTTTTAAACCTTTCTGCAATGCTTTACTTTTTCAGATTGCTCATGAGAAGGCTTGGCGTCACTACCACTTCATCAGGAAACAGCGTGGAGTCTTGCTGTCAAATTGGGCTCAGGCCAGGAAAGCTTTTCTACTTAGGGCTGTGGCAACGGCTGCCGAAGCCTCTGCTGCTCATGAGACAGAAGCAGAGTTGGCCAATGCCAGACAAAAGCAACAGGAGATTTGTGCTGACTTGAAGGCAAAGGTAGGTTCTGTTATAAATCTACCACACGCAAATCTCGTTTTCACTGATAAATTAAAAATGAAGTTGCTGTATTTAAGTGAAGCATTGCTAACTGAAGCTAGTTGTGATAATCCTGCTTTTTCTGGCCTGATGGGATTGTTTTTGGCAGTTATGGGGAAAAAGCAAACTAATTTGTTGGCAGAGGTCAGTGTGTCTGCTAAACTTGCACATGGTTTGGAAGATGCTCTGCTTCATTCCCAACAAGGATCCTAGTTAGTGTTTCAGTTCTTGAACTTGGTATGTTGTGCTTTGATTAAGAATTTGCTTATCTAGCACACTTTAGCCCTTATGGTGAGTTTCATACTGCAAGTGTAATCCCTGTATAAACTGTGATCGCATTTGTTGTGATGGATTTTGAGCACTATCGAAGAGTCTGAACTGTGTTTCAATATTGGAAGATTTGTTCTGTGGTTCACAATATGAGAGACTTGGCAAGCTACGGAGCGTAGGTCTGGCGTCCTCTTCCTTGGGTTCCTTTGTCGCCTTGGCAAATAACAAAATATTTGTGCTTGCATTTCTTCCTCAGTGAAGCAGGATTGGTGTCCTTAGTGTATAAGACTTGCTTTATAATTGCCTTTACAACTCGAATCCTCAGAAGTGGCAGCGAGGCATTCCATTTATAGAATCACAGAATTATAGAATAACCAGGTTGGAAGAGACCCACTGGATCATTGAGTCCAACCATTCCTATCAATCACTAACCCGTGTCCCTTAGCACCTCGTCCACCCGTGCCTTAAACACCTCCAGGGAAGGTGACTCAACCCCCTCTGGGCAGCATCTGCCAGTGCCCAGTGGCCCTTTCTGTGAAAAATTTTTTCCTAATGTCCAGCCTAAATATCCCCTGTGGGAGCTTGTGACCATTCCCTCTCGTCCTGTCCCCTGTCACTTGGGAGAAGAGCCCAGCTCCCTCCTCTCTACAACCTCCTTTCAGGTAGTTGTAGAGAGTAACGAGGTCTCCCCTCAGCCTCCTCTTCTCCAGGCTGAACACCCCCAGCTCTCTCAGCCGTTCCTCATAAGGCCTGTTCTCCCTTCACCAGCTTTGTTGCTCTTCTCTGGACTCGCCAGAGCCTCAACATCCTTCTTGTGGTGAGGGGCCCAGAACTGAACACAGTATTTGAAGTGCGGTCTCACCAGTGCTGGTCTTCACCATCCCCAGTTTTTAGGTTAATGCTAGTCTGTTTTCAGAGAAATAATGAATATCTATCTGTCTTCCCTTCTGTTTATTTTCAAGCACGCTTTCTAAGACCTGAGAAAATGGAGCCTGTAACTTGTAGCCCTTGTCATGGAGGTTTTGCACTGTTCTAAAAGGTGATTTACTGTGTGAAGGGGTGCAGAAAGGTAAAAATACCTGAGGTTGTTTTGAAAGCGAGTAGAACAAAGCGAGAGGAGCCTGGATAGCAGAGGAAAGCATTATGGTGTTGATGCCTAGGGCATTTGTAAGGGGAATCACATTTCTGGGTATTGAAAGGCAAGTTAAGATTTGTTTAAACTGCTCTCTGATTTCCCACTTGCCCAGAATTAATGTCCGGAAGCACACAAGGTGTGTTATTCCAGCTTTACCAACATTATCTCTGTTGAACCCTTACTTCTCAGTGAAATACTGAACACTTGATTTTGGTTTTCTACAAGTAGAAACCACAGTCAGACCTGTCTGTGACTGAGATTTTTGATGTTGATGCTCTTTTTTCCTATAGTAACAGTACAAAAACCCCGCTGTCTCCTGTTCGGGAGCCGTCTGTTGTAGGGAGGTTTGAATCGAAACACTTCAGGGTTAGGAACTGTCTGGGCTTGACAAAGTGGGGAGGACCCTGTTATAGCTCCTGTGCAGGCTTCCCTGGAGCCGAGCGAAGTCAGGACTGCTTCTCCAGAGCTGGCAAGGGTGGTTGGTGGTTTTTCACACAGGCCGCCCTGTCTGGAATTGCTGTGTTTCTCTTAGCTGCACAGTTAGAGGTGGAATGGTTCCTGTTCCAGAACTGTGAATTTATGAATCAGTCTTTCTTTTCTTTTTTCTTTTTTTTTTCGGTTCCCCACAAAGTATAACAAGGAAATGTTGGAGTTCTTGTCTTGTTTCCACACACGTTAAGATTCTCGCTGATGCATTGAACATTGTCTGAAAGGTTTTGGATTCTGACCTCCTGTTTCCCAGAACTGCAAACTGTTTGAAACAAACTCATTAGGGCTACACTTTTCCAGGGCTGCATTCAAAGCTGACTTTGTTAAAATGTTGAACGTTTGATCAAACATAATTCACCTGTTTCCCAGAACAGAGGAACAACAGAGGTACAGGTTTTCATTAAAGGAGGGTACCGTTGTGACCTTGTTTTGATCAGCTCTGCAGCCAAAAGGGCCAGAGGATGGAAGCTGGGATTGGGGAAGGAGCTAGGTGTTCTTCAAAGAGACAATTCTATAGGTAGCTGTGTGTTCTGATTGGATTCAATGGCTACATGTGTTTGAAAACTTATACTTCACCTAGAAATAGTTCATTTTATACACTTATCTTCTCACACTTCTGACGTGTGCTGGGCTGTGGAGCAGCTGTTGGCAGCTACCAGGGAAAAAAGTAACTCTGTCTGGTGAGTTAATTCACACCGATCCAACCCCATCCTGAGAGGGATTCATAAAAGTGAATCTGTCTCTAAGGGAATGAGTGTAGAGCTGAAAATCAGGGATTTGCGCTGTTCTCCCATGTTTTCTTTTTGGCCGTTAATTGACTTAGTTTTTTACATTCCAGTAAGTTTAGCATAAGGAAGTCTTAGTTGTATCAGTTTGCCAGAGGAAATATGTACCTGCTATAATGGTTCAGCTGTGTCATAAACTCCAGGTACACTTATGAAGATTTTGTATCCTGAATGTGAGAACCGTGGATCTGCTTCACTGCACCAGGTTTCAGAGACAGCCATAGCATTTCTGTGCCTCTGGGCATGAGCTTTGAAGTGATGTTATCACACACACTGTAAGCTTTTTAAGGAGTTCTAGAAATGCAAAGGATTTGTACCTCCATTCTGCAGACAGAACATGCAGAAATACATTAACATCAAACTGGATTGTTTAAGCAGCTGATAATGATTGGGTAGGAGAAGACTGGATTCTGAGTATGCCACCTTTCATTTTGCTGCCAGCCAATAAGCCATTTTGCCTGGTTCACCTGTTTGGTTTGAAAGGATGTCTGCATGTGTCTGTGCTGCTCTTAGCTTGTGGGGGTTCTCAAAGGAGCTTTTCTTTCTCTGTGCGTGAAAATCAGTTTGTTCCTAATTGTAGTGCAGACTGAGCAATGCAAAAGAGAAATACTTGCACGTGACAGGCTGTGCATTTTATTATTACTGCAATAACCACGTGATATCACCTAAATTTTATACAGATTTTTTCATCTGTCAGCGACAAACTGAAGCCACAGCAAACAGACTGAGGAACGCTTCCTTTAAAGCTGCTTTAAATACACCAGAAGCAACTTTGCCATCAGTGAGACTTTAGGCCTTGTAGCTAACAAGAAGTGTAGCAATTAAGAAGTAGAGCAGCATAGAAATTAAATTAATATTTAAAGCAGTTTTAACTGAGCCTTCAAATTCTTATTCCATGTTTGATCTCACAGAAGGTCAACATGTGTCCTTGGTAGAAATCAGTCTCTCCAAGGAGGAGAAGCTCAGGTGAAATAAATCCCAAGGGCCATGTGGTCATCATCGTAATGGCAGGAAGTGTGAGATGGGTAGCACCAGTGAGAATGTGCTGTATGTTCTTAAAGAGGAGATGTTTCTGGTACCTGTTTGCCATGGCCCTGTTAGCCATGGGGAGAAAAAGCCCCAGACCAAGGGAACCAGCGATGGTGAGGTGGGTGGGTGTGTTACACTTCAGTCAGCGGTGGGGAATCACCTGTATCTGGTTGCTTTGTACTTCGTAGATTTAACCACTTTCAGAGTTCTGTAGCAGGTGCTGTGTAACATAAATTCTCTGTGTAAAATTCCTCTTTCTAAACAATGTAGAAAAGCAAATTCTTATGTGTCACAAGGTAGTTCAGTAATGAAGCGAGAGCGTGATCTCTTCTGAGGGTCAGAGGGAGTCTGGCTGTGATTCCAGGGGCTGCTCAGAAGTTTCAGGCGAGAAGAATTCCCAAGCTGGAGAAGGAGGAGCAGGGTTTTAGTGTTGAAAGTTATTGGAGGCTACAGACCACCATCTGTTACTGGCACGATAATTTGTGTTGCTGATGTACGAGCAGGTGTAACAAGTAACTTCCTCTGTTAACTGGGTGGCTCTGGAGGAGCTGCACCTTGTAAAAAAGATACAGACAGGTTCTTTGCCATGAGTAGAGCTGTCTTGCCTCCGAGGAATGGGAGCAGCATTCTCACTGCCGGGCTGCTGGCCGCCTCCTCTTTCAGTGGCTGCTGCTCTGTCACCTCTGTCAAGGCGGCTGGGTTTTTGTATTTAGGATGAGGTCTAACTGTGGATTTGGAAGCTTGGTGTTTGTGGTGAAGGTAGCAGCTAGCAGCATTTTAAAGGTGGCATCCCAGAGCGGCAGGATGTCAGATCAATGTGTGGCTCAGCCTGGTGGCAAGAGGCAGCAGCTCCTCGCTGCAGGCAGCGCCCTGGGCCACTGCCACCAGCACAGGAACTAGAACATGTCAGCAGCAGTGAGTCTTGCTGAACACTTCCACTGGATCATGATGTTTAATGTGGAGCCCTTTGTAAACTGGACCTTCCTTCCACACTGAACTGGGAATTGACCCACATGCTTTTAAAAATTGCGGTCAGGTCATGAGGTTACTGACACGAGAAAAGGGAAATAAGTATGTCTCTTATAAACCTGGACTTTCTGGACTTCCTGAATTTAAATGATGGATTTTTCACATTTTTTTGACAAACTCTCCCCTGCCCCACAATATTTGAGGCTCCAGGGAATGGTTCTTAATATGCATTTTAATTTTTCCCTTTCATAAGCTCTAGCATTCACACCCCAAGGCAACCATCTCATTATCTTTCCATTTAGGAATATGTGCATACACTTTCTAGTCTTATTTCCAAGAATAACACTGTTAATATTTTATATTTCCGTTTATGGTGGGTTTGATTAGTGCAAGGGGTTTTTATTTTCAGTGGCTACAACTGTACATCAGGAGAAGATCTGCACACCCCAGTGCCCTTGGAGATGCCAGCTTTGGGGCAAAACTTTCCTGTGATTTCTAAAGTCTTGGCAAACAAGTCGTTAACTGGAAATCTAAAAATCCAGGAGATGTTGGCTGTGTGAGCATGAATCTGCTCTCCAATACCTGTGAGTTCTCTGTGCCTGAGAGCTGCTGGAACTGGCTGGGGAGCAGTTAGGGTAGGCTCTGTGATAAGAAATTGTGGGTGAATGCAAGGAAGTTTGAAAATAGGATTTTTAATGCATCACTCTGCTTGGAGCAGACATTTCTGTATCAGTAGTGGCTTAAATTATTTTCATTTTTTAACACAGACTGCTATTGTCCTGTTCCATTTATAAAATATTTAAGTCTAGGAGATTTATTATCCCATTAGTCTGAGCAGAATTTATGTGCTTAACTTCTATTAACCTTAATAGAAATTACCTGGGTGAATCCTTATTCTTCTGTGGGAATATGGTCTTTAATTTTTCACCTTCTTCTTCAGTTCCTTCCCCCTTTTCTTAAAAATCTTTCCTTTTTTAGCACCTTGGAATGGGAAGGAGTTGCTCAGGCAAAGGACATAGATCAGCATGCGTTACTTTTACCTGACGTATTAACGACTGAGCTGTATTGTGAGTGAAGAGGCTGCGGTGCCGGTTATGAAAGTCACCTTTTAATGAGTTTCTCATGTTAATATTCTAGGGATCTCAGTTTGACTGCGCTTTGTGGCCAGTTCTACAGCAGATTAAAGTAATGACCTTCTCTTGTGTAGGGAAATAAGTTTGCCAAATTTGTTAAATCCTCTCCATTGACTGGATGATGTGTCCACCAGGAACTGAACTGAGAAGAATATCCTTACTGAAAACCTGATTCTGCAGTCCTGTAAGTCCTGTAGCCTATGACTTTTTATCACTTAATCAGAGATGTTGCCACGGTTAAGTCAGCCTAAGACCTGCAGCAAAACTGTTTCCATAAAGAAAAAGATGGGTCAGTGTCATAGGAGACTCCCTTCTGAAGGGAATGGAATAGGGAAACGCTCCCTAGGGAAATCTGCTGCCTCCCTGGGGCCTGGGTTAAAGATGTGAAGAGAAAACTCCCTGTGCTGGTACAGCCCTCACATTATTACCTAGGATTGATTTTTCAGGTAGGCAGAGATACATTTGAAACAAGAAATCCAAGGGCAATCAAAAGAGAGTTCAGGACCTTGGGATCATGGGCTAAAGGATCAGTAGTGTTCTCCTCAGTTGCAGGGAATGATGAGTGAAGAAACAGGAGGAGCCAGCAGATCCATACACGACTCCGAGCCTGGTGTCACCAGCAGAATTTGGGGTTTTTAATTGCAGCTCAGTTTACACGGCACCAGGCCTGGGACTGCTTTTGCTATGGGCCATTGGCATTTGTGAAGTTATTTTTTTTTAAGACATCCTTTAATTTTTTTTTGTAATAAACTAAATAAGGATGTGCAGGAGTGTTTCAGACATCAGTAAAGCTCTGGGGGTCTCTGGAAGTGATTTGAGATTGGGTGATTTTATGAGGTTTTATCGGAGTATTTCCTTCTTTTGCCTTTAGTTATGACAAACAGGAATGACTATCATAGGATTACTGGGAATTCTTGCTTAGAATTTGAATTGTAGCAGCTTGTTATGTCCGTGTAGCGCAGGGTAGCCTATGAGGATATGGTCTGTGTAGTCGTTTTGTGACACTCCTCCTGGTCCTTTCATGTCCTTTAGGGCTACTGTGTATTTCAGCTGGTTTCAAAGGCAGTGCTACTCCTTGCATGACCTCTATGCCACAGACCCTCTCTGTGCCAGCCCTTGTCCCGCGTTCCTCTCTACCTCGCTGTGCAGCTCAGCTGTTGAAGGGAACTTGTATCACCCTGGGCAGCTTCAAGATCGGTTTGTGATAGAAGTCAGCATTGCTTAAAGGAAAAAACCTTACACGGAGCTGTGATATCATGTGCTAGTGTAACAGGAATTCCCAAGTACCTCAAGAATAGTTTTGTCATTAGAATAGATGTATCTGCAGCATAAAGTACAAGGTAAATACATTATTGCTCTTCAGATGTCAGAGTGAGAGAACTAATTTATTATTTGAATTAATTTGTAGTGTACTTTGCATTATTGTAATATGCAATGTTGAAATAATGAACTGAAAATAGGTACGCGCGCATCTGTTCAGCACAGCAATTTAATAATTCACTTGGCAAGCGCTCCTCTAATAACGCATGAACTGTGAGAGGTGCTTGAAATGTTGGCTGTAATTAAAAACTTTGAGAACTTCATGCTGGCAGTGCTTGTGCTGCTAAAGCGTAAGCTGCTTTGTGAGGCGAGCGGGAGGGGATCCAGTTTCCCGTGTATTTTCAATATTAGTTTAACTCCTAGGATTTATTTAATATTTAAACAGAACATTCCCTGTTGACACAGTAAACCCTACCCTTCTGACTGCACTCGTAGGAACGCAAGAATGCAATCAAGAACACATTAATGTTTTGTGTGCATTCTGTGGTCCCAGATTATGGCCCCAGGGAATCAGAACTATTGCTCAGGGATTTTTTTGCACGACACCACCTCCAGAGAGAAAACCGGATGAGTACAGGGGGCTTTCTTGAAACACTTAAATTGTAGGAGTGGTGGAAATTCAGCATCAGGTGGTCGCTTTTAAACAGCACATTATGAAATGAATAGAACTCCTTGCCCTGGAGATTTCTCCTGTTATCTCCATTTGCCACCTGCCCATTGTTGCTGTGGTTTGCTCTCGGGCTGGGTACCCGCAGCACCCTGCGCTCTGCAAACGCGCAGTCCTGTGCAGCTCGTAAGGTAAATGCAAACACAGGCTGGGATTCTTGAGGCAACAGGCATGTTATCGTGAGTTCAGACACGTCTAGTTCTTAAGTGTTGAACCCGTGATGGTATGGGCAGGGTGCTGCTTTGGGAGCCCCGGCCAGCTCCTGTGGACCAGGCTGCCCTGAGGAGCTCCCCCATGCAAGCAGAACGCAGTGGGTGCAGGCTGTGGCACTGGAACTACTCGCTAGCAGAGAGATGTTAGAGTGTTTGAGTGCGGTTTGAAAAGTGAAATATTATGACATTTGAATCAGCTTTTCAATTCCTAATTGTTTATATTTCATACATAAAACCCCTTTCATTTAGCTTGGCTCTGTTAAAAACATTTTATCTGATATGACTTGAACTCTTCATTTGGGGAAGACATGGCATAATTCCAGCCTACAGAATCACGTGCCATAAGTGCTTTTCAGATTTTTACTAATTTTTCCATTTTTTTGCAATAATGAATACTTTTTTAAAGGAGATGACTCCTTTTGCTTTAATGAACAGGTGTGAATTAGATGAATATGGAAGGGGCAGGGATAATGTCAGCGAACTTCATGTGCTGCTTACAGAAACACATAAGTGAGTATTGTGGGAAAGTATAATCCAGTGAAACTGTCCTTCCTTCTGTCATTCTTACCACTTTTTTTTCTTGATCACCAATGAGTTCATGCATTTAAAAACCTAGTGAGATAAGAATGTAAAGCAAGAGTGTTCAGCAGCAGTTTAGGGTGGCATAGACCATGCTGTGGAAGGTAGTAGGGATACATACTGAATTCTTGGCAGAGCAATTTTGTCTGGGCAACTTCAGGACTTTGCCAGCTGAGTGAAGTTATGTGTTTGATACTCACCTGTCTGTATGGAACCTGTTGAAAATCTAGCTTGTGCCCTGATGTTGATTTCTTCCCCAAATGAAAAGGCTTTAGCAGCAGAGCTGGGTGAAAAAATAGTGAGAAAATTGCATGCAAACATCTGCCCATCAGGATCAATGAATAAAGACGCTGGAGATTGTGTTAGACTGCTTTATTGTTGTTTGCTTTCCTCTAATCAGCTGTCACCTTGACAGAAGCTCTGCTGGGCCATTTCTGATCTCAGCACCCTTTTCTAGTCAGTGGTTCCCCTGTCCCCTGAAATACCAGTTAACAGCAACTTCTGTTGAGACCTGTTAATGCCCTCGCCATGCTAACTAATGGCTGCATTCAAACAACTGACAGAGGTCTGTGGTTAACAGGTAAATTGATATCTAATGAAGACCAGTAAAGGATTGAGAGGGTTCTCAGACTTGGGGAAAAGGGAAGCTGCCTCCTGTCCTGCGCACACATACACCAGCATCTATCTCGTTTTTGAAGGGAGTTGGAAAGGAGTATGAAGCAAGCTATCATGAAGCACATGCACGAGAACTGGTTATCCGGCCCAGTCAACACAGGTTCACGAAAGGCAGGTCTTGCCAAAGTAACCTGATCGCCTTCTATGATAAAGTGACCCGCCTACTGGATGAGGGACAGGCTGTGGGTGTGGTCTTCTTGGACTTCAGTATTTTTTTCTCTCCACCAGGGAAGGTTCAGGCTTGACATCAGGAAAAAATTTGTCACAGAAAGGGTCATTGGGCTCTGGAAGGTGGTTGAGTCACCTTCCCTGGAGGTGTTTAAGGTGGATGAGGTGTTGAGGTTTAGTGATTAGTAGGAATGGTTGGACTCAATGATCCATTGGGTCTTTTCCAGCCTAGTGATTCTGTGATTCTGTGAAGGGTGTAGGAAAAAACAAGCTTCAGAAAAGCAATATTTTCATTACACAGTTTGACTGTTACCTCTTTTCTGTTCATAAAATCTCAATCACGCTGTTACGGAAGTTTAGAGTTCCTTCAAACTTCTGCAGTGGATTCTAGCTCTGATCCAAGCAGACTTTTAGCAGATTTTATTCAATTTGTGTTTGCTGTAGATTTTAAAGCTTCATGTGTATGTCTGCTTCAGCCTGTTTCAAAGTGAGTTAGAAACGATTGCATGTTCTTCTACAGTCATTTTCTAAACACTTCATTTTAAGGTTATTAGTGTAGCAAGTGAAGGGTAACCAAAACCATTCAGCATTTTATTTTAGATCCTTAAACTGCTAAACAACATGAGCAAGCTGTGCCCAGATTGCTCAATAAGAATTGCCATTTAGACCAAGACCAGGAACATCTGAGCTGAAGGGTGCAAGTGCACTCTGGTCCCTTAAGGTTGGTGTCTATTCATGCAGGGGTTCTTAAGAATTTTACATGCTATTGAAGGTCAAAGTGGGAATTTTGGATCTGATGTCACTGAGATGATTTTGGTGCTTTTACTATGATTTTGGTGATCTTTTCATATGTGATTTTATTGCCTGTTGTGCCATTCAGCTGCAAATTGCACATTAACACATGGAAAGCTGGTGCTTGCAAAGCGATTATGGATTGCTGATAAGATTATAGATCTCAGTTTGTAAAGGGATTATGCGGTTTTCCTTCCCAAGTCTGGTTGCCGGGACCGCAGCATTGCTCAAGTCTGCTGCCTCTACCACCCTTTCTTTCAGGTTCTGCAGTGGAAAGCAGAGCGGGAAGAGGCTGCTAGGCTGGAAGCTGCTGTCACTGCCAGAAGAAAAGAGAAGAAGGATGAGGAAAAAAGGCTACAGGAAGAGCAGGAAATGATTCGGAGAGCTCAAGAGAAATACAAAGTATAAGAAACTTGTGTACATTTTTGTATATGCTGATGTGTACGATTGCCTTTCAAATCTTTAACTCCTCTCACTGCCTGGTATTCTTTAAAGTATTCAGTGTTAGTACGGGGGTGGGCGAATGGTCAGTCAAGTCTCCCTGCTCTCTGTTTTAGCTTTAGAGCTGCCTGCTCATGGCATTGGTTATGTTAGTTCATCGCATTTCTTAAAAACCAGCTGTTCATGAGTGTTTGTAGCCATCTCGGTGTCACAAAACCTCAGCACAGAAGCACTACAGGGTTTTAACTCTTAGGCTTGTGTTTTTAGCAGGGTCCAAAGACTCAGAAAGCTTCCAGGGCTGCAGTTAAGCGTGCTGCAATGCAGCAGAGGAGCCTTACAGCACGTTGTCTGCAAGGCAGTGCACTGCACCTCGCAGCACAAGGACCTGAAGCAGGGTGGCAATATTAACTGTTTCAGGATATCAGCAGTCTGTGTGACATCGTTGTAGGTACTTTTGTGGTGACTGCTCGGAAAATGGCTTTGAGGCACAAGCCTGAACTTCAGCTTAATAGGAAATCAGAGATCTGCCACAGTGAGTGTGATGCTTTTAGAAAATTGAGCTGTCTCATAGGTGTTTGTGTTATCTTTTTATTTAAATGATGTGGCAGAAATCCAGGAGGTTGGTTTACCAGAACTTTACTTCTTGTTCTAGTTATTTTTCACACTGAAATCCAGTATGCATAGAGCTCAGCTCAGCTATGGTGTGTCTGCTAAGCTGTGTGAGCATTCTGGAAAAACCAAGTCAGAGGATGCCATAGGTTCTTATTACTGTGTCCTTCAAATGCTGGTGAGCAAACAGTCACCTTTAATCTTAGAGGACTACTCATGCTAATGTGTTTGCAAGAAGGATCACTAAAAGCTGTGCTCATCCCAGTTAGAGGCAGAGTTAAGGGAACAAGAGCTGTGTTCAAGAGAGCATTTCATGATGCGCATGAAGGCTTTAGTGACGTTAGTGTGTGCCACACTACAGAAAGCTTGTGCAAAAGAAGGGAGGAAACAAAATCTTTATATATGTTATTACATTTTCGCTTTAGATTTTGCTTTCTTGTACTTGTTTATCATCTGCCACGTTTCTGTGTAACAGATCGTGCTGGGAGTTCACTGGTGGGACTACAATGTGGGCAGTTAGCTACCCCGGAATTTGGATTCTCATGTCATGGAGGTGTCTATTGCAGTGATTCCTCACAACCAAACACAAAACTACCTGTGCTTCCAGCAATTTGATTATGTTGTTACTGAAAAAAATTAAAACTCTTAGTAAAAGCAGAAAAGATAGCAGAGCAAAATAAATGCCTTGCAGGTGAGTGAAATGGGCTGCCTTAGCAGAAGAATGAAAATAAAGTACAACACTGGTAGGAATCCCCCTATCAAATTTTATAGCACTTAAATTCCTTTTCCTTGCTTTGTATTAGGAACTACATCTGCGTGCCATGTCAAACAGGTTCAGAGCAGAAGCTCTTGTGGCTTATTGTGTTCCTGGTGGTATTTTGCATGACCATTGAATTTGGTTATATCCACAGTTCTGCAAAGCAGACTTGACTGCAAGTGCTCCCTGGAGAAAAACAGCTGTGGCTGCCAAAGCCCTCTTGTCTCCTGAGACCATTATCTCCCATTGCTGCAAGTCCCTGAGCCAACATGTGAAAAGCTGCCTGATTTCATATTGTTTTTATTTTATTTGTGAGTTCATTTTACTTGGTTGTGACAGCACTGGCATGTATCCAGTTCCTTCTCCGTCTGAAGCTGCTACTTATATTGGTTACCTGATTTTATTCTTTCTCTGCAATTTATCTTAAAGATGAAGTATACACTCATGGCAGAGCACAATCTTTCCTTAAACTAGGATAAATCATATAGTTAGCAAAACTGCAACTAATTCTCCAAAGGTCAGTTTCAAGAGGTGTTTCTCTTTCCTTCAGAATACAACAACGCTCTCCATAGGAATCAGAAAAGTTCAGGTTGTAAAAGACCTCAAGAGGTCTCTAGGAAATCTGCTCAGTTGTGAGGTCCAACCAAGTAACTCATGGCTTTATCCTTAAATTTATCTCTTAATATTTAAGACTCATTTTAGGCTCAAAAGCTGAGAAAGCCATATTTATGTGTTTGCAAACCAAATGCTTTCAGAGAAATCCTGGCTCCGTTTAAACCAGTATTGGTTTTCCCTTTAACTTTAATTGGCCCGTGCAGATATTGTTGGTGAACTTTGGGTGGACCTCTCTAAAAAGACACAGGGATGAAGACCCACCTTGCAGCACTGCCAGCTGAGAAACCAAAAGGGTAGGCAGAGAATTGCGTGGTGCTTCTCGCCGCCTCAGTGCTACCTGAGAAGTCCCTCGGCTCCATAGGCCACGGTGCATATGGGCTCTGTACTTTCTTGTGAATTATTGTTATTTTGTTTACTGTATTTTTTTCAAATTCCAGGTGAAAAAATACCAAGCTGAGAAAGAGCTCAAAAGGCGAGAGCAGGAAGAGAAAGATCTGCAGCGGCTGAACGAATTGAGGAAATTAATGGCTGAACAAGCAGTTAAAGACAGAGAAAGGTAAAAGAAATGGAATGTTCTCTTTGATAAATTGATACTCTAAGTATCAATAGGAACTTACTATAATCTCCTTTGCTTTGATCTCCCGACATTCTAAATTAGAATAAATTGAGATAAGTAAGTCTTTTTCCTTCCTGCTTGGCAGTCACCCCAGTCTAGGTCCCAAGGCTGCATCAGATGTTGTGGCTCTGGAGTGTGTCCAGAGAGGAGCGAAGCTGGTGAAGGGGCTGGAGAACAAGTCTTGCAAGGAGTGGCTGAGAGAGCTGGGGTTGTTTAGCCTCGAGAAGAGAAGGCTGAGGGGAGACCTCATTGCTCTCTACAACTCCCTGAAAGGAGGTTGTGGAGAGGAGGGAGCTGGGCTCTTCTCCCAAGGGACAGGGGACAGGACGAGAGGGAATGGCCTCAAGCTCCACCAGGGGAGGTTCAGGCTGGACATCCGGAAAAAATTTTTCATGGAAAGGGTCATTGGTCACTGGAAGGGGCTGCCCAGGGAGGGGGTTGAGTCACCTTCCCTGGAGGGGTTTAAAAGACGGGTGGACGAGGTCTAAACCATGGTGGACTAAACCATGGTTTAGTGTTTGATAGGAATGGTTGGACTCAATGATCCTGTGGGTCTTTTCCAACCTAGTGATTTTGTGATTCTGTGGTTGTAGCCTGGACACTACTTGTTAGTTTGAATGAATTGATATCCATCAAAGTTTTAGATCTCTGTAAGTGCTAAACTGTTGTAATCATGATAGGACACATACATTAAAAACAACCCCCTTCATGATTTTTTTAATTGCAGCTCGATAATAAGACCTGCTACATTCCCACTTTGCACAATTATTTATAATCAGGTTTGTTCTGTCTGAGAGGTGAGAGGAGCACATTAAGCCCTTAGCAGCCTCACAGGTATTTATTATTCTTTTAGAGGGTCTTAAATTGCACATTGAGTTGTGGATGCTCTTCAGCTATTTGATGTGATGTAGGGCTTGAGCCTGTTCACACCAGAGTCCTTGCCAGGTCTCTGTTGCAAAGTATGGCCTTTAATGACCCATTGAAGAAGTGCTTGATTTCAGAGAGGAATTCTTGTCTCACAGAGGAGCAAAAAACTTCTGTAGGTAGTCTGGTTAGAACTGCTCTCAAAGCAAAGGCTTACTCTTTTTTTGCATTTTAAAAGAGGGTTAAAGTGCCAATAGAGTGTTAAACTCTTGTCTTAAACATTCTGTGGAAACACTACTGCAATCTTATTTCGTTGGGATACTTTGCTGACAGCTACATTTAAGTGCTCATGCTGCAAACAGATCTGAAGCTTTCCTTAAATGTGCCTGCAGTGACCCATGTGCTTGAACTGATGTTTTCTGCAGCTAATGAGGGAAAACTGGCTTTTCTTCCAACCTGTGTGCTGCGCTGTGCCATAGAGCTGGAGAACGGGCTTTTCTTATGCTAATAAAAATTGTGGAATAAAATATAAGGAAACAGCACAGTTCATGGAGGGGTGCAGGAAGGAAATAATCACACCTTCGGGCTATTTTGAATCCAGAGTCGGTAAATGCTCAGCATTGTGTTCCCCAGAACTGGCATGCTGTGCAAAATAAAACAGTTCAATGAGAAATACTTACTGTTTGTGGAGTTCAAGAATTCTTTGAAATTACTTAATGTTTTTCACCTTTAAAGCCTTCAGAAACATTAATCAAAAGAGGGAAGAGAGATGTCACTGCTTGGTACTGTAGTGCTACAGGTGTGGTGTGAGGTTTTTATGGGATGTATGGGACTGAACCAAGGTGGAACCACTGTTACAATGCTTTTTTCCTCTCATTTCCCTTTCCTGTTTCCCTGGTTGGGGGAAGGGATTTGGAAGTCCTACTGCTCAGCTTTAGCTGCTGAAATTGGCCAGGCCAGGACTAAACCGTGCAGGCCTGCAGCAACTTGTAGTGTTCTTATGTGTTTCCCCCTGCACAGCACATAAATTGGGTCTGAGCCTCTGCAGAACTGATTGTGAAAGATGGCACAGGCCAGTGCCACGGTTCTGATCTGACACATTTTCAGGCTGGTTTGGGAAAGAGAAAGGTTTTTTGGGTGGTGAGCTGACTGACTGTTCCAAGTACTAGATATGGCCTGGATACTGCATAGAGTTGCTAGGAGGTACAATAAGATATTAAAAATGGTCTGCTGTTTTCCTGAATTGCTTTTAAAATTCATTTAAAATTAAGTGATTTGGCTTATAGAAACCAGAATTCTTTCCCCAGAGCCACTGTGGTGCTCTATTTGGGTCTTGCTTTGTAACTGCAAGGCACAGAACAGCCAGGGCTATGACCAGATCAAAGAGAAGGACTAAAGTCATCTGAAAAGGGATGTAGAATTTCAAGTAACTGAGTCCACATTTGCTTTGTCCGATCCCAGTTCAGTAACTGTATGATTGTGGGGACACGTAACAGATTGGCCATTTCGGTTTTGGCTGGGAAGTCCCTCGGCAGCTGCAGTTTTATGTTGTGTGTGTGCTGGAGCTGTTGCCTGAGAACAGCCGGCTGCCCAGCACTTGCCTAAGCCCTGGCGGGTTTGACTTTGTGTAAGTTCTCATTGGTGCTGACCAAGTAAGAGATGGTGAAGGTATTGTGTTCAACACAACATGCTGATAAGCAATGCCGTCTGTGTTCAGAAACACAGGAGAGGAGAGGATTGTGCTGGGATTTGTGCTCCAAGGAGGGTATTTGCAGCTTTGCTTGAGCTTGTGCTGCTGTATCAACGAACCTTTAGAGTTGAGGGCTGGGTCAGGCTGTGCAAAGCTGCAGCATCCATCGGCAAAGGAGCCAGCTTGTTGGTTTTGCCGAGGGAACTGGTGGCTACGTCTGAGATGTTCAAACAAATGCATAAAGTGCCTGCTATCCCAGCTGCCTGGATGATGTGGTGCGGCAATTCAGTCACAGGTGGAGACACAGGCAGGGATTCTTAGCTGCTAAGGTAACACTTCCCACTGTTTGCATGAGATGGATCTGACTGACAGTGGGGAAGAGGGTAAGATGTGGTACAGGGCAAAACCCCCAATTTATTATAAACAACCTTTCTAAAGCTTTCATAATAAACAGAGTAGTTCATTTTTTCCTATTGAATATTTATGAGACAGTGTCTAAAAGCAGAGTTTTAATGAAATTTCACTTATCAAAAATTACATAAGTGTGTACCCATGGTACTTCATAAAGGTAGCTCCACTGCAGCTCATCAGCTACGCTCATTTTCCAACTGGCGATTTGTTAAAATTGTTACTTACTGTGGTACTTAATGTGAAAACTGAGTATTAAGACATTTTAATTTCAAGCTTTTCTATAAAATTAAGTTTACTTTGAAGAAATAGTAGCTAAAATATTACAAAGTATGATAGAATGAAAGAGAAGTAACAGCTTTATGTGAGTGTGGATGCTGTGAAATCAAAGCTCAGGTAAGCATTTACAGCCAAACATAAAAAGTATTGGAAGAATCAGGAGCACAATGTGCTTCCAAATCAGGAGCACAATGGATAGGATCACAGGATCGCTTGACTGGAAAAGACCTTTGAGATCGAGTCCAACCGTACCTGTCCACTATTGAACCATCCCTAAGCACCTCATCTACCTGCCTTTTAAACCCCTCCAGGGATGGGGACTCCACCACCTCCCTGGGCAGCCTCTGCCAGTGCTCAAGAACCCTTTTGGTGGAGAAATGTTTCCTGATGTCCAATTTGAACCTGCCCTGCTGCAGCTTGAAGCCGTTTCCTCTCATCCTACTGGGGAGGCTGGATATGTATTTACAGGGTTCTCTGCCTTCCCTGAGTATAGATTCCATTGCCTCCTCACAATGAGCGTCACCTGCATTAGCCCTGGCCTCAGTTTCTCCAGCAGGAGCAAGGAGATGTTCTCCCTAGGATAACAGAGAGCACGAACCACCTTCTGTGGAACAGCAGAGGCTGCACCAAGATGCTGCAACCGCACTCTGCCCGTCTGTTACATGGGCGTCAGCCACTTGCACTGACGCAGCCTGGGGGTGGGACAGCCGTGAAATGTTCCTTTTGTCAGAGCTTTGCTTTCTATGCACGTGAGCAGTGGCAAAGTATTTGAGATCAGAGCTGGCCCCTCTGTTTTCCTGCTTGGTAATTTGCAGGAGGTTCCAGGGGAAAAAGTTTGTATGCGGTGACACTGGGGCATTTCAGAACGTGCATTGCAGCGGTTGGCTCCGAGTAAGTGAGTTTCAATAGCATATAATTTTTGTCATTTTTCAGGAAAACATAATATTTGCTTGATATAAGAAGCAGATTAGGCTTTCTATGGGAGCAAAATTGCCTTGAGGATTAAGAATGCGAGCATCACGTGCCCAAGCTGCAGTGGCTGCAGCGAGAAACCTTGAGCCCCTGCAGGGCAGCCTCAGTCAGTGCTGTACCGCTCTCCTGGGACAGATTTGTTTGTCCTGATAATTGTGGTTGGGTTATCGACTCAAGGGTCTTTCCTAGCTACCAGCATACCTGTATGTTTACTTCTGAGTTTTGTACTCTCAGCACAAGTTCGTAAGCTCAAAGAAGTATATGAAATTTTGAGAGTAAGGACGTAGAACTCCATGTTGTATTGTAGTGGAAAATTCTCTTTCTTCTCTCTTTCTCTAAAGACAAGTTAAGACTTGAAAGGCAAAAGAAGGATAATTCTCTGAATGCAAAGCACAGTGATGACCACTCCAGTGTAAGGTCTAAAAGTGACATCCTGATGTCACCTGCAGCTGCATAAGAAGCAGAGTTTGGAGGGTCCCTAGCAAATACGGTGATAATAGTGCTGTTTGGGCTATAAAAACCTGCTGCAAAAGCTGACTAGCAAAAGTAATGCCCTGGGTGGATTTTCAGGATTATTTGTGCTAACCTCCTTTATCTTCCCGTTGAAGAAGGATGTAATTCTCAAGTTCTCTTGCCCAGTAACGAGATTGGGAGCGATGTGTTTCTTTTCATGGAAAGGATTGTGGGAAAGAGTTGTTCTGCCAAAACAGATGTCAGAGGACGTTTCTTCTTGGCAAAGAAAACGGGAGGAAAAAAGAGCAACAGGGCTATATAAAGCGTGCTAGGAAAATCTGCGTTCTAGAAACAGCATCTGAAAGCTTAGCAAGGCTGTTTAAAAGGAAAAAAGCAACCAGAAACCCCCTAAGCCCAACCCCAAAACAAATTAAAAATTACACCCTCGCAGAACTCTCCTTCCCCAAGATCCCCAATGAAAAACCTCCAATAAACTAACACATTCAAATGAAGAAGCGTCGTTTGCTGTTTCCAGGTGATTTTCTGACCCACTGTGTTGTTGTGAGGTGGGTAGAGGAAACGTCAGGCGAGGTTTCAGGCTGCAGTAGCGTAACAGCAATTTACAATTGCACTTGACCAGCATTCTTCCACTTGTGTGTGTGCTGTTTGCCAGGGTGAAGTTTAGACAAGATGAACTAGAAAAGCGGCTGCTGGAGAGAAGGGAGCTGGCCCTTCGAGAAGCACGAGAAGCAGAAGAGAGGGAGCAGTGCTTGGAGGCGCTGCGGCAGCAGGTGGGTTGGCTTCCCGCGATTTCACCTGCAGTGACAATACAAACACACGCTGCCATGTTACTCAGAAGAGAAAAAACCCAATCTATGCAAGCAATGGAATGATAAAGTTAAGATGCACTTCTGGGCTGACTTTTGCAGCAGTTCTGTCATGTTACAAATCCTGTCTGCTCTGGAGCTCTGACAACAGGAGCACTGGGATATTAAAGTACACTGTACAAGCTGTTGATACTGAAAATAGGCAGATACTATATTTTTCTGGGTTAGATGTGATTTCTCTTTTTCTTCCATTTTTGGGGTTTTCTTAAAAAAATCTTAAGTCTGCCTTGAGTCCTGGACAAGATTTATATAAACTATTTTTGAATTCCACAATCTTCCAGACCTTGGACAACTTCTCCAGAGAGAGATTGAACTCTGTGAAACTTCAGCACGTTGATTTAAAAAGGAAATTGCAGCTAATGCTTGCCGATGTTTGTTATAGTAAAAGTAGTGTTGTTTTTTCCTACTGATGATTTTTGAAGGAGTAATTTTACCTTAATTTATAGTTTTGTATCTAGTCTCCTCATTTTTTCCTCCAAATGTTAAAAGGAACAACCTGGAGTTCATGTGCTTTAAGCTGCAGGAGCTGCAGTGTAAACATGCCTCCAGAGGCAGTGGGTCTGGCACGACGCCACAGGGTTGTATGGGGACATGCCTAACCCTGAGCCTGACTCCAGTGGCTCCTGGTGAAGAACTGTCCCTGCAGAGAGTTATTCCTTCTTGAAGGACAATAAGGGAAGGAGGAGAAGGTACTCTTCAAACCCTTTAGATTTTGGATGATTTAAACAGCACTGACACGGCAGCTTTCTTCCCAAGACTGTCTGTGGTTAAAATTATGGCATTTGATGCAGCCTTGACCTCGCCTTCAGCATGTCCTTTGGCTTCAGAATCAGCTGTCTCAGTACAGTACGCGTGCCAGTGGAATTCTCCCTTAGCCCCTCATGGGCTGGTTGTGGCCTTATGAGTGCTTTCCCTTCAGCATTTGGGTGTAGAAAGTCAAGAAGAAAGAAAAATATAGGAGTTCAAATATTCCAAGTCATCTTCTGTGGTAGAGCCGAGCATAACAGGAATGACTGAACCTATGGGTCACTGGGCTGTTATTACAGTCATTTCTGAAACTGTTGAACTTGGGCTCATTTCCAGTTCATAATGCTTTCTTTTGAAGAATTTGATTCTATTAAATATTTTGCAGTATTGACAGTGTTATTTTAGGTTGTTAATGTGTTTTTAATATAGCAACAAATCTGTTCTGTCTTTTCTAAGCTACTGATCGAATTACGTTGTCTTTTACGTCAGCTTTCACAAGAGGCCGGTTGGGAGTCATGATCTGTTGGTCTTTGCTGACTGACCCGACTCTTACCAAAATACTAGAATGGACTTTGGCCAGGATGGTGAAGCTCCCCCTTCATTCCATTTGTCCCACCAGTATTTATTCTCTGTTTCCCACCGATGAAAATACGAAGATAACATTTCATTAAAGACGTGGAAAAAAAATATCATACACAACATTAAGTATTTTTTTCTGCTTTTAGCCATTCAGGTGGGGTCCTGGCTTTGACTATTTCACTCATGCATCTCCTGCATTTTCCAAAGCAGCATTAGCCTATATCTGGATATTTGAACACAATGCAAGTAAGCAGTCAGAAATGGGTCTTAAATCTGACAGCTCCAAACTTGTCTCTTCCGTAGCATGGTGTGTGGGAGAATCTTTGGCACCGATCTGTCTGCGGGAAACTCACCAGTTAGACCAGACACACTTTGTAAAAAACCCAAAGGATTCATTTGTTTGTGGAACATCCCTCAGTGCTGCTGCCCACGGCTCAGTAAAAACTGTGAACTCCAGCCCGAACACCTTTGTTTCCACCAGAAGAAAAAGCAGCAAGTTTGGGCTTCAGGAATGTGTATATTGCTGAATTATGAGCCTGCTTGTTCCTTTTGGTTGCTGCTTCTGAATGTTGGAGCTGGTGCTGGTTGCTGCTGCAGAGCTGGGGATGCTCTGCCTCTCTCTCACAGCACCCTGTGGGGCTGACGTCCTGTCCAGCAGAGCCACGTGTCGCTGTAACAGCACAAAGATCAGTAGTGCACGTATTCTGGTAGCCTGACACTTAGCGTAAGCCTGTTTCGTCTCAGGGGAGCAATGAGGCAGCAATGTGAACTCTCTCCTCACAGAAATGCCACCCAGCATTCCAGTTTATGTTTGCATGGATGGGCAATTGGCATTCCCAAAATGCAGGCTGGGCTGTGTTCAGCCTGCTCACGCAGCAGGCAGTTCTCTGCTTTATGGCGGTTCTGGGCATGCACAGTGCTATATTAAGTCCAGCTAATTAAATTGCCTCCACTGGGAGACGGGGAAAAAGATCTCCCTGATTATTATTCTCTGTCAAAGTGATTCTATTTTGGATTCAAATTTTAAGCTTTGTAACTTATGTACAAGGTGATTTTAAACAATTTTTGTTAAAACAAGTAAGTGATGATGTTCTCAAAGGTTGTATGTTACTGATGATAACCTTGTCTGACCTTAGGTCTCCACAGAGTAATCGTCATTTTTGTATCCTGTGTTTTAGGTTGCCATTGTTGCAAAACTGGATCCCGCTAGAGTGCTGGCTGATACGGTGGCATCTAAAGCTCGGATGGGCATTGGAACCAAGGAGGAGTTTGATCTTCAGAAGCCACTGTTCAGGTTGCACACGTACACCGAACAGCAGGTAAGTGTCTGTAATCATACTGTGTGGTTTATTGTGTGCTCATGTATCTTAATAGCGATAGAGGATGGTGATATTAATGCTCTATCTTGAATAGCAATAGGAGCAGAGGAATATAGCATGTAACGTGTGTAAAAATACAAATGTCAGGAGTAGTAGGTGGGGTAGTCTCTCTGACCCAGTGTAGATGCTGGACGAGTACAGCAGAGGTGGATACAAAAGCCCATGCAGGTCCAGGGGAGACCTCCTGGGGTCTTGTTGAGCAGCATCTCCCACTGCCGCTACTGAGAGGGGATACGGGCTCAGTGGTCTGGGGGACAGTCCATGTATTCATTAGGTGGTTTGACTAATCCATTTGCTATTTCTTGACTTCAAAACTCATCCCTTTTACATCCTTATGCATTTATTTAGGGGTGCTTCCTTTTCACTGGCTCCGGTTAGTGTTGTGCTGATTATCTTATGTGGATTAACTCAGCCCAGTTCTGCTGACTGTGTGCAGAAAGGCCATGCCACAGAACCACAGAATCATGTTGTAATGTCGCAGTTGACTTCATTCTGGGCATGTTCTTTTTTATTGAGAGGTTATACACAGCACACATCTCTCCATAAACAGAAAACTAGTTTCTAGGCTGTCTTCACACTGTGGCTGGATGGAAGATTGTTTGGGATGTGATATGCAAGGATTGAAGGAGGAGGAACCAGTGGCTGAAGGAGGCTGATGTAACTGTGCCTCTGTTTTGAGGTCACTCTGCTGAGGAAAATGCTAGCTCAATTTCAAAAGGAATTAAGCAATGTAGAGGAGGGGTTTTTTTATTCCCTCCCCATTCCCCATCTGCTCAGTCTGTGCATTTGAAATTATTCCCATTCTGAAATTTGAAAATTACATTTACAGAAAGAGAAGTGCTGTGATATAATTCTGTGGTATAAAAGTTTTCTTTTTAGCCTGAACAAACTGAAATTTAATGGTATCTATAACTAAACTTGTCCAACACTTCCTCACTTCCTGTTTGAAGACACTTTAAAGCTTCTTAGTTTGTTAAAGTAGAGATGCAGTACCAGAGATGTAGTTTTTGTTCAGCTGTTAAAATTTACCCAAACCTGATCTATGTATGAGATTTTGAAAAGCCTTAGCTTGAAAATGCTCTGAAAATGTATATTTGGAGACATACCTGAATTGTCAGAATATTCTCCCTGTTCAAAGTTGAGCCAGGTTTTGGTAGTGCTCGGACTGCAGTGCCTGAATCCTGCCAAGCTCCATCCCAGAGCCGCAGGGGCTGTGGGTGACGCTCCCCAGTGCTGGTCTCCCAGCACTGCTGGGCACCGTGGCAGTGATGCTAGGGCTGAAGGTAGTGCCACATTCTTGTACTTCCAATGCTCCCCCACTGGAGCCCATGGGAGGAGGACTGGAAAGAGGCCTAGAGACTTTGTCAAATACCCTCCTGACAAACTGTAGAAGTGATTTCCTTGGGCTCTCATCATCGTTATGTGAAATGGAAGTGGTACTACTATGTGGTCACAAGGCAGCGCTGTCAGAAAACTCATAAATTAATTTGGAGCACTCAGATTGCACAGAAGCAAACAGAAAGGGATTAAAAGTCTTGTGCTGAAAGCAGGGCTGTAGTGATTGGGAACGTCAGAGAAGTCAGAAGCTCTTCATCGGGGCTTCTGACCTAGGAGTCACTCCAGTTCTCATCTGCCGTTTGAGTTTTGCTGAGGAATGACAGCCAAGACTCTTTGATAAAGTAGTTTGTGGTCATTAATATGAAAAATGTTGATATCAGAATATGTGCAGTGAGGAAAGGCTTGTTCATGGTAGAGTTTCTCTGCTTTTTAAGGCTTTATTTTATGACTATAGTTCATGACAATCTTTTACAACTGTTGAAATCTCTGCATTCACAGATAACCTATAAGGTACACTGTGTCAGTGAGGAAGATATCGTTCTGGTTCTGATTATCCTTGCTGTGGTTTGTTTTAACAGATCATTGCTGACCCTAGACTACGTGTTGAGCTAGCCCTTCGAGAAGCTGGACTTCATAAAACACTTTATGCAAAAGAGATTTTACCAAAAATCCCTCCACTGAAGCTTCCAAGAAGTGATATGGATTCTTCGGCTTTTCAATTGTAGAGCGCCTCTCAGATCAAGAGCAGAGAAGCTCCAGGGGTGCTGTCTGGTCTGTAGTGTGAAACCTTTAAATACAATTCCCTTAGGCTGTCAATTCTGTTCTCTGTGCATGCAGTCACTCAGGAAACCAAGGTGCCTTTTCCTCCTAGTGCTCCCCTGGTTTACCCCTGCCTCGGGGAGGGTTTTATGGAGGTTTGGTGGGTGTACACTGCTGTAGTCTCATTTCCCGTGTCCCATTCTGCTGGGAGGTAGGACACCTGTCCATGACAGACTCTGACAGACGTTACCGGCCAATCTGATGCGTCACATCTCGAGCAGGAACTGATTTCCAATTGGCAGCATAAATCCAGAGCAGCTTTGCAGCAGAGTCACTTTGCTGCAAATACATGGATGCATCACACGTCTTTCATTCCAGCTTTCTTGAGAATTTGGTTCATTCAATTATAAAATCTTCATTACCACAAATGCTACTATAATTCCTAGATTATTATAAGAATAAACTTAACTTTTGTCTATATTTAGAAACCAGTTTGCTGCATCGTATTTGCTGCCAACCAGTCATGCAGTTGCGTATCGTGGGTGGGTCTTGCAGCATAAATTATAAATTGGAAAGAGCATTTCAGATCTAGACTCTTTATTTTGGAGTGGGAACTATTGAATGTGATTCTGTTAAATAAAAGGGAAATGGATGCTATTTCATTTTGTAATGGATTATGTTTCCAACCCTTACATAAGATGAGTGTGAAATGTATGTATTTCTCCTTGCCGTTAAAAGCAAGTCTGCCAGATAATCTTAGTGGTGTAAAATCTTTTCAGGTTATAGTTATCTCATTGTCTTTTATAAATGCCAAGGCATTTATGATCAAAGACAGTTTAAAGGAAGCAGTCGGTTGGTTTTGAGATAAAAGTCCCTGCTTTTTAGGCTGTGTTTTGTGACTGTCCTCATGTCTGCTATTTCTCAGGAAACAGGCTGAGTAGAAGTCCTCTTACCTCGTCGAGTCTGTGCCAGCTCGCAGCACCCATGGATCTGAGCTTGTGAATGGTGTGGAGAGGTCAGAATGAGGATTTTTAGAGGGATTTTCCTGCAACAGCAGAGTGTGGGAAACATGCAGGTCAGTGAATCTGGCTTCAAGTGTTTTGCTCAGGACACCTAGAGAATGTCCTTGCCAGGAGCACTCCTGCAGACCCCCCTGGTCCCTCTCCTCGGCCTGGCCAACCTCTCTCCATGCTCCTGCATGAAAGATATGGATGCATTGCTTTACTTCACCATCCACAGCCTAGTGCTGTTCACAAGGGGTGATCCAAACTCTTTAGGAAATGGAGGTGCTTATTAAGGATGTTTGTTTTCACGATAAATGCTTTCTACACTGTTAAGAAAAACTGAATTGTTGCAAGTTATTTTTACACAAAGATGTATGAAACCACTTGCACATAAAAGTAGTGGTTATAGAAAATGGCAGTGGGAAACAGTGTTCTCAACAGCATCTCTTGCAGCCCCACTTGTTTGTGACTCGATAAGAGCAGCAGTTCAGAACTCGGCTGTCCTTGATGCTGAGGGATGAGGCATACATGGTTTCACTAACAATCTGATTTTCAAATCCTGAGAAAAACTTCTTTGTGAAAATTCAGTTGTTAGGTTTCAAGATGTTCTGCTTATCTGTGGGTTTTGGCAGTCAGAAAAGTGGTTTAAATGTTAAATTGTACCTGAAAGACAAGGGCTGAACTGACACAAGGTCAGTTGTTGTCGTATCCAGCTGTTGCAAAACACCTACTCTTTGTGCCAGCTTGTCTGCACAGAAGGTGATGTGCACATTTATGGGTGTATTGAGGGAAAATGAAAGCTGTGAGTGACTGTAGTGCTGGTTCTGACCCCTCTGAGACAGAGGGCTTTGCCCTAATGGTTAGTATTTTGAATTGGGAGTTCACCAAGGACACGCGTTCTGAGCTCTGTGAAGTACTGACTCACCTGAAACCCTTAAAAAGTGTCAAACTTGGAGTGTGTAGCAGGAAAAGCATTTCACAACACAATCATGAAGCTAAAGGCAGAATAGAAAGGCAAAAGTCTTTTCACTGGTCTGTGTTCTGTAGAATGGAGAGTGCATTTTCTCTTGCATGGTTAGTGATTCGGGCTGTGTTTTTGTGAGCTATGGCAGCAAACTTCACTTATCAAAGTAGGCTAAGTGTTAAAGTGTTCTATTTCTTTCCTTGGAAGGGATTTTAAGTATTTTCACAAAGCATTTGGGGTACATGGCTGTAGTCCTGAAGGTCTCAGAGTGGGCTTTAGACCTCACAGAACTCCATTTGAATGGTAGGTTAGATCACGTGCTAAGGGACTGGGGCGATTTGGTTTCTCTTCTGGGAGGACGCTGGCTCCTGGCCTGGGATTCCTCCCCTGTCAAATTAAGATTTGAGCCTAAAAACTGCGATCAGAAGGGAAATTAGGAGTCAGTCTGCCTTTCATGTAAAAAAAGTGGAGTTTGCATTTTCACAGCAGCAAACTGAATGTATCCTCAATTGAAGTGCTGGAAAGCTGTTGGAGTGGCTAAGGGGGACCATGGAAGTGGGGTCCCAGCAACAGGGGAGCCCATCGGGGGTGGCAGCCCCGATGGCCCTGCTGCCAGCCCCGTGCCCCAGAAGCAAACCTCTGTGGAGGGAGGAGGCCTGACACCCTGCAGGGGATGATGAGAGGGATGCCAAGAAAATCCCACTCCATTGGGAGGAAAATTGAACTGCGCCTGAGTGAGTAGCAGTGTTTCCAGGACCTAAGGAGCCCTGAAGTTGCTGATGAAGCAGAATGTAGGGTACTGACTGGAGAACGAGTACCCTGGGAACGGCCCCTTGGCATTTCTGTGAGTATTTGTAGATTTAGATGGCTTGTGCTCTTAATCAGTGTTAATATCTTAAGATCCTCTCCCATGGTTTTTGATATGTTACAATTTTGTTTACCAGAACTCTTAAATCCTGTGTCAAAACTCACTTGGAAGCAAGCTTGTTAGTGCAGTGTAAGAACTGGAAGTGATTTTGGTGGGAAATGCTTCAAGCTCTAAGTGACCCTCTGTGAAAACTCCTTCCGCTCAACCTGGGTGTGCGTTGGTCCCCTAAAGCTCCAGAGGATTTCCTGGATCATTGCTGGGTGGTGACTAGCAGAACGATGGGAGAGATGAAGGTTCTGGATTCACCTGAGATCCAGTCAAGGCTACTCTAGGAGGGTGTGCACCCCATCCCTTCTCCTCTGGAGGGTTCCCGTGCCCAAACCTGCTGGCCATGAAGGGGACGAGGCTGCTCCTGCGCTGCCGGGTCAGTCTGTGCAAGGTGGGTATTGCACCCACTGACCGCTTGCGTTCAAGCACTGGTATGTGTCAGCTTTTGACAGATCCTTAGGAATGAAAGTCTGAACAGCATTTGTAACAGTAGAGAGTAACAAGAATAATCACAAAGGTGGATTAATTTTGCGTGTAATTGACTTAGATTTTGGCTTTATGCCAGACACAAAGAGGTCTCCTTCCTAGAGACTCTAACGGGATAGTCCTTTGCGACCACTGAGGAGTGAGGAGCATGTGGCAAGGGAACACAATCTTAATTTCTACACAAATTTTGTCTGGTGCTCTCTGTGGCTGTGCAGATGTGGGTGCCATTCAGGCTATGTTGGAGGTGCGCAGCTCTGGCACGGTGGTGTTTGCTGGATCTGGTTCCCCTGCTCAACTGGGAGGGCACTTGGCTGTGGCAGCGCATCGTGGCCGAGTCTCTTTTTCCTTTCCCACAATAAGTGTCCATGTGGAGCTGCTGTGGGCAGGTCTGCTCTGTGCCGCTGGGACCTGGTGCCCGCCGCTCGTGCTGCATCCCTGTCAGTTGCTGGGGAAAAGCGTGTTTCGAGATGGAGGGCGCAGCCCCAGGCGCTTCCGAATGAAGGCTGCGATCAGGCGCTGGGGCCGCTGCTGGTACTCCCACAGCACCTCGTGGGGCACACGGATCTGGTCCCCCTCCAGGCGGTCCAGGAGCGCCACGCAGACGACGGCGGCTGTGGGGTGGCCAGAGCGCTGCGTTACCTCGCGCGTCGCAATGGGTACCTGTGGCCCTGAAGCTCTGCCTCCTCTCCTGCTGGGGCGGGGAATAGCCCCAATGCATCGGAGGGGGCAAAGCAGGGAGCTGCTGGCCGCAGCGCCACTCTGCAGGTGCCCTCCGCTTATCCTGCTACTTTTCCAGCCGAACAGGGAATGGCAGCTACAGCAGGACAGCCAGGACTTGCTTTAAGGCTGGGAGAGGGATGAGGGGGAGGATCAAGTTTTGTTTTGTTTGGTCCTACATGCACCAGGCCTTCTAAAACAAACTGTTTTTTATTGAGCCACACAATGTGTTTTAGTGTATTTCTCTAGCTAAAATAGCTAGGAATTTTGGCTTTCTGGGTGTTTGAATTTCTCAGAACACCCTCAGGCTGGGGAAAGGCAAGGGAGCTGGAGGAGCAAGGATGCCAGAGCAGTGCAGGAGGACTCACCTTTCAGCCCACACAGTCCGCACAGGGCAGCGAATGCTGTGGACTCCATTTCAATGTTCCTCACACCGGCGTCATAAGCTCTTTTTAAATACTCTAATTTTTTTTCACTGGAAAATGAGCACAATGCTCCGTCTAATCGCCCCTGACCTTGAAAAGAAGCAGAGAAGCATCACTGCTGGCCCTTGAGGGTGTAGAGTCAGGTGCACTCCAGCAATGCCTGCATTTTGTCTGCAGCTGGCTAAGTTTTCCTTTGCATTGTTCCTTAACTTGTATTAATCTGAGCGTTCAATGCCAGTGTGTTATGGCTCTATACAGAGGAGAAAATTACGCCGGTTTTAATACCTGTACCAGGGATGAGTACATAATAAGCGCTGAGTATGGGGGTATGTTGTGCTCTGCCGGGACAAATCATTGCGGCTCCTCCGAGCTCCCTGGCAGACGTCAGCTGGGAAGTTCTGCCAGGTTACATCCAAAAAATGCCACCTTACTGTGGAAGAGGCATAGAAAGCTGTGCAGCATGGGGAAACTGGGGAGAGGAAGACCCTCTTATTCAAAGTTTTATTTTTCCTAAGGGGATGCCGTGGGTGGCAGGCAGCTGGAGCTGCTTCAGAGTGGTATTCCCTGCGCAGGGGCGTTGATGCCGGCGGGGGAGCTGGGTCTGGGGTACTGGTGCTCCCTCCCACTCCCGCTGCAGCCCCTGGGGCATTGTTGAGGTTGTGCTCCCTGTGTCCAGGCATTGGCACCCATCCTGTCCCTCTCCTCTAACTCCTCTGGTGGCTTTGGCTGTGCTGCAGCCGCCTCTGGGGCAACCGAGCAGACCCGTGCCTGGGGCAGCTGCTCCTCTCACACAGTAAGCAGAGCCCTCGATGCCAGCGGAATGCCCACCTGCGGCTGTGCTAACCTGGGCAGAGCGCTTCATTTGTTGCTGTTTCTGCTGTTAATCCCAAATGGCTTTTTGTTTAAATAAAACACGGCCTTGAGCAATACACAGATGGTCGCATTTGCAAGCAGATCCAAAGGTTTATAAATAGTCCTTGGATTATTAATTCTTCATTTATTACATTTCATCTACTCTGCAGTCAGTGTTTAATTTTGCAAAAGAAACGGTTCTAGAGTAACCAGAGCTTGTTTATGGAAATGTCACAGGCTTCCTGACGCTTTTCTTGTGTTTGGTAGTGCTGGAGTTAGAGCCTTGTTGTAGGAAACAGCTCAGCGTAACCCATCAGCTCAGCTCGCTGCAGGATTGTGGATACGGGGCAGCTTTCTTTGCCAGGGCGCAGTTACTGGCCTTCCACTTTCAGAGGATCTAGGACCACACATGGTGCTGGATGGGGGGCAGCAATGGTCCCCCAGGCATCTGCATCGTCCCAGGGAGCAACCACTGCTGGTTGGATCTTCACTCGATCCACCACTAGCTACAGCAGCACTGGCCTTGCAGGTGACATTACAGAGTTTAACTGGACAGGAGACCAGTTAGCAGAGGAGATCTTTGCCCCAGCAAAGTCCTGAAATCAGAACTGCGTGTTCTAAAGGTATGCCCTCCTCTGACCCCTCTAACATGTCAGAAGGGTCTGCTGAGCCCTCCTGAGGGTTTGGTACCATGGAGAGTTCTGCCTACTTAAGAACATAAAGACTTGGCACTGTCTGGAGGAAGGAAGAACGGCCAAAGATGGTGTTACCTTCATAGAAGTCATAGGTGCACATGGTATGGCCAATGAGTGTGGGGAAGTCTGTTATCTCCTTGCTGCAGGCGAGTAGTTCCTCCACGAGGTCCTTGTCCAGCTCAGTGCTCCGCACCACCACATCATCCAGCACTACCTGCTTAAACCGTGGCTGGAAGGAGGGGTCCACAGCCGTGTCCGTGATCACAACAGACCCGGCCTCGATCCCTGTGGAAACAAATACTGAAGCTACAGCGGAGTGCGTAATGCTTGTGACCTGCTGCAGAACTTCAGCAGGATGGGCAGACCTCAGGTGTTGCAGGGATTTTCTTTTTAGAGAACAGAACAGATGTGAGAGAGTAATTGGAACTCGCACTGTAGTGCAGACACACAAGTAAAGTGTACAGACTCGGTACACTATGGGCAATTGTGGGAACGTGCTGAGGGACAGCATCTTAATTGCTTCTGTCTCGCAGAAATCATCCCCCACCACCAGACAGGGCATGAGGGGTCCCACCAGTGCAGAGGAATACAGGCACCGGGACAGCCAGGAGGATCTCAAAGCCTTAGAGTGACTTCCAGTCCAGTGTCTTCTGTTTGAAAAGTGACAGCCAGTTACTTGGAGTTCACAGCCTTTGGTCATTATGAAAATGTACACTCTGCTGAGCCAGTCATGCCAAGTTTGCTGGGGTTTAACCCAAAAGAAAATACAGTGCTGTTTGATATTTGTGGACCTGATGAAATGCTGAAGCTCATAACTACGTGCCCTATTGCTGTGAATCTTTTTTATTAATAGCGTTTTTGGTCTGAAGAAAGACCATGGATAGCTTACCTAAGCCTCCAGAAGTACCGATGCGTATAATAGTAACATCTCGGCACCTTGCATGGTGCAGCAGTTTGATAAGTTCGTGAAGCATGATAGAAATGGAAGGAATGCCCATGCCGTGCTGTTGGGAGGAGAGAAAAGAAAAATGTCATTCTGCATGAAGCTGTAGCAGGAGACAGGTAGGTAACTGTGATGAGCTCAGGGTTATGCTGTGGCCTCTTTCTGTTGAGACCAACAGTAATATTTCCGCGAGAGGAGAAACATCTCAGGGGCTTTGTAAAGTAAAGTAAACCCTATTCTCCCTTTGGCACTGTTAAGGCTGCTGTCATCAGTGGAGCTGGTGTTCATCCCTGGCGACCAGCACGTCAGATGCCCAGATGGGATCTCTCCTTCAAGAAAGATGATGAATGAATGGTCCAAGACCTTCTTCTTGTGTTGCCTGTCCTTACGTCAGGTACTTATGCCAGGTTACTTCCATTCTTTGCTGCGTTCTGCTTTTGCTCCCAGAGTGGTGAATGTCAGTGAGGACAACTCGAGCCTCCACTTCTCTGGCTGCATCCCAGCCTGTCCTCTCCCCACACCAGAGCACCTCTGCCCACGTCACTGAACTCAAAGGATGATGCTTTGTCTTCTCAATAAGAACCTGGTTTGGGGTCAGGCATTTGCTGCGTGAAGCCTCACACCTTGTAGGCCACTTCTGCTGCTTCCTGGCTTGCATCACCCACCCTGGTGTCCCTCTGTCCCCAGCGCCTGCCTTGCTGCCTGCAGGCTCTCGCTTTCTCTGCCCTGACCCGTGGTGCCCCGGTGCCCGTCTCCTCTGCTGCTCCTTTGGGCTGGGTGGATGCTTTGCGAATCTTGAGCTGTCGAGGCTGCCTCTGCTTTCTGCCCAGCGCTCCCTCATCCTAGTTTTCTGCTCTATTGCTCAACCAATGTCCTTTTCTCGGCCTTACCTTTAAAAAAAAAAAAGTGTTTGGTGCTGTGGTTTTTTTTTCCCCCCATAAAAATGCGTTGCACGTTTTTGGTTTCCATGTTGTGTTCAGACACCTGGAGGAGGTTTCCGTGAGGCACAATCAGTGCAGCGTCTGTAGTCAGTTTGCGCATTGCTGTCTCTCTTCATTTGGCTGCAAGACTGAGGGTCTGTTGGGCTCATGTCATGTTTTAAATATGAAAACTTCCTGCCTGTTGTGATGCTGAGACATCAGGCGGAGTTATTTGCCAGTGCCTAAAAAAATTAATTCGCATTGTAAATATTCAAAAGAGGAGAGTGTTCCTGCCGCTGATTTGTTTGAGTTCGTTTGGGTTTCTAAGCAACCTGCAAACATGCGATGTTGGCAGCTGCTCTGCATGAAGTGGAGGGAGGCTCGCTGTGTGCTCTGCCCTGCGTCCTCTTGCAGGGAGGGTCCCGGGGACTGATGGCTTCTGCATGGGCACAGAACCAGTGCACTGCCAAGAGCTCAGTGCTGGCTTTTCTTCTGGCTGTGCCACAGCTGCTGCTGGGCTGGGGAATGGCGAAACTTGGGGGTGTTTTCCCTTGGATCCTGTTGGTTTGATTCCCTCAGGCTCTTCCATCAGTCAGGTTTGGTTTGGTATTACAAGGATGACCAAACATGTGCGTTGCCGAATGTGACGCTGTCTCCTATGAATCAGATCCAAGACCAAGAGATGATGGTCGGACCAACCTTGGAGGAATAAGCACTCAACAGCACAGCCTGCCCTTGCTTTTCCTCTGTGCCGTTCCAAACATTCTGCTCCTAAAGAATAATTAATAGTAAAGCAACGTTTTTAGTTCAGAACTCATGTCGATGTAATACTTGCAGCAATATTTCATAGCTCGTGCATGGTGGAAGTGGTCATCACTGCTCAAATTGCCAGGCTGCTGAGCTGAGCAAAACATGTACATGTTCCTATTTAATATCAGGCTTTTAAAAGTGGCTGTGCAGGGTGCTGAGAAATGCCATTCAGAGCAGCTTTACCATGGTTGTGCTGGTGCTAACGGCTGAGCACTGAAAAGAGGAGAAATACCTGTGGGTGGGTGTTGTGGGAAGGAGATGTTGTGCCGGTCACCATCGCTGTGGCTGGGGCGGACGGGGGCTACCGGCAGCAGCGGACCCTGTGGCAGGGGCTGCAGTGCGTGCCCACGGCACAGTACTTACGCTGATGGAGAGCACCGGCCCGGCGCGGTACATGGCGTACCGGTCTGTCCCTGCGCAAATGTCTGCCAGGTCCTCCCCATCACCTGCCAGTCCCAGCTCCTTGTGCATGAACTGGGCAAACGCCCTCATCCTGTTCGGGCTGCCGCCAACGCAGACAAACTGGATGTAAAAAAATACGTCTTTACTGGGAGAGTTGTGAAGCCCTGCTGCCCAGGGCAGTGGTGGACTCCCCACCCCTGAAAGAGTTCAAAAACCATGTAGATGTGGCACCTGGGGACATGGTTTTGTAGGCATGGTGGGGTTGGGTTGATGGTTGGACTGGATGAGCTGATCACTGGACCCAGAGATTCTATGATTCTATAAAATATGAATATGTTGATACTGTTTAAGTAAAACAGCCACCAAGATTAAGTCTCAATATGGCAGCAGTGGGCTGTGCCCAACATCTCCCCAGAGGGCCCAGCGGGATGCTGCCTCCTCACAGGCGGTTGAGGGCCATGAGGACAACCCAGGGTCTCAAAACCAGGAGTTAACACCGAGCCCAAGCTGGTACTCCTTCAGGGTTTTGACTACGCTAGGTCCAGACTACTGTACAGCTGTGTGTACTGAGAAAGACTAAAATCATCCAGCAAATTGAAGTTGTTAGCATTCCTGCTGACAGCAAAGCCAAACCAGATGTTAGAGCTGCTCGGCATTTAACTTATTCTATTAACATTGCCAACTGCAATTAGTGAGCACTGCTAATGACACAGAGGCCATAAAGTCAGGGAGGAAAAAGGACAAATTTTACATATTAAAAGGAAAAATGCTCCCTGATTGTAGGAGGGGGGCCAGCCTGCGGCTGCAAGGGCAGAGCTGCTGATCCAGCTGCCCGCAGTGCAGGGGAGTGAGAGCCACGTGTGGCAGGGCTGTGCCAGCCTGCTTGAGCCCTTTGACCACCGCTGGTCCCTGCGCTGCTGGGGAAATGCTCCAGTTTAATAGGGAAGATGATGCAGTCATGACAGGCTGGTTTTGACAGCAGGTCTCAGCCAAAAATACATCCTCTTTCCCTTGTCTCTAGGAGATGAGGATCAGATGCTTTGGATAAATGCTTCCATCTGCCCTCCAACATGGGCACCAATACAAAATCAGGTTTTATGGAACTGCAGGATTTTTAAAGGATATTTTTCTACAGGGATTTCTGCCCCAAAGAAGCAAGGATGGATGACCTACCTTCCCTGGGCTGCCCTGGGTCACTGAGGCCCTTTGTGGAGCAGCTGGACCCTGTCCCCAGCAGGACCATCTGCAGCCACAAGGCCCTGGCATGGGGTGGCAGAGCTGTGGGACAAGGGGCTGGGAGCTGTGGCCTCACTTTTGCAGCTGCTGTTTACCTTTATGTCCCCAAACATTGCTGGCAGGTTGTGTGTCTTTGTTCCCAAGTCCAAGTGGTACAGAACATCCTCCTCCATTGAGTCCAAGTGTGGGTTTTTCACGTGGACAAGCCCACTGCTGCGGGGAGACGGGAGCAGAAGGGGCAGGGTCAGCGTCTGCAGGAACAGGGACAGGGCAGGATGGGGCGTGGGGTGGCCGGGGTCTGCGAGGGGCACACGTAGCCCCGGTGTCAGGGAAGGGCTGGGACAGGGATGAGCCAGCTCTGCATGGTGTCCGGCGTGGCTGCCTTTGTGTCAGGGCCCTGCTGTCATGCAAGCTGTCCTCCTCGCATCTATCGCTATTGGTAGCCTCTGACAGCTCTTTTCTTATGTTGCGTATTTGTAAAAAATGTCTCTCAGTATTTGTCATCGTTTTTCTCAATGGCAACCTGAGCTCTTTCTCATATAATTCTGCCAGAGATACCTTGTGGGTAAGGCACTGTGCGATTTTGTACGTGATGGCTCAATAACCTCTTAGCAAATCAGAGTTTGATATTTATATTGTCCCAAAGAGCTGCCTGGCAGCACAAGTGCAAATTAAATCAGATGCTGCAGACAGCGGGAGGCCAGCGTGCCTTCCCTTCCCACCGGCTTTAATAGATGGGAAGCAGCTAAGTAACAATACAGATCAGTTTTATAAATAAGACTTAAACAAAACCCAGAGAACGTTTTTCTTGTCTTATTAAAACCAACCCAACCGCTCCCCTGTTACTCACGCCGCATAACCTGTTTCGGTCATGGTGAGCTGAAAACGATACCGCAGGAGAGGGAAGACAAACACCGGCTGTTGCTCCAGCTGTTGGTTTTGGAGCAGGGAAGAGGTCTGAAGGGCTTTGCAGGAGGTTAAATACCCTCTCGGCTTTGTGCAGCTCCCAAGAGCAGCAGTGGCCGCTCCCCGTTGCCCCATCGGGGCGAGGGTCCCTTGGCGGGGCCGCGGTTCCTCCTGCATTGGCTGTTTGTGCAGGTGCGGCACCGCTAACCACGACTCGCCTCCCAGCACCGTGTCAGCGTGGCGATGGCCGGGGCCACTGACCCAGCGGCTGGCGGAGCGCGTGGCCGGCACACGTGTGCACGGGGGCACAGGCCGGCCCAACTGCGGCCACGGCTTCGTGCCAGGGGCCTGTCTGGGTTTGCCACCGCAGCGATCAAACAGCGCTCTCACCCCAGATGCCAGCTTCACACCCTGCCTTTCTCTGTCCCCTTTTGGTCCAAATTTCAGACCACTCTGTGTTTTTCTCCAGTGCACACAGTTCTTGCTGTCGAGGGGCTCTGCAGGGAATCACGGAATCATTAAGGTTGGGAAAGACCTCTAAGCTCATCCAGTCCAATTATCAGCCCAACACCCCTGTGCCTGCTAAGCTACTTCCCCAAGTGCCATGTAAACATGGTTTTTGAGCCCCTCCAGGGTGGCCCAGAAAACTGAGAAGGAAAACACAAGGTAAGCATCAAAAGGTGGATGTGACCATTCTCACTAATCCCATCTTCAATCTGATGGCTCTTAACACAAACCCGTGACTCGCAGTCGATGCGTTTCTGTGGTGGCTGAGCACCCGAGAAGGCAGCACTGCCGGTGCCCGGGTATGGCAACGGACAGACAGATCACTGCCATTCGGAAATGGATCCTGAAGCAACTGGTCCTGGCCTGGGGAGGCTCATTCTAGTCTCAGCAATGTCCAGACAATGGGGTTTGTTCTCGCCATCCACATGACTCTGTCTCAGCCCAGGAGCCCCTCAGGATGTTTTGCAATCAGGGGTGTCAGTGCCAAGCTTCCCAGTCCCAGAGAGGCTGCTGGTGCTCCAGGGCTGTGGAGGAGGGGGTGCCAGCTCCCATGGGGCATCTCTCCAGCACAGCCCTTCCCTCAGCTGCCGCAGGCTGGGAGCTGCCTCTGGTGCTGCTGTGCCTCTCTCGGGTCCCCTTCTCAGGACACAAAGGACTCTGCACAGCAGCCCCTTGCACACTGCTGCCTGCTGTCCCTGGGGCCACGGACCACATGGTGGGACACGGGGCCTGGGAAGCAGGCAGCAGTGCCGGGGCAGCCGCACACGCTCCTCGTGGCTCAAACTGAAGGGGAGCATGGCTGAACCACAGGTTTCCCAGCAAGGCCGTGCCACTTGGTCTCTACCTCGGATGTTCTCGGATCCATCTCATCAGCAACGAGCTGCCATTTGAGACAGAAGTGCCCCAGCATCCTGCGTTTCAGCCGCAGGAGAAGACTGGAGGTACTGGTCCTGCTGCCTGTCCTGAGACGACATGAGAAGTTGCCCTGGAAGATATTTTAGGCAGCAGCTGGAGGGACAGAGTCTGGCATTTGCTCTTGGCCCCTGGGAATGGTGAATGAAAGCTCTGGTTAATTAGATAAGTGCTAGGTAATTAATTGCCATGGTGAACTGAACCAATAAACACGTCTGATTTTGGCAGAGTTTTTGTCAACTGATGGTTTTGCTTTGTGCCATCTTGGACCACTTCTCTGTGATGGACGTGGTGGCCACCGCGGGTCCCTGGCTGTGATGGTTTGTGTTCATCCTAGCAGTGCAAAGCAGCGACGTGCCAGGAGTCTGCGGAAGCAGCCAGTGAGCACGTTACAGCCTCAGGGCAACCTTGATTGCCCACAGAGGGTGTTATTATTTTATTTTTTCAGCTTTGACGGCTTTTGTAGTTGGAGCCCTGCTGACATGGCAGGGCCTGTCCGGCTGGGGACTTTGCGCACAGAGCTGTTTGGTGTCCCCCGTCCTTTGGACTGGTACTTAACAGTGGCTTTGGTTTCTTTCAGAGGGGTTTGCAAGGCTCCCTCCTCTCATATGCTGGTTTTCTTCTTTGCTGTTTAGCTGGCTAATAAGCACTAAAAATAAATGACAGAAAATCAAAGCGCATTTGCCATCAATTCAAAGCTGCAGCCCTTGTTAACCACACATTGTGTGTGGTGCTTGCAGCACGGCATCCAGGCACAGCAAGGTCCTGCTTCGCTAGCGGAGTGGGGAAGGTGAGCGCTGCAGCTGAGAGCCTTTTGCTGGGCAAATCCACCTCCAAACCCTTACAAGTGCAAAGCATTGGATGAAAGCCAATAATCATCATAAACCAGGTGTGCAGAAAAGTGTAAATCATTTGTCTTGCCCAAGACCGTGTCAGGATGGATCTGAGGAGGAGTGGGAGCAGAGCCCTTATAGATATTTCAGACTCGCTGGAGTAGTACCAAAGGCAGGCTGAGATGCTTTCTCTGCTCTGATGAAGTTCTCCCCTCCCTGGGTGCTGTTAACATACGCCTGCCAAAGATGACTTATTACTGATGCTCCGCAGCACTCCTGAAGGATCTGGAGTCTCTTTTTCCTTTTAGAGTGCAGCAGACTGCGCTGTGAGGTGCGCAGAGAAAGGTTTCCTTGAGGCATCTTCCTCCTGCAGCCTTGAACTGCATCCCTGGGTGCACTTGCTGTGTTTTTGAGCCTGGAAATCAATGTTTCAGGCAAATTGCAGTTAATGCAGTGGTTGTTATGCAGATCTTTACGGGTTTGCTACTTGCAAACGGCAGCTGTGAACACTTTGGGGAAGTGAGATCACAGCTTGGGGGTTTTGACTGCTTCCCTGGGCCTGCTCTTGTGTGGTGGAGAGAAACAAGGATGCCCTGCCCCACGCCTGCCTTTAGCATCCCTCGTTCGCTGACAGAAACGTGGGCAGCAGGGACCTGGGAGGGGCTCTGCCCCTGGCACGAGCCTCGCTGCCCACAGGCAGGGCAGGAGGCAGGTTTGGCACGCGGGGCTCGCATCGTTGCTGTTGAGGCACGAAGGAGAAGGAACAGCATGAGCACTGAGCCCAGACGAGTCT
The DNA here is from genome assembly GCA_033459285.1 of Clamator glandarius. Taxonomy (NCBI): domain Eukaryota; kingdom Metazoa; phylum Chordata; class Aves; order Cuculiformes; family Cuculidae; genus Clamator; species Clamator glandarius. The sequence continues at coordinate 444,641 of JAUNZM010000361.1, forward strand.
GTGGGACGAGTAGGCACAAGAATCACCTGCTGGTGAGGAGAGCACAGCGAGTAGGGAAAGATCGGCACAAGTCCCTCACCTTGCTCCATCTTTTTCCAGCAGCTCCAACAGTGCCTTGCAAACCACAGCTCTGAGGGGTTTCAGAACAGGAGGGACTTTGGTCTCCCGAACGCCACCTTTGCAGCAGGCTAAGCCCACCCGTGGGTGCTCTGCAACCCACAGGGCACGGCTGGACGGGGACTTCACCAGGGAGCAAGCGCTCAGTGGCACGGGAGGGAAAGGCAGCGTCTGGTGGAGTGGTGGACAGATGGATGGAAACACAGATGTCACCACGTAGGTGACCCTGTAACAAGGCAGGAGCGTGTGTGGCCCTGGGCCTGTGCGCTCCTGTGTGCAGAGGCTGCTGCCTCGGTCCATTACAGGCAGCACCTCCCTGGCAGTGGTTTTGGGTGCCCTGGCAAGGCTGGCACCTCCACAATTATATACTGTTTCACGTATAATGATGTCCTGGGGTGCACAGACAACTCCTTGAGTTAATATTTATGTGTGAACTAGAAATAATATTCCTGCGCGCCAACCTGCCGTACTTGCCTGGTGGACAGTGGAGGCCTGTCCCAGGCCAGCACAGCCCCTGCCCCAACGTGCTTGGACCGGGCAGGGACCCCGCGTCATCCCCAGGCGCCAGGCTGCTGGGGGCCACCCCGCTGAGTGAGCACAGACAGAAACCTGCTGGAGCCACAGCTCTGCCTGGACAGGCACGCTGAGAAACCACGAGTAAGCAATGTTCCTGGGGGTGTTTGTGCCTGCTGTGTTCAAGGTAAAAGGAACAAGCGTGTTTTTTTTGAGTAAACATGATTGCAACAAGGGGAACCGTTGACTGCTGCTTTTGGCTTCCCAGAACTAGTGTTGAAGGGAAGGGACAGGAGCCACCGCTGCCTGGCGCATACAAAAAATCCATCACATTTGTTTCCCTCCTTTCTGGTTATTCTTGTGATTGTTCTCCTTTAGGATGGCTTTAAGTACATCCCAAACTGAAGCGTGGCTGCTCTTCTCTCACTGACTGTCGGGCAGCTCTGTGTGCTGTGGGCAGGGCTTGTGCTCCCCGTGGCAGAAGCAGATGGGATGGGATGGGACAGGACAGGACAAAACAGGATGGCATGGGATAGGATAGGATAGGACAGGACAAGACAGGATAGGATAGGATAGGATAGGATAGGATAGGATAGGATAGGATAGGATAGGATAGGATAGGATAGGATAGGATAGGATAGGATAGGATAGGATAGGATAGGATAGGATAGGATAGGATAGGATAGAACAGACTATTTTCAGCTGAAAGGGACCTCCAACAATCATCTAGTCCAACTGCGAGACTATTCTTTCGTGAGGCACAGTGGGGAAGTGAGGATGGCGAGAAACAGAGATTGTTGCCTCAAGCGAGTGTGTGTTTGTGACTGATTCAGAAGAAATTCAGGATTTCTGAGTGCCAGGCAGTAGAGCCATACGTGTATGTGCTAAAGGATGACAAATAAAGCACGATGCAGTCTATGGCAGAAAAGCATATGGTAACCTAGACAGGCTCTCAGCAAGAGAAGAGCTGGGAGCCAGCGCTCCTACACTCCCCCAACACCTCTAGTCCTGTCAGATGCTATTTTAAATCAGACAGCCGCGTGGCAGCCTTTGCTCCGCAGAAAGATGTTCCACCCGCTCATCCTGCCCAGGCTGTCTGCTCCAAGCAGGCCCAGTCAGCTCCTTTCTGACATCTCCTGCGGTGCCTCTGTTGTGCTCCCTGAAGCTGATGATAAACCAGCTGCAGAGCAGCCCTGGGAGCCGCTTGCAGGGCTGGGGCTGGGCAGGAGGGGACGGATTGTGCTGGTGGCAGCAGCTCTGCCACCGCCATCACCGCAGCGAGCTCTGCACACACAAGTGTGTTAGCGATGGCTTTAAATTAGCAGCTCTGGTTCATTAGCAGAGAGCTCGTGAATGTTCCCAGTCAAAGCTGCCTGGTGTATTCCTCTAGCGATGGATTCTGGCAGCCAGCGTAAAGGCGTGGAGGGGAGAGTTTTCAGCTGGCAGAAACAAGGCTCTACGCCAGCAGCACCCTCGCCCCTTCCCTGCCCTGAGCTGCAGATCCAGAATAGCAAACAAGGTGGGCAAGACAAAGATCTCTATCCACTGTTTGCTCTGGTTCTTTACGGCGTTTGTTATTGGTGTAAATCCGTTCCTGGCTTTGGGAGAAGTCAGTAAAACGCCTTCTGAAGAGAGCGGGCACCACAAATCCTTGGAGCACGTGACTGACTGCGGCTTGTCGGGACGTGCTTTCCCCCGGAGTGAAACACTGTCATAAACCCACTTATTTCAGCAGAAATGGGCTGTCTGACATCTGTAGCTGTTCAAGGAGCTGCTGATCTGCCAGTCCCGGTGTTCCTGTGCTGGAGAGGCTGAGCACTGCTGCTTCGTTGCAGGGATGTTTCCTGGAGTTGCAGACAAGGCTGAGCCGCTTTTCCTTCTGCATCCACGCTGAACAGAGCGTGCCGGCTGCCTTCGGGCAAGGACAGGGACCCTGCCCGCGCTGCAGCCCCCGTGGCTCCTGTCCTGCCTGGGGTCCCACCGGACTGGGCCCTCACGTGCCTCGGGAAAAGCTGCTCCGTTGGGTTTAAACCCAGTGTTTTCTGGCCAGAGTCGGCACTGGCTTTGCTGCGGGATCACAGAGCACGGCACCACCTGTGCTGTCGCAGTGTGAGGGTTTATTGGAGTTACTGCGGTGTCGCCGGTGCCCTCCTGCAGCTCCCTTCCCTAGCCCAGCGCAGAGAGGAGCAGCTCCAGCAATAAGCCCTGCTCTCAGCTCTCACTGCTCCAGATGCAGATTTCCTCTGGTGCTCTCGCTCAGGATGTAGATCCCAGCGAGCAGACGCGCCAGCACTGGGGCTGTGGGGAGGCTGTCGTTCCAGCAGTTCTGCAGAACACGCACGCTCGTTAAATATGCACAAGCCGTCACAGAACTCGGTGCCTCCATAGGCTGCCACATGCCAGAAAAAAGGCCAGGTTTAGCCCCAGAAAGAGCTTGTGAATGTCTGCATGCTGCGTTCAAATCCATTTGCAGCGCAAGAATTCTGTGTTCTGTATCTCAGGAATGTGAACGTGCCCTGTGTGGCAGCCACAGTTCATAAGTATTGATGTGACTTTTCTGATGATTTTGAAACGGGACATTTAACTGTAGCTGCATTCCCAGAGGCAGGGATTTAGATAAATTACTTTACAGACGTAGAAGCAGCCCTCACTTACATGGGGTTTAAATCTAAACTGGTGCAGCTGAAATGAGTGCAGTTCCCAAGCAGGAACACCCTGCTAATGTTCCTGAGCTCTGAAATGAAACTTTCCCAGCTCTCTGTGCTGAAATCGTAGAATCACATAAGGGATTGGGTTGGAAAGGACCTCAGAGCCCATCCAGTGCCACCCCTGCTATGGGCAGGGACACCTCCCACTGGATCCAGTTGCTCCAAGCCCCATCCAGCCTGGCCTTGAACCCCTCCAGGGATGGGGCAGCCACCCCTGCTCTGGGAAACCTGGGCCAGGGCCTCCGCAACCTCAAAGAGAAGAATTTCTTCGTGAGATCCATGGTGAATCAGAAGCCCTGGGAAGCTGGGCATGTGCGTGAGGGAGAGCACGGGGCCTCGCAGTAGCGCCTGCCCTCTGCCCCAGCCTGAGCTCGGGCTGCCATCCTGGAAAGCCCAGGACCAGCTCCAGGTCCACAGGTGAGTTATGGAACAGCCAAAGGGATCACAATGTGGGCTCTGGGATGGAACGTGCCCCGCCAGCAGCACAACGGGACCCAGGTTTTTCTGCTTGCAGGGCGGCACAGCAGCGCACAGCAGACGTCACCGTCAGGGTTAATGGTTAACCACGGAAACGCCTGGAATCGATGCATTTTCAGTGCCAAACAATTTGGGAAAGCATTGTGGTGCCCCAGGGCGTGTGGTGCCATTCGGAAGGGAAAGAGGGGCTCGAGAGCCCCCAGGGGCTGCTGGCAGGTTTTGCATAGACCATTTTCCCATTGTAAAAGGCCAATTTGTCAAAGGCAAATACATCTTGGGGGTGACGGTCTGGTTTGATGGATTTTCATGTCCGCAAAATAGCCAAACAAAAAGTGATTCATTGCTGTCACCCCAAGCTGGCGTTTCCAGAACATGATGTTGAGATTGCCGTGTGGGAACTTCAGTATGTGAAATGTATTTCTTTTTATATTAAAAAAGGCCATTTTTTAAGGGTTGTAATTGGAGCACAGTGATGTTATACACTAAAACATCTGCCCCGACCCCAACCCTGCACTGATTTTAGGGCTTTGGGTGCCAGGGTTTGAATGCCAGGGTTACTGTCTGGCTCTTGATGTGAGAGGCTGTTTACAGCTCTACTGCCTTTCTAATATGCAATCATATTTTGCGTTTTCTTTGTGTGGAAAGGTCAGGATCAAAAGGAAAAGGCCTTCTCGGTGTCCTGCCTTCGAATGCAGAAGCGTGTCCTGCGTCAGCAGAGCTGTAGCCAGGCTGCCCTATGTGTGAGAGAATGCTCTTAAAACACCTTCGTTGTGACCTAAAATTATAGGCCGTTAGGCTCCATCAGGTAAGGTGCAGGGTGGATCTACACGCACACAAACCTCCTTGTGTCTGGGGTGACCCCAGCCCTGCTCGGCAGCCGGGGGGCTGGAGGGTCTCCCTGCTGCCTCCCAGACCCTCCCTGTGCCCTGGGAACCGCAGACACTGCCCGTCCAAGGCTGGGACACGCGGGAGTGGGCTGGGGTGTCTCGGCTTTGGGCTCCCCCATCCTGCCCCGCTCTGCCAAGCCAGTGCTGCCTGGGGAGGCTCTGAGCTCTGATCAGTTTGATGACGAATCGCACGCCCTATTTGCTAGGACTTCATTTTCAGATTCTATTTTCCAGAGCCTTTCAGCGAGGCTGTTAGGGAAGGAGGCAGGTGCCACCTGGTGTGGGAATGGTTCCTCACACAGCAGGCACAAGGAGAGCAGCTTCCCTTTGCCTTTTTATTTTGGGCACATCTTTGCTAAACTCTTCCCTCATCCCCGACACGCAGGCAGCTCTTTATTAGACTGTGCCAGGTGCTCAAACCTGCACAGCGGCACCGAGCCGCTCTCGCAGACAGTGGTGCCGTTTGCAGGTTGAAGTACTTTGTCCTATTTCCCTTCTATTGCTCCATCCCCTCGCCTGGTCCATCTGCTCCTATGGTCCATCCCTTTCTGGGTCCCCCCATTCTCTCCCCTGACGGCGGGCGGTCAGGATGTGCCCCCTCGGAACAGAGCCCAGGCAGCCGCAGTGGATGGAGATGCCCAGATGCCGGGTGCCCACGCCAGGTGCCTGAGGCTGAGGCGCTGTCCTAGGTGAGGGCTGTGCCCCCGCTGCCCTCGGGCACACCCGATCTGCCAGGAGTCAAGCCCGGGTTTGTGGAACAGGGGAGCGTGTCATTCTCGGACAGCTCCGGCCACCTCTGTGGGGCAGGTGGCCTAGAAGGAAGCTCCTCAAGCAGCGATAGAACCAGGGCTGGTGGGAGATTTCAAGTGCTGAGCCCCAGTCCTGGCCTGGGTGGGGGCACCAGGCTGGCGGCCGAGGGGCTGGGGATGCCAGGATGGTTTTGCAAACTTACTGCCAGGGCTGCAGCAGGAGCAATTAAATACACGCCCCAGCACACACGTTACTAGATCAGGCATTTAAACTGCTTTCCCTCTTTAATTATTGCCTTTGATTGAAGTCTTACTAGGCTCATGGCCGTAGCATGTCCTTCTGCTGTTCGCTTCTCTGCCCCACTGGACAAGCCCTGAGTGAACCAGCACCTGGAGCTGGTGCCAGTGGTGAGCCAGGGCCATCCCTGCTCTGAGCTCGCTGCCGCCTCCTGCCCCCTGGCACACGCGGTGCCACCGAGCTCGATGCCGCTGGCAGTGGGTGCGGGAAACTCTGCAAGGGGAGGCTCGGGGGCAGCGCCACAGCAGCGCCTCGTGGGCAGGCACCACCGTGGGGGAGTGCGGCTGCTCTCCTCCTCTCCCTGTGGCACCATGCGCATGGTCTCCTCCTCTTCTTTGTAGCACTGTGAGCATGATCTTCTCCTCTTTCCCCAGGCATGACAAGGACTTCATGCTGCCTCAGAGTGTGCTGGTGCTGGCCACGATCCCCGGTCACTCCCGGCGGCTCCTGCTGCGGCACAGCCAGGGCCGATGTCCGTTTGCTGGCACGGACGCAAGGTGAGCGCAGAGCAGGGTATGGGGAGCCTTCTGCTGGGCTTGGCAATGGGACATCAGTACCATGTGTTACAAGCCCTGGAACTTAAAATATTTTGCTGCTATAAATGTTAGCAATAAGAGATCACGTTACATTTAAATGCCAGATGACAGAAGCAGAAGCCAAAAAAAGCCCCCTCTGCAGCCAAGCAGGCAGAGAAGGGGCGGCTGCGCCAGAGGGGCCAGTACCCACGCTGGGCAGGAGCGGGCAGCGGGACAGCTGGGTCACAGTGCCCTGGGGGGAGAGGAGCCAGTTCATCGCCCAGCAAACCCTGCAGAGCGTGGCAGTGAGCAGAGGTGCGTGAGCAGCTGCAGAGAGCTTGCCTCTCTCATGGCCTTGGCGCTGGGCATGGCAGAGAGCTTGGGGGCTTCTCCACCCCACCTCCCACGCTCAGCCCCACGGCTTCGCTGCGAGAGCTCTCCTGGGCTGAAGCTGGGCTGGTGAGGTCTCCCACCCCACTGGGGCGCAGCTTTAGTCACTCACTTTTTGACATGATTCCAATACATTAATCATAGAATCATAGAATCACCCGGTTGGAAGTGACCCACTGGATCATTGAGTCCAACCATGTGGCTGTTGCTAAAGAACACCTGGAGCAGGATGAGCTGCGTTGCGGGCAGGGATCAGCGCGGGGATCGGTGCAACAGACCTCGAGTGCCTGTTGGTGGGTGTTTTGGTGAAAACAAACCGCCGCCTGTGGTGGGACTGGGGAGCAGAGAGGACTCCTTACAACTGCTAGTTTGAAAAGATGGGATGAAAATGAGCGATGCTGCTGAGGCCCAGATGTAAGAACACGGTCTGCTTAATTTAATAATGTTGTGTAATTTGTGCAAAACTGAATTAGTAGCAATTATCTGTTATTGTTAATTACTCGGGGCTGGGTCCTGCTCACTGTGCTCGTGCTGAATTGCACCTGGCTCCCCCGAGCCACCACAGTCCATGGGACTTGTGATGTGAAGGTGGGCGTGCGATGTGAAGACAAGGAAGGTGCTCGGGGTCAGGCCCTTTCCAGAGCTGCTGGGGCACCGCACATGCCCTCCATCCTGTCCTTGCACTAATTAAATCTCTGCAGAGGAATTAATGGGAGCCCGATACACACCGGAGCTGTTGGGACAGGCCTCACCGGTGTCTGCCGCATCCCGAGCGTGGCTCCTTTTGTGACTCACGCCCGACTCACAGACGCCTGATGAAATAGAAGCACTCAGTCACATTTATCACAGCTGAATATTAAACCGAGCTCTTTAATCTCGAATCCAAGCACTTCTTGGGAATTTCTCAGCAGCTGCTCTGAGAATGACTTGGGAAGGGGCAGCGATGTCACCGTTGCTGCGTTACAACTGTGAGATTTGCTTATTTGCATGTATGTGTTTATAAATATATCAGAAATTTCCCAGAGGCAAAGGGAAATAATGCATGACAAGCAGCAGCTTGGAAGGTCATCTGGGTTATTATTTCTGTGCCACAGCTCACCTCCAACGCATAAGCCAAGCCTTTATGTACTGATTTTAATAATGCTGGAGGAGTTTGAAACCCTAGCAGTACTCCAAGTAATTATTAGGTCGGCTTTTCATGTACAGCCTCATTTCATGTACTTTCACAAAAATACCTTTTACCATGTTACTTAGGAGGAACGGTAGTGTTGGGGTGTGGGGATAGGTGCTGAATAGGTGTCATTGTTTGGCTCCTTACGGAGACTGAACCATCCCATTGCGCTTCTCCTGGCAGCAGTGCCCATCCAGGCAGCCTGGACATGATCATGTCCCCGCAGTGCTGCCGGCTGCTCTCCTGCAGAAGGGGAACATCACTCACGGCTCCACAGCGTCGCTGTCATGCTGCCTCCTGCATAATGATGCCTCCCATGCCTCGCCCGTGGGGTCATGGGGAGCTGCGTCAGCGCAGGAATATCCCCACAACCTTCCTCAAAGGAGATAACGCTCTGAGGGCACCGAGTAATCCCACTCCCTGCTGTGTGTGTTGAGTCAAGCCTGCTCCTGAAGAGTGGCACATCTGCCCTTCAGCTGAAAATCGCAAGTCTAAAGGGAACAGGGTGGCTGGTCTGGGGTCTCAACAACTCCTCCGTCTTTCAAGGATTTCCTCTATGTCATCCTTAAACAGCATGAGCTGGTTTTACCCTCACAAAGGCCTGTGGAGTGGTCTTAACTGAAATTTCAGCCACTCTGGAGAACAAAATACAAAGGGGTTTCAGGTGACCATGGTAATAATTCAGTCTCTTCACCCAGCAATAGGATGAGAGGAAATGGTCTCAAGTTGTGCCAGAGGAGGGTTAGATTGGATATTAGGAAATCTTTTTTCCTGACAGAGTGGTGAAGTCCTGGCTGAGGCTGCCCAGAGCAGCAGTGGAGTCTCCATCCCTGGAGGGGTTCAAAAAGCATGTAGATTTGGCACCTGGGGTCGTGGTTTAGCAGGCACGGTGGGACTGGGCTGGCAGTTGGACTGGATGAGCTCAGAGGTCTTTTCCAACCTTAATAAGTCTATGGCTGTAATTCCAAAACAGAGCAGCTGGATTTTGCCATACTTGCTGTCTCATTGGTAGTTTTCTGGGTGGAAGGACGACAGGGTCAACTTGCTCTACAGCAAACGCTGTGCTTTACTTCTGACTGCTTTCCAGGGCCTGCATACTTCTGAAGAATGTTATTTGCATTAATGGGTGTACTGTAACGTCTGTGTGTGGCATTTCATGCCCATAGCACTCCTTTCGCATGGACGTGCCATTATTACACCTCAATTAAGAAAAACATCGCCCAGGAAAAACTTACAGCCTGTTCACTGGCATGTGAGGAGCAGCTGCAAGAGGTTTCTGCCATCAGCTTGGAAGCCCCCAAATGTAATTGTGCTCCACTCCTTGTATGGCTGTGCAAAGTCAGCTCTGTGTGAATATGCTCATTAAACCCCTAACACCTTTCCTTGGGGACTGTGAAATAGAGGAAAAGCTGGGTGTTTTAGTGCCTCCCCAAAGCCATCAGATGGAGCATCATGTCACGATGCTCATCTTAGACCGCAGCCCTGTGCCATACCCCAAAAATGTAATTACTGTCAAAAATCTACTCACAGCTAGCATTTCCTATCAACTTACAACACTGATAGAAAAGATAATTGAAAAAAGCCCTCCACACCTTTTGGAGAGCAAATTTATTTGTAAGGATGCTGTGGTGATGAGTAAGAAATGGTATTCGAGAGGACAGCAAACCAGTTATGGATACAGATTATACTGAGATCACATCACTAACCTAATTCTTCCCTCATTCTCACTGTTAATTAAAAATCAGCTGTGTGTCAGCTGCATGCGATTAGTTACGTGAAGCCGTGGGCAGGAGCTGCTGAGTCCCTGCTCCAGTTCCTTCCGTGGCTCTGAAGGAGAGCTCAGCAGCAGCTGCCCCTTAAAGACACACCTGGGTTCCTCAGAAAACCACAGCTTCCAAACTCATGTTTTTCAACCAGAAGTGAAGGAGGAGCTTTTTCGTGTAAAGTGTTTCTAACCTGTGTGATTTCTCCTGTCACTTGGAAACCCTGCAACTGGCCATTAGTTAGAGGTGGCTTTTAATCCATGTCCCCGTGTTGGAGCTCTGTTAGCCACTTGGGCAGCTGGTTTCAGGCTGCTTTCAGCTGCAGCAAGGTTTTCAGGGCTCTCAGCACCACATGTGGAGCTTCACAGGAGGCTTGGCACTTCTGGAAATCTAGGTGTTTACTTAGACTCTGCAAAGTCAGATTTAGATGCTCAACCTTTTGCCTTCTCGTTTGGAAAATGGTCCTCGTGAGAGCTGTGTTTCCTCCTGAGGAACTCCTACACATGAGCTACTTGAATGTCACGTTCAGTTATTTGGCAGAACACTCTGGAAAATGACTGGCCTTGTACTGTTGAGCCAAATGCAGACCTAGTTATATTTTTAAGGGAATTAGTATCCTTTTCTCTTTTTAAAATATTCCTGTTACTCATAATGAGTCAAATCCTGGCCCCATATGGAGAATGCAGCATAACCGGGCCATACGCACAAAGCGGCTTCTGAGGAGCCAACCAACCTAACCCTACCTTGCAGCCACCTCTCTCAAGGGAACCAGCAGTGGCTTTGCACTGCGACACTGCAGCTGCAGTTACAGCCCAGCCCGGCTCACGCTGAGGCTCCACGCCTTCAGCTTTCACTGTGCTTAGTCCCTCACCTCCCTTCTCCCGGGGAAACACAAGGATATTCCCCCAACACAAGAAGAACATGGATCTGTTAGAACAGGTCCAGAGGAGGCCATGAAGATGATCTGAGGGCTGGAGCACCTCTGCTCTGAGGCCAGGCTGAGTTGGGGTTGTTCAGCCTGGAGAAGAGAAGGCTGCAGGGAGGCTTCCAGTGCTGGAAGAGGCTCCGGGAAAGCTGGGGTGGGGCGGAGGGAGGGAGGCTCCTGATCAGGGAGGGCAGAGGTAGGAACACAGAATGGTTTGGGTCGGAAGGGCCATCAAAGCCCACCCAGTGCCACCCCTGCCCTGGGCAGGGACACCTCCCACTGGATCAGGGGCTCCAAGCCCCATCCAACCTGGATTGAACCCTTCCAGGTTTGGGGCAGCCACCCCTGCTCTGGGACGAGAACGGTTTTGAGCTGAGAGAATGGAGACTAAGACGAGGTCTTAGGCAGGAATGTTGTGCTGTGAGGCGGGGAGGACCTGGCCCCGGTCGCCCCGTCCCTAGGGGGCCTGGACGGGCTCTGAAGTTCCGCCCCCGGTTGCTACCCGAGGCCACACCGCGCGCGCCACCGCTACCGGAAGTGACGTCAGGGGAAAGCTGCCGCCAGGGGGCTCCGGCTCGAGGCAGGACCGGAAGTGATGCGAGCGGGGCCGCCGGCAGGGGGCGCGCGCGGCCAGCGGGCCGGAAGTGACGCAGGCGGGGTGCCGGCGGCCATTGCGGGCGGGGCGCTGCCTCCGCCGCCGCCGCCGCCCCGCCCGCCCGCCGGCCCCTTTGTCAGCCCGCGGCACCCATGGCCGGCCCGCCGCGGCCATAGCCTCGCACCGCCATGAGGAGGTGAGTGCGGCGGGAGAGCGGCGCTGCGGCCCGGGCCCCGCCGGTTCTCCCCATCCCGCCCGAGCGCAGCGGCTGTTCCGGGCTCCCCGTTGCCGCAGCCCTTCCCCGAGCTCCTCCTGCCCCGGTCCCCCCTCTGCCGGCCCTGCCCGGAGGAAGGGAGGCTTGCCGGGGCCGGCAGAGGGGCTCGCCAGGAGCGGGGGGCCGCTCGGCTCCGTGCCCGGTGCGCAGGGAGGGGGGTCTGGGGCGGGGAGCAGGCACCGGGGCTCTGCGGGTCACGGCACACACGGGAGCGAGGTCTGCGAGTCCAGACTGGGAGTACCTGGACAAGCTCTGTAAGTGAGGCTGTGGCAGCTCTCCAGGGTGCAGGAGGAAGGGGCCCCATTCCCAAGCGCACGTTATCTGCAGAAGGCTCTTCCCCTGCCAGACTGGAGGCATCTTGAACAGGGAGTCTGGCGGGATCTGGTTTGGTCACAGCCAGGTGGCTTCCAGTCCCTGGACGAAACAGAGGGCATAGCAGGACTGTTCCTGAGCTCGTGTCTGGGCTGCTGGTGATGGGATGATCACTTGGAGCAGGCAGTGGGCTTTTCAGCCTGCACAGACCTATGCGTTAACCTCGAGGCTTTTAATACCTCAACAGGAGTTGGGACTCGATGATGCTTGCGAGTTCCTTCCAACTCAGGACATTTTGTGATTATATGAACCTGGTCTGTGGAGTCAGGGGCACACGTCTGGTGGGGGAAGCTGCCCAGGCAGTCTTTCCAACTTGGTTAATCTGTAAAAATGTATTAAAATAATTTGGTTTTAGCAATTCTTTTACAGTAAACTGGAGCTAAACTACTTTTATTTACTGCAAATTAAGAGAGAAGCTCATCTCCAGCAGCTGGGAGAGAGCAGGGCTTTGTGTAGGTGCACTGGAGGGACTGGTTCACCAAAATAGCAATGTTCCTGGTGGCACCGTGAGGTGGAAACTTTCAAGTCTGTACTGAGCTGCAGAACTGGCACTTCTGTTTAAAAACACTGTTTAGAAATGATGCATTGAGCTTTCAGAAGACAGTGGGTTCTTTTTCCAAATCCCACATGTTTGCATCTTGTGCATTGAAGCTCCTCTGTCATCTAAGCAGCCTCCTCTGGTTGTTGCAGTTTGCTGTGGACAGCGACAGCTCTATTTTTACATCTCTAGTTCTCTTTTGTTTCCCATAACGGGATCTTCCCTGTTATCCTTCCACTTCATCCTCAGAGAACGGTAGTGCCCTGGAATGTGGCAGAGACTGGGTAAATACTCTACAGGTTCTGTCCTTGAAGGTCAAGTGCCATTTGAAGAGTATGGAGTTGCCTTGAAACAAATCAGGGCCGGCTGGAATCCTGGATGCAGAACGCTCTCCTGGGCGGCTCTGGTTGGTTCCTTTGATGCCTGTAACTTTTTTCTAGAGGAGGCATTGAGAATTTGTTTCAGAGGAACAAAAGTTCCGTATCACTGTGCCCTCCCTGGGAGGTGCTAAGTGTGTGCAATGGCTTGAGAGGTTTGCCTTCCCTCTCAGGGTTTTGTTTGCCAGGATAAGGGCTGCATTCCTCTGCTGCCTTTTGGGGGGCGGGGGTGCTGCTGGTGGCACAGCCTTGGAGCAGTTACTGATTGCAGATCTCTGTGCTTTGTCTTCTCCAGCTGCGATGACGGGTTTTTCTTTGGTCTGCTTTAGGACAAACTTTAAGGTCTGTCGCTGTAACTTAGATCACCCCTTAGCCATGTAGTGTGTAAATAATCAGCTTTTACCTTAGATCAGAGTTAGGCTGAGACTATGGAAGGTGATGCTATTATTTAAATTAAGAAAAGGATCTTGAGTATTTTTATTTTCAAGTCTTACAGTGAATTTCAAAGTTGCAGGCTGAGAAAGAGGCGTCCTACTGCTCTGACACTGATGATGTTTCCAGAGAAGGCCTCCACTGTCCCTTCAGAACTTCCACGGTGCAGGAGCTATTGCCACCTCACTTTCTTATGGTTTATTTTCCTGTGTACTTTAGGAAACTGGAAGTATTTTGGTTGTGCATCTGTTGAGGATGTTGCTTAGTGTTTCTACTGTCTGTGGAAAAAAGTGTGGCTGGGTTAGTGCCTTACAGAACTATTTGTGAAGGCCTGCACGATGCGTGCACAGATTCAGCCTCACCCTCCATGGGCTGACAAAGTAACTCTGGACACATTCTGTTATTTGAGCTGGCAATTAACAGACTTTGAGACATAAGAAATTCTTTTTATGCCTTAATAGCTGGATATTTGATATTCTGATGACTGTTTACACTCTCTTATATTAGCATATATTCAGTCGGTTGCTTTTTTGTTTTTGCTGAAGTGAGCTGCTGAAGCTCAGCTCTAACTCTGTTTAGGAATATTCTTCTGAGAAGAATGCAAGTGTGTTGAGGAGCTGGGGTGAAAGAGAAGGGCTAAATATAGCCATTTCCTGCAAAACTGATCTGTTTTCAAGGCTAGCTCTCCAAATGAAGATTCCTGTCATCCCAGGCCTACAGAGAGGGTTTCTTTTCCTGTTTCCCTCCAGACAGATGATGCCGTAGTTTTCTGGTGAGTCCTGGTATGGGCATAAGAGAAAAGGAAGAGTCTGGGCAACGAGGAGGCATGTGGCAACACAACTTGACGTGGTGTGGTTTGCCTGTCTTCAGGCTGTGTCCAGCAGGGAAGGAGTGGAGGCTTGTGTCGTCTTGCCAAAACTGCCAGACAGAGCAACAGCAGAGTCATCCAATAGTTTAGCTGGGAGGGATGCAAATGAGCCTGGGAGAGGGACAGAAAGGTTAGAGGAACACCCTTCCTCTCTCTTAACCCGGGCTTTGTCCTTGCATTGCTCCCTCATGAGCTGCGTGCCTCTTGGGAAGGAGAAAGCAGTGTGCTGTGTAGCTGTGGAGAAGCACTTGGGGTGGGAGGAGAACACAGGCGGGGAAAGAACACCAGTGGGGTGGTGTAGGTGGGTTGTGTTTGTGGGGTTTGTTGTTTCAGGGTTTTTGGCCAGCTGGTGCTCTGAAGTCATGCTTAAATTTAATGAGAGCCTGATGCTAAAATAGGATCTAGGGACAGCCGTTGTAAAATAATTAGGCACCCTTTTTAGCCTCCTCTCCCTTGCCAAAAAAGAAGCTGCTTGAATTCAGTTGCGTTCTTAGTTATTTGAACTTTCAGATGGGCATCTCAGTATCTGCTCTTCTGTCTCCTCTGCTCTGTATAAACAGGCTAAAATTGAGCCCACTCGCCTGTGCGGTTATGATGGTGGTGGTGAACGCAGTAGATCAGAGTGCCAGCTGCTCTCTTCCAGCCTCCTTGTACTTGAGAATTCATGGTGATCCATTGGGATGGATTGCAGGTTGGCGTGGCGGAGGGTACTCGCTTGTATTAGGGGATAATGTCCTTGCTTTGAGATCCGAGGGTGGTCAAGACTGGTTTAAGAGCATGGTAGTTAGAATAGTATCCAACACTCACTGAATGCAGCTTTTGATCCTGCTGCGGGTACAGTCAGTGACTACCCTAAGCACATGGGTCATTTACATCTACTACATACCTGTGTATTTGGGAATGATGGTATTTCTTAGCAGTGTTGGAAAGGTGAATTTGCAAAGAGTTTTGAGGTCATGAATTTAGAAAATGCTATTGACTATGAAATTTATAGAATTCCATGGAAATGTTTTCTGGAAATTCCATTTTTATTCACCATGTTTGCAGCCAGAACAGTTTTAGACTAATGCTTTCAAATACACAGGGGTGCAGGTTAATAGCAGTGAGTCCTTGTAAGAAAGTAGTTGTCTCATGTTGGGCTGAGTGTGTGGCCCTGGTTTCAGCCTATGGGTGATCCCTTCCTTAGAACGTGGACTTTTGCAATTACCTGTGTACAGCTTGGTGTTTGCAGGTTCCTGTTCTGGAGCAGTTCACATTCATAATTCTTGCTTTTATTCAGTTCCTGCTCTTAGAATTGGCTCATAACAAGATCTGCACTGAACTCTGGTTATAAACCAGCACCGTGCCTCATCTCTGAAGTTAATCCCGTGGGATGCTGACCATTTCCTAGAGGAACATCAAGAGTTTGTTGGGATTCCTAGTGAAATAAGCACATTGCTGTTCCTTCATGTGAAAAAGAGCAGTAATCTGTGTTAGAAATGTGGTGTTCTCTACTAGCAGGTCAGATGCAGACTTTCCCTGGAAGGCTGGAACTGGTCTTAGGATTCATCTGCCAGTGAACAGTCAACATCAGGTGCTGCATCGCCATCTTTGCCAGTTATTACATGGCCCCAGCTTTAAACAGGGCTCTTTTAATCTGCTCTCTTATTTCACGCTGAATTCGTCCTGGCTGTCGGTGCCAGACCAGTGCAGGCTGTGTGTGCTGCCCTGTAGCATGGTGGCTGTGCCGGGTCGGCTGGGCAGCTGGTTGTGTCCTGGGGCCTGTTGGATGGAGGGTTCTCTCCAGGTCTGGTTAGAACACGTTCTGTGCTCTTTGTGCCTGCAGATTAATGTGCAGCCAGCTCCTAAGCTCCTCCGGAGCCCCCAAGATCAATACCCCTCATCTCAAGTGATCCCGCTCTGCCTAAGTACAAAGGCAGGATGAGTCTCTAGGCCATTAGGGTAACTCCTTGTCCTTAGATCCACAGTTTCTTTATGCTCAGGGCTTGTTTTAGCTTTGCATGGGGTTGGCTCAGTCTCGTTCCACACAGCTCCGTGAGGTGACATAGCTGCAGTGTGTCTAGACTGAGTCTTGCTGAAAAGAGGGATGTTTGAAGTTAAATACTGCAGAGGTTTTAACATTACAATTGAAATGCGTATAAATTGAAAGCGATGGTTTGGTTTGATTTCTTGTGCTGTAAGAACCAGGAAACAGAGGTGTAGCCAGTAGTTGTAAAATTACAAGACAGTGGGTTTCATGCGGTGCCAGTTTCTATTGCAGGATGATTGCAGCGGGACATTCAAGAGAGGTGGCTTTTTTTTAAGGAGGGAATCATGTTGGTTCGTAGGTCTGTGGGCTGGACCATTAAATGCAGTGGTCTAGATGCAGTTTTGTGCTTGGGAATTTGCCTCTAAGTGTGGGGTTGGGGGCAGGGGAGGGGGGGGAGAATGACCTCGTTGTGCTGTCTCCTTATGGTTCTTACCAAGTGTCTGCTCCAAGCCACTCCTGGAGTCTGCAGATCATTGCCAAGTCAGATGTATTGTTATTCTGTTTCTCCCCTTGTTCTCTCCACGGCAGCAAAGTGGTTGCTCAGCCCCAGGAGCCATTTTTTTCAGTGCATCTCCCCCTGTTGAACTGCTCCTGGCAGTGTCAGACGTGGTACTGCTTGCTACCTACAGTGCTTCAGAGAAGGTGGAAGTGCTTGTGGCTTGGTGTAAATGAACTCAAGCCTGTCTCGGAAGAGTAGGACTACAGCTTGGTTAGGAAGAGCTTATTACAACCAAAGACCTCCAGCTTGGTGACTGAGGCAGACATCATTTGCCTCGTCTGACATGAGCGAAGATGGAGGTAGGAAATCTAGAGTTAAGGTTGGAAAAGACTTCTAAGATAATCAAGTTCACCCGTCTGTGATGGTGGAGGGGAGCACCAGGGGCTAGTACCGAGGGTATTTTAGGGAAGAGGAGATGATACTAACTCTGAACCTTCTGTCCTGAGTGCCTTCTGAACTTGTTAAAGCCACAGGCTGTCCTCAGCTGGATGGAAACCAGTAGGAGGACCTTTTCCTCGCCTTACAGAGCAGTTGTAGATCATCGTGCTCACTGGAGGTCAGGCATTTCTTGTTCTGACTGCAAACCTTACCACTCTGCTAATAAGCTGCTGCAGAGAGGCCAACAAACACCTCTTCTAATTGCAGGTCTGCTGTTTGTCTGGCAAGTATCCTGTAACAGTAGGAGCAGGTTGGCAGCTTTTCGGCGGCTGCTTTTGGCTGGGCAGATAGCTTGGAGGCTCGAAGTGGCTGCTTTTGAAGTCCTGCAAGCTGCTGATCTCTGCGTTTGGAGTCTGTGTGCCTCAGCAGGCCCCTCCACCCTCCCCTCTGAATGGCCTGGGGTTCCTGGCTGAGCGGTCGGAGGCAGTTGGTGCTGGGATTGTGCAAGTCTTTTTGCTGGCTACCAATGACAGGGAAATGTGCTCTCCTTCTGTGTGCTGTTCTTTCTCCTGGTCTGGCATCTCTGTGGCCATGTGGAGAACTGGTTGAGTCTGGATTTGGTTACAAGTTAGTCTGTCTTTGCCAGATTGGTTCTAATCCATATTAATTCCTGGTTTTTTTTTGTGCTGATGCGAAGGAGGACTCTTGGAAGGCAGGAGTGGCTGGGCAGAAGTGAAGGACGAGGTGCGCTCCTTGCTGTGTTTGTTGTACTGGAGTGTGTCATGGAGTGTTGAATTTGCTGGCTGTGACCACAGCTGCTTGCAGAGCACCTTGGCCTGGTTTGTCAGTGCCAGAGGGATATGGTATGGTCCGCTCCCCTGAAAGAATTCCTACAAGTTTCTTGCTGCCTCCTTGTTCTTGGCCTTGGTGGTTGCCGTGGGATGTGCTTGAACACAGGTTTTTGGAGGTTCCGTGTCACTGCTCTGGTGCCTGCCTGTACGTCCTTTTTGTAAGGATGGGGATGAGTGTGGCAGCCAGTCCATCCTCTGACACCGCGCGTGATGGCACATCTGCCCGCATTGCTCATCCCTGGAGGGGTGGATGAATTCCTACGATGTCAGTCAGTACTGAACGGGAGGTGGAAGAGATGGGGTCTGAATCTCCCTAGGAACAAATGTAAAATTAAACAAACTGCGTGTTTGTATTAGTCAGCCTGAAACAGACGGTGCTATTTAGGGCGCTCTGCTGCAATAATGTTGTCTCCTGTGTTTGTGGGGGTGGACTGCAACAATTAAGTAATTTTAAAGCTGAATCTTAAAAGAGAAAATAAAATTAAGAGATAATGGCTTGGTTTAAGAGAATAAATTAATTGTATCGTGTTACGTCTGAGAGAAGATAGATGGTACGTCGCAGGTTGGTGGTTATTGGTAAAAATCATGTCCCTGTTGCATGGTGAAATTCTTCTTGACTTCATAAGGAGTAATAGTTTTGGAGTTTTTTTAATCCATAGAACTACACTCTCTGCTGACACTAGAGTGTAACTGCCTGTTGGAGCTGTGGGTCTGTGTAGCAGCCTGCTAGATCACCGGCTGTGGGATGGTTTGACAATGGATTCAGCGTGGCAGTCAACCTTGTACCACTTCAATGTGTGCGACTCGGTATTTTCTGTTGTCTGAGTGGAAAGACGTATGGCTTGCAGTACACTCATCTGAGTATTGAATTAGCTCATTTGTATCTGCTTAGGGGTGGAATTAGAATGAATTGTGCATTGTGAAAAAAGCTGTTGGCAATTTGGCTTTTAAGTACTGGCTCAAGTGAAATGATAGAAAATATTTTAGATGTACTCTTTGCTTATGAAAAATGTGCTGATGAGCTTTGGTGCCCCTTCCAACCTAAACCATTCTGTGATTCTGGGACAAACCCCCCCCCCCCAAATCTCAAGCAAGAGATGGGAGGATTGTGCTTTTGGTGATGGTGATAAAGTAAATTTTTGTGAAACTAAGGCTGATAATCTTTTCTGGATGTTCATTCTGACTTATATGGCCTTGATCTCAGTAATTTTTATTCCCCTTGACCTGTGTTTTTGGACTGAGTTGTAAAACTTGTGTGGGTACGAGTCTAAATGAAGTGATGATGATAAAAAGATGCTTGTGTGGCTATTTTCCCTCTGCCTGCTTTTTGTCTTGAGGGTGCCGTGGTGTAAATGCTGTGTGGAACCGTCTCTGCTTATCTTGATTCAGAGCTGTCTTGGCTGAAGAGGCAGCCCAGGGGCTGTCTGATGCAGTCCTTCTGCTCTCACAGGCAGGGTCTGTCCATCCAAGCTCACTCGGCGCAGGTCTGTGTGGGAGCAGAGGGGCCTCTCAGCTTTGAGGTTAGGAAGGTTAAATGGTTTGAGTATTGGCTGTCCTCCAGCATCTTCTCATGATTTGAACCCTTCTCTGTCCAGAAAGAAACATTCAAGTTATTTCAAGTCACTGGGATAGAAGCAGCTCCTCCTAAAAGGCTGGGGAGAAGCCTGGGATTTGATGCCCCTACCTGCAGATTCCAGCGTCTGCCAGTGCGGCACCAGGGCCGGCACAGCTTGGAGCATGGCTGGTGGTTTCCTGTTTTCCAAGTGTGCCATGGCTTGGTCTTTCCTCCCTGTCTGTTCTCATGGATCCTGCCTCTTGGCTTTTGCTGTCAAGACTGTGCATTTAATTCCTGAAGAACTCCTTGGCTTTGCATTGGCTCTGTCTCTCTCAACCTCCTATCAGTTGATTGCCGGTTAGGCTTTTACAAATACGCCAGAAATGCAATGTAGACACTTTGTGTATTTGTGGACCTGCTGTGTTTGCATCAGTCTTTAGCAGGGAATACTCTAAATGAGTGACGTGTTCCGGCTTGCCGAAACCATAGGGTGCATTTTCTGTCTTTGTGTAGGCATTTTACACACTTGTGAGGCTCCCATCCGTACCTCTGAAGCAAACCGGTGTGTAATTGTTCTGCCAGACCTGTTCTGAAGTCTGAAGCTGTTTAGACCCTTCCCTCCATGCACATTCCTTACGACACAAATCGTGTTTTGAAGGATCAGTGCATCAATATGAGTGTCCAAAGTTATGGAAATTAGAACTTCAGCAGCCCTAATGACAGAAACACAGTATTTCCACGCCTTCTGCAAAAGTGGAGTAGAATGAGTGGACAAGCCTGACTTCCACCTTTTCAGTTCAGGTTTGATCCCAAGGGTTGGTTAGGCATTTGAATAAAACGTTTATTGGACCCTAATGTTCAGGAACACCCAGAAATTTGATGGATCTTCATCTTGTTTCTCTATTGGGAAGATCAAAATGAGACATAGGAGTGATTCAGAAGGTCAGACTCGTGTTTGGGAGCCACCACCTGTCTTGTGCTACTTACGGAGGCTCTGGTGAGAAACGGGTCTTTCTGAGCCTGCAGTGTGGTGTCGCACCCACTGTCACAGAGTGTCCACTAGCAGTGAAACTCGCTTTCTTCCCAGTCTGGGGGTTTTTGAAGCTTTGACTTGCAGACCCATTATAATTACGCTGGTTGAGTTCCCGAAGTGGCTGCTCTTTATTCCAGATGAGGCCCCGCTGCATGCAGAGGAGAGCACCAAGGGCCCTGAGATCTGAGTGTGTGAATGATTCTGGCTTCACTTCAAAGGCAATATCTGCTGGATACAGAACTCTGGGGAGTGGACTAAAGCAGGGAAAGGTGAATGAACTCGAGGCTGTTCCTCCAGGCTGGGTTGATGGAGCCGCAGCACATTGACACTGTGGTCAATGCTAGCAAAGGAAAGGGATTTTGAGAGCATGTTTGTACTCTTGAGGCCCTTCGGAAATGAAGTAAATGCAGCTCAGAGGCTGCTGTTCCTCTGCGTGGTCCTCTTGTCATCACTCTGGCTCTGCAGCATCAGTTCATATATGGCCTGAGTGAGTTTCCTGCGAGTGCCCTCATGATTCCTGCAAGGAATAGTGAGAAACATTCCCAGTCATATTCTGATGCAGGGAAGACTTTTAACTTTTGGCCTTTGAAAGACTGTGGTGTTCATCTCGAGGTGTTTGATGGTTCTTTTAAGTCCTGATTGAAGAAGTCAACAGGTTCCCTCTTTGAAGGAGATTGACAGTTTCTTCTGGATGCAATGGGAAATCTGGAAAGAGAAGTAAGTGTGCGTCTTCAGGCATGTGTGTGCATGTGCCACAAGACTAGTGAAAGCAAAACAAATTGTCACCTCTTCCGCTTTCTCGGGAGGGAAGGAACCTAATTCATAGCTTTTGACTGCCTCCTGGCAGGAATACTGGGGTTTGGCTCCTGGCGAGCAGAGAAGGTGCTGATTTTCTTGGTGTTGCCTAGCTGAGAGTAGCAGGTGTTCTGGAGAGTACTCTCCTTGCTCTTTTGGCTCCTTACAGATCCATAACAGGACAGACTTCTTCATAGGATTATGTGGTTGTGAGACTTAACAGCAGTTGGGAGCATTGGAGAACTTAGTGGAGAATCTGGGAAAACAAAGGAGCCTCTTTCAGCGAGATTTGGGGGAGACCTGAGGGAATATTAGGGCAGGAGGACCAAAGAATTTGTGTGTAGGTAGCAACCTGTAGAAGTGAGACCAGAACCTGCCTGGAACTCACAGAACCAAAGCGACCTGCTTTGTGTGGGGTCTTCAGCTTTGGGTTCGAGCGCCTGGTACTGGGGTCCCAAGCACAAAAACCCGTGTGCTGGGAGTGGAGATCTCCTCTTCTGCCAGGCCTCTGAAAGGAGTGTTCTGGGGAACTGAGATGGAGTTGGGTTCTTTGTGGATACAGGGTGGGGTAGAGGTGAAAGAAGCCTGCTTGAACAGGCTGCAAGGGACTATTCCCTGTCACTGGGAGAGGAGTTTTTGGCAAATGACAGGCCTATGGCTGAATTGGGATGGCATCGGATTGCGAGTTTGGCTCAGAGTGGTCTTACCTGCATGGTGTAACATCACACAGGGTGAGGACTGTGGCACGTAACAGCATTTTGTGGGTGGGAGGTGTGAGGGAGCTGCTCTGCGCAGCGAGGAGGTGGGAGGCCTCGCCATCTCCCTTGTGTGGATTGTACCAGCAGAGAACCAGTGCAAGTGAAACCTCATGGACCCTCAGAGGAGCAGGGCTCGGTGAGCATCTGCGAAATTCATGCGTGGTGGATGAGTGTGTGTAGAAAAGGCTTCTTTCTGAAGTGATGAGCCAATGTGGACGTGAAGGGAAGAGACCCAAACCAAGGTGAAGGATTAGCTGTGAACTACAGCCTCTGCAGGCTGGGTATGCCAGCAGTACTGAAGGGTATGATACATAGTATTGCTCCTCGAGGTTCTGAAGTGTCCTTCCAAAAGCATAAAGTTGTTTTTAATGTAGTTGGTCCTGTTTCAGTTCCTCAGGTGTGTTTGGATGTCTCTGAAGTGCGGGATTCTTCTGGAAGGGAACATCTTGCCATTGTAAACGTTGCTGCCTTAATGTGTAGCACAGTGAAGATGTGTCTGCATCCCCAGAGCTCTGGAAGGTGATTTGAGAATGGTTTTTCCAGCTCTCTGGAGCTCATCTTTTGGAGTTACAGCCTCGCCGTAGCAGTGCACAAATAACAGCTCTTCTTTTAGTTCATTGTATGTCTTAGCGCCAAAGGTTTGCTTGGCCTTTGTGTTGTGCTTGAGGTGGCTCTGGATGGAGATGTCGCCGTGCCTTGGGCTGGCTCTGTGCCTCTGTCTGCCCTGCTGACCATCCCAGAATGTCCCAGATCCAGTTCGTATGGGCATATTAATTAAAAAGGGAGTGTTTGACAAGCCAAACCTACTGGATTTAACGCACTCTATTGAAAAAGGTGTCTGTAATTTGGTAGTTGACAGCTTGTTGCAATTCAGTGTTTACCTGAATTGTTCTTAGCATCACAGCTGATACGCAGTCATCTTTGGCTGTAGCAGCTGAGGAAAAGATTGTGCTTAATGTTATCTGCTTTTTGGGTCATAATTATTGATCAAGAGGCTGCTGTCTGCTGTGCTGAGATGTGAAACTAACTCCAAAGGAAAGGAAAGAGGCAAACCCTGTCCTGGATGATCTTTAGGATCCCTTCCAACTCAAACCAGTCTGTGATCCTATAACTTAGGATTAGGGTGGGTTTTTTCACATAGCAAAGAAAAACCACAGTGGGTTTTCTGACACAGCATTAGTTCAGCTTCTCAAGACACTGAGGGAATATTTAACCTGCCAAAAAAGTTGTCTTCTCTGTTGCGAGTCATTTAAAATTTTTAAGTAGAAGAAATGAACACAGTAAAGATTTTTTCATATAAAAAAGCAGTGTTTGATTTTGCTCTGAATTGCAGTAAGAACTAGAAAGCTGAAACAGACGCCTGTGGAAAGACCAGAGGGAATAAGAACCTTTTAATGCCTGAGCTTCTTGCCCCAGGAGCGATACTGGGGCTGAGGTCCTGGAGAGACAGACTTCACCGTTGTGTGTTTAAAGTAGAAAAGTTAATTTTAACCTAAATGCTTGAACTGTTTGCGTTTCATTTAATTTGCATTTTTGTTTGCTTGTTGTTTTTCATAAAAGAACACAGTAAATGCTAAGTGGAGTTTAATAAATGCTGGCCCCAGCTGCGTAATGAAGATGACTGAAGAGTGATTAAGCACTCCCTCCCAGTCCAAGCCATTTCTGGGGCCTGGCGGGTGGGTTTGGAGCCGGGGCTGTTGGGGGTGGAGAAGCGTGTTTCCATCTGATCACTGGGCGAAGAATGGGGCGCTCCTGTCCCCCTGCGCAACCGGGCTACCGGCTGGTTCAGTGGCTGTGGAGCCGTGTCCTCTGCCTAGCGAGCTGGCTGTGGTAGCCAAGCGTTTTGGTAGCTTTCCTTGCGTAATTAGCACAGATAAGCTGTTGTAAGCCTGTTTTTCAGTTGAAAATAAACTTTTGAAATATCCATTTTGTAAGAGTGAAAAGTCGCAAGAAATGTCTTGCTTTCTCTTATGGTACAACATGGACTCTAAAAAGTGGATTTGCAGCTGTAACTTCGGCACAGTCCCTCCTGCTACTGCGAGCCGGCACAGCGTGCTCTCAATAACAGCTTAAAGTCATCTTCTTCCCTTCTGTCCCCTGCTGTTCCTAACAACTCTGCCTTTTCCCTGGGAAATGGTCTTTAAAGATTGTATTAGCAATGTGTTCCTTTGCATTGGACAATAATGAACCTTTCTTTGGAAGAGAACAAAAATAAGTGCAAGATCGGGTGTAAGATTGTGACTCAATAATTTAAATCAGCTTGATTGACTTGGGAGCATTTGAATACATGCCAAAGCCTGAAATGGCTGTTCATCCTGTACAAATATGAAATGCTGTTTTGAAAATTCCAGAACACCAGGGAAACTTCCAATTGGTGTGGGATTGGGTTTGTTTTTAAACCAAACAAACCAAATTTTTTTTGCTTAGCTTCTCTTTGACTCAGTGTGCTGACACAGTGGGGTTTATTCTGCATTTTTATGTGGTCTTTTTCCTGATGGTGGTCCAAAAGATCCCATCCTGTGCATCTATCCCAAGTGCAGAATTCCTCATTCAAGTGAAGCAGCTGCAGCAAAAGCAGGACCGTGGCTGTGTCTGGAGGTGTTGAGTGATCATTCCATGGGTATATCCCGTGTGAGCGTGGAAAGGTCGGGGTGTGATGTGCTTTGGAATAATGGCACTGTCATTTTAGCGTTTCTAAGAATGAGACTGTAAATTTGAGGGAAGAGCCAGGAGGAGAAAAGAGGGTGAAGTCTTAGAGACATGTGGAAGGGCCAGAGGAACCTTTACCCTCTTATAAGAAAATGTCTCTGATGCCAGCGTGGTCTGGGCAGGGTGAAAATACCTTCTGTAGCGCTGAAACCATTCTGGGCAGCGTTGCTCGCCTGCAGCAGCTTGTGCAGGCGGGCTGGGTTTGCAGGTGGCTGGGGATTGTTTTCTCTGGGGGAGCAGTGCAGACCTGCAAGCATCCCTCATTCGTACAGCCTGCCCTGGAATTGCTAGTTTGGCAGCTATACCCCTAGAAGGTTGGCCACAAAGTTATTTTGAAGCTGTTTGATTTCTTTGCAGGCCTGCTTGTGGGAACCTCAGTGTTTTGGGGCTTTGTACTGTGGCTCATTCGCCTGCTGTGAGCTGGCATCACTGCAGCACAGGCTTTTGCAGGGGTGATGACAGAGCTGTTCCAACATCTCTAACCCCTTCTTCCCTGTCTGGTGACCAGTGAGCTAAGGCTGTGCTGGTACAGTCAGACACAGACATTGCGCAGAGCCTTTGCCTGGAACTCACGTTCTCAGTGGTCTGTAGACAAGAACTACCTTGTGCTGTCTGGCCTGTGTATGCTTCTGCACCGGGGTCAGGGCAACACCGAGCACAAAGACAGGCCGGGTGGAGAATGGATGGAGAGCAGCCCTGTGGAGAATGACTTGGGGTGCTGGGGGATTAGAAGTTCCGCATGATCTGGAAAAATGTGCTTGCAGCCCAGAAACCAACAGTGTCCTAGGCTGCATCCAAGGTGGTGGGGACAGCAGGACAAGGGAGGGGATTCTGCCCCTCTGCTCCGCTCTGTGAGAACCACCTGGACCCCTGTGTTCAGTTCTGGAGTCCTCAGCACAGGAAGGATGTGGATTTGTTGGAGCGAGTGCAGAGGAGGCCAGAGAGATGATCTGAGGGCTGGAGCACCTCCTGTACGAGGACAGGCTGGGAGAATTGGGGAAAGCTCCAGGGAGGCCTTAGAGCAGCTTCCAGTGATGAAAGGGGCTCCAGGAAAGCTATGGAGGTGCTCTTTATGTGGAAGTGCAGAGACAGGGTGAGGGGGAATGGTTTTCAACTGAAAGAGGGGAGGATTGAGATGAGATCTTAGGGAGAAATGTTCTCCTGTGCTCAGGTTGCCCAGAGCAGGGGTGGCTGCCCCGTCCCTGGAGGGTTCAAGGCCAGGTTGGATGGGGCTTTGAGCCCCTTGGTCCAGTGGAAGGTGTCCCTGCCCAGGGCAGGGGTGGGACTGGATGAGCATTGAAAGTCCTTTCCAACCCAAACCATTCCATGATTCTATGCAGAGTTTAGGAGGAGAACTGGAAGATAGAGTACAGCTGCAGGGTCAGAAATACACAGCCCTCTAAACAGCTGCAGGTAAGAAGTCATCTCTTCCAAGGGCTGTTATTTCAAGATGAGTTATTTCTTGCAGCAGTGTTTTTGTCTGTGGATCAGCGTTGGGCCCAGCACCCTTGTCCTTACTAAACCTGTGTGCTGTGTTGCTGAGAGGTCAGTGCTCTTGCTGAAGGTGACAGCTGCCTGGTGCCCCAACTGTGTCTCACAGAACCTGGCAGGAAGAAGGCAACATGAAAAGTGTTGATCTCAGCTAGAAAAAAAAGCAATGTGAGATCATGTACTGCATTCTGTTGTGAAAGCTACTTTAAAGTCAAAATGTGAGTGGCAGAGGCAGTCGGTCACCTCTTTCTAAGCCTTGGGCTGCTGGGGTGCTGGGTGATGAACCCCAGGCTCCACATTCCTGTCAGTACACAGCTGAAGGAAGGAATATTTTGGGCACCATTCATTCTTGCTTCCCATAGCTGCTTTCCCATTCAATCTAAACCTTTAGTGAGCACGATGACAATGTAAAAGCTTTCTGCTGTATTGTATAGGTGAGTTCTCCCAGGGCAGGAGACAGCCAGAAGGGAAAGTGGCCAAAAGGAGCATGTGTGGCCTGGAAGGCAGACACAAAGGTGAAGGACAGGGGAGGTTCCAGAAAATGGAAAGAAAACATTCTCTTTGGAGCACTTGGAATGAGTGAAAATGATGATGGTGTTAATAAGAGAGCAGAAGGAGGAGAAATGGAAGTCCTTTTCTTCATGAAATGATTTATGCCAGGTGATTTTTTTTTTTTTTAGGTAACTGTGTTTCAGTTCAGTGTGTGGTCGTGAAGCAGGTATGAAGGAAATGCTGCTCTACTAATTCAGGAAGGCTCTAAGCAGAGAGAGTATTGTGTTTGATTGGAAAAATGTCTCCTCATTAAAAACAAACCTGCCCCATGAACAGCTTCATGCAGCAGCAGTTCACTGCTCTGTTACCTCCAAACTCTGCTGGCCCCGGTCTGGATTAGCTCTGCTTTGGGAATCCATGGGGAATGTTAGATGCTCTCTTCTGGAAGCTGTGAGTGGGTCAAGAAGGAAGTCCCTTCCACCAGACAACAGTGGAGGTAATTTAAGCCTGCAGCTCTAGAAAAGCAAATGCAGCCTTACTCACGTCCTTGGTGAGTGTTATGCAAACAAAAGACGGAGGACTATTGCACAAACCAGTAGGGACCACTTCTATTTTCAGTAGCTTAAATTGTCAGGTAAGTACACGTTATTCAGTGAATTCCAGGAGTTTTGGAGATGATGTAGTAGTTTCTGTGTTTATTCAGCAAACTATCATCGTTAAAGAACTCGTTTCTGCAGCTCTGATCTGCCTTTGTGCTTGCTGGTGCCTGGCTTTATTGGAGCACTGGGCTGCCTGTGATGCCGAGTGGAGCCCTGTGGTGGTGGGAGTGCTGGACAACGGCTGCGGGTGGAGTTGGGTGTGCAGGGAAGCTGTGTCTGTGTCGATGCTTCATGTCAGTGCTGCTGCTTGTGGTTAATCCTTTTCAGAAAGGAGGTAGCTCAGAGTTAGTTGGTGCCTTGGGAACAGGCAACAGCTGGGTGCAAAGCAAAAATCTGCTAAAATGATGTAGTAGTGATTTCTAAAGTATTGCGTGGAAGGGTTTTGTACACGTTCAGCAGCAAGTTACCATCTGAGCTGATGCTGCTGTCGCTTCCCCAAAGTTGGCATGAGATGTCTGTCTATTTGAAGTGATCGTCATTGCTGTGAGACGTGGTTACAGCAGCTCTACAACATAGCGGCTGGCACTCTGCCCTTCCCCTTGAAACACGATGGGTTCTGTTCAACAGGAGCTGCTTTAATTGGTTTCCACTCGGTGTTAGGTTAAAACTCTGCTGCTGGAAACTTTTCTGCTTCCCGAAAACATACACTTTTATTCTGCTGTGGGCATTCACATTCATTTTGTGTGATTGTCAGCTGAAAAACCCCTGCGTTTGGCAGTGCTTCAGCAGTGAGGTGGCTTCCTGCGGCCCCGGACTGCAAACTGTGTGATTGTCTGGGGGAGCTGGTGCCTTACAGAGATGAACATTCCTTCTCCGTTAGCAGTCATTGCTTAGCACACAGCAATGTGGCTGTCAGCCTTCCCCCAGTGCCAGCCGCTTCCGACCAGCAGTGCTGGCTGAGCGCACCCGATGGATGCTGAGGATGGGTTTTGCTGGCAGCACCAGGAGCCCCGGGCTTGGGCGGTGGGCACTGCCAGGGAGTGCTGGGTGGAAATCACCGCAGTCACCATTGGCCAGCTCCGCTTTGCCGGAGCACCTAGTTGTGCCAGGCTGGAAGCCAGGCCTCCGTCACGGTGAGGTGTGCCGTCTGTCGGGACAGGAGGCAGATGAGCAGGAGAGCGCGCCGTTGGTGCTGACCCTTCAGCTGCTGGAGCGATAGCTGGTTAGAAACTAACCAGTAGCCTCAACTTCTGCTAATTAGCTACAAAGAGTTAAAGACCTATTGTTGGGCAACCCAGGTGGTGTTTGTCCAACCTTCTCTCCTGAAGAGGCTGGTTCTCATCTGTACATGCTCAGTGCCTCTGTGTGTCTGCAGACCACATTTGTTTTTTCTCCATATTGATTTTCATGATTCACTGACTATGATCTAAGCAAAAAGCACACTTAAGCGACACCAGAGACAGCTGTCTGTAAAGTGGGACACTTATATCTGCTGAAACGGCGCCAGGTTTTGTTCCATTGCTTTATCAAGTAACACACACCGGCAGTATTTCTTTGTGTGGTTTCCTTTTCTAGGTCATGGGGATGTCACCTTTGTTTTGTGTAAAGCACTAGGGTGAATTCTCACTCTAAGCTTCCCTATCAGTTCTGTTCTTGTTGGTTTTTTCTGATAATCGTTTTTGAGGTGATTTTGAAGTAGAAAGGGCTTTATATGGTGTGTGGGAGATTGAGGGGCTCAGTTTTTCTGTTTCGGAAGACATGTGTGGGAAATCTGGACAGAAACAGAGCTTTATAAACTTTGGGAGCTGCTGTGTAGCTTTTTCCATTTCTAATCTGTCTCTCTCTTTCGCACAGTGAGCTGAAGTTCCAGATGTTGTTTTGGCTTGGAGATAGTGAATGTAGAAAAAAAATCAGTGTTCTTAATGTCAGCAGAGTCAGGCTGGCTGGTTCCATACTGACTGGAAAAAGGGGAGATAAAAACTTTGCTGATGGAGCATGTGCTGCCCAAGCAGGCAGTAAACTAATGCCGTCTCCTTGAGAAAGGAGTTTCTGATTGGCCACAACCAGTGCTGACTGGGAGAGGAGACGGCTACCGAGGCTGGGAGTGTTAGAATTGAATACCGATGTGCTTGGAGAGCAACGGGGTTCTGTGTGGGTGTGCAAATCCCCCCTCTTCAGTTAGAGGTTAATCCCTAGCCCCCTTTCTTCTTCCCGCAACATGCATCTCAGTCCTGCTGGCTTCTCTGCTGTTGCCCCTGGAGGATGTCACATGGGGATTTGAGGCTGGGGTGAAGGAATTTTGGTAAAATGGGCTGTCAGGCTTGGATGGCTTCATGGCTCTAAACTCCGTAGGTTCTGTCTTGGAGCACCAGTGTGGTTTGTGAAGTGCATTGCTCCCCATGAACTCCATGTATTGCAGGTTGCAGAGTGGTTTGGGTATGCACATGCTGGATTCCGTCTGGAGGGAACTGAGCTGCAGGCTCTCTCTCTAGTGTGATCTGGGAATGCTGCATCCTAAGCTGTGGGCACAAAGCTCTCTGCCAGTGACTGCTTTTCTGGGCAGCTTGGAGCTGCTTTGGTAGCAGCAGCTTTCAGTAAAGGGACCAGGCAGAATCCTTGGTGAACTAAGGCTGCTGAGATCCTTGCTTAGGTGTGTCTGGTGGCCAGGGATGCAATTCTTGCCCGGTCTGTAGGTGAAATGTATTGAGCTATTAGTAATCCATTTTCCATGTGAATATGCAAATATGCTATGTCCTGAGTCTCCTTCTGAAACATGCCTCCTGTCATGCTTATTTCTAACATGTATGAGCATTTTATTTTTCAATTATTGCTGTAGTTCTGCTTTTTTCCTCCTGCATTCCTTCCCCCTGACTGCTGAAACTAGGGAATAGTAGTTTCTGCTCAGGGCCTGCTTCCCATCGCCTGGCCGTTCCTGTGCAGTGCAGCTGTCTTGCAGGGTTTTGACTTCGGAGCGTGGCTCCTGTAATAATGTGCTGTTCGATTGCCTTGTGTATTACTGCAAAGCGAACAGATCATAGGGCCGACAGTGCCTCACCTGAGACCCGGAGGAGCCAAGCTGCTGCAGCTCTTCTGGGATCTCAAGTCTTGTTTATTTGCTGCTTGCAATTCGGATAAACTTGTCCTTGTCTTTGGGTTTTCAGCTCAAAGAGGGGAGTGCTGGATGAGATCCTAGGAAGAAATGTTTTGCTGTGAGGGTGGGGAGGCCCTGGCCCAGGCTGCCCAGAGCAGAGGTGGCTGCCCCATCCCTGGAAGGGTTCAAGGCCAGATTGGATGGGGCTTGGAGCCCCTGATCCAGTGGGAGGTGTCCCTGCCCATGGCAGGGAGTGAGTCTGGATGGGCTTTGAGGTCCCTTCCAGACCAAACCATTCTGTGATCACAGTCTGTATAATTTATTGAAACAAGGATTTGGATTTGTTTTGGGTGGGTGGTAAGCCATGGCATAAGAGGAATGTGGAGTGTGTCCTGTCTTAGCCGACTGGATGTGTGTGTTGACATAGGCATTTAAATCCTTTTTGCCTTGTTTTTCCTCCAGAGGTGGGTGGAGCTGGCTGGCTATAGGAAGAGCCTCAGAATGAGCGAGCTGTTGCCCTTGTTTGCTGGAGGGAGATACAGAAAGATGATCTGGTGTAGGAGATTCCTGCCGACCTCCGCTGCTCTGCATTCCGCCGCCTGGCTTCCCAGAGGCAGCAGCGTGGTGTCTTGCGCGTGTGGTTCATGAGTCAGGCCAAGCCCAGGTGTTTTCATGCCTGGTCTGGCCTGTTTTCTGAGAATAGTTCTGGATGCCTCAGTCCATTTTATTGTGGTTTCCTTTGTGTCTGGTACAGCCAAGGTGAAGATGATTCCTGGCCAGATTGGATGCTCACGAGCAGACATGGCAGCTACTGCTTTATCACTGCAGCCACATTCCTACAAACTGCGGAATGCTCAGGATTAGATCCATGCTAGTGAGAGCCCAAGGTTTGGTTTCGTTGCTGTTTTTCTGTGAATGGAAAGTTTTACAGCATGAAAGAGTATTTTGTGACCAGAAGACTAGTGAAAGCTCTGATTCTTGTGAAGGGAGAATCACAGAATCACTAGGTTGGAAAAGACCCACAGGGTCATTGAGTCCAACCATTCCTATCAACCACTAAACCATGTCCCTCAGCAACTCATCCACCTGTCTTTTATACCTCCAGGGTTGATGACTCAACCCCCTCCCTGGGCAGCCTATTCCAGTGCCCAATGACCCTTTCTGTGAAAAATATTTTCCTGATGTCTAGCCTAACCTCCCCTGGTGGAGCTTGAGGCCATTCCCTCTCATCCTGTCCCCTGTCACTTGGGAGAAGAGGCCAGCACCCTCCTCTCCACAACCTCCTTTCAGGTAGTTGTAGAGAGCAATGAGGTCTCCCCTCAGCCTCTTCTTCTCTAGGCTAAACAATCCCAGTTCCCTCATCTGCTTCTCATAAGACTTGTTCTCCAGCCCCCTCACCAGCTTCATTGCTCTTCTCTGGACAGGCTTCCATTTCTATTGAGCAGCAATAGGACATTGACACCTTTTCACACTGCAGGTTGGACCTCTTCATCAGTGTTGTCATCTGCACTGATGGGTTGATGATGGTAACTATTCAGGGCACCCAGATTTCAGATTCTTGTGCTTCTGGCAGTGCTCTTTGCCCCTTTCATGGAAACATTTTCCATAAAGGCTTGTTTGTGGGAAGTACATTCACTGCTTTAGCTTGTGCATGCTCATCTCAGAGGAAAACGATTTTATGCCAAATGATTCCTGACACTGGAAAAAGAAGTGGTGTGGTCACCTGCTCTGTCATCTTCCTGCTGTCGGAGTGGTGTCCTATTCCATCTCCTGTCATCAATGAGGAGGTCTCTTGACCCAAAGTGTATTTGGACACTCCTGTTTTTGTAAGCAGATGTTGAGGGCTATCCTTGACGTGTTGTCTTCAGGTGTAGCAACAGTCATGGCTGGATCCTCTCTGTCGAGATGCTAAGCCTTGGGAATTGCCACTGGGTGGATGTTGTAAGCTCAGTGTAGCCAAGAGAGCAGCTCTGTTTCTGTGTGGTTGTCGGTAAGTTGCTCTTGGGCAGTCCTTCATTCTGAGATCCAGCACTAGGCGTATCTGGTAAGAGACTTGATCTTGCCTTTGACTTCACTTTGCAGCTGGCAATATGTACGAGGTCACCACAGTGATTTAGCTGTTGTAATGCTGGGTTTGACTGCTTTTGGCATCCACAGCAGCAATTAAAATGGCACTCTGGGTAAGTGCATGGAAGGTCTTTCTGAAGATCTACAAGTGTGGTCAGGTTTGGCACAGCTGTGCGAGGTGAGTGAATCTGAAAGCTTAGCTTACAGGTAAATAGGTGAAAAGGGAGCATTTATAAAAGCTCTGGAGAAAAGCATCAGAATTTTATGTATTTGGAGTAAATCTGGCCTGGTGAGAGATGAGAAGATGCCTGGTTATTAGGCTGAGGGTTGCATAGCATGGCAGTGATGAGTGTCAATTGTGACTGTGAAAGGGTAATTCCTCTAACAGGAGGGACATGGGTTTTGCCTGCGAGGTCGAGATAATAAACACAGCTAAGCCAGCAACTGAGGAATGTCAGGGCAGAAGATTCTGGGAAGGAAGCCCTGGAGCTTGATCTCTTTCAGCACACAGGTATGAGTGTGTACTAGGCCAGTGTTGGCAGATGAGGCTGCTGTGGGTACAGCGTGAGTGGAGCAGGGATCTGTGGTAGAGGCTGCAGAGCCGGGTGGGAAAGGAGGGCAGGTTGCAGGATACGCGGAGGGAAGAGGAGCAGAGCAAGAGGAAGGGAGCTGGAAAGTCACAGTGGAGGGCGAGAACAGCAGGTAAGGCTGTGGTATGAACAAGTAACTGAGGTTTGTGTTGATGGTGGGCGGGCAGAAGCGTCATTGAGGAGTTCTAGGGTGGAGAAGAACCTAACTGCTCTTTGCCTTGTTGGCTCCTTAAATGTAACTCACAGTGGTGTTCGTCTTCAGATGGTGCCTGACCGACTAATGGTGTGTTTTTAGCTTTAATGAAGTTCTGCGTGGCTCTGTACAGCAGTGTCCAATTTGCATAACATCAATGGAAGGAGGGTTGCTGGGGCTGGGAAAGCACCCGGAGAAGTCCTGGGGCTGGCACAGCTTCCCACTCTGGCTGCTTTGAAGCAGGAAGCTGGACCACCATGGCTGTAACATAACTCAGTCTCTGGCCTGTCCAAACAGGCAAGGCCAACGGTAGAGCCGTGCTGTTAAAATCCTGTGAGGGTGTAGATACATCTCTGGAGAACCTTACTTTCTCACACAGCATGCTGTTTTCTTCTTTTCTGGATTGCTGATGGCATTCAGCTTTTTTGACTCCAAAGTAGCAGTTGATGAAGGAATGGGATGGGGTAGGATGGGGTGGAAGACTGCTCACCGCCACTTGCCTGTAGGGTGTTCAGAACTTCTGTCCTCAGTCTGATTTGCCCTAAAAAGGTGTGTAAGTTTGCATTTGGCTCCCTGGGGCTCGGGAGCAGTTAAACTTTGAGTGTCATGCAGAATGAATACGTGACTCTCATGTCCCTTAACCTTTTCTACTTTGCAGCAGCCCATCGCTCCTGAAGAATGCTGTCCCAGTCCCAGCGTAACCTGTGAGCGATGGGCCAAGGGTAAAGGTGGCTGTCCTGGGATTCCTCGTGCCTGCTGTGCCCCTGGCCATGAGGTGGGCCAAGGGCTGCTCTGCATCTCCTGTTCTGCGTCTCGCTGCCCTGCTCTCTGCACAACTGTTGTCGGGGTAGCTTCGCTTTAGGGAATGTCTGTGCGCATTGTGTTGCACTGCAATTGGGTTGTTCTGCCAGTGCAACAAAATGGTTTAAAACAATCATTTTTGGCTAATTCTTATCAAAATACCATGAGTTGCCCTCTGGTTAGGGTGTTTGTGTGAAGGGATGCGAGCAGAGTATTCCTGTGTAAGTAACTGTAAGGGTTCGGATCTACCTAGGCAGGTGAAATCCTGCTGGATTATTGATGTGCAGGTGAGGTAGTGGTGAAACGCAGACACAGATAAGGGAGATCCTGTGGCAGTGAGGGAGCTTCCAGAGTTTGGCTCCCAGTGATCTGGCCTGATAACATCAGAGGCTGAAAATAAAACACGCTTGCACCTCTTGAGGTCTGTGTGAAAATACTGAACTAGACTGCAGTGAGACACCACCTGATTAATACATTTGTAGGAGCTGAGCTATGGTTTAATCTTTCAGCAGGGTTTGCCATGGTGAGAGATGGACTTTAAAGGCTATATATACTCAGACTCTAGCTTCTCATGAAAAGAATAAACAAATGCAGGCAGAGAAGTGAGTATTAGAATCTTAGAATCATAGAATAGTTAGGGTTGGAAGGGACCTTAAAGATCACCTAGTTCTAACCACCCTGCAGGGACACGTCCCACTAGATCAGGATGCCCAAGGCCTCGTCCAACCTGGCCTTGAATACCTGTTTAAATTAGAGAGTGCTTAGATCTTCACTAGGAGCTTTGTGGTGCGATTCGACAGCAGGTACTAGCTTCCCAGAGAGCAGTTTGGGGAGAAAAGTACCATGTCTTTTAGGTTTCAAAAGGGTTTTTTGCTCGCCTGTTATGCCCAAGGCCCCAGCACAAATTAAAGTCACCAGATGTTAATGGAAATGGTCTCTGCTTTGTGTGGGTGCTTGGAATGGCCCTAGCAAAGCTGTACCCAAGAATGTCTGGAACTGGGAATTGTTTCTGATAGGGAAATTGTCCCACAAACTTCATGTTGCAGCTGTGCCGTGGAGCTGTTCTCATGGTGATTAGAGCTCAGTGTTTCCCTCTGGCAGGAGGTGTCTGTGTGCCATGCAGTGGTACCTGTGCAGTAATGTATGTTGTACAGTAAAATATGTACAACAATGTATGTTGTACAGTAAAATAACATCTTTGTTTAGATGTGAAATATGTGAGGAGCCACAGTAATCGATGTACGTTGAACGGTGTCTTGAACTGATACCTGTGTGATGCCTCAGGCTGTACATTGTAAGGAGAAGCTGCTGCCTGCTTGGCTGTTTGTCTCATGAAGCTGCTTGCAAACTCCTGTCTGTTGCAGGCTCCACAGAGGAAAGCCATTCCAAGGTGTGATGTTAATCCTTGATAACTGCCTCCTGGGGAATTAATTTACCTTGCAAGGCAATAAATGATTGGGAAGGATAAGTATGTGACTTTAAAGTCTCCAGGGACCTGCAATATGTATGGGAGGGTTCAGATCAATTTAAAAACATCTATTATGGCTTCACTTGGGTAAGCTGTCCACTGCTGGGTTGCCCGAGACGGCCACGCAGTGCAATACCCACCCATCACCTCAGATTCTACACTAAGGCTATCTGATGACAAGCCACTCCTCTCTGCTGCCTCCTTCAACCACGCAGAGGGGTTCTGCTGCCCACACATAGCTCGGGAGCCCACCTGCTCACCAGCTGCCCTGCACGGAGAAACCAGCATTGCTTTGGGTTTCTTCTGTGCCCCTTGTGCATCCCGGGCCCTCAGCTGCTCTGCTTGCTCTCCAGGGATCACCCCTGTCCAGGGCACAAAGGAGCAGTGCCTTCCTCTCCACTAAAGGCTGCGTGATGTGTGCCCTCCCCATCCCACTCTGGAAGCAGCTGGTGCTGCTTCGGGATCACTGCTTTGCCTAGGTGAGGTTTTATCTCTCATGGAGAAGTGATTGTGTTGTCCCGTTGTGTCTGTCCCTGACCCTGACTGTTCCCTATTTGTTGTGCTGTGCTGTGCTGTTCCTGCATTTGGTCCATCAGCTGGAGCCTTTGGGTGATGGCATCGGTAATAAAGGGATCTTTACTTGCATCTGCTGGGAGACTGGACAGGGTTTTATTCCTATCTGTGATGCTCGTGCTTTAACTCTTCCTTTCCTTTCGAGATCCTAGGGAGCTCCTGTTCAGAGCTACAGCCTCGCAAGGAGTAACTTCCATGATAGTTTACCTCGTGTGGGTTGTCTTTTCCTGCTGGTTTTATTCTTGCTTGGTGGTGTTGAGATTTTGCTCTGCAGATGCGGAGTGCAGGAGAACCAGTGTTTCACACGTTTCAGTCTCTGTGGTTTTATGGTCATTTGAGACATTCTGCCTTCCGAGTTGCCAATCTTTTTCATGTTTGAGCGCATTGATGCGTGCCTCATGTGCTTGCAGGAGGCTGCCAGTTGGAGGTGGTGGCTTTCCATCTTGCTGGACTTTGGCAGAAAGTTTGAGCTTTAAGAAAGGAATAGCCCAGGCTGCCGGTCTCAGGCACCAGGAATGCCTTTGTGCATGCTCCTCTGAGGATGTTTGTGAGTTTGTGAGAGTTTTAATTTAAAAAACCCAACAAGCTGTGAATTATTGCTTTTAAATGCAGGTCTTTCCTTCTAAAGGCACAGCTGCTGATGAATTCAGCTTGTGTGGGGCTATTGTGGATGGCAGAATTGCAACCCAGCGTTATGGATGTTTTCTTTTGATACGGATCTGGTGAGGTACATGCAAAGTATGTACAGCCCTTGGGCTTTTGGCGGGTCGCCACCAGGCCTGTTGGTGATGGTGTGGGTGCCTCATCTCACCAGAGAAGTCTCAGATCTTCTTAGAATTTGTGTTCCCAGGTCTGTGTTGCATTGAGATGAACCTTGAATGTCTTCCCTAACTGGCCTCACTCTTTTGCCGGGCTTGGTCTTTGTTCTGTGTCGGGTTGGTGGTGTTGGAGGCTGGTGCTGCTGTGAGGGTGGTGTTCATGTTTCCCAGCTCCTGGCTCTCCTCTCCCCTGTGACTTCTGCCAGCAGTGGTCTTGACAGTCCCAGCTGTTAATCCCAGCTCTCCTGCACCCCTGAGTTGCTGTCAGGCCACAGAGGAATGATTTGATGGGAAAGTTTTCTTAGGGAGAAAAGGAAAAGCAATTGATAATTGCTGTGGAAGTGGAAAAGAAAGCGATACCTGCCTGCTCCGGAGCAGGGTTCCCTTCACTGCCTGCAGTGCTTGGAGATCCTTTGGCTGTTGCTTTAAATGTGACTTTTCCATCGTGACCAGCAGTGTGTTTCAGGTTTTGCAATTAAACGCTTTTGTCGGAAAATGTTAAGAATGACTGATGACATGGATGAAACCCACAGACACTGGATGCCATCTGTGGCTCTGACTTCAGGGGGTGCTTGGATCCCAGGGCGTGGCATTGCGTGTGCCTTCTGCTGGGTTTGCAGTGGGAAGAGCTTTCCTGCAGGGCATGCTGATGGGGAGTCGTGGCTAAAACTGGTGCAGATGGTATGTCTAGGAAGGAAAATAAACTGTGTGGTGTTTGCTGGTTGCTTTCTGGTTCCTCTTTCCTTATCTGGATTCAGTGCCGCACCTCACCTTTGGAAAAAGCTTTGTCATTAAACAGCCAGTCAGTGGATCCCTTGTGGATCTCTAGATCCACAGGAACTTGCTGTGGAGTTTAATTGCAGAACGTTTTGT
This sequence comes from Clamator glandarius, assembly GCA_033459285.1. Taxonomy (NCBI): domain Eukaryota; kingdom Metazoa; phylum Chordata; class Aves; order Cuculiformes; family Cuculidae; genus Clamator; species Clamator glandarius. The sequence continues at coordinate 482,273 of JAUNZM010000361.1, forward strand.
TCTTTGCATTAGAATTTTCATGTTCTCTCTCTAAACAAGTAGCACATGGAAGAGATACTCGGTGGTGTCGCTGGAACCAGAACCTGGTTGTTATGTGTGCGTGTTATTAATTGCTTTAAATTCAGTTTTAAGCAATGGAAACCAGACTTCAGACTTGGCTCCTGTTGTGTTTTCACTTTGCTGCTGGGATAACCTGGGAGTGAGCTCGAGCGAAAGCCTATGCAGTGCTGCCTGTGGGCTTTGTGACGCCCCTTCGAGAAGGTTCAGTGGGAATGTGGGAATGCGGGTGGCTGTAAGACCAGAGTGGGGTCCTGGAGCCACAAGGAGCCAGGGCTAATGGGACCCCTGGAGAGGAGCTTCCCAGCCCTGCATCCCACAGCTGTGCACGAGCTGTACGCTCCCCGGGCTTATTTTTAACTGCTGATTCAACAGGCGCACAGCGGATCCAGCAGAGCTTGAGCGAAATGGCAGCCAGCACAGGGTGGGGACGCCTATGCCGAGGTTCTGGCTGGGTGTGTGACAGCGCAGGCTGAGGGCAGCACTTGCCTGATCTCACCTGAGCTTGTCTTAGAGCAGGGATTAATGAATCTACATGCTTTTAGAGCTTGATTTCTCATTTTTAATCTTTAGAGCGGCTGCACTTGCTCTCAGATAAGTTTTGCAGGAAAATCAGCGTTTAGTGAAGGTAAGAGGCTCCCTTCCAACTCCTTCTGTCTTCGTCTGCTAGCCCCGTAGACCCTGTGAGGTGGTGCGAGGGCTATGCCGGCAGCTGGCCAAAAGCCCAGGAGCCACACTGAGTCTGCACATGCGGCACAGGATTGTGTTTGGTGGTGAGGACACACAGGGTGGGGGTCTTATTGACTGTGATAACTGTGCACAGTGCTTCTCGGCAGAAGCAGCCAAAATGCTCTGTGAGACTTTGAGGAAGATGAGAGTCTACAGGAGCAAAGCCTCATAGAAGCAGGACTTAAATTGTAAGTGTGTGGCTTTTTTCATTGAGAGGACGATGCATGGTGTGAAGCCATAGAATCATAGAATGGTTTTGGTTGGAAGGGACCTCAAAGCCTATCAAGCTCCAACCCCTGCCAGGGTCAGGGACACCTCCCACTGGATCAGGGGCTCCAAGCCTCATCCAGCCTGGCCTTGAACCCCTCCCGGGATGGGGCAGCCACCCCTGCTCTGGGCAACCTAGGCCAGGGCCTCCCCATCCTCTCAGGAGAACATTTCTTCCTTCTCATCTCAATCCTCCCCTCTTTCTGAGCTGAAAGCCATTCCCCTCATCCTATCACTACAAGTCGTTGTAAAAGTCCCTCCCCAGCATTCCTGTAGCCTCTTTCAGTACTGGAAGTGCCTAATGTCTGTTTATAGTCTGATGTTGTTGGTTGCATTTGTAGTAAGAAAAGCCTATCTGTAAATGGAACCTTGTGGAAGAGGTTTGCCCAAACAGTCTCTTGCTGATCAGGGCTGTGTGCCTGTCATTCCAGAGACCATTCTGTAGGCACTGGGCGAGTGGTTCCTGCCCTTGAGCCTGGTTGCTGTTCTGTTAGGTGCTGAATGGCGTTTGACAAAAACTGTTGTGTAATTTCAGGTGTGTCACTTGATGAAGTTATCCTCAGGGTTTACTGAAGAGGAACAGTGCTCTGCATGAGGGATCGGGAATGGCCGCTACTGCCGTTTCTTATTTGATCCCTTTAATTGGGGCTGGTTAGAATCCCCCATGCTTGTTGCCGAGTTCCTCTCTGCCTCAGCTCATTCTGGCTTTGTCCTCAAGCCCAGACCTGGCCTGTGGTGCTGGAGGTGGCCTGGTGGCTCCCTGCCAGCAACAAACACCCGCTGTGCACCCTTGAATTACAGGTCTGTAGAAGCTGGGGAGCTGCTCTGTGCTCTTGGCAGCATTGCTGCTGCTCTTTAATGCCTTCATCCACTCTGTGTTGTTAAATTCATTTTTTGTCCCTCATAAAGCCTCTTTTCCTTGTACTCAGCATCCCTGCTGTCCGAGGTTCCCTGGGCAGATTGGCTGCCTGTCCCTGCCTGCCTCCCCTCAGCCCAGCAGCCTCTGGCGTGGCCGGCTCGCCCAGCTCCGCTGTGGCTGCGGGCCTGTCATTAAAATCAAAGCGTTCTCCCTCTGCTCTTTGAACCGTGCGTGTGTTGAAAGAGAGAGGGCAGGTCTCACGAGCACCTCTGTCTGGGCTTGCAGGGAGTTCCCCGGGTGTGATGCCAGGGAAAACACTGGTGTAAGCCGTCCAGCCGAGGCAGCGCATGTGGTGGCTGCAGAGGAGGACGTCACCCTCGTGTCCACCAGCCACTGAGCCCTCTGAGCTGACCCAAGCGTGAGCAGCAGTTGTTCCCGGGGATGGATTTCTTCTGCTCTGAGCATCCTAGGCTAGATCACTTGGTGATTGTGCTATATATGACTGTTTCATTGTGTTTTCAGTGTAGTTGTGGAAGGGTAAATATCGATGGGTATTCAGAATGCATTGATGTGTGAGGAGGAAGGCCAGGTTCCTTAGCGAATGGGTGTCTGAGAGTTTCACTCCTGGCAGTGAGTGGCAAGTGCTGCCTCAGCCTTCCTGTAAGGACACAAACTCACATCCAGAAGTTTTTCATCATCTTAACTGATGATGAGCAATTACTGAAATGCTTCTCATTCTGCAAAACAAATCCATGTCAGGAAATAATCAGAGAAGTGAATGGCTTGGCTTTCATTAGCAAGCGCTTGGGCAGCTGCTGGTGGTTTGTAAAGGCAGCGACAGAAGGTATCGCAAAGACAAGTGGCAGTGTTGAATTTAGTTTCATCTGCTTCACTAGAAGTGAATCTGAAAACTGAAGACACAGGTAGGAAGAGTGATAATGACTCAGGGCCGTGGTCAGGAGAGGAGCCTTGTTCTGCACGTACTGCTCGCTGCTGCATTTGCCTGAGATTTTATGGTATGTGGTTAGGCCAGGGAGTCTTGGTAGGAACGAGGTAGCACAGGACAGACGAGCCATTCCGAGTCATCCAGCCCTGTGTGTTGTGTTCCCTCCCATGAAGGTTGGCTGTTGTTAATCGCTGTTCATTGGTCACAGTGATCAGTTAAAAGCAGAGGTTAGGAAACTGCAGAAAGGGTCTTTTGAGCAGCCTGTTAAATAGTTCTGATTTCACAGGAAAGAGAGGAGCTGCTGTTCCCTTGCAAGGAAGAGTATCCTGGGAAAGACCTGAATGCCCTGTGAGGATTCACTCCTTTATTGGCGGTCAGAGAGGGAGCGGTGTCTCTCCTGACGCTGGCCACAGCCGAGTTTTCACAGGAGGTGCAGTTACCTGTCTCCAGCAACAGGGCCAGGGAGCTGGGCTGTGGGAAGGGAAACTCTTGGGAAAGCAGTTTACACAGGGATTTAAATTGCTCTTCCGAGAGTGGTATCTGCCTTAAATACAGTGGTATCTGCCTTAAGTACATCATGTTCTTTTCTTGCCACCTAGCAATAGTTTCTGCTGGTTGAAGGAAGCCATTCAGAGTTTTCTGGGTGAGATCTTCTCTCTTTCCCCTCAAAGCCCAAATAAGACTGTTTTGTGGGCAGCTTTTCAGTTCCCAAGAACTTGATGTTTTAATACCTGATCAAAGGAGGAAATCTGTTTTAAATGAAAGGGTTTGTGTGTTCCTGCTGGCGTGCTTCAGTATGTGCACTCCAGTTGCATATGGTGTTCCTATAGCTCTAAAAACCTAGATTTAAGCAATTGCAGTAAATAATGAATTTTATAAATGAAGGAAATTACTTAGGAAACCAGACAGTAAAAAGGAGACCAATCAGCCTCGGTTGTTCTGTATTTTGTAAAAGGAATTGCTGAAAGACATTTCTATACACTCATTTTGGGGTGACAACAGTGAAAGCATGCCCAGTGCTTACCTCTTCTCTCTCTGTGCAGCCCTGTGATGGCGGATGGAGTTATGATCCTTCCCGTGCTGATCATGTTGGTGTTTCCCTCCCCAAGTTTGCCAGGTAAGTGACTGCGTGGTGGGGTGGGAGCTGTCTGGAGGGGCTGGGGTCACGCCGGCTCAGCTCATGGGGCGCTGGGCACCTCTTCCTGGGCTGACAAGCGTGGCTGGGCTCCTCTCAGGAAAGAGATGCTTGCTTTTCCATTTCAAATTACTGCAGAAGATATTCCTTACCCATCTAGGTATAAAGTTTCTAGCACATGTGATGGGCGCAGCTCATCCTGGGGCCTGGGAGGGAAGTGGTAGTTCTTGTTTGATTGGCAGATCAGTGAGATATGTAATGAGCAGATTGTTGAAGGTCATGGGCTGAAAGGCAGTTGTGTTGCTTGTGTTCTTAATCAAATTTTTCTTCTCAGAAGGCTCTTCGGAGTATTTCTTTAAGAGTTTGTTCCATGACTGCTCCAGTGAGGTCTTTGGATGTGAAGGTGACTGTTTGACACATCAGTTACGCAGTTGTGCACACATAAAGGCTTTCTGGCACGCAGTGCGCTTAGGGTTTCCCTCAGCAAAACGGGAGAAGGGAGTTTTTCCTGGAGAGGCGGTGATGGTTTGTTTGAGGGTCTCCTGGGTGCAATGACCTCCTGAAAGATGCATGCTTGCTACTTTGCAAACAGCCTTTTAAAAATGCTGGATAAAGGCTTTCTGTGAGTAGTATCATTTCTTGTTTGTCTCAGTTTTAAATTTTAAGTGACACAAGAGGTGTATCCGGTGTTGGTACGGCATAGCTGTATTAATTTGTCTGCCTTGCAAAACCTCTCTGAAATACTCTGCTGAAATGGATTTATTTTCAAGTGTTGATGCAAATAATAAAAGGCAGAGTGTGTTAAATGGGGCATTAGAGTGAAAGGTGAAGAGTCAAATAGGACAGACTTCTGGTTGACTTTAGCCCTTCCAGAGCTCCCTGCAGCTGGGAGTGTCAGCTTTTTGACCTGGCCCCAGAATCACTGAGTCATTCAGGTTGGAAAAGACTTTTAAGACCATTGAGTCCAACCCTGAACCCAGAACTGCCAGCTCTACCACTGAACCCTCTTCCTGGGCACCACATCCACATGGCTTTGAAATCACTCCAGGGATGGGGACTCTACCGCTGTCCTGGGCCTCTTCTGCCAGGGCTTGACAACCCTTCCTGTAAAGCAATTCCTCCTAATATCTAATTTAAGGCTCCCCTGGCACAAGTTGAGGCCACTTCCTCTCCTCATCTCGCTTGTTCCTTGGGAGCAGAGCCCAGCACCCCCTTCACCACAACCTCCTTTCCAGGAGCTGTGGAGAGCGATGAGGTCTCCCCTCGGTCTCCTCTTCTCCACATTAAACGGCTCCAGGGCCCTCAGCCACTCCCAGAATGTCTGAGCTCCAGACTCCACTTAAAGTAGGCTCTGGTGTTTAGGACACCATCTTCTTGTTGAGAAGATGCCAATGAGTGATCAGTGTTACAGAATCGGTGCTGAGATGTTTTCTTTCTTTCCCCAGCTGGCTCTAATACCAAGGCTGGAGGTACAGGGCTGTGCCTTGAAGCAGAGGCAGAGCTGGACCAGAGGTGCTGCCACTGGAGGGGGCTTTGGAAAGTAGGGGACAGCGTGTGAGAAGAGAAGTGCAGAGCTTGTTTTCTTGGTGCCTGCCCACTGGTGCCAAGCAGACACTTACGAAAGATGGAGTTTCCTATTCCTGACATGGAGCTGCTGTGTCGAGTGAGAGCTTGTCCAGTAATACTTTAAGGAAGCTCTGTGTTTGGGTTTGTGTTCCTCTCCTTCGGTGACAGAGCTCCTGTGAGGGACTCTAGAAGAGACGTGACAGGACTGCTTTGCTTGGCTGTGCATGCTCGATTCCTTCCCTTCCCCACCCCTCATGCTTCCTATGATGAGTTTTCCTTTTCTATGAGCAGTCTGCTTTCCCTCAGTTGTGAAGTGAAGCCCTAGCAGATCCCAGCCGGTCATTTAAAATGGAAAAGAACATTGCTGCTTTTTAAGTGTGAAGTCCCTTTCATCCTATGGGAGCTTTTGGCAACTCGGTGGCTTCCAGGAACTCTGAAGCTTGTCCTGTGCCCTGCAGCCCTCCTGGTTTCAGGGTTTCCCATTCAGAAGGGTGGTCCCACTCAGCCGGGGATCCGCAGTGCGGCTCCGAGCAGTCTCAGCTTGGGAAGCCAGCTCGTGGTGGCTCTGCAGCTGGGCCCAGTGCGTGTGCCCGAGCTTAGCGCATGACTGCAGTGTCTGAGCATGTTCAGTATGTGGGATGGGGGCTCGGCACTTTCCTGCTGCGCAGCTGTGGCCGAGAGCTCCTACAGGGATCTGCTCACGTGGGACTGCAGGGGTCACTTGCGTTTGCTTCGCTTCCCTCCTCAGTAAAGAGTGATCGATTAGGTGGAATGGTGCCTCTTGAACTTAGGCTGTGAGGGAGCTGTTTCCTGAGGAGCGGAGGTTTGTTCACGGCTTCTTTACCTCTCCCCACTCTCACCAGCTGGCTTTTTTCCAGCCATGATTTAAGAGGTGGGTTATCCTGCTGAGTACCTGCTTGCATGCAAGCACTAAATACACGTTGTATCTATATAATCAGAGGTACTGACCTGTGTCTGCGAGGTGCAGCCTCGTCCTGCGAGGAGCAGGGAGGTGGACTTGATCCTCATAGATCCCTTCCCACCTAAGATCTATGAAACGTGGAAAGGGAGGGTACGTAGTGGTGGGGCATTGCTGGAAGGGAGCAAGTTGATGTTGTTAAAGCCCTTTTGTAAAAGGTGCACATAATAGAATTAGAGATTGTGTCTTTAGAAAGAGAATGCTGACCCTTGTGGTATAGGGTTTTACTTTTTTTTGTGCTTTTAAACATCATTTGAGTTCCATGTTTGCTGCTCACCTCACACAGTAACCATAGATGGTTTTCAAGTCAAGGGATAAGAAATATGCCAATAAGAAAGGGTGGCCAAGTGCCTCTTGTATTGGCGGTTCTGATGGGAAATGAGTCACTGTCTGAAGATATCCCCTCAGTGTTAGCATACGATGCCAACAGAGGTAGCGTATTCCTCCTGGAACAGAAGTAGCTTGATGTTTTCCCAAATGGCTCAGAATGTTTGCAGTCCAGTGATGGGATCTAAAATAGGAAATAGAACTGGCTGGCTGGAGAACTGGTGGTGTGGAGTAAAGGTCACAGCAAGGTGAGCAACTCCTGTGTGTTTGCTGACACCTGTCAGTGTCCAGTGTTAAGCCACGTTCTCCGTCTGATGTTCATGGGCTCGTCTGGGAAGGCTAGAGCTCTGTCCCTGCGCAGGAGAACCACAAGCAGCTTGGAGGTTCCTTGGTGGTCCCCAAGAGGGCTGAGCACGTTGCCTTCAGGCTTGCCCAGGCCAATGTGAAGCACCTGCATGGTTCTGCACAGAGGGAGCGAGTTTTTGCAGTTGGGGATCTCTGGACACTTTTCTGGGGATACTTAGGAGTTCAGTTCCCTTTTCTGCACATCTTTTACAAGTTCTTGCTGTTATCTGGCCAGAGTGTCTTGGGAGGGAGATGCTGTACCTGCTGACAGCATGTGCTGCTTTGTGCTTCGCTTCTGGTCTCCGTTGTTTGCAAAGTACTCCTCAAAGGCTTGTCTTCCAGGGAAAATTTGTCTGGATCGACTCCTCAGGCAGACTGGTCAAACCTCTGAATCCCGTGTAGCTCTGCCTGGTGCAGACTGAAACGGCCTTAATTCGATTTAAAGTCATTTCGGGGATGCTTGATGACAACCATTTCCATCCAGAACTGCAGTGTAGTTTAGCAGATCTGTTTTAGATGTGCATTGTTGTTCACTATTATTTGTTTTCTCTGCTAGATGCCTGTGTGGGGACCCTCCTGTGTTGTACATGCAGTAATGTATGTAGGAGAGTCAATGCCAGATTGAGGCCTTGGAGTGGCCAATACGAGTGCTGCTTTGTCCTGACTCCATTAACCTCATTAGCTCCTACCTGGTGGTTCTTCAGCACCAGCTGGGAGCAACATTTCTTCCTTAAACAGCAAGTTTTGTTGTCTGATGATTTTGTTATCGCTGTACAACTGAAGCTATTGGGAATACCTTTATTTTCCTTGCCTTTCCCATCTTACAGATGATGAGCTGATCCACTATGAATGTGTGTGTGAAGGCATGTCCTGTGGGAATGGAGATCGTTGCCAAGGCCAGCAATGTTTTGCGTCTCTGAGCATTAACGATGGTGCTAAGGTTTACCAGAAGGGCTGCTTCCAAGTCTATGAACAAGGGAAAATGACATGCAAAACACCTCCATCCCCTGACCAAGCTGTTGAGTGCTGCCAGGGATACCTGTGCAACATGAACATCACCGCACAGCTGCCTTCTTCTAAAGGTGAGATGTGGCCTCTGCTGAGTTAAATAGTGGTTTCTGTGCTTCTGGTTTTAAAAAGGCTGTCTCTGGGAATCCTAAATATTTTTCCCCCTCTTTTTTTTTTTTTTTTTTTTTTTTTTTTTTTTCCTTCCCTTCTCCTTTCAAAGGACAAACCTTCCAAGGAGAAGCTGCAGGCTACAGCGTGGAAACACTAATCATGGTTATCCTGGCTCCTGTGATAGTGCTGATAGTTTTCTCTGTGATAGCTGTGCTGATCATCCGGAGAATACAGAAGAACCACATGGAGAGGCTCAATTCTAGAGATGCTGAGTATGGCACAATTGAAGGACTCATTGCATCGAATGTTGGTGACAGCACGTTGGCAGTAAGTAATGAGTGTGCAGGGTGATGAGCATTTGTATGGACATCCTTCCCTTCCAGTCTCCTCCTCAGACCCTCCAGGCACGGCCACCTCAACACCAGGACCTTTCTCTGCCAGGGAATGCTGAGCACTGGGACTGGGTGGTGACATTCCTGTGCTCACAAAGCTGTAGTGTAAATGGAATTTAACCAAAAAATAGTGTTTTGCAAGTATAGCTCCTTTAACCTGGAGGGTTGCTTTGAGCCATAGTCACATTGTTTGTGTCCCTAGAAGCAATAGCTGCCCAGCAGACTGGAGCGTGCCTGGCTGTTGGGTAGCCAGGAGTGATGTGAAAGGTGTGAAAATGCACTGCACCTTCAGAGTATGGAAGGTTGGAGAAGGTGGGATGCTGGGGGAAGAAGAAAGTTACAGTTATTTTTTACTTCTAGAAACTCCAAACCCAACTCTTCGATCCCAGTAGCCGGGCTCCTGGGTCATTTGCAGCTTCAGGGTGGTTTGAAAACATGTGAAAGTCTGACAATAGAGCGGGAGGAATTTTAAGAAATGAGAACTCCTTACTCAAAATTCAGTCTTTAAAATGCACCCTTCGTCATGCAGTCTCTGACAAATACAATGGCATTGGGGAAACGTTCCCTTTCCAAAGATGTCATGTGTCTTACCCTCTCACCTGTGGCTAGAAACAGGCGATCCCAGCAGCTCTCCCATGCTCTATTGAAATGGAGCCGGTAAGGCTTCAGAGGCAGCTTGAGGATTTGCTTCTCAAACCAGTGTAACAAGAAAAAGTTTTCTCCTCCTCGTGTTTCCAAGATGAAATCTCTTCAACATGAAGAGGCTGGAAAACATTTTCCATTCTGGTCCTTTCCTGCCATACTTGTCTTTCACTGCAGGCTTGGAAAGTGGCCAAGAAATGGTCCAAAAGACAAATATTTCTAATAATATGTTACTAAATAAACTGACTGGGTGGGTTTTTTTCTGTGTTCTGAACTATTCCTCTCTGTAGGAGGAAGAAACTGAACTGGGCATTTCTTTCAGTGAGGAATAACCTGTGATATCTTCCCTAGAAAGAGATGGTCTCAACAACCAGGGAATCGGTTTTCACAGAATGCCAGGTTGGAAGGGACTATAGGGATCATCTGGTCCAACCTTTTTGTTGGTCTGTAGTTGAAATAAAATGGCCCAGCACCCTATCGAGCTGAGCCTTAGAAGTGTCCCATGGAGAGGAATCCACCACTTCCCTGGGGAGATTATTCCAATGTTTCCCTGTTCTTATGGGGAAGAGTGTTCTGGAGTCCTATCTGCATCTCCTCAGGAGCAATTTGTACCTATTACTCTTTGCCTTTTCCTTGTGACTCTTCAAAAAAAGGGAGAGTCTCCATCCTCTTGGCAGACACTTATTATGTATTGATACATGATGATAAAGTCTCCCCAAAGCCTTCTCTCAAGGCTGAGCAAACCCACGTCTCTCAGCCTTCCTTCCTATGAAAGGTTTCCCAGTCCTCTGACTGTCTTAGTGGCCCTTCTCTGGACCCTCTCGAGCCTGGGCACATCCATTTTGTATAGGAGGGACCAAAGCTGGACGCAGCATTCCAGGTACTGGAACAGAGTGGAATACTGACTTCTTTATCTCTGCGGGGGATTCCCTTCTTGATGCACCCCAGCGTCCTACTGGCCTTCTTTCATGCTGCTCACTCATGTTGAGCTTGTTGCCCACCAAGACCCCCAGGGCCTTCTCCACACAGCTGCTCTCCAGCCAGGTGGAACTCACTGAGCTGCACTCCAGGGTTGTGTATTCCCAGGTGCAAGACCTTACACTTTTGTCCATGGAACTTCATAAGGTTTTGACTATGTCTAAAAAAACACCTCAGGAAATGGTTGCTCCTCCTCACCTGGAAGCTGACAATGCTTTTGCATACCCAGCTGTGGGAAGTTATTAAAAGATCTGTGGGACTGCTCAGGAAATGGAACTATTTTGGGCAGCTGGAAACTATTTCTTGTATCTCTTTATTTTGAGACAGAGGCATTTCTATGAAATAGAACTGTGAGTAAGTGCTGAAAGAGTCAGTGGAAAATGCTCCCATTCACAGAGAATGTGTCCTGGCAAGTATGTTTTCAGTGTTTGGGATGGCCAGCACGGGATACTGTGGGAGCAGGGAATATTCTTCTTCAGGGAGCAATAGGTTCAAGTGGAGCAATTGGACACCTGGATGCCCCAAGTGTGCATTTCTGAAATGGCCTGTGTGGGGAATGAGCGAGGAGAGCATTGCTCCAGCCAGGAAGGAGAGCCTAGTGCTCCTAAGGGGCAGACACAGCATGGCAGGGGGGTGAGGAGAGGGTGGGCAGGAATTAGAATATGCAAATGAGAGCAAGGATGATATATGCAAGGCAGTTCCTAACCAAGTGGTAACTGAGCCAGTGGAACTCCTTCCCAGTGATTTTCTGAGGTGCTGCAGGTTTGTATATGTTCAGGGAGCAACAGGGTGAGAAGACCGGATGGTGTTAAGGAGATGAAAAAAAACAAAATCAGCTGAGGAAATGCTGAATTGCATGTGCTGGAAGACTAATAGAGTAAAATATCATGGATGCTAAAGTATTCCCACATCCGCCTCTTATTCACTCCAGTTCTGGTATCCCAGTATTCCAGTGCCTGCTACACTTTGTGTGCAGCCTCCTGCATGCCTGTTCCTCCACATGTAACACCCCAATAATGGACATTGCTTTGGGGTACATTCAGAGACAGGATCCCCATCCAGAGGCATCCTGACAGCAGAGTATTGGCATATAAATGCTGGCTGCCTTGGTAAAATGGAGCAATGGAAACCGCTTCTCTCTTAGAGGCTTCATCCAGGCACTTCACGGAAGTGCGGGGTCCCTTGTGGTGCAAACTGCAGCAACGTTTTGCCACTGCGCTGCTGTTCCCTTCAGCTTGGCCCCGTATGCACTGCTCTCAATTCTCTCATTTTCAAATGCCTTTGGCTCTCTTTAATGGGCTCCCAGAGCTTGATTCCACGCTGCTGGGTTAAAGTAGACAGGTCTGGTGCATTCCCCATGAACCAGGCATGTGTGCAGCTGGTTATGTGCCTTTGAACACTGACTTTCAGCTCGTACCAGCTCTTATCTCTTCTCAGTGCAGAACCATTTCCATTACGCTTGCAAACCTTTGCACTTCAAGTAATTTAATTTTACTTTATAATAGTGGTGAAAGGAGAGCAGAATAAATCAAAATCCTTTCTAAAAGGAACTGGTGAAGTTGCTGATGGCGAAGGCTGAGGGCTAATGGTCCTCTTCTGGTCTGGGCTTCAGACCCCCTTGGCCTTGTAACCAGGGTGTCATCAGTGCTGGTGATGGGACAGTTTCTTGTTCCCAAATGTTCCTCTGAACAGTACAGACTTTTGAGTGCCAGATCTTTCTTCTCCGTTGTGAGTTTTAAACTGTCGGTTTTGTCACAGTTTGCATTTAGGATTAGTGAGCTCAGGGATTCCCCTGATGGGGAATGCAAAGAGCTGGGGCCTCTACAGATCTTGTCTTTACTGTTGCTGCAGATAAATTTGGGATTTTTTTGCCTCTGGTTCAAGCAGGTGGGAAAACAAGCTCTCAGTTTGTATTAAAAAGCAAAATATTAGTTTCCTGCCATTCTTGGATTGTCTTTTTCTTGAGCACTCATTAAAAAATTGTTAGGAGAAATGAGATTTCATTGGATCTGCCATCAGCACAGTTCACTGGAAATGTTTGCAAGTTGATTACACTCGTGCTTTTTTTACACTGTTTTCCTTTGTGAAGAAAAAAAAGCCCAGTAATATTGCTGCTAGTGCTTTGAACCAGTAGGGAAGCCCTTGCCACAGGAGTAGCTGGGTATTAGTGGTGTAGAAAGCTAACGGGGTTTGAACATGCAATCAGAATCTCACTCGTGGCTTTTTATAAGCCGACAGACTAAAGTCTGGTTTCAATGCACTGGAAGTGCCAGAAACTGAGAAAAACTTGTGAGAAAGGCCTTGTTATGGAAAATTTCCTGAAGTACCAGTCATGTACCTAGTGTAGGAGATACAGGGAATGCTTCTGTCACCGTGTTTATTCTAAAACTGCTTTCAGTTGCAAATAACTGTGCCAAGCCAGGATAGTTTGGGCCAAAACTTCCCATGAGTGTTTTCTACCACAGAACAATATGCTATGTTTTTTGGAGGGACTGTTTGTCTCACGAGGTTCCCCTGAGTTAAGAAAGGAGACTTCAATTGGCTCTTTGGGTGTTGTCATTTGAAGTTCTTGGCAGGGCCTTGAGACTCACCCGGAGAACCCCTGGTGGTGCCAGGTGTGGTTGTGCTTGGCAAGGAGATGGGGCTCTCTTCTCCCCCAGATCCAGGCGTCCTCGTGGTGCTCCTGGCCACAGGGCCGAGGTGGAGAAGAGGGAGGGTGTGCGGTTTTCCCCTTAGGAGTGGCAGCAGCCAGGGTGGCAGTCCCTGACCCTGTAGGCCTGGGGAATAATGACAGCAAGGGCAGGAATGGGAGCTGGGGTGGGAAGTGTGCAAGGTGTGTACGGCACAGGAGAAAAGGAAGGAAGGTCGGAACCAAGGTGGAAAGGAGAGCTGAAAATGCGATGAAGAAAGGATAGGAAACTGGATGGGGGCAGAATGGGTGAAAGAGAGCCTGTAGTTTGAGAATAACAGCTTCACAGGCAGTGAACTTATTGCCATTTATTTATGAGACAAAATTGTTTATTTAACAATACCGTAATGCCAAATAAAATGCAGAGACAGAATAAGAAATCTGGGAACAGAAGGGAGCTGGCTTTGTTTGCTGTTTGTTGCTGTGCTGGGTGTAAAATTTCCAACAGGAAGTGATGAAGGCTAAGTTACAGCTGCCCTGCCAGTCTCTCTGCGCATGGGGTGTTCTTTGAAGCAGTAACATCTTGTGAAGAGCATTCTCTGTCCATCTGTACAGTGATGACATGAGTGTGTGTTGGACTCGAGTCAACACATGGCATCACCAGAGCCACCAAGGTACTGATAAACTTTAACCTAGCCTCTGCTGGAAAGTGGCATACTTGTCCATATGTAAATGGGGAGAAGAATAGTTTCTTATGGGTTATGAACTTCTGCTTTTATTTTGAACAGGATTTACTGGACCATTCCTGCACGTCTGGAAGTGGTTCTGGACTTCCTTTCTTGGTGCAAAGGACAGTGGCTCGCCAGATCACACTTGTGGAGTGTGTAGGTCAGTATATGTCTTATTCACACTTAGTGCCACATCTTGACAGCAAATGCAGAGGAAAAACTGTCTCCCACCCTCATTGCTTGTATGAAACTTCATGGAATGGATTTGGGTTTGAAAAGTGAAGTGAGAACTGTGCAGAAGGGGGCAAATATCACCTGAGCTTTGTGCTTGGGAAGCTGCAGCTTTGTGTAGTGAAGTGATGTTAGAAAATACTCCCTGGGCTCCTTTGGGGGCTTTGTAAGCCAGGTAAAGTGTGTTCTTAGAGAAGCAAGCGCAGTTTGAAGCTGTCAGACTGTGAATCAGGCATTTGCTTGTTAAATGACGTTTATTCAAAAGCTTTAGAATTAGAAAAGGCTCATCTGGATTTGAAGTCTGGAGTTCAAGCATCAAGCAAAGTGGCTAAAGTGACATTTTAAAACCCCAACCTGTGATTTTGTGCCATTTGAATGGGAACACAGATGCTTTGTAGCTCTGTTGCTCTGGGACCATGCAGGCGATACTGTGCTGGTGCTGTTCTCTTCCCCCTAAAGTAGAGCTCCTCTCTAGTAATTCTGCTCAAAAACTCTGCTGGGCCTTTAGGTTTTTGCAGGACTTCAGCGTTTGTTATCAATTGAGTAGTGTTAAATTTGAGTTTAGTAATTCTATGAAGTATTTGAATCAGGTACCCTGAGGGAGATACATGGGGCCAAAATGGCTCACTGGCACTAATGAGGTGAGGAAAGCGTGATAATGATTGTTCCCAGTAGGGAAAAAAAGGAGTGGGATATTTGTGGTTGTCACATCAGACACAGGAAGCCTGGGGCTGTCGTATTGGGATGGGAATGGAAACAGCTAGAACTTTCCCAGTGTCCCTTGCCCAGGATGTTGCTTTGCTGTTGGGTACTTGATCATTTAATGTGTCCTTCTGAGATGTCTGGGTAGAAAGCTTGGCATGCAGACCCTGTGTCCTGTTCTGCACAGGACAGGAGTGGGGTCTGGGGTTCAGTTTTGCTGGGAGGGGGTTTTTCCTCTTTTATTTGTTTGTGGACGGGGTTGTTTTTGTTGCTGTGTTTTTTTGTTTGTTTTTAATTGGGATTCAGCACTCGTGTATCTGGCTGTGTAGGCAGTTTTTCTTGGGGCTGATGATCATAGAATCATGAAAGGTTTGGTTCAGAAGAGACCTTAAGGGTCACCCAGTTCCAACCCCCTTCCCATAGGCAGGGACACCTGATGTAATAGAGGTGTAAGGGCTGTATCTTCAGCATCAGGCATCCTCCCTGCTCTCCTCTCTTCAGGATTCATGGATTTATTTATGTTTGCTGACCTTGCAGGATGTTTGCCTGCGCCACTTAAGCTGCGATGGTGCTTTCATTGCTGGTGGTTGGATAATTGCACCTGCCCAGTACAAACATCGTGATCTGTTCCAGCGTGCAAGGAGGGGAGATCCATTCTCTTCCCCATCCCTGGAGGGGTTCAAGACCAGGCTGGATGGGGCCTTGGGCATCCTGATCCAGTGGGAGGTGTCCCTGCCCATGGCAGGGGGTGGGACTGGATGGGCTTTGAGGTCCCTTCCAACCCAAACTGTTCCATAATTCTATGATTCAGAGCTTGCAACTGAAGCAAACAGGAAAAGCTGAGGGACAATGGAGCGCTGTGTGATGGTATGAAGTACATGCAGGGATGATCAGACTACGTCAGTGTGATATTTGGGCCATGGCCATTTGAGTTTCTATCCTATTAGCTTGTCCTGTCCTTCTCTCTTGTGCGAATTGTTCGTTGACAACTTCTGTGTTGTTTTTTTTCCCTCACAAGGAAAGGGCCGTTACGGAGAAGTTTGGAGAGGTCAGTGGCAAGGAGAAAACGTTGCTGTGAAAATCTTCTCTTCTCGGGATGAAAAATCTTGGTTCAGGGAAACTGAACTGTACAACACTGTATTGCTGCGGCACGAAAACATTTTAGGTAAGTAGAACCACCTCGTTTGTGTCTCCTTTTGTGAGTTAAACTGCAGAGCATGATGCCAGGTATCTTGTGGTCTGTGAGGAGGTTCTTGAGTTTGCAATGAATCGCTGAAGGAAGGTTTTAAGGGGAACCCTTGCCAAGAGGATGCTGAAATCTGTGTCTGGAGAAAGTATTGCAGCAGCCATGAATGATTGTCCTGCATTGTTCAGTCAAGGAACAGTCAACCAGATTAATCAGTTGTTGGCAACACAGTAAGTAGAACAGAATGAAGGTGCCACAGTGTCATGTGCTAAGAGTTTGCCCTTGCAGCTCTTATTGCAGGGCAGCCAAATGGCAGAAGGGTGGAGAAGTCCTAGTAGGTCTGTGTTTTCTTATGGCTTCATTTCAACTGTGATAAATTAAGGAAGAAAAAGTGGGGAGAGTTTATAAAGAGATTTAAGCAGTTGAAAGCTTTCCATGTGCCTGAACAAAGTGCAGCATGAAGCCATTCTTTTCTTCTGTTTAACTGTTCTGCTCAGGGTCAGCCTAAGCCCCTTTGAACTACAGCTGTCCCGTTTATCTCATTTCCCTGTAAATATGAAAGTCCGATGTTTTTGTATCTTCTGAGTCCCTCGGACCATGTGTGGTCAGTCCTGAGAGCTTAGAGAATAATGAATTTTTTGAATTGTGAGCCATGATAGAGGTTTAAGCAGCCCCATTGATTCGTGGTAGCTGTGACCTTCCACTCAGCTGCCACTATTGCAGATGAGAGCAGCAACATGTTTTGAGTGCTGACATTCTCTTCTCCTGCAGTCCATCTGTGTTCAATAAGTTTGACCGGGTCTCCTTATTCTTGTTTACTGTCAGAACATTCCCTGGCTCTATTGCTCGGCCTTCTAGGTGTTGGTCTAATGTTTCCTGAAGCACTTCCTGAGCTACTGCAGAAATAATTTGGTGGCCTCCTGAAATGTGAGCTATTGAACTTGGCTGCCCAAGAGAGCAAGCAGCTCGGCTGAAATCGCATTACACGTTTCCCTTGCTCCTCTATCTGTGCTTAGTCTTCCTTGATAACTGTTGAATCTGTTGGCTATTTTATAGAATTAATTTATTAAACAATATCACAGGTGACAGAAGTGTCATGTTGTGCAGAGATCTGCCTCCAGGAGAGAAAGTAGTGGGTGTTCTTTCTGACAAACGTCATACCTGGGCTTTTAATAAGCATGATTTGTTCCTTGAACTTGGAAATAAACCTTTTGTTCCCTCCCAGGTAAAGCAGTTGAGGTGAACAGTGTACTAATACCCAAACGCATTCAGTGACAGCAGGAAGGGAACTCCTCCTGAATTTGGGGGTCAGTTTTAAGACACCACATTTTTCAAGACTGTTCTTGAGGCTCCTGAGTTTCAAGGAGAGCTGTTTCTCTGTCCCTTTGCAGAAAATGCTTGTGGAATATGGCTGTGAAGCACAAAGGTGCTTGGCTTTACCACACCCTGGAAGCAGGCTGCACACCAGCAGAGCTGTCTTGTTGCTCGAAGCAGCACAACTACTATTCTTTGGGTTTTGGTGTGGTCTTCTTCTGGTGCTGCCACACTCTCCTGAGCCGCCTGCCGCTTGTTACATCCCGTGGCTCCATTGTGAGCTGGTGCACAGTTCAGGAGAGCATGTTCAGAGCATCCCATAGGTCTGATCAGTTATCAGGCTGCAGCAATCCCCCACAGTGTTTGGAGCACCGGGAGATCACTGGGGAGCTGGTTGTTGCTGTGGTGAGATGTGCTTTTGGCAGTGCTTGATCTGAAGGATGTGATGTTCCCTGTGAGGACAGCAAGTTTTTGACCTGTCAAGGCTGATTGTTGGAAGGGCTCCGAATAGACTCACCTTGGATGTGAATGTGAAGCTGTCACAGCACACAGCATCTGTTTATTGGGTGGGATGCAAAGGTGAATCGGGTTTCAGCAGCGCTGGCTGCTTCTTGACCTTAACAATGGAAATACTTGCTTCTGGCTCATCAGAGGGACTGCTGCTTTGCAGCAGATGTGCTGCAACCTGATGGCTTTCTTGTTTAACTGGAGACTTCCCCAGCCCTGAGTCTTTCAAAAAGGAAGCAGGGGGGAAGAAAAGCAATAAGTTTTTTTGTTTTGTTTTTTTTTGGTTGGTTGGTTTTTTTTAGAATATGATCCTGAAAAGTGGTTGTGTTGGGGTGGCTGACAAAGCACACACATATGTTCTTGTCAGTAGACCTGGTAAAATCTTGCAAAGAGCATTCTCTGTCATGTTCTCCCTGGATGCAGTAACTGAACAAGGGGAAATGGCCTCAAGATGCACCAGGAGAGATGTAGGTTGGATATCAGGAGGGGTTTCTTTATTGGAGAGGGTGTCAAGCCCTGGCAGGGGCTGCCCGGAGAGGTGGGTGAGTTCCTTCTCCCTGGAGGTGTCATACCTGGGGACGTGGTCTAGTGGCAGACTTAGCATGGCTGGATCGATGTTTGGACTTGATCTTAAAGGTCTTTTCCAACCAAAACCATTTTGTGATTCTGTGTTAGAGTTTCAGAATGTGTCATCTCTCTTTCCATCATGGCGATACGTGCAGTCTGGTTTTGGTGCAGCATAATCATAGGAGTGGTTTAATTAAACAGCATTTTGAATTACAAGGAGGGAACTGGTAGTATTGATTCCTTGGGGAAGACTTGAAGAAGCGCTGTCACTTCATTTTGTTGTTTTTCCTTTTTCCTTCTCCCTTTCTAGGTTTTATTGCATCCGATATGACTTCCAGGAACTCGAGCACGCAGCTGTGGCTGATCACCCACTACCACGAGATGGGCTCTCTGTACGACTACCTGCAGCTCACTACGCTGGACACAGTCAGCTGCCTGCGCATCGTCCTGTCCATAGCCAGTGGCCTCGCACATTTGCACATAGAGATATTTGGAACCCAGGGGAAGCCAGCCATTTCTCATCGCGACTTGAAGAGCAAGAATATCCTCGTGAAGAAGAACGGACAGTGCTGCATAGCAGATTTGGGTGAGTTCACTGCAGCGCTAATACACTCTGTGCATTCCTGTGACTATTCAATGTAATGGATAACTCCAATCAAAAAAGTCTTAAAGCAACCTTAAAATAACCATGGTTTGATCTGGTGTTGCCCTGAAAGTGTAGGACAGCCGCTAGATGGCATGTACAGCTTAGAAATGCTGCTTGGCTGCTGGGGAACCAGCCTGACATCTGGGCTGTTTTCATTGTTAGACTACATTCATGGGTCCCAGAAGGCAGCAGTTATTAACCTTCAGCTCAATTCTGGACTAATAGATGCTCTTCCAGTTACAGTCTAAGAACTGTGGGTTTGCTGTGTCAGGCACCTTAGGTCCTTCCAGCTGGAGTCTTTTTGCCAGGTAATTCAATGAGCACAAAACTGGGTTCTTCATGCCCAGGTGGTTTTAGACTTTAAGCTGGTAGGATACTGAGAAGCAGTTGCAGCAGGGTGGCTCGTTCACACCACAGGAGTATAGAATCAAAGTCATGCAATAGTTTGGATTGGAAAAGACGTCAAAGCCCATCCAGTCCCACCCCTGCCATGGGCAGGGACACCTCCTACTGGATCAGGGGCTCCAAGCCCCATCCAACCTGTCCTGGAACCCCTCCAGTGATGGGGCAGCCACCACTGCTCTGGGCTGCCTGGGCCAGGGCCTCCCCAACATCATCATGAAGAATTTCTTCCTAATATCTAATCTAAATCTTCCTCCTTCTGATTTAAAGCTGTGTGCTTTTGTCCTATCACTACTTGCCCCTGTAAAAAGGGCAGCTTTCCTGGAACTGCCCAGGAGCTTTCCTCTCAGTACTGGAAGCTACTCTAAGGTTTCCTCGGATCCTTGTCTTCTCCAGGCTGAACAGCCCCAACTCTCAGCCTATTGTCATACAGGAGGTGCTACGGCTTACACAAAAAGAACAAGAGGCCTGATCCTCCTCTCCTTCCCTGCTCCCCGTCCGTGTGGAGTGGTGACTGTCTGTTTGGAACACACACCAGTGTCTGTAAGGACGGTGCATGGTGCTGACAAACACAATCGCTCAGGCTTGGTTTCTAGCAGATACTCCAGTGTAATCTGAACAGGGATTTTTGTGTTTGAAAGCTGTTGTTCCATCACTTTGCGCTCCTGTGGAGCTTCTGTTCTGAAGAAGCAGTGTCTTGCAGTGAGAGCTATTCTGGCAAGAGCTTCCGCACTGTACAGTTAAATGGGCACCGGAATCTCCTGAGGGAAAATGGAGCTCCAGCAATGCAATATCTGTTTCCCAGCTCCCACAAACAGCATGGATGCCACCACAATGAGAACCTGGTTACAACACCCTTGTCCCCTGACCCTGTTGCAACATGGAGTTTGTAGCGGATGGGATGCTGACTTGCATCCCTTAGCCATAAACCTTTGCCCTGTCAATCCTTGGAGTCTGTTTTGCCCAATTTGGATGGAGAACTACGATTTTATCAAAGTGTTCCCCGAAGTCTTGACCTTTTCAGTGTGTGCCAGGAAATTTGTTTGCTAACCTTTGCTTCCAGTGTGCAAGGGGCTTTTAAAGTATTCTAATCTGTAGATGTTGTGTAATAGAAATGGATCCAAATTAAAGAACTACAGAAACGTGTGTGTAGATCTGTGTCCTGTATCTGTGTATGTGTGTGTGCATAACACGGTGTTTTTATCTGGAGAGCAGCATTTGCAAAGAGCTTCTCAGCGGGCATGGGCTTAGAAAGTGGGACCTTTCCAGGGGTGCCATAAGCACTTTCCCAGCTGCTGGAAATCACTTGAAGTGCATTTAAATTGTAGGAAAGTGTTTTCAGTGTTTCTGTTAAGGTGAAGTACTGGCTGGTTTTTGGCAAGGAAAAGCCCAGTAATGACCTGGTGATGGCTTACTTTTTGTGGGACCGAGTTAAGAAGCTTTTAAAGTCCCATCTGAAATGAACTCTGGTTAAATGTAAATGGAATATGACGTTCGTACAAGATTAGTTGAGGAAATCAGGGAGTTGGTGGTGTCTTTTCTATTGCTTTGCTTTGCCGTGCTCCCAGTGCTGTTCAATTTGCAGGGCGCTCTGTTTACCAGGGCAGAACGGGTACTCGGTGTGTTTCCAAATTTACAGTAATTTGGTGCCTCACATAATGTTCTTTGCTTAAATGTTTAGTAATTAGTAGAGCCAGGTGGAGTGGTTTTGACTGACTCATTTCAGATCAGCTTGAGGATGTTTGTTTTTCAGCCTACTGCAAATACAATGTTTTTTATTTCCCAGCTTTATTTTTTAACTTGTGTATCTCCATCATGCAGTGTTTTTCTTCTCTCTTACCCACAGTTCGGATACATCTGCCCACCCAAAAGTTCTATAAATACATTTGAATGCTGTATAAAATTGTTTTCTTCTAAGCAGCAGATGCTTGGCCTCCTGTGCATACATGCCCAGAGCGCTGGTGACATCCAGTGGCTACAAACCCCTTAATGACAACGTTTTGCAACAGTGCAATAACGTGCCTAATGGTAATCCCTGCAGGGATAATTGGGCTGGGGCTGCGGAGGCAGAGGCTGTTTTCAATAGCTGGTTTGGAACTGACCCACTTGGTCCTTGGACAGTTGGACTCTGGGCTCCTTCTCTTTAAGAAGTTGTCTGGTGGGTGTTGCTGCTCACATGTCAGTTTAAATGTATGCTGCCGTGGTTTTAAAGAGGACTTAACCGCAGTGTTTTTTCTGTCCCTCAGGCCTTGCAGTTATGCACTCCCAAAGCACCAATCAGTTGGACGTGGGGAACAACCCCCGTGTGGGTACCAAGCGCTACATGGCTCCAGAAGTCTTGGACGAAACCATCCAGGCAGACTGCTTTGACTCGTACAAAAGGGTGGATATCTGGGCTTTCGGGCTCGTCCTTTGGGAAGTGGCTAGGCGCATGGTTAGCAACGGTGAGTATGTGGGACTCCGTACTTGTTCACACAAGGGATTAAATAAATGGGAGTCCACAGCAAAGCATCTGCCAGCCAGATGCATGGGATGCACACTGAAGTACTGGATCCCCAATATATTTTTGTTCCTCATGCTTCGCTGTCTGTGTTGAAGTTATTGGTGTGTTTGGTGCAACGGCCAAATGTTGTTGTTGTTTCTGTTAAGGCAGAGAAGAAAGAGGATCCCCTGTCATGTTCTAAACCACGGTTAGAAATAACTAATGCCAACCAGTCAAGTTAAAATTTTAGATCATAAAGTCTCAACTTTTTCCCCATGTCATTAAGCCACAGTGAATGCTTTTAGGTGGCTGTTTCTCATAACCAGATCTGAGGAATAGAAGGCAAATACATAGGCTGTGAAGAAGTGATGAGTTCAGGGGTGCTCTTGCTTTGCCTTGTTAAATGCACTCACAAAGTAGGACTTGGTCAAAGCAGCTTAGGAGGAGTGTTGCTCCTGCTCAGTAGCGCTCAGGGCTGCTTTGTGTTGCCTCGGCCAAGGTGTATGAATCTGAGAACCTCTCAGCTGGGTATGTGTTGGTGTGATTTCTTGTTAGTTTAGGAATCCTCTGTAACTCCTGAACCTTGGGTTGCGCTCCCTGGACCCAGATGGACAGGAGAGCACGGAAAACGCCCTTGAGGCCTGTCTGCAGATGCTGGCAGTGATGGGTTGCTAACAGCAACATTTTTAAACCTGGGGAGATTCTGGATCATTGTACGCATTTGTTTACTCTGTGTCTGTCTGATCCATTCCTGCTAAACCCAAATCTGGGATTCTGTAGCTGACATCAGACAGCAGTCTCTCTTCCTCAGGAAAAGATAACTAGTTGTTTGCTCTGGTACCTGTGAGGCCTAGTGGTTGGCTGGAACCTTGTGGGCCAGGTAGGGCAGGTGCCAGCCTGGTGCCTGCCTGCTTAGGATCCTGGTACAAACCGCTTCCTTGGAGCCCCTTTCAGTGCTGAATAATGCTGTAAGGTCTTCCCAGGGCCTTCACTCCTCAGGCTGAACAACCCTAACTCTCCCACCCTGTCCTCATAGCAGAAGGGCTTCAGCCCTAAGATAGTCTCCGTGGCCTCCTCTGGATCCATTTAATCAAATCCATGTCCTTCTTATGTTGGAGATTCCAGAACTGGACACAGGACTCCAGATGGGGTCTTGTGAGAGCTGGGTAAAGACGGAGAATGCACTCCCTTGCCCTGCTGGCCATGCTTCCTTTGCAGCCATAAGATGCCAGGAGGAGAAGGACCTGGGGGTGTTGGTTGACAGCCAACTGAACATGAGCCAGCAGTGGCCCAGGTGGCCAAGAAGGCCAATGGCATCTTGGCCTGTATCAGAAATGGCGTGACCAGCAGGTCCAGGGAGGCTCTTCTCCCTCTGTACTCGGCACTGGTGAGACCGCACCTCGAGTCCTGTGTCCAGGTCTGGGCCCCTCACCACAAGAGGGATGTTGAGGCTCTGGAGCGAGTCCAGAGAAGAGCAACAAAGCTGGTGAAGGGGCTGGAGAACAGGCCTGATGAGGAGCGGCTGAGAGAGCTGGGGGTGTTTAGCCTGGAGAAGAGGAGGCTGAGGGGAGACCTTATCACTCTCTACAACTACCTGAGGGGAGGTTGTGGAGAGGAGAGTGCTGGCCTCTTCTCCCAAGGGACAGGGGACAGGACGAGAGGGAATGGCCTCAAGCTCCGCCAGGGGAGATTTAGGCTTGAGATTAGGAAAAAATTCTTCACGGAAAGGGTGGTTAGGCATTGGAATGGTCTGCCCAGGGAGGTGGTTGAGTCACTGTCCCTGGAGGTGTTTAAGGTTAGGGTGGATGAGGTACTTAGGGGCATGATTTAGGGATTGGTGGAATGGTTGGACTCAGTGATCCGGTGGGTCTCTTCCAACCTGGTTATTCTGTGTGATTCTGTGATATATGTTCATATTTCTGTGTTTGTGTACTGTATGTAAAACAAAAACACACAGCTTTACCTGGTTTCCTCTAGCTCCATGTGTGGTACCAATTATTTAAATGTCCCCGTGCTGAAGCTTCGGCACACACCAGTACCTGCAGTTCACGATCCACCTCAGCTACTTCCTGGCTAGCGAGTGTCAGTTGTGCTGGCAGCGTCACCAAGATGGTGTGGAGCTCAGCACTGCAGACCTGCCAAAGCTGATCGGTAACTGCCTTAGTAACTTGGTTCTGGCTGGGCTTCGTGGCACTGTGGGAGCACTGTGCCAGCAATACAGAAGTTGCATATTGGCTTTGTGCTGTCGTGTCGTTTCTCTCCGCACTTGAAAATGCAATTTAAGCCCTCGAGTCAGTGTGTTACTATCTCTGATGGCCCAGGGCTTGTTTCTTCGAGAGTGGCTGGTCCCTGCATCCTGGTCTGCAGTGCTTTGTGTCGTTGCTCACCTGGTGCCTGGCACTGACGCTTCTGTCCGTTGGGAATCTCTGCTGCTGTTCCCAGTGTTGTGACCTTGTCTGATACGAGCAGCAACCCCGGGAGGTGTGGGTTGTTGTTTGCCCGAAGCCACCCCGGGTGGAGCTGTGGCTGTGGTGCTTGTGTGGCTCTGGCTTTGCTCCCCCGTGAGATTCCTGTGTGCGGGGGACAAACAGACACCAGTGGGAAATAAAGGTGAGGGAAGTGCTTCTCTAGGTGTGAGTTCTGGCTGATTTGAGTAGCAAAAAGCCAGCAACCCCAGGGAAGAGCATGCTACGTATTGTAAATGACAGAAATGACCTTAAACCTGTCCAGAAGGTGGGAAGCTGTGGATCGTGTGGAGGGGCTGCAGGTTCCCCCCAGCAGTGAGCGGCTGGCGTTCATGGGGCAGTGGGTGAGGGAAGCAGATGATGGGTCAGCGGGTTTGGCTAGCGGGGCGGTGTGGGTTAGAGGTTGCAGTGGCTCGCTGGCGCCACGGCCGGGCTGCTGCAGAGCCAGGGATGGCCCTGCGGGGCTGGGATGTTCGGCAGGGGCAGATCGGGGAGCTCTGGGACTGCTGCATTGGAGTAAAGGCCAGTCCCACTGCATTCCATATCTGTCACTGTCTTATCTGGAACAGCCAGTTATGTACCCTATGCCTCCAAAAGACCACAGGAAAACAGTAAATTGGAGCCAGACTCTCTTTTTTTGGTGATTATGTTCATCTAGAATATCCTACGGACTCTGGAAACACTTCCAGAGCTCTGTGATGTAGCTCTGAGTTCTGTGGTTGACTTGTGTAAAGCCACAGCTGTATCTGAAGCAGAAGGAAGGACAGTGGAGATGCACAAGGGCTTTGCATTCTTGGGTTCTCCTAGTAAAGGTTGTTGATCTGTGTTCGGGGAAGAAGCGAGAGGAGCATCCTGACAGGAGCTCAGCCCTAGGGTGAAGTTGTGTACACACAGTGAGGAGGAGGAGGAGGAGGAGGGGGGTGACGCTGTCTGTCTTTCTGCATCTATGTCGGAATACCCTGGGCAAATCCCCAGGGGGTTATAGTATCTCGCTTGGGGAGCCAATCTTTGGACTGTCCTGCCATATCCTAAGGGAGCTGTAATTCCTGAAGGCTATTTCCCTTTTTGGCAAGTCATCACAGGCAGGTATTTACACATTTTTACAGAGAACCTCTTGGGTTTTGATCTTTATCTCCAATAGGATGAGAAAACAAAATCCCAGCTACCATAGCAAAATTGGAGAACCTGTTTTATGCATCAGTATATCCAAAGCAATAGAAACTGTCCTGGATATCATGTACATCTGGCTGTGGGACTGCTGTCTGTGCGCAAAGGAGGGTTGAAGTTGTCCTACCCTTGTTTCTTCTCCTTGCCTGTACAGAGAACCCTGTTTGCTTGGTGTTTTTCTAGGTTGCTGACCCAAATGCCTGTCTCTGAACTCCACATTTTAAACTGGTTTTCTAAGAAAACTGAGCTTCCTGTAGATCATTTGTGAGCTGAGTCCTCTGATGAACGCTTGCCTTGGAGAGGAGGCCAGTGGCTTTTGAGCCTGCGAGTTCTCTGTCAGCTGGGTGCTGAGGTGTGAGAGCGCACATACAAACTCGTTTTTCAGTGCAGAATCCTAGAAGATGTGTTCAGACATCAGGTGCTGCAGGCTCTCGGGTATTTGGCTTTGTGGTGGTGCATGGTGCCCATCACCCTTGGTCTTCTGCTGGTTTAATAACAAGAAATAAAGTGTTTTTCAGCACCAGCATGTGGGTCCCTGGATGCTGATGTGCTTCTTGGACTTACAGGAATCACAACACCATGTGAAGTGGGCAATAAGCCTGTTAAAAACCATGACCGGACCTTAAATTTTTTCCATTTGTGGTAGCAAGCCTGTGCTGCAGTCAAACCTCCAGCTTTAGAAACCGTAGCCGTTGGGCAAGTGCATTTATTTCTCCCCATTTCAGCTCAAGCCTCTGCAAAGCAGGTTTAGTTCTTTGTAGGATTGTAATATGAGCCAGCTAACTAATGTTTTGGGTAGAAAAAGCTGTTCCTGTGATAGTAAGCACTATTCTGTTTGATGGCTGCTGGACACTGTGATGTTAACTTGTACAAGATCTTGAGGCTTCTCAGACAGCTGGGTTGCACGTTCTCCTTTTCTGTGCAGAACCGTCGTTTCACTGACACGGTCACTAAACGATCCCTCCCTTCTTTGTGTCTCACAGGTATTGTTGAAGACTACAAACCTCCCTTCTACGACTTGGTTCCAAACGATCCCAGTTTCGAAGACATGAGAAAAGTGGTCTGTGTAGACCAGCAGAGGCCAAACATTCCCAACAGATGGTTCTCAGATCCTGTAAGTGGCTGTGCCTGGTCAGAAGGCATGAGTTGACCTTTCTTCTCCTGAAATAAAGTCATGACGGTTGTCCTCAATTGTCACTTGAAGTCTGAACTGTTTACAGCCTTTCAGTAGCATGGTTTAATGATAGCTGTTTTAAAGCTGCTCTTCCTATGTGGTTTTTCTCTCTCAAAGGGACAGTGTCTTTAAGGGAAGGTAGCCCATGTAGGACCTTTTGTGCCTTGTAGGCATGCAGGTTCAGAACAGAATGCTGGTCTCCCCTGCCTGCAGGGTTAAGAGGCTGTTGTTCTTTCTGGAAGGCAAGTGCTGGAGTTTATTTTTCTCCATCAGAATCACCATGGACTCTGCAGGGTGACTGGCTGTTTTGTTCCCTATCACTGAAGGTGCAGAGGTTTGAGTCTGTATGGCTGGCTGAGGCCAGCAAGGATGAGAGGTCCCATCTGCTGGGTCTTGGCTGTGCTGCTGCACCAGCAGGCTGGGAATTCCAGCCAGTTAAACTTGCACTGGGCGTGATGAAATCATGGTTGGAAAATCTGTACCTTCCCTGGCTCCCCTCATTGCTCTCACAGGAGTCAGTCTGGTTGGAAAGAGATTGTGTAGGGTGTTACCTACACATCATTTAAGGTTACACTAGCTTGTCCCTGCAGTCAGCCCACTGTCGAGTTATGCTCTTGGGTTAACCATGTTTCCAATGCTTGAAAGCTGTATATTGATAGACAGTGGCAACCTCTGTAGACTCTGGAAATTGAGTATTAACAGGGCAATAAAACCTCCTTATGCATGCATACTCCAGTCTGGTGCTTTCTTGTCTTGTGATTTGTGTGCTTACTCACGTGTTCTGTGATTTTCATTCCTTTCCCAGACGTTAACGTCTCTTGCCAAGCTGATGAAAGAATGCTGGTATCAGAACCCATCAGCGAGACTGACAGCCCTGCGCATCAAAAAGACTTTGACCAAAATTGACAATTCCTTAGATAAACTGAAAGCTGACTGTTGACCTTCTTCTTGTGGTGCTCTCCCGCTGGGAAGGCATTTGGCTCAGAAGGAGCCTGGCTGGACAGTTTGTACGATTGGTCACTACGTGGCTACTTGTTGAGGCCGAAGTTCTTAGCAAGCTGCCTGCGTGGGAGACGTCGGAACCGGGCGAACTCTGCTCTATGACTACGATGGGCATTTCACAACCGGTCAGGCTCTAAGGACTCCCTCTGGACGTACTGTTGCAAAGGTAGTGGCCTGAAGGAAGACGGACAAATCCTAAGACAAGATCAGGGCATTAAATAATGGCTTTGAACAGCTTCTCTCTTTCTTTCTTTTTTTGTTATTTTTAATTCTCCTAATCACTCCCAGGGCAAACACATGGAAGTGGTGAATTTTAATCAGCAATATTGCCTGTGCTTCTCTTCTTTATTGCACTAGGAATTCTTTGCATTCCTGACTTGCACTGTCACTGTTAATTTTAATGACATGACTTGCCAAAAAGATGATTGGCTGTAAACTACATCGATCTATGCCTGAGTAATAGGAAATTAATTTGGGAAACCGAAAGTGTAACTGTCAGATTTTAGCTGCGTTTTACATGTGTACTGATGTTTACAATAATGCTGAACATTAGGAAACTCTCGTTTATACAAAACCTGCAAATTATTTATTACCAGTGCACTTGCCAGTTTTTTAAACTGTAAAAGAAGTGCATAAAGTTAAAGCTTATTTTTATGTGGCCTCTTTCATGATTTCTTACACAGATGTTTTTGTAACACAATATAACCTAAAACATGAATTGTTTTCTGTATTATCATATTACAGCTCAATAGTCACATTTTTAAGTGCTTCACATTTGTAGGCGTGTGGTCTGTAACATGTTTTTGGTTCAATACGGAACGTATATATCGCCATTACCCACGCGGTGCTGTGTCTGGTATCTCGCTGGTCTGGGACAGGAAGGAGATGGAGGAATTAACTACAAGTTTAGGTCATGAATGCTGTGGGGAAAATGCATTTTATTTCTTCTAAGCTATATAATATGCATTTAAACTCTGCCAGAAAAATAACTATTTTGTTTTAATCTACTTTTTCTATTTAGTAGTTATTTGTATAAATTAAATAGAATGTTTTCAAGTCAAACCGAAGAGTGGTTTAGTTCTCTTGCTGGCCGTTAGCTCCGCAGGTGCCAGCGCCGCAGTGGCTTCTACAGGGGAAGAGTCGGCCAGGTCAGTGCTGAGGGAGGCCGAGCTCCCAAGGCTTGAGCAGTTGTTTTTCCAGGGCCGTTCTCCCTGCACGGCACTGGATCCAGGGTAGTGCATGTGGCAGGGAGCTGGTGTCCTCTCCTTGGATGTGGTGCCAGCTCTGTCCTTGCAAACCTAGAGCACGTCTGGCAGGAGGAGGAGCGTTATCCCCTGCCTGAGGCAAAAGCGTTGAGCTGTGTCCCCCAGGAACTGCTTTGTCTTGATACTCTCATCTTGTTTGTTACGCTAGGCAGAAGAGTAACTAGGAAGAAATCAGGAAGGCCCTTTCATCCTTGGAAAAGAGCTCCATTCTTGGGCCTCCATTTAATCTAAGGACCTGGGTGGCACTTGGCCATTGGACACATTTCATCTCCGGGTTAAAAACTTCCTCTGAGGTCCCTTTCTGTGCTCCGAGTCCACCAGATTCTGCTCTCTTGTTTCTCCATCATTTTTCTTTTCAGCCCCAGGTTCCTCATCCTTCAACAGCCACATGCCGTGCCTTTCTGCTTCTGCACTTCCAGTGCAGCAATAACAGCCCAGTTTGTGGGCACGAGGCTCTGTGGCACAACAGCTCTGGAGAGCAGACCGAGTCGATACTGGTTGCTAGGGCTCTTAATTATCCTTGATGAGAATCTGACCAGGTCCAATGCTCAAAAAAAGCATAGGAAAAGTGGGATCTGATTAGCTTTTATTGTTAGTTTTTAATAGGACATCAAAGGCTCAGTTGCCTGAACACGTTCTGGTTTGCATGAAAGTAGTTTGTGAGAGTGGTGCTTGCGGGGCTAACGATTAGGGACCTGCTGCCCGCGAGGGACAGCGTTGAGTGGCACCTCGAGTGACCCGCTGTGGGCTGACCATGCCGGACGAGGGCAGGTACCCAGCGACTGCTGCAGCTGCCAGACAAGTAGCAGGACTAGTGAGAACTTGCCTGGTGTTCTGCTTTGAGGTTCTGCATCTCCAGCATTTCTCAGGGCAGGTGTTAGAGGAGACACCCTCTCGGGTTGGTGGTTCATAATGATTCCAGCCATGCTGGCTGGGTTTGCGGTGCCTTTCTCAGGTACAAACACCCCCACCCTTAGCATCTGACTCAGTATTAGGTACGATGGTCATGTTAAATACCTGATCTGTCTCTTCTTTGTGCCATGTACAGAGCAGAACAATGCGACTTGGGGTGGGAAACGGCTCCGCGCAGCTGCTTGCTCTGCTTGCGGGGCTGCGGGAAGGAGGCCTCAGCTCTCCAGGGCCAGGCTCTGGGAACCATTGGCCTCTTCTGACTTTGGATATAGACTCAGCTGAGGAACTTGACTTAAACCGGGGGTCTTGGCTCTCCCTGTCTATAGAGCAGAGTTAACCACCCAAAGGATAAAAGCACCCCAGCCGTGTCCCCTTTATTCTGTGTTAGGTAAAGAAGATTATCCAAGCAGCCACTGGCAGGATAGAAAAGCCTGCCCCACGCTCGGAATCCTTGGCATTCATGAGGTGCTGGACAAGGTCATGTCCGTCGGTGTCACTTCCTTTGGCTTAGCAAAACCTCCAGGAATTAATTTAAACAAAACTCACATTTATGCCCTGCTAACAAAGTGGCTTCGGTCCAGGCTTTGACTGAACTGTTTGAAATATTAACTAATATTTTCTTTTTTAATTTTGTGACTATTTGGCAAACTTTAATCAAGAAAATTGAGTGGAAAATAATTATAAGTAGTAACTTCTTAGCAATTTTTATCCTTTGACTTAGGGATAAGCCATTTGGCATGGTCCTTGTCTAGTGACTAATTGCTGCTGAGGGTGGTCTGGGTCTGTGCTTTCCGAGATAACAGCAAGGATTTGATGTTCCTCCTGGGAGCTGCAGGGTGGTGCGCCCAGGAGCGGGACCCTTGCTGAAAGCCAGTGAGGATCAGCTGCGCCCCCTCTGTCTCTGAACCTCAGTGTTCAAGTGTCTGGACAGCCACTGGAGAACATTTATGGCTGCTTTTCCCCTTGAGATGCGATGTCTTGGGCAGTGGGGGAGTTTCCAAGCGATGTACGCGAAGAAAATCCCTTCCATCTCCCACACTGGTTTTCCATCATGTTTATTAATCGATGTCCCTCTTGTACCCCCATAACTTCTAATCCTCTAAAGAGATTTGGAATGCTTCTATATAATCCTCTGCATTAAGGGCGGCACTGCATTTATTGCTATGGAGATGGCGCACACGGTGCTGTGGTGGAATCTGAACCACTCATGTATCTGGCAACACACGTTTGCAGTGTGGAGCTGGGATGGAACACGTGGGGAGAGCTGCCCAGTGCCACTCGCAGCTGTGTTGCTGTGCTGAAGCCACTGAAGGCTTCTTCCTGCTTCTCTGTAACTTTCCTTATGGGCCTTCTCCGCTGGGATTTTCCATGAGAAATCCATATTGAACCTTCCAGAATGTTCTTATTTATCTGGATTAAACTGTTTTGATAGAGAGGGACAAGGAGGGAATCTCTTTCCCGCAGGGCGCAACGGCTGCTGTGTGAAAAGATCGATGGGTGTTGGAGAAGGGAAACAAATGTTATGGGTGCTGTTGGTTTTTTATAGGGAGAAGGTCGACAATACATTTTTGCATCTTAAATCTTGTGTGGGAAAAGTGGGTATTTTATCAGATGCAGAGCTATTGATGTGCTGTGACGGATGCTCTCGCCCAGGAACAGCGTGTTGGCTTTATCCCCAGCTGGAAGGAAATAAATCCCACCACACTTCTACTCTGAACCAGGAAACCCTGCCCAGATGCAAGCCAGAGTACGCCAGGAAACACAAAGCACGACGGCACCATTGACGTGGGTCTCTGCCCGTCCTGGTGGAAGAGGCGGCTGGGGGCACCTCTGCTCCGCATGGAGGAGAAGCTGGGACCTGCGCTGGGAGAAGGGCAGTTTCTCACAGGTTACAGACCCATCTTGCTGCCTCCTGATCCTGCAGGGGGGAGAGCTGAGCGCAACAGGGATTTGGGACATATGCTCCCAAGGCCAACCTGCCCCAGCCTGCTCAGAGCTCGGGGGGATCCTCGTGAGCTGCCACACGAAGCACTGAAGTGCCTGCCAACTACTGGGCTGGGAGACTTGCTCCTTGGGGTTGCCCCCTTCGCCCCACAATCATTGCTGGGGGCTGCTGCCAGAGCTGCTCCATCCTCCCTGCCAGGCTCCAGCCTGTGCTGCAAAGCATCCCAAGGGCTTTGTCCCAGGGTTTTTTCGCCTTTGTGAGCTGCATGAGGGATGAAGCAGCTCATTTACAGATGGTGTGAGGTGGATTTAAAAAATTGCCTGACATCAATAATTACTAATTTGTCTTTCCACCTCTCATCCCCACCAAAACGCTGACTCCTTTTCCAGAGCAACGCCCAAGAGATTCACTGTTGCG
This sequence comes from Clamator glandarius, assembly GCA_033459285.1. Lineage (NCBI taxonomy): Eukaryota > Metazoa > Chordata > Aves > Cuculiformes > Cuculidae > Clamator > Clamator glandarius. The sequence continues at coordinate 514,355 of JAUNZM010000361.1, forward strand.
GAACTCCTGAGCTCCTCAAATCAACAACGTTCAGGGCTGGAGCACCCGTGTGAGGACAGGCTGAGAGTTGGGGTTGTTCGACCTGGAGAAGAGAAGGCTGCAGGGAGACTTTAGAGCAGCTTCCAGGGCTGAAAGGGGCTCTAGAAAGCTGGAGAGGGCATAGATAGGATGAGGGGAACGGTTTTAGCTGCAAAAGGGAGATTGAGATGGGATCTTAGTGAGAAATGTTTTCCTGTGAGGGTGAGGAGGCCCTGGCCCAGGTTACCCAGAGCAGGGGTGGCTGCCCCATCCCTGGAGGGGTTCAAGGCCAGGCTGGATGGGGCTTGGAGCCCCTGATCCAGTGGGAGGTGTCCCTGCCCAGGGCAGGGGCTGGGATGTGTTCTGAGGTCCTTCTGGACCCAAACCATTCTGTGATTTATGTGATGGCATCAGGTTTTGATCTTCATGTCTCTGTGTCTGCGTTAAAATGTGTCCTTTCAAAAAAATTAAAAGCTGATGGTGTGTTCAGCTTCAACACCTGCATTTTTCTTCTTCCTGTGGGTGTTTTTGAGAGCTTTAAATTTGCTTTTTTTCCATTTTGGTGGCATTCACAGCTATATCAAAGGACACACTAGGATGTGGTTAAGTGTGGTGAGGGGAAATGTTAGGGCAGGGAGGGGGAGGCAGAGCACAGGGGTTGTGGCACCTGCGATTTGCATCTCTTATCAGTGTAGAAGTGAAAAATCAAGACCTGGCCCTGGGAGTGACTTGAGGGTTTTACCTGGTTTCCATGTTTTTCTGCTTGCTTAACTGAGGTGAGAGCTTTTTGAGATGCCGTGATGCCTCCCGGGGTGGGAGCCCCGCAGGCGGCAGCGCTGTGGGTCAGCTCAGCGCATCTTGCGCCCTTGGTCTGGGTGTTTGTGCGCAGTCCCAGGAGCTTTGCTGCCGTTATTGGGAACGGAGCGAGTGTCACAGGCTGCAGGATTTCTCGTTGGGAGATTCCACTGCTGGTCGGTTCCGTCCTGGTGAATCTCCTCTCCTGCTCCTACAGGAGCTGGTTCTGAAATGAGCCACCAGGACCTCCCCATGGAAATGTGTTAAATGAACCCCGATGCCCCTCAGCCTGATCCAAACTCGGGGTGGGGGGGTTGTTACGGAGCGATGGGAAGGCTAAATCCATGCCTCCCAGTCCACACCAGTACAGGAGCATCCCTAGCGACCACCCTCCTCCAGGCAGCGGTTTCTGCTTGTGCTTTTGACGGGCAGCTGATGGAGGGAAGGAGGAGTCCTCGCCGCGCTGGGTCAGGGAGGAAGCAGAGTGCAGCGCTTCACACCTATGGGTGCAGAAGGCGAGGAAGAGGAGCCAGGAGCCCCCAAGTCGGCAGCTTCATCCTGCTCGGGCTCTGCTGCCGTCTCCCTGCAGCGACTGCTTCTTTGACACTGGCCGCATCGCCAGGAGGAGGAAAGCAAGAGCTGGTGAGGAGGAGGTGGCACTATCAGTGCTGGGATGGCCAGAAAGGTGGACACCGCCAGTCACCCTGAGAGCAGAGGTGAGGAGCAGAGGGGCAGCACCCCCTTAGTCCATTAGAGAATTAACTTTTTAATATGCTAAGGCTCACTTCTTGGACACTTCTCATGTCTGAAGGATGCTGAGCGGTTCCAAGAAGGTCCATTGTGCTTTTTTCTCATCAAAAAGGCAACCACGGAGATGAGTATGCACTTTTCAGTAGATTTGTGGGCTGCCGTTTAATGGATTTCAGACCTGCAGAAAGCTGTGTTTGATTGGGGGGGATGACTGCAGAGTTGTGATATGGTTCTTGGAACAATGCGGGGATTTTTTGGCCAGCGATGTAATGTTTTTACAGAAATGTATCATTCTGATGGCAATTTTGGGAAAGTTTCATAGCATATCTGGGCAGGTGGAGGCTGCAGGGTATCTCAGTACTTAGGACACAGCCCTTGGACGCAGAGGACCAAAGCAAGGGGTGACCTGCTGGCCGTTCTGAGGTGTCTCCATACTTAGTTTTGTTTTCCTTGCACACAATTTCAGTAGGTCTTTGTTTTGTCCCGAAGTGGAGCAAAACAAATTACAAAACGAGATTCTTGTTTCCTGGCCAACCCTAGAAGCACTTCCAGTTGGCAGAGGTTTTTACGGAGTTGCCCATTTCCAAAGATTCTCAGTCCCTAGGATACGCTACTTCTGCCCTATGATGACCTGTGCCACGTAAACACCCACCTCGGAGGCACAACAGCCTCGAAGTGCAGTGAGATTTTTATCCCCCTCCATGCCTCGTTTATTGTTTCTGTGCTTTCCTCTGGTGTTTGGTGTGTCAGAGGCCTGGGAGATGGTTGGAGACAAAGGGTGAAAGAGCAGCGATGGTGGATAACTGGGAACCCAAACCTGCACATCACTGCACGCTCCAGGAAAACAGTAGGATGTGAGTAAGCGGCTCCCGCTGCTCCCTGCCCTTCATGTGCTTTTTAGAGGTTCCTGAAGGGTTTTTTTCAGCTGCTCATACAGACCTCGTCCTTGGCTCTGATGTCTGGAGATGGCAGGAGGAGGGAGGGCACGTGCTGCTCTTCATTCTTCTCCACTGATAAAAACCTACAACAAGAAACCTGCTTTTAAGAGGCAGGGGTTCAGGTTAATTTCAGGCAGTGGCGTTTTCAACTCTTGTAGCATCCCAAACACTTCCCAGATCCATGGCCGTGGGGTTGAGCAACGTCGATAATCTCTGAAAAAACAAGGAAAGGCCAATGTTCACAGCAGGAGCTTCATGAGGAGGGGTTGAGCAGAGCTGCTGCCTCAGCGATGGCTTCAGCCCCCACCACGGGCACCAAGGAGAGGCTGAGGGCGAACAAACACAGAGAGCCAAGTGGACACGAGGCCTGAGAGAACACAAGCAGATTCATGGTTTTGGTTTTTTGTTTGTTTTGAACCAATTTTAAAATGTAAGCAGCTTATAATACTGCATCAATAATAGTTATAATTGCCTTTTTTAGTGTGAAACCTATTGAAGGAAGAAGTTAAAACCTGACAATTTGCAATGTGTTGTTCCAGATTTCGCAGGTATCGTATAATACAGACTATAATAGCAAATGAAGTGTCCAGATAATCAGTTTTTAATGGCCTAGATGAAAACAAAAGGTCACAAGGCTGTTCTGAAGACACACGGTGTGATCAGTATTAGATTGTTTAAATATTTTGAAATACCATTTAAATATCTAAAAATAGGTACATTCGGCAGCACTGCCATGCAGTGTGCGGAAAAGCTGGAGAGAGGATTTGACCTCGAAGTCTCATCTAATCTCGGGGTGGAGGTTGGATGGATGCAGCCTTTTTTCCTACCTGCTCAGAATGGTGGGCGCTACAATCAGATGGATAAATTCTCTTCGCTTTGAAGTGGGCTGCAAAAATTCCACCCAGCAGAACTAGGTTTTAAGTATATACTTCCCTGAAAGTTTCTTCACTTAATTGTCATTGTTCTATGGTGTCTCCAACTGCAAGAAGAAAGATTGCTTTTTTTTTTCTTCCCTAAATCTATTGTTTTAGTAAGTTTCTTCCCATCATTTGTAATCATGCACTAAAAGCTGTTCCCTGCCTCAGTATCTGCATTAGGCAAGGAATAACATAGGTGGATTTAAAAACACGTCATGCTGGGGAAGGTGGGGAGCAGGAACAGAAATCAGACTGATGTGGCCATCAGCTTTTCTTTCAGTGGAGGCTGTGGTTCTGCCCTGTCCTGCTTCGATGCTTCAGTAACTGCTCTGTACCTGTGAGGGGCATGTGAGAGTTAACAACACCAAGTCACCCACAGAAGTGCCCAAAACAAATGTGTGTAATTTGTTGTAGGTGCTGGTACAAGACAAATGGTTTTAGCTATTTATAACTCAAGCTCCTGTTAACTTCAGTGCCAGGTCAGGCACTTTGCCTTTCTGAAAATCGAGCTGGAAAACATGAACATTCACAAAGTTTGTTTAATAAAATCCATGGTACACTAAGGACAAACTAATTAGGACAAACAGAGTCTGATTTTGGCACTGTTGTTGGGAACATGGTGCGTGGCTCCTGCACTGTGTGCTGCGCTCCAGAGAAATTATCAAAGCAAGGAGCCCGGGCTGTTAACACCAGGACAGACACAAAAGGAGAGGGCAGGAGTAATCAGGAGTTGGTAATTACTGTTCCTTCTCTCCCTTGCAGGGCCATGCTCCTAGGATGGGGAGTCACAGAATCCCAAACTGGTTTGAGTTGGAAGGGACCTCCAAGCCCATCCAGTGCCACCCCTGCCCTGGGCAGGGACACCTCCCACTGGATCAGGGGCTCCAAGCCCCATCCAGCCTGGCCTTGAGCCCCTCCAGGGATGGGGCCAGGGCCTCATTCAAATGTGTTCTTAATTTTTTTTTTTTAAACTGAAGAAGAACCTCAGCTATCTTAATTCCATAATTCCTAATGTTTTCCATCAAACACAAAAGCAACGGTGATAATTACACACCATGAAGTGAGTCTGACTGGGGTGTTATTTACATTTTCTAGTAGCATTGAGCAAATAAAGTAAATTATTTGTCAGTCTTCAAACGGAAAGAAAGGAAACATGGCTCTGCCAGGAACAGCGTTAAAGTGTACAGCGTGTGGTCTTGTTATGTCCAGGCCCTGGCAGAGGTGCCCAGGGGGAGTCCCCATCCCTGGAGGGGTTTAGAAGCCGGGTGGATGAGGTGCTCATGGATGGTTTAGCAGTGGATGGGTACGGTTGGACTCAAAGGTGTTTTCCAGCCAGGCAGTTCTATGATTCTATGTGTGTCTGGTTTCACTAGGAAGATGAGCACTAGCTGGATGCTGGTGAGGATTTTGTCTTCTGTTACAGCTTTCCTGCAGGCAGCACCAATGGGAACGGGATTTATGGCTTAACAGGTGCTTGGCAAGTCATAGTCAGAGCACATCACTAACGCTGCTTTCAGAAGGGAAGGAGCTGCCCAGTTTTCCTCTATTATTTTATTGCGTTGACAGACAAATCTACATTTTTTGAAAATTAGAACTTGGCATGTATTTTCTAATCCCTCTCATCTGAGTGATAAAGCAGTAAGGAATAGAATACACTTCTGTGTTAGATTTCAGTGTGATATCACAGTTAACTCTAGTGTTTCCTATGAAATAACCAACACACTGGAGCTGATAAGATGATGTCGTTCCCACTGCACTTAACTGATGACAGGGTGACATGAAAGTCCTGGATATATTTGGAGAATTCTGTCTTATTTAGTGGCTGTTTAATCCCAGACTACTTCGCTCTGTTTGTGTCTTGGTGTTGGCTAATTAATTTACTTCCTAACAGCTTTCTCACTTCCCAGGTGAAGGCTTCCATCGCTGCTGTTCCTGCGCAGCCGGGCACTCCTCCTCTGGGATGGTGTAGAAGGACTGTTTTTTATGCGGGAGGAGTGGAGACTCCGGATCCCAAGCCTGCAGGGATGCCTCCCTGCGGTGCCTCAGCTCAGAGGGATGGAGCCCAAGCATCGTTGCATCCCTGCACTCAGCGTTCACTGCTGGCAAGTTCTCATCCAGGCTCATTGGGTCCCCACTCCGCAGACTCCTAATTGAGCCGTGTCCTAAATTAATTTTCTAATGGTAGCAGCAAAGCGTTGGAATGCACTGAATTCCCAAATCCCGGGGCCTTGCCGGAACCCCCAAACTGTAATTGCCTCAGAAAAAGGCGTTTGGAGCCACCCTTGCTCAAATGGTGTGGGAAGCTTCAGAGCGGGTAGGGGGGCTCAGCTGGGATCGGCTGGGACAGGGAGCTAGGAAAGTCCTGGGGAATACAGCCAGTGTAGTAACCCTGAGTAGGAAAATGCTATGGATAAATTCAACAGATGGTGATGGTTTCTTCTTTTTCCCCCCAGGCATTCTGATTCAATAACAGATCCTCTCACAGCGCCTTCGGAAACACTGGGTAGAGCACAGGCAGCTGCAAAAGGCTGATGTGACTAACGTCACTGACTTCAGTGCTCAGGAAGCTGGAAAAAGATTGCTGCTAGGAATTACCTCCTAGGGAGGTCTAAAGGGCTTGACAGAGATGTCATAATAATAACAAGGGATTGCACGATAGTAATTAAAAAAATCTAGAGATGCATCTAACAACGTGTGGGAAATGAGGATCTTGCTAGTGCTTCTAACTTAAAACAAACACAGAGAAATGGATCGTGTGAAACAACTTCCTAAAGCCAACTTGGACACGTCCTCTGCTCCGTAAGCACTGGTAGAACAGCCTTGGTTAAACCTTTAATTAAATGTTGTTCATTTATACGATGCTATGTGTAGGTATTATTGAGGCTTCTGAGTTTTGGTGGTACAATGGTGTCAAAAAACATCCTGGTGATTTGTGGTGCGCGAGAGCTTTTGGGATGCTCGTCTTGTGATGGTGGGATTTATGAGGGTCTCGATATGGAATAGATCCTAACAAGATTTACACAGAAATGTTTTGCTGTGAGGGCAGTGAGACCCTGGCCCAGGTTGCCCAGAGCAGGGGGGGCTGCCCCATCCCTGGAGGGATTCCAGGCCAGGTTGGATGGGGCTGGGAGCCCCTGATCCATGGGAGGTGTCCCTGCCCAGGGCAGGGGTGGCACTGGATGGGCTCTGAGGTCCCTTCCATCCCAAACCGTTCCATTCTTCTAAGATATGGAAGAAACACTGAAAACATTTGATTGAAAAGCTGGTGTAGCCTGATGAAGCAGCCAAGGGAAAGATGCCAAGAGACATTGGGACTTGGTTTAGCAGGCACAGTGGGGTTCAGCTGGATGAGGTTAGAGCTCTTTTCCAACATTAATGGTTCCATGATTACAAAATATTAATATGGAATTGGAAACAATCCATGACTCCTCGCTCCCTTTGCTCTGGGGGTCCCAACAGAGCCTCTTGAGGGTCTAATAGAGCCGCCAGGGAGCTCCAACCGAAGCCTCTTGGGGCTCCCAGGGAGCCTTGTGGGGGTCTAGCAGGCAGGGTGGGCTTGGACTGCATGCCCGCAGAGCTCTCTTCTAACCTTAATAATCTGACGATTCTAAAATATGAATAGGGGATTGGAAACAACTCATAATCCCTGACTCCGGGGTTCCCTGGGGGTGTCAGTGAAGCTGCCGGGGAGCTCACCCTGAAGCCTTTTGGAGGGTCCCCATGGAGCTGCCCTGGAGATCTGCCTGGAGCCTTAGGGGGTCCCAGTGGAGCCCCCCAGGTCCCGGTGAAGCTGCGGGGGGGCTCTCAGTGGGGCCTCTTGGGGATCTCAATGGAGTTTCTAGGGGGGTCCCAGCAGAGCCTCTTGGGGGAGGGGGGGGGGGGGGGGGGGTGTCCCAGTGAAGCCGCTGGAGGGCTCCCAGCGGCGTCTTTTGGGGGTCTCGGTGGAGCCTCTCGGGGCTCCCAGCGAGGCTGCCCGGGGGTTCGCCTGGAGCCTTCTGGGGCTCCCACTGAAACACCCTGCGGTCCCGGCGAAGCTGCCGGGGGGCTCCCAGCGGAGCCTCTCGGCGGAGACTTTCGGGGACCTCAGCGGAGCTTCTAGGGGGGTCCCAGCAGGGTCTCTGGCGGCCTCTGGGGGCTCGAAAGGCCCCGGGGCCGGCCCCGCGGGGAGGCGGGTTGGCGGCGGGGCCGGGGCGTGGCCGGGGGGCGTGGCCGGGGCCTGGGGCGGGGCCTGGGGCGGGGCCTGGGGCGGGGCCGGGGCCGGGGCCGGGGCCGGGGCCGGGGGCAGGGCCGGGGGCAGGGCCGGGGCGAGCCCGGGGCGGGGCGGCCGCGGGTGCTGCCGGCGGTGCGGGTGCGGGTGCGGGTGCGGGTGCGGGTGCGGGATGGGGCTGGGGCTGGCGCGGGCGGCGCTGCCGCTGCTGGGCGCCGCCGTGTCGCTGTGCGCAGGTAGGGACGGCCCCGCGGCCCCTCGCTCCCCGTCCCCTTCCTCCGCACCTCCTTGCCCCCGGATTCCCCTTTTTCCAGGACCCCTCTCATTCCTCGTGACCCCCCTCTCCCAACACGCCCTTTTCCCGGGACGCCCCCCGACCTCCCCCCTTTCCTCGGGACCCCCCATTCCCCAGATCTCTCCTTTCCCCAGGACCACCTGCCTCCCCCCGGACTCCTCTTTCCTCGGAACCTCCCGTCCCCTGGGGTCCCCGTGATCCCCCCATTCCTCAGACCCCCGTCATCCCCCCATTTCCCAGGACCTCCCTGTTCCCCAGCACCCCCCCTTTCCCCGGGAGACCCCCCATTCCCCAGCTCCCACCACGCTCTGACCGAGGTCAGCGTTGGTTTCGCGGGAGGTTAAGGCTCTTAATGCATTTATTTATGATCACCGTGTATCCCGCAGAAATAGGTCAGCTGGGATTTACCCAGCCCCGAGCGGTGTCCGCTGCCGGTCGGGTACCACACGCTGGGAGCTCTGGGTCTGGTGGGTTTTCAGGAGCGATGCCCACAGCATCGCCCCGGGGTGTTCTGCATGCCCCCAGAGCCCTGCCCCGTGCCCTCGGAGCTCGGAGCCCGCTCTTCGCACTGAGCGATGCTGGTTGTGGGCGAGAGACCCGTGCCATCCCATCCCGTGCCATCCCATCCCATGCCATCCCATCCCATCCCGTGCCGTCCCATCCCACCACGAGTGGGACAAGGCTGGCAGCCTGCTGGAGGGCTTTGGGCAGGGGTGCAAAGCGCGGCAGCTGGGTTCTGATACGAGTGCTTCTCTCACACAGCAGGCACTTTAAGTCATTCATTCCCTGCAGTATTTCCCTTAAAAACCAAGCCTGTGCTCTCAGATAATGCTCTGTAAACCAGCTGTTATCTTTAAGATGAGGCAAGGCAGTGTATAATAGAACGTTTAAAATCTGCTGTTAGTTTTTTTTCCAGGTTAGTTCTCTCCTCGTGGTTTTAGCTCTCTTGATGTTTTCAGTCCGGTGTGATTCTCTAGCAGAGGGGTGACCCCAGCCCCAAGCTGAGAGGGAGGACTGTGTGCACTCCCACATAATCCTTTCTTTTGGGAGAGGAGTAACAAAGCTCGGCTGTTGATGTACTTTTGTACAGCATTATATAGCTGGTAAATCCCTGTTGCCCTTAAGGAGGATAAAACCTGATCTGTCTGAGCTCTTCTCTTTGTCTGTTTAAGTTTGGAAGTGAACCATAGAGACTGGCTGCCCCGTGCTGCTCGTGTTGCTCCCTGGTATGCTTGAATGGAGCTGAAGTGTCACTGTTCCGTACGCTAATGAGTCTCACTGGCTTTGGTTGTCATTTATACAAAACAGCCTTGCATTGCTTTGCTTTCTTAAGTTGCAATAGTATCGTCCTCTGTTTCTCTTACCCCATCAGCTTTGGTGTCTGGCTCAGGTGTGTGGATGGCCCAGGACAGGTGGACATCTGCTTAAGAGGGGGCACCGAGGGGTTACAGGGACCTGGAAAGGATCTGCAGGTCTCAGTTGCTGTTGAGCGTCTGCATCTGCTTAATCGACCAGGTGTCTTGTCATACTCCGTCACATACCTGTCTGTTCAAGCTAAGCGTGCTCTGGTGAACTTTCTCCCCCCCCCGTTCTCACCCATGCAAGTTTGGAGATGCTGTGGAGGGCGGTGGAGGTCTGCTGAGGAACTCTTGCTGTGTCCCTATGTTTGGGAGTAGTTACAGCATTAAGAGGAAAAGTATTTTGCCACTAACATGATGAACAATCCTTCTGGTTACCTCATGTGGGCTCCTCAAACTACTTCTTGTCCCCAGCTCTTACCACCTTTGTTCCTCATTGCCTTTGTCTGTGTTGTATCAAACGCTTTGCATGCTCTTCATAGCTCTGTTTTGGGGAAAGCAGAGAGTACTCAGCGTGCAGAGGTGTTTCTAAATAAACGGGAGCTGAGGGTGTGGATTGCAGTAAGGAAACGTGTTGCTGTACCTGGCAGTGGCGCGTGAGCCTCTCGTAGCGCTCAGCACTGACTCATGTTCTCTGTTTCTTAAGAGAGCCCTTAGACACGTTCTAAGTTTGTGAGAGTTTTATTTCCCCACTCAAATGCATTTTAATCCTCCCAAAAGCAAACCACAAAGCCCACCAGCTACCCCGATGCGTGGCAGGGGTGTCTGTGAAGCACGTGGGTGTGACCGTGCGTACGAGCGACTGCTGCTTGCAGCCAGTATCACATACACTCTGGGCAAAAGAGGTTGCTGCTGAAAACTGCTCCGTGGGGATAAGTGCATGAGAATAGACTGAAGTTGGACTCTTCCTACACAGTAGTACTGTATTTCAACAACTTTGTCGTCTTGTCTTTCCCATGCTGGAAAATATCCTTGTATTGTGTTATAAACAGTCGCTGAAAATGCCCTGTGAGTCTTAAGTCTGATTCTTAACTCACTCTGTTTATTCCAATGTTTCCTGCAGAATGGGAACTTGGAATCAAAGTCCGAGGTCCATAAAGCACAGCAGTGGCTGCTGCCTGCGCATCCATGTCACTGCGTGTTGTGTCAGGTTCAGGGAGCCCCATTCTGCAAAAAACATCTTTGTTTTGTCTTAATAATATGGTTTGCTTAGTCCTGATGAGCTGGTAATATAGAAAAGATGACGAGTCGTCAGGCACCAGAAATAGTCTGTCCTTGGAAAGGAGCACAGTAGCAAAGCAATTGTACTTCACTATGCAACATAATTCACTGCTTTGTAAAAAATGATCAGTAGGACGCTGTCTTCTCCATGCTCTGGGTCGTAGAAGCTGTCTTCCTGGCTTTGAGTAAAAGGCTGTAATAATAAAAAGCTTTCATGAAGCAATATGGATGAGAGCTCTGAGCACTTAATGACCTGACTCTGTGATCTACCAGGGCATCTGCCAGTAGATCGCGTAGACGAGGCTGTGTGTGAGGGAGTGGATGTAATTCAGTGCTGCTGTTCCGGAGTAGGCTCTAGTCCCTCTAAAGGGCTCTTGGCCATCGTGCTGAAGCCCCTCAGAGCTGGGGTCTGTGACCGTGGTCTTCCCCTTATCAGGCGCTGGGGAGGAGAGGCTGAGGGCTTTTTTCCATGCCTGCTCTCTTAGGCTGGAAATTCAGCTTCTGTCTAGCTGCAAAGGTTCTGATAACCTGGTGATTAATGGAACTGTGACATGAAAGTGCTGAGCAGTGAGCAGATAATAGGGAAGAGATTCTTGGCTAAGAACTCCATCTCAGTTAGAAAATGCAATTTCCTCCCTTTATCTCAAGTCCTGCTGGGCTCAGAGTGACCCCGGAATATCTAGAGCTGTCAGGCAAAGTCCTCACTGAAGCCCAAGTTGCATCCCTGAATTTAGACGCTGTGAATACCTTTTGAAGTGGGGGGAATCCTGAGTGGTCCCGTCCTGGGTGCTTTTGGAGATGCTGTACTCCTGGTGCCTTCAGGATGCGAGGATTCCCCCGCTCCCCTGGGGCTGAAGGGATGGATGTAACCCTGCCTCTGCCACACCTTTATTCAGAGGCATTTCATTGCTGAGGCAGCCTCGAGAATGCATTTTTTTCCAGAGCAAGTGATCCTTGCAAGTTAAAAGGGAATAATAGCTGGAAGGGCCCTACACTGATCGCCTTGTCCAGTTGCTGATGTGCAGCTGCAATTTCCTCTTTCTGTTCTTGCTTCATCATAAGTTTAGTGGGGGCAAAAATAATAAAATACAGTAAAAAGTTGATATTTTCTTCATTCCATGTTTACCAGGAAGCAGATCCCAGATAATGGGAACAGTGTTTGCAGGACGTGTCCCCCACTCCTCCACTTTTCAGACTGACATACAGTGGGGCAAACCCAGTGACAATGGGGTGAAATAAGACAATTTAGGTTTACAAATGCTGTTTGGAAATACTTTGCTCTTCTTAAATACACTAATTCTAAACCATTCCAAATTTCATCTTCAAAGGCAAATTTCATTCTTCAGTAGTACCAACTGTTTGTGTTGTGTCAGCAGGGAACGGTGTGGCAGTACGAAAGACATTCAGGGTGATCTGGACATAGGAGACCTTTCCAAACTGTGTTCAGGCATTGGCAATAGTCACCTTTCAATGGTAGGGATTCTTCGTTTTATGCAAGCTATTTCAGACTTGGAGTCAGTAAGTGCTGTCAGCACCACATTATCACATCTGCCACCCCATGGAATTTGTACCCTCACCCCTACGCTGGATCCTCCTGCGGTGCCTCACAGACTGAGACCAGCAGATTCCCTCTCAGCTTTATGTACGGCCCAAAATCCTTGCATGGTACCCCAGTGTTTTGCTGCATGGTCGGACTCGATGATCCAGTAGGTCTCTTCCAACCTGGTTATTCTATGATTCTATGATAGCTTATGTTTCATAAAGCAGAGCCTTTCACTGTGTACCTCTCCTGTTTGAGGCTAATGAGAAATTAGCAAATGTCTCCTTGGCAGTTTATAGCAACAGGAATCATTTCACTGGGTCCTGCTGCCCTTGTCCTGCTCAGTTCATATTAATTTAAATGCCTGGCCCCAGCTTCTGGCTACTGGATTGTTTTGAGATGGTTGCTAAGCTTTTCTGGAGCAGAGGACGTGAGTACCCAGTATCCTCTGAGGTATCCTATCCACAGCACTTGGACACGTTAATAAAATTGCTTCCCATGCATATATTTAAGAAATTAAAACAGTGGAACTATTTAATGTCTATTCACAGAATTGTTTTGGTTGGAAAAGACCTTTAAGACCATCAAGTCCAACCCTGAACCTAGTGCTGTGAAGTTCACAACTGAACCCTGTCCCTGGGCACCACATCCCCAAGGGCTTTGAACCCCCCCCAGGGATGGGGCTCCACCCCTGCCCTGGACAGCCTCTGCCAGGGCTTCACAACCCTTTCTGTGAAGGAGTATTTCCTAATATCCAATCTAAACCTCCCTCGGCACAACTTGAGGCCATTTCCTCTCGTTCCATCCCTTGTTACTTGGGAGAAGAGACCAGCATCTACCCTGCCACAAACTCCTTTCAGGAGCTGCAGAGAGCAAAGAGCTCATCCCTCCGCCTCCTCCTCTTCAGACTGAACAGCCCAAGGTCCCTCAGCTGCTCCCAGCACCCCTGCGCTCCAGACCCTTCCCCAGCTCCGTTCCCTTCTCAGGATGCACTCCAGCCCCTCAATGTCTTTCTAAGACCTTTTTTTCAGTTCTGGAATAGTGACTTTTACTCTCTTCTCTACAGCTTTCTAGTGTTTGCGTCTTAGATATCAATCATATCAGGATATGTGCGAAGCTCTGTCACTTCATGGATGTGACTGCCTGGAGGAGGCAGATTCCGCTTTGTCCGGGGGAGTGGGTGCGGTGCTGTAGGACGGGTACGTGTTTCCTGCTGCACAAAGAAACCTTGGAGCTTCAGTCAATATTTGCAAGTTAATTCTCACCCTTCCTGGCCCGGCCGCGCTCATGGCTGCGTGCAGGCAGCAGAAGGGTGGGCTCAGCATCTGTCCTGGACCTCTTTCTGCTTCTCCTGTGCCCTTTTGAAGTGGGTGCTGGGAACCAATCTCAAATGGCAGAACAGGATGTTTGATCTCCTCCCGCTTTCTCCTGGTGAGCTGATGTTCTCCAGAGCTCCCCAGAAAGGCACAGCACTCTCTGTTCTGGGTGGTGATCGCTGACACTGCGCTGAGTACTGCGTATACGCAGCTGAAGTTGGTTCTTCTCCTGTATATTCTCTCCTCTGGCTTTTGATCCCTCAGCATGGAGAGACTCCTTTGCAATATCTGAAGTCAGTTCTGCTTTTTCTCTCCTCAGCTTTTGCCTTACTGTCCCTTTCCCTTGCCAGATCACTGGAGCAGACAACACAGTTCTCCGTGTGACTCTGCAGGTAACGGCCTCTCCCCGTGGAAGCTGACAGTTTCCCCCTACCTTTCTCTGAGCTGCTGCCAGACAAACGGGTTCTGACCTCTGGTTAAGATGGAAACAGTTCTGCCTCCTGGCAGCAAAGTTTCTTTGCTGTGGTCAGTGACCAGTCGGGTGCAGATTTGGGCAGGGAATGTCTGCCGAGGGACTGTGCCGGACCCACACCGACCCTGTGGGGCTTTACCAGCAGTAGCTTCAGACCTTGTTCCAGCTCCATCACAATCCACAGACCAGACAACGGGCAACAGCCAGCCTGCCGTTCCCAGGGTCTCCTCTGAGCCCTCTCTTTACAATAGCGAGGCTTTTGCCACCTGGCAATGGCTCGGCTGGTGGGTTAGGTGCAGGTATGCGTCCTGTGTTGTGGTGATGCCTCTTTGCTTGCACCGAGGTGTGTGCCCAAGGCAGGAGATCCAGCAACGGGCAGCGTCTGTGCTCACACGAGCCGCAAATCCCTTGATCGGGGCGTAAAATGGGAGTATGTCTAGAAGTGGCTTTACAGAATGACTGTACAGATTGAGGATGGAAACCTTCTGGGTATTCAGCTTTCCTTCCCATTAATTAAGACAATTAATTGCTGTAAGGCCACTTAGATATTTGCTTTCCAGTGTAATTTTGAAATGCTCTACTGCCCCGTAGTCATAAGAAGAAACTGCTTTTGTGAGTAGGCCTGGATTATGACTTAATAGAAGATTAATGCCTTATAAAAAGTCTGTGTTGAAACATAGATAGCAAGTCTGGGCTTTTTTTCACCACATCTTTTAGTTTATTCTTTAGTCCCACAGCGTGAGTCAGCTTATGCCAATTATGTGTTCAATTCTTTCTGTTTAACGTTTGACGTTGCTCTATACCTATCTGCTTGTTTTAATTGTTAGCTGCTTTCATTAAGCTAGTGTCTAAACTCATTCTTCCATCTGTTGTTCCCATGTAGCGTCATTCTTGTTCCTTACTTATCTAGTGATGCGTGTATTTAAAACTGACACTGTAGGAAAAGGGGATGGAGGCATACAAAATCCCCTCTTCTGTTGTGCATCCTTGTGTTAAATTTTTGTGGATGGGATGCTGGTTCAGTTCCTCCTGTTAAGTCATTTGATTGCAGAGTGGGTCTGCCTGTTTTCCTACAGTTGTATTGAAAAGGAAAAGGAGAAAAAGGTTGCTTTTTACGTCACACAGGTTATTTTCTACCTCAAGGAGCAAGTCATCTTGTCCTTGAGTCATAGTGGGTCTCATCCAAGAAACTGGAATGAAATCTCAGCTCCCTTTGCAAGAGGAGCAGAAAGAAAATCTTTCAGAGGTACTGATGTCTTAAAAATGCTAAAACCAAGGAACACCCGTTCATTGTGCTCTGTGTTGCTGCGTTGCCAACCGTGTCCTGGGCTGCATCCAAAGCAATGGGGCCTGCAGGACGAGGGAGGGGATCCTGCTCCTCTGTTTCTCTCTGGTGAGACCCACCTGGAGCCCTGTGGCCAGCTCTGGAGTCCTCAGCACAGGGAGGACATGGATCTGTTGGAGTGAGGCCAGAGGAGGCCATGAAGATGATCCGAGGGCTGGAGAACCTCCTGTATGAGGCCAGGCTGAGAGAGTTGAGGTTGTTTAGCCTGGAGAAGAGAAGGCTGTGGAGAGCAGCTTCCAGTGCTGAAAGGGGCTCCAGGAAAGCTGGGGAGGGGCTCTGGATCAGGGAGGGCAGGGACAGGACGAGGGGAATGGTTTTGAGCTGAAAGAGGGGAGATTGAGATGAGATCTTGGGGAGAAATGTTTTGCTGTGAGCGTGGGGAGGCCCTGGCCCAGGCTGCCCCGAGCAGGGGTGGCTGCTCCATCCCTGGAGGGGTTCAGGTCCAGGTTGGATGGGGCTTGGAGCCCCTGATCCAGTGGGAGGTGTCCCTGCCCATGGCAGGGGTGGCACTGGATGTGCTTTGAGGTCCTTTCCAACCCAAACTGTTCTATGATTCTGTGTCTGAAAGCTGCTATCCTTCTCTATCTGACAATGTGTGAGTCAACTTCCTAACCACCCTGGCTGGCTCTTGGTTCCTCTTGTTGTTCAATTGGGTCTTGCAAATACCAGGCTTCTCTTGGGGAGACACAGGACTGCACCCGTCCCTTGTGCGATGTCTCTTTGTAGCTGCTGTCCCCGCGGAGGGCAGCCTGCAGCACGTCCTCTCCCGCAGGACCCTAACCCTGCTGGTGCTGCGGCCTCCGCGGGGGATGCTGCTTTGGGAGATGCAGGGCAAGGTTGTTAATGACTGACTGCTGGCGAATTACGTGCTTGGACAGCTGTAACCATTGGTAACCAAGTTTGGATGCCTGGCATAGCTCGCCCTCTCAGGCCTTGGCATATTTCACTTGTTCACTTTCTCCTGATTTCTCAACCAGAGAATGCAGTGCTTTAAGTGGCTTGTGGTCCTTGAGTAAATAAAGGAGTCACGTTCGTTACTGGATTAAAGAATGCCTCATTTAGAGACTTTGGGGGGATGTTTTCCTCCTGCCCCTCTCATCCTTTCCCCTGATTCCACTTCTCCGGTTTCCACGATGGTGGAGTCCCCCGACTGTGCCTCGCTGCTAAGGTTGCTGGGACCATCCCCAGGACCAGAGCTGGGGAAGAGCGGCGCTCCTGCCCTGGGGAGGGAACAGGCATTTCTTGCTGAGTGTAGGGACTTGCAGGATTTCAATCAATATGTGCAAACTTCTCCTCTTCCTTCATGCCATGAAATGGCTCCTTTGGAGGGGAAGTGTGGGTTGGTATTGGCTGGAGTAGTGTGGGAGACACGGAAGGTCTTTCACTGTTGGGCTGTTATCCCTCTGGTCTCTAGACTGAGGAGGGTGTCTTGACAGCTTCTCTGGGACAGTAGTGGAGTCAAATTAGAGCAGAAACTGTGCTGATACACCCTGTGAAAGCTTGAAATGCAAGATTGCAGGTTTTGAGATTATGGAACTGAACATGGACAATATTTTCCATAAAAATAAAAGGGTAATAGAAGGGGTGAATAAAGGGGAGCAGTGTGCCTAGTGGATCAGCACAGGTAAGCTGCAAATTCAGGCGAGTGCTGTGCCCCCGAGGGTGTCAGTGGGGATGGTGATTGTGGCTCGGCACAGCTCGAGTGGCTGTACATGTTCTGTGAGGAGCTCACGTGTGGCCTGTACAGGCATGCGACTGGATGAGAGCCGATGGCGTTTGTCATGTCCCCTGCTTCAGCAGGACAGCAGCAGGAAAAGGATGGATCTTCCCAAGGGTCCAAGCTCCTCTTCTCCTGGTTCCACTGAGGTGAGGCGGCTGAAATAGCGCAGGTGCAGGAGAATGGTGCTTTCATGGTTATATTTTAAGAACAGCTTTCTGCTCTGTTAACAAGGGCTTTTTGATGTACATAAGTGCTTCTGGAAACACGGTTCAGTGTTTGCATCTGTTTTGAGTTTTCTGTTCTTTTCTCTACATGAGAAATTCGCCACTAGCACAGGCAGGTATCTGGGGAGCTAGTTTTTTTTTGTAGATTTGTATTTAGAAGAGGTCTATGTCAGTCTTCTGGGAGGAGACTCTTGTCTTGCCCATGACTCAAACTCTGCTCTTGTCTTTGAATGGATTCAGCCACGCTGTTCTGTTTTTTTCCAGTGTTTAACTGTGGGTGAGCAATGGCAGAAGACACAATGCTAGGAACATCTGAAATACAAGGCTGAAGAGGGAAGGAGGGCAGATTTCACCTCTTGGTAGGACTCCTTTGAATCTTGTTAGAAGCAGATGTGTGAAGTTTTTATTCTTGCCAGTCGGTGTTTTACTCTCAGCTCACAGTGTTGTCCCTTTTGATTTCCACCAGCCATCACCTGACAGCCCACATTTGTTCCAGGCTGGAGAGTCTTGGTTTAGGAAACCTTGTCTAGAGTGGCTGATCCTGGGTACAGGCAACTGCAGCGAAGGGAAGCGAGACCAAGAGCAGGGGAGTAAAGCAGGAGCTGGGTGAAGGTGAAGGGGGACCTGTTTGGGGTGGGAGAATGCGTGCACGGGGATTTGGGAACTGCCACAGTATAAATAGTGAGTGTGAGGAGCAGTGGCAGCAGAGGATGCACTGGGGGGAGCTGTAGGTGCTCCTGGGGTTGAGTGGCAGTGGTGTTTGGAGCTGCCTAAGGATGAGGGGATGGGGACTGGAATGGGACAGCTGGTAGGAGCAGAGTTGGGAAGTCCAGGCTGATGGCTTTGTACCCACCAGGGGAGTAGTTCTCAGCTTATTTAAAAGGAGTGATTAAAAAAGGCAACAGTTCAAGTGTAGTTGGACAAACACACATAAAAAAGGTTTTTAGGATATAATGTTTTGGGTGTGGACAAGTTTTTCTTTGTATGATCTTCCGCCTCTTCCAAACAGAACAGAGTGTTCCCCTCAGAAGTCCGTGTTCCTCTCTCACATGATTTCTGTGAGCTCAGAGTTTCTGAAGGAGAAGAGGGAATGAATGCTTGTCAAGCTGCATTGGTCCCCAGGACTTTCTAGTCTCCAGTGGTCGTGAAAATACTCTGGAAGTACTGTGCTCCCCATGCTCCTTTCCCTGCTGCTCCCAGCTTCTCTTCTGGTGGCCAAATACTTGTGCTTTCAGAAGCAGTTACGAGTGTGATTGGGTTTTATTGAGAATTTTGACCCACCCAAATTTATTTTTTTTTTTTTTTTTGTGTAGGGCGTCTTACAGAAACAACTCTGTGGGGAATGGGGATGACTTCCATCACGCTGTGACCTTTTGGTTGTGGGCAGTAGATTAGATGAGTCAGTTTGGAGCAACATATTCAGAAATAACAGGAAAAATGGGATTAGAACCTTTCTGCAGGTAATGTTTAAAAAAAAATATGTCCAGTAAAGTAAAATAGCTTTAAATTGGAACAGGGAAGATTTAAAGTAGATATTAGGAAGAAATTCTTCATGGTGAGAGTGGGGAGGTTCTGACCCAGGCTGCCCAGAGCAGGGGTGGCTGCCCCATCCCTGGAGGGGTTCAAGTCCAGGCTGCATGGGGCTTGGAGCCCCTGATCCAGTGGGAGGTGTCCCTGCCACTGGATGGGCTTTGAGATCCCTCCCAGCCCAGCCCAGTCTGTGATTCTGTGAAACAGTGTGAGGTGAAAGGCAATGCAGGAGTTTAAATGAATGCGGTCCAGCCCCATCACTAATCTGCAAACTACGGGAATATGGATGGAACTGTCAGTTCCCTGCTGTGGATGGCACTGGAAAGGCCATTTCCCTCTTTATTTTTAGACCATGAGAAAGAGGAGAGAAAAACAACATCATGACGTGCCTGAAACATTAAAGACACTTGTGACAGTCTTATATTCATTTCCTCGAGTAATACTTTTATTTTGCAGTATTGGTGATGATGTGTCTGTTTTTCTTCTGCTAGATCTCTTATTTGTTTGGATCTGATGAGTCTTGCTCCTGGCATCTCTTCCAGGACTACGGTAATGTCTTTAAGGAAGAGATTCACCTGCTTGGTTGCTGGGTGATGGATGGTACTGAGAGCAAGCCGAAGCAGGTAGACAGTGATGTGGTTCCTAGTGTAGCCTGCACCTAGGATAAACACGAGCATATGGTGCCAAGGGAATTTGTTGTGGGTCTGAGCTCAAGATAAACACCAAAAGCTGTTATTTGAGAAGGGTAGCACAAGAGGAAGGTTGTTGTAAAGAAAACAAATGATGTCACCGAATCAGAAAGCAGATTCATGCTGACATATTGTCAGGCTTGGTGCCATGACTGCTTCCCCGAGGAGCTGTTCCAGTGCTCCATCACCTCTCCTAATGTCCAATGTAACACTCCCCTGGCACATCTTCCTGCCATTCCCTTGTGTCTTCTCATGAAATCCGGACCCCTCTCTTTCAGGTCTGCAGTGCGTATGCCAGCTGTGCGAGCACACCAACTTCACCTGCCAGACGGAAGGTGCCTGCTGGGCCTCGGTCATGCTGACCAACGGGCGCGAGGAGGTCATCAAGTCCTGTGTCTCCCTCCCGGAGCTGAATGCCCAGGTCTTCTGCCACAGTTCCAAGAATATCACAAAGACCGAGTGCTGCTACACTGACTTCTGCAACAACATCACTCTCCGCCTGCCTGTCGGTAAGTGCTTTCCGAGTGCACAACGCTGTTCAAAGGCTTGCGTCACAGCTCCAGATGTTGTGCAGAGAGTGCAGCCCTGAGGTCCAGCTGATGGGGGTTTTGAAGGCTGTCTGTGAAAAAAGGAGCTATGTTTTTCAACTGTTTCAGGCAGGAAGAACTAAACCACAACTTTCTTTGGGGAAAAGTGAATTTATTGCATCTTCTGAAGGTATTGGCATAAACCATGAAGGTGAAATGTCTGAAGGAAGCAGGCTTGTAACCTCACAGGTTTTATGGGCTGGAATGTCTTAAGGGAATTTGTGCTTTGAATTGGCATCAGTCTAGATGTTAGGGAGATGATCTGGGAATTAGAGGAGCTGAGAGCCATTAACTAGCGCTTCACAAGTCACAAGGCTATAGTGATGACCTGGACTGGCCAGTTTTACAGCCATAAAGCTCTCTGCCTGCAATCTAAAAGACCTGCTTCGGGTGGCTCAGGTAAGAACTCAGGCCAGAGGGATCTGGAAAGGTGGTGGTTTTAGGTATTCACTGTGAGCTGTGCATGGAAAATGCCCCCTGTGTTTTTGGAGAGAGCAGTCTCTGGGTTGGTGGTGAGCTGAGACCCATGATGGAGCAGTCTGGTGTCTGAGCCACTCACCTCCTTGTCCTTGGCCAGTCTGTGTCACCGAGTGCCACGGCGTCGTGATCTGCCTTGCTGAGCAGTTACTGTGTGGGCGCCTGTGCGTTAGGAGCAAGGGGTCTGTAGGGGCTCCTTGGTGGTCGGGAAGGCAGATGTGCCCAGGTGGGTCATATGGCACATAGAGTCTTCTGCTGCGGGCGAGAGGACACCGAGTTGTTGCTGGGGGAAGTCTCGAGCCGATGCTGTTTCAGCAATGTTGTTAGTCTGTCTTGAACTTTGGGGTTGTGCAGTTCATTTTAGCAGCTTTTCTTTGGCTTTCGATTAGTGTCATTGATTCTTGCCCAGCAGGGACAAGAAGGTGTAGGATTCCTGCTCCCAATTAGAGGGGGAAAAAAGATTGATGCTTCCAGGAGCTCTGAGCATTACACAGCTGGTGTGGTCCTCGAGTCTGCCAGAGTTGTGTAACGAAGTTGATTTGGTGCTCTTAAAAAATAAATATTTATATTATTTAAAGTTTAATTATTTGACTCTGCTTGCCAAGATTTGTGTTTAATCCAGGCTTCTCTGAAAAAGCTGTAAAATGTGTTACTTTATCAGACGATACCTTTCAATGCACTTATACTGGTGAGAGATGTTGCAGGTAAGAAAGATGCAAATTAATACATAATTAACAATTATAAATTGCACTTAAGCTGCTATCATGTAGTATGTCACAGAGTGTAAGAGGCTGTTCCCAGGAGCCCTTGCTGTATCCTAGAAGGTACAGGAGGGCAGACTCTGGGGGACCTGCTGTGGAACCAGCATCTCTTGGTGCAGAAACACAGATACTGGGTGCTGCCAGAGGGAGGTCTGTTCCCATCAGCCTCTCAGAGGAGCCAGCCTAGGTAGAAGCCATGTTGAGTTTTTTTTTTAAGGTTAGGATGCTGGAGTCCTGGGTCAAACCTGCTATTTATAGGGGAGCGGTGAATGCATGGCTCTTGTCCTAGCACTTGAACTGGTAGTTGCAAAACCTCTGGGTTTCTATTTCAGTACCAGAGAAAATTACTTAATTTTTATCCCTTTGCTCTAAACATCTGGGGAGAGTTCACGTTAGATGAATAATTAATAGTTTCTTGGTCTTTTCTGACAGCTCTTCTTGTCATAATTCATATTATATTAATATATTACAACATCAATATATTAATATATAAAACTTGATTTGAGTCCCAGTAAAAATAAGCTTTCTAAGGGCCTTTGCTGAGTATGTAGATGAAGGAGTGGGGCTGCATGAGCTGGGACCATCCTAGGCTGCTGCTGCAGCACCTGTGCCCTTTGCATCAGGATGTTTTGAGCCAGAAGGGTAGTGGTGGTAGCAAGGAAAACCAGTTGGAATGCCCTTACCTTGGCTGCGTTTGTAGGTGTGTTCCTGTGCATGGAGAACTACTTGCTTCCAAAGTGAATTTTTAGGCAGCTGCTTGCTTAGCTTGCGTTTCTTCTTCTCTCACTTTGGATCTTGTATGGCACTTGGGAATCCAAGTTGAGGATCTCTGTCTCTGTCATCAGGGCAAGAGATGTAGAGTGGAGGCACCATAGTCAGTGACCAGCACTGGATCCATCAGCTGCTCTGGCACCATGGAAGCCGCTCCAGGCTTAGGAATCAGTCCATTATTGTTCTGACACTGTAAGTGTTTGTTCCCACCACTGAGTACGGGCTGGGTTCACACAGCTGGAACTTGCTGTGTTTGGCCCACACTGGCATAAAGGCTTGTTTGGCCAGAGGTTCGTGTGTAGCGTCACCTCTTCCTCTGGCATATCACCACATGCCATTGTAGGTCTGCTAGTGCTTGATGCAGCACACAGGCTCTCTCGTCTTTAAAATGTACCTGCTTTATCATACTAGTGGTTTAAGTCTCCCACTTCCCACCGTCCTCTTTTAAAGAGTAACAGTACCCGCAGTTTGATGTCTCAATGTGGAATTTGCATAAATCTCCATTATGCTGAGCCTGGTGTAAAAGTAGAGCACGTGTATAGGAAAAGCTTGTCTTTAGGCAAGAGCGAATCCTGTGGAGGAGAAGCCTTGAGAAGGTCCAGTGAGCTGTGCATCCCTGCCAGGTGAGGCTGGAGCTTCAGCTGGCTCTTCCATCCCGGTTACTGCAGCGGCATCAGCCGGGGCCACAAGGCTGGCCCGCAGCTCTTCTTCGTGTTATTAAGGGCTTGTCTTGTACAGGTACGGGGGTGGCTGGGGAGCAATTGGGTGATTTGCAGCAGGAGGCTCTCTGGGAGCAGGAAGCAATCTGTTCGTTTGATTGCCTGTGGATGAATTTCCATAGCAAAACTGTAGATGGCATTACCTGCCTCGCTCAGCAGCGGAGCTCTTGGTCCTCCCCAGATAGTGCTGGCTTTGAGGAGTTCTTGTTGGTCTGGTTTTTGCAATTTGTGAAAATATATATTTTTAAGGACAAGTCCAACCTGGATATTTGCTTTTTGTATCCTCGTTGTTGTTGGCAGGGATTTCATTAGAGTTTTGCATTGACAGGCTCTGAGTTTCCGAGTGCAGGATCAGTTAGCAGAAGTTATTTTTCTTCTCCATTCCTGACTTTATTTCCAGGTTTGTACTATTTGAACTCATGTAGTGACTGCCCCAGCAGGGTGTCTCCTGTCAGTGGGAGGTCGTAACAGGGCTGCACAAAACCACCTGCGTGCCACGTCCTCAATGACCCTTTCTGTGAATCGCTGTGTAGGAGAAGTCAACTCGCTGCCCCTCAGCATGGAGCAGACTCTTTTGAGGAGTTGCTAATAAGATCTAGAAGACTTCCAGTTGTAGCCTTGTGTCTCACAGGATTGTCAGGCTGTGTTTCAGTTCTGGGAGATGGTGCTTGCGAACTCTGCCCCCAGTTCACTTATGTGCAGGATTTACACTGCTCACCAGCCTCTGTATAGATGTCAGACCTTTGCCTCCAGCCCTGGAGGAGACTGATGGAGTTTCTCATAGCCTAATGCTTCCGCCTGGTTATCGTGCAGAGTGTTGTTTGACCCTGGAAAGTGTAAGGATGGGCTGGGGAACTTGTTTCCCATCTATTCTCCAAAGCAGCAAGGTTGATGTTGGCCTCAGTTACCTCCTTAAGTGGAGGCGGTGACTCAGCAGCTGTTGAACTGGAGCCCAGAGGTTGAGGCTCTTTATGTTTATTCCCAGACAGAGTAAACAGGGCTTTGTTGAGCTCAGGTGTCTTTATCTGGTTTGATAAACTGTCTGTAGGTGTGTGGGGAAAAAAGTTCATGCAGCCACTCATAACCTCTCGAACTCAAAATGCCTTGAGGTGCTGGATATTGTTTCTCCATCTCTGCAGATGCTGAAAATTGAGGATGGGTTGGTGTGGATGGGTTTACAATTCTGTACAGGGTTCTAGGCTTTCTGACCAGGTTGTTTTCAGGGACTGGTGAAAGGAAATATCAGCCCTTCTGAGAAAACATGCGTGGATGTGTTAAGTGTGTGCAGCCCCACAGCCAGGAGTCAGTGGGAAACAGCAGCATGTCGAGGAATTCTCCGTGAAAGTTTTAATTCTAAAAGTTTTAGGGATTTTCCTTCCAAAATACCTCTGTGATACCAGCAAAAGGCAAGAACATCTTCCCTCTGGTCTGTTTTGGGTGACCTGGCACAGCAGCATCTCCAGAACTTGAGCTGAGAAGTGTATGATTTCTGTTCTGCGTTTGCATAGTGAAAAATGAGTCAGGGGAGAAGAGAGGCTTTATGGAACCAGATTAGGCTAATAGTAGGATTAACACTGTATAATAAGTAATTTCTAGCTCTCTTCTTTATTCCTATTGCCCAAACTGTACAAAGGCACAACTGGCCTTCCTGTCGCCCACACTGGGATGAAAGAAAGGGAAATAGAATAGAATTCCTAAGACAATAATCCCTTGGGTATTTTTCTGTTGCCAAGAGAGAAAAATGGTGCCAGTTAGAATAATTGCTGGGCAAGTTTTTCGTCTTTTGGTGTGTTTTTTTGGTTTTGGTTTTGTTTTTTTTTTAATCTTGTTTGTAGGTTTTGCATGAACAAATAACTCCTCTTCATTTACCTGTTTGAAAATGCCCAAAGACATTGCAGCTCTCCTAGGAGAATGGTGTACGCAGATATGTTAGTGCCAGAGAAGTCAGACTCTACTGCACCAGGAGTTTTATACGGTGTATATTAACTCAGAAAATGAGAAAACCCAGCCTTCAACCAATAAACCCCAATGTCTGAATATAAATCATCAGAGAAATCTCTTCAGATGTCCGTGGACCTCAAGAGTTTCCCCAGGTCCTGAGGTAAGAGGGATGCACAGGCTGTGCTGCAAGGCTCTGGCTTTCCCTCTCCTCTACTTCCAGCATTCCTTGTCTGGTATTGAACAGGATAAAGCTCTGACTCTGTTTTCCCGACACAGGCTTGGTCCAAGAGCAGCGTTAGAAAAAGTTTGGACAGTGAGTGAAGAGACAAAGCACAGTTCTCACTAGCTCTCTGAAAATGTTAGTGGTGGGTAAAGATGGGAGGATGGGAAATGGAGTGAAAAAAAGAAGAGGAGGGGAAATATGTTGATATGTTTTTTCCAGTCCTTTGTGTGTCTGCTTTGTTTCCCTTCGCTGATAGTTTCTGTGAGCCACTGCTGGAGTTCGGTGGCTGGCGCTGGCCGTTCGTGTTACTGCTCTGCTGCAAAGGAGTAACAAGTCATTGATTCAGCTGGCTGTTCTCTGGTTTGGTTTTTAATGAAAAAGGCAAGCTTGTGTGCTGTGGCACAGACAGCCTTGGGTGGAGGTCAGGACTCGAGAGAAGGTAGAGAGGGAGAGCTGCTCATGACCAACCTCCACCTGGATCCAGGGCCTTCCAGCCTGCCAGGGGTGGGCTCAGCCTCGTGAAGGCTATAGAGAAGATACGACCCCTGGGACCTGTGCAGGCCAGTGTGAGATGTGCTTCAGTCCAGGGATTGCTGGCCTGAACGCATCATCCTCTACGTTATGGATATTGTTTTTCGGGAGGTCTGCTGTTCGTGACCCAGAATGTGGGCTGTCAGATGGGGTTTAGTGGTGCAGAGCTGCTTGGAGACTGAACTGGCTGCATGAGATGAATGAAACCTGTCTGCTCTTCATGTCAGGGCAGTTCCTGGGCTAATTCCCCAGACAGAGTGTTCCATGGGGCTTAAAGACCCATCCAGTCTGGCCTTGAACACCTCCAGGGATGAGGCAGCCATAGCTTCCTTGGAAAACCTGTGCTAGTGCCTCCCCACCCTCACAGGAAAACATTTCTCCCTAAGATCCAGTTCTGTACCTCTGACTAGAGCCCCCCATCTGATGCAATATATTTTTATACTACATTGGGAAGAATATGTAATTTTTTTTCTCCCTGAGTAACCTAGGAACCTCAACATGCAAAGTTCAGGGCTTTTAGAAGTCTTATGGTGCCCATTATATGTCAAAAGTGAGGCAAACGTTGTGTGAGAATGTCTTTTGTATTGGAGGGGAAAAGAAAATATCTTTTTTTTTTCTTCTCTGTTTAAAATTACTCTTTTGTTTACGCAACTTGGAATATAAATACACCTTCTTGTGAAACTGCTCAGCATTGCCAGATGTGCTATTTCTGTTTCATACATGGCAACATGCCTTCAGCTTCTATTCTTGATTAGTAGGTCATTGAACTGTCCATTTGAAATCGGATTGCAAAATGTTGTGATTAATGGTGTTGATTTGATGGTTTTAGCTAGTCAGGAGGGATTTTCTTAATTCCCGAAGAGTTTAACATTGCCCAGCTGCTGTAAAAGCTACTACACTTCACTGGTGATGTCACCTTTAATTACTGTTTGTACCTGGCGTGTGGTGCATTTTGCACTTGTGCTGTTTGTCACCTGCCCCGTGCGAGGTCTGTACTGTGGGAAGCCCCATGGATCCCCACGGAGTCATGGTCTCCAAGCCCAGCCGTGGGCATGGCTCGATGCTGGCTGCAGGACACCCTGCTGCGAGGAATCAGGAGTGGAAACAGCCTCCAACCAACTGCAAAACGGGAATCATGGCTTCTCAAGTCTCCCATGTGGACTCTGTGAAGAACTGGAAAAGGTTTGAGTAGCTGCCACCAGCCTTGATCGCATGGTACAGCCAGTAGACTAAAGGATGGTGAAGGAGGTTTCCCGTTGACTCCTTCCAAGAAACTTTTCTAGACAGCCAGGATCTCTTCATCCCCAGGACTCCCCCGCACACTGGCGTGGACGCTGCAGCTTCCAGCCTCACCACTGACTTGCCTTCTGCACTCGAGCTCTCTCCACCTGGCAGCATCTCAGAGGAGGCCTGTAAGCATCACTGATCTTGGTTTGATTCTGAACCACTGTTGCTGCCTAAGTCATAAAGCTGGCGTCTGCTTGTGTTCCTGATGCAGGGTGTCACCTCCCACGTGAGCGTGAGCCAGTCTTTGAATTTTGCTTCTGCTTCGCTCTGACGTCTCGCTCCGCGTCCCCAGAATGGCCATGAGTGTCTTTGTGTCCCCTCTGTCCTCTTGCTCCAGCCAAGGTTTCTCCTGTTGAAAGGAGCTCGCTGGCCCTGCCAGCCCTGCTGCTTCCTCCAGCCGGCCCCGCTGCTCCCCTGGCTCCCCAAGTGCCTCACGGGAGGGAAAGATCCCTAGGGATGGAGTTCAGCTGCAGTTCTCTGGCAAAGGTGCCGCTGCGGTTCTGTAGCGACACAAACTGTGCCCATGTGCAAATGGATCAGATCCCTTTGCTGTTAAAACCAGAGACCCTTTTTTCTGATAAGAACGGTTTCATTGCTTTTTTTTAAAAGACAAACGTTTTTTACGAGCCTCATAAAACTCTGCCATAAAAGCTGTTTCAGCTGTTTACAGCGTACAAACAGTACATGTTACGAATTGTCATCTCCCAGAAGCCTACGCTGCGTGCTTGTCTGACTTAATTCTGGTGGCAAATCCAGGAACTGAGCCTGGATTTGCAGAATGCATGGCAAGTCAGGGTAGACATAGCCAGGAATACGGCTTTAATATTAAACCCCCTTCCAAACAAGTACTGTTTTAGGTTCATCCTGAGTTGGGAGTGTGTCCTGCAGTGAAAGGAGTGCTTGTGGAACAGCCCATTTCTCCACTCACCTTGCTCCATACCCTGATGCTTTGTACTTGTGGCCCCTGAGCTGCCAGTCTGGAACTGCGGCCTGAGGGCAGGGTGAGGGGCAGTGTGCAAGGGCTGCAGGGTCGGCTAGGGAAAGCCAAGCCGAGTAACGTGTTGTGCCCTTAGTGAACCTGGCTTTTTTTCCTGTTGGAAGCACTGCTGGAGCTGCTTCACCATTTCAGGAGCTGCTGGGAACTTTCATGTATGTACATAGGTATATATATACTTTTAAGGTAAAAAGAAAGCCAAGAGTAACTGTAATTCTCTTCTGCCTGTGCAGGTTGGCCGCCGGTGACATCCTGACTGCAAAGAAACAGGCTTGGAAGTAAAGAAAAAGAACAGAAGTGGAGAACTTCAAGCAACTTGCTCTGGAATGGAGGGAGGTACAGAAAAAGAGGGATGAGAAGGAAGGAGGTGGCAGGAGCAGAGCAGGTAGAGGACAGCTGTTACTGTGTGCAGCGAGAAGGGACGGCTGTGGCCAGCGGTGGGCTCCGTGCTGATGAAGCAAAGCGATGCTCCAGCAGAAGATGCTGTGGGTGAGGAGCGTCCCACCAGGACTGTGCCTGCTCTCCACCTGTTGGTGTTCGATTCCAGCAGCACCCACTGCCAAGAGCAAGTACTTCCCAGTAGGGATGCTTGTCACGGCTGGTTGCAGCGGGGAACTCTGCTGCTGCGGTTCAAGGTGTGGGGTTGGTGTGCCGGTCTGTGAAGATGCT
Source organism: Clamator glandarius (assembly GCA_033459285.1). NCBI lineage: Eukaryota > Metazoa > Chordata > Aves > Cuculiformes > Cuculidae > Clamator > Clamator glandarius. The sequence goes on from JAUNZM010000361.1 coordinate 542,650, forward strand.
TTTTTGAGTCTCTTCCCACTGGTTTGGGTTTTGCTGTTCAGAGCTTCTTGAATGTTTTCCTTTTGAAACTGTTTGCACTGGCCAAAGAAAAATAAAGTTCTGTGTTTTGCTCATTTCATGTTCTGTAGTTATTAAGCAATTGCTGGAAAGAGTTGCATTTTATTATAAATATCTCATGTCTGTTTGCCTTTCACAGCCTCTGGCAATGGATAATGATGTGGCCACCAGAAATGGGGTGGCCAGCAGGAACTGGGAAGGGATCGTCCCCCTGGACTTTTGGTGCTGGTGAGGCCGCACCTTGAATCCTGGGTTCAGTCTGGGGGACTGTCAAAGACGCTGAGGGGCTGGAGTGTGTCCAGAGAAGGGGGACAGAGATGGGGAAGGGTCTGGAGCATGGGTGTTATGGGCGTGGCTGAGGGACCTGGGGCTGTTTAGTTAGGAGAAGAGGAGGCAGTTACATAGTGGGGACGGTGTCTGTTGCTGGATGTCGATTTTCCATGTATGGAGCCGCTGTCTGTGCTACTGGGTGCACAGCGTGAGTTGCTGATGGTCAGGGTGGTGGTGGATGTGCTGGCACCAGGCTGTGCCGCAGTTGAGCTCACACAGCTTGCTGGTCCCGGCTCCTGATCTTCTGCAGCAGGAGGGGGAAATCAGCAAACTGCTGATGAATAGCATTTTGCCGATGTGAACAGGTTAAAACTGCAGTTTGTGTGGATTTAGTAACAGAAAAGTGAAGATAAATCAGACACTCCTGTGGGGAGGGTGAAATGTCAGCCTGTTCTGAGGAGCTTCCCGGTGCTGTCCCTGGGTGCGGGTGATGGCCTGTGTTGCACCTGCCCTCCAGCCGTGCTCTCATCAGCCATGTGCTGCTGAAAGTCTCACTGTGGGGCTAGGCCAGCTCTCATTTACCAGCTCTCCGTGGCCACCCCCAGTGAGACAATTCTCTGCAGCCAGCTCTCCTGCAACTCTGCATGGCGAGCCCCTAACCCTCCCTATGGAGAGTTGTCCCTGTGGAGTGGTGGCAGTATGGAGTTGTCCCATAGAGAATTGGTTGTGTAGCGTTGTCCCACAGAGAATTGGCCAACGTAGAGAGTTGGCTGCGGAGAGCTGTCCCTTTCTGCTTCAGTGGTGTTTCCTTGAGGAACTGCTGGTGGGGTGATGTGTCTGAGATGGTGGTGCTCAGTGGTGATGACAGTGCTAACCTGAGCTCTAGGTACCTGCAAAAAAGGTGTGTGTGGATTCTCCGTAACTTACAGAAGGGTTGTCTGTCTCGCTCCTGCCAGTCCCGATCAGGATGACTTTGGGAAATCATTAAATCTTAATATGTTGTCGCTCCACAGCCCTTCACTTACTATCCTTTTCCTTCCATCCTGCTCTCTTTTATATCTTCCAAAAGCATCGGAGTCACCAGGCAGGGCCAGCACGGGACCGGTGGCGCTGGCGGTGACGGTGGCGGTGCCAGTCTGCGTCCTGTCCCTCGTGGCGGTGCTGGCGGCGTGCACGTGCCAGGGCCGGCGCTGCGCCCACGGCAGGATGAAGCAGCCCAACGTGGAGGAGCCCCTCTCCGAGTGTAACCTGGTGAACTCTGGGAAGACGCTGAAGGATCTCATCTATGACATGACGACCTCCGGCTCCGGCTCTGGTAGGTGCGGGCTGCACGGCCGCCCTCCCCTCGCCTGGGAGCGACTGCAGGTGCTTCACTGCCAGCTTTCAAACCAACTGTTCTTGATGCTACCTTGCTCGCAGAGCGATAAAGAACATTGCCTGCTGGGCTGAGGATACCGGTGGAGGAGTCTTTTCTCTGGCTCTTGCACCAGTGATGAATTTTGTGTTAAGGGAGGTTTTGGCCCTATGCACGTCGCTGCACCTTACAGTGGCAACAGGGCTTTGTGTGCTCTTTTTCTGTCAGATTACAAAAGTTCGGTCCCTTGTTTGAATGGCAGGGTTCAAAAAGTTAATTCAGAAGGTATTTTCAAGCATGGAACAGAACATTGCTGCCTGACGTGGCATAGCTGATTAAAAAATGTACTGAATTTAACCAAATGAGTCAGGATGCTACTCCTGGCATTTTTATAGTGGTGTCAAAATAATGTTAGTCCATATTCTTGTTCTGAGCAGAATACTAGCCTTTTTAATATTTTACCCATGTCTGATATTCTGTCTACTATGATGCCTCCATTGCTACTGAGGAGCTGCTAAAATAAAAAAATGCAAAAATGAAGTGGGAGTTGGAATTACTGTTCCCTTGCAGGGCCATGCTCTTAGGATGGGGAGTCATAGAATCATGGAATAGTTTGGGTTGGAAGGGACCTCAAAGCCCATCCAGTCCCACCCCTGCCATGGGCAGGGACACCTCCCACTGGATCAGGGGCTCCCAGCCCCATCCAGCCTGGCCTTGAACCCCTCCAGGGATGGGGCAGCCACCCCTGCTCTGGGCAGCCTGGGCCAGGGCCTCCCCACCCTCACAGAAAAACATTTCTCCCCAGGACTTCATCTCAGTCCCCCCTCTTTCAGCTGAAAACCAAAAGCAAAGTAATGAGTACTGACCACTAGAAAACATCCAGCTTTGGTATTTAAAGGTCACTGCTGAATGATTTCACAAATTCCCATCTCTTCTCTATAACTCAGGTTTACCTCTACTGGTACAAAGAACAATTGCCAGGACGATTGTCCTGCAGGAAATCGTAGGAAAAGGCCGATTTGGTGAAGTCTGGCGTGGAAAATGGTGCGGGGAAGATGTAGCTGTGAAAATCTTCTCCTCCAGAGATGAGCGGTCCTGGTTTCGAGAGGCAGAAATTTATCAGACAGTGATGTTGAGGCACGAAAACATCCTGGGCTTTATTGCTGCCGATAACAAGGGTAAGCTCTGCATTGCGTGTTGCATCCTGGGTGTTTGTCTCAGAGTTGCTTTCGCGGCCCCTGCTCCCATCTGGAACACCACACTGAGCCTCGTGGCTGTCCTGAGCTCCGTCCTGCTGTGGCAACTGGCAAACTTGTTTTGTTGCCTGAGTTGAGCACAAATTGGGGAAGGCTTCTCCTGGCTGGTTGTTTTTAATCAAGCTGATTAATCTAGCTTCCTTTGGGCAGATAACGGGACGTGGACGCAACTCTGGCTTGTCTCCGAGTACCACGAGCAAGGGTCACTGTTCGACTACCTGAACAGAGGCACAGTGACAGTGGAGGGCATGGTCAGGCTGGCGCTGTCGGTGGCCAGTGGGCTGGCGCATCTTCACATGGAGATTGTTGGCACGCAAGGCAAGTGCTGCCTCCCACAGGGCCTCCCAGCATTTTCATAGAATCATGGAATAGTTTGGGTTGGAAGGGACCTCAAAGCCCATCCAGTTCCACCCCTGCCAGGGGCTCCCAGCCCCATCCAACCTGGCCTTGAACCCCTCCAGGGATGGGGCTTCAGTGTTATTTGCAAAACGTTTATAAGTTATGTGGTACTGTAAAGCATGTTACAAACTGTTCTACTGCCAGAAAGAGTATTGTCATAAGTGACATGGTGTGTGTATACAGAGAGCGGGAATATCACCTTCCCCCTTTCACTCTCTGCGCCTCTGTCCATGCCTTCGAGTGGGAGTGGCTGTGCTGAATTAGCTGCTCTGATGAACCACTTTGTAAATAAATTTGGAGGGTGAACTTACAGTTTTTCTTTTTGTGTTTTATTTGTGATACTGGAACAAAAACATCCTCAAGGCTTTCTTTTTAGTTTCATCTCACTTGGCAGGGCTTTCTTTAGCACAAAAGAGGCTTTAATGTTTTTCATTGGGCATAGTAACAAAAGTGAATAAAAATGGTTTTGCTTTTTTGTGTTATGTTATGCTGCTGTTATCCAAACTGACGGCACTTTCTTTTCCTGCGATCAGGGAAGCCAGCGATCGCGCACCGAGATCTGAAATCTAAGAACATCTTGGTGAAGAGGAATGAAAGCTGTGCCATCGCGGACCTGGGGCTGGCGGTGAAGCACGACTCAGTGCTGAACACCATCGACATTCCCCAGAACCCCAGGGTGGGGACCAGGAGGTGGGTAAGGATGGGCTTTTCCCAACAGAGACTGACTTTCTCAGCTTTCCTGGCCCTTTCCTCCACTGGTGACTCCCTGTCCTGATTTAGCCCCAGCTCTGACCTGCTCGGCAGGAAAACGCAGGGCAGCTGTGGCTCCCCCCCAACAGGAGAAGGGAAAAAGCAACAGAGCTGGTGAAGGGGCTGGAGAACAAATCTTATGAGGAGCGGCTGAGAGAGCTGGGGGTGTTTAGCCTGGAGAAGAGGAGGCTGAGGGGAGACCTCATTGCTCTCTACAACTACCTGAGGGGAGGTTGTGGAGAGGAAGGAGCTGGGCTCTTCTCCCAAGTGACAGGGGACAGGACGAGAGGGAATGGCCTCAAGCTCCGCCAGGGGAGACTTAGGCTTGAGATTAGGAAAAAATTCTTCATGGAGAGGGTGGTTAGGCATTGGAATGGTCTGCCAAGGGAGGTGGTTGAGTCACCATCCCTGAAGGTGTTTAAGGTGAGGGTGGATGAGGTACTTAGGAGCATGATTTAGGGATTGGTGGGAATGGTTGGACTCGACGATCCAGTGGGTCTCTTCCAACCTGGTTATTCTGTGATTCTGTGTTATTCTGTGAAATGAGGGAGAGACCTCTGGGCTAGAAACTTAAAAAACTCTAATGAAACAACAATAATAAAAAAGACAATAACACTAATAAGAAAATAGTAGAATATATACAAATACATGAAATTGACCCTCCCTGATGTGCCTGATGCTGCAGAGCAGATGTGGGGAAGGTCCCAGGCTGGACTTAGTGGCAGACAGGATCTGGATTCAGGAATGCACAGATCAGGATGAGGGCAAGCAGGTGGACAAGGTCTTCACTGGATACCAGCTATCAAAAAAGAGGGCTCGACCCTCATGATCCCTCAGCTTTATACCAGGTATGACATGTATGGGATGGAATACTCTAATGACTGGTTTGAGTCACCATTCCTGTCCGCTCCTCCCTGCAGGTGTGACCCTTTTTGGCCTCTTACAGCATTCCACCAACTCAAGGGTGGCCTTGGTCTCCGTGGGATTAACTATAAGCAATGACCTTCCTGCATACTGATTCCCCGTTACTTTGGTGAAAACTAAAAACATCAGGCGTTCCCACCTGACGAGACAGTCACGGTCTGAAAAACACGTTAGCCTTCAGAAACTGAAATTACTTAGAAGAGGCTTAGCTGAGAAGTTAGAGAATTGGTTTAGGTCAAACCAGAACATTCCCCCTCTGCTTTCGGCATCTGTCGAGTGTTGGCAACAGACCGCAACCCTCCGTCCTTGCTGGATGGGTGTGGAAGGCAGATTCCAGCCCTGAGCTGGTGCAGAGCTCGCGGCCGCACGGTGTGTGCGGCTGTAGGCAGCTGCAGCGCTAAATTCATCACCCAGGCCAGCTCTCTCGCTTTCCCTCGGAATCAAAAAGGTTTTCCTCCTTCTCCCCCTTTTCCCAGCAGTTCTGGCGCTGCCTGCCTTGGCGTGCAGCAGCACAGCTGTGATCTTTTGTATGTGCTCCCTCATGCAAACTGACCTCTGTGTCCTTTGAAGGTACATGGCTCCTGAGATACTTGATGATGTGATGAACACGAACATCTTTGAGTCCTTCAAGCGTGCAGACATATACTCTCTTGGGCTGGTGTACTGGGAGATCGCCCGAAGGTGCTCTGTTGGAGGTGAGGCTTCTGGCATTTTCATTTCACGATCCAGACTGCCTTTATCTTCAATAAAACAAAAAAAATAATCATTAATGTCCGTGCCCTCTCAGATATCTCAGCACCGTGCGGCAGTGGAAGTTTTGTGGAGTGATTATTCAAGGTGGCCCCAAATGTTCCTCTCCTCTCTTTCATCAAAACAATTAGTATTTATTCTGGAGTTTGTGTCACCTACACGCTGAATCTTTCGTAGGGATCACGGAGGAATACCAGTTGCCTTACTACGATGTTGTGCCTTCTGATCCTTCCATAGAAGATATGAGAAAGGTGGTTTGTGAGCAGAAGCTCAGACCAAATATTCCCAACCAGTGGCAGAGCTGTGAGGTAAAAGCAGTTTCCCAGTTCATTACGAAGCGTGTTTAAATTAAGACTGAATTTTTCAGTGGGACAAAGGAAACTCAGTGCCCAGGCTCTCCTGAATTTAAACGTGTTGCAAATATTTAGCTCTTTTCCAGCTTCCAGATCAATACCTGGAAACCTGCCTTGGCACCAAATGTTGAGCTCTCTGGACGATAGGTCTTGATTTATGACATCACTGTTGTCTTGCAGTTTGGGAGAGCTATATTTTATTTTTTCAGTATTGCACTTAACAAATTAAAAGCAGGAGGGGATGGTTTCATTCCTGGCCTGTTCTGTTGCTCTCTGCTTCACAGGCGCTGCGCGTGATGGGCCGGATAATGCGGGAGTGCTGGTACGCCAACGGCGCCGCGCGCCTCACCGCCCTGCGCATTAAGAAGACGATTTCGCAGCTGGGCGTGCAGGAGGACTCCAAAGCCTGAGGGAGAGCAAGAGGGGAATGAATTCTGCTGTTCATCTTTCAACATGTGATAGTATTTTTCTTTTCAGTCTACCTCACGTAATGTGGTTCAGTATTTAAGTGCCCGAGCCAGAGCACTCACATCGAGCTTCATCTTTGGCCACTGGAACGGGCAGCTTTGGACTTGTAGTTCATGCTTTATACAGCAAGTCGATGACTCGCTTTGGTTTTCCAAAGTGAATTCGGCACTGGGCAAATCGCAGAGAGGAGCTTAAGTCACCGCAACAGTATGAAAATCCCTTTCACTATTGCACTTTCTATCCCAGTCAAACCCCGGACTCGTTAGAAATTGCTGGTGTTGGTTAAAGCTTGTCTGCGAGAGAAACCACATGTTTTTATCCTCAAACCAAGTAAAAGGCCAAATTTAGTCAAGCTTTTCACATATTCTTACACAGGAATCTGAAAAGGGCCTGTCAGTGCAATGCATTTTAAATGCTATATTGAGCATTACCTGAGCAAATAAAGGTGAAAATTCCACTTGGCACGTATATTGTGAACAAAGCATCTAGTCCGTCTTATATTCACTTTTATTTTTATTGTCTTGATTTCATATACAGTGTTATAGTTAGGATTTGGAATTATTTTACTCTGTTCATTTGTTCATTGAATGTTTTGATCAAGGGATGATATTTAATGGTTAATAGGAGAAATGAGAGAGGCAATACTTTCCGGTAGATGCATAGAGATGGAATGGGAGAAATTCTACCTGAACTGCAGAAGTATATATTTTTTAACAGCATCTTGCCATTCTGTCGCTGCTAATGCTTTTTTAGTGCCTTTTGATGTTTTAGGGGGAAGCTTTAACAAAATTAGTTCTTGGGAACTAGTTGAAACCTAGCAGAGAGCTTCTTGTAGTGGTGAGGAACCGTGCACCTGCCTGGCACTGGGGGAGGACTCAGGGATGCCCTCGCGTCTGGGGCCACCGCCGCGGTGTCTGAGGGTGGCAGAGCTCCTGCTCCAGGCTGGGTGCTGGACCAGCACCCGGGGCTGTGGGAGATTAATGTGCTTTCACCACCCTGGCTTTTGGCACCTGAAATTAGTGTTTCAGACATGCCCGTGCTCGGGACTGGGTTACTGCTTGCTGTTGTCTGTCACAACCTGTTAAAATGTAAATTTAAAGCGCTGCTGTCCTTGTATGAAGCCAATGCAGCCTGTTCAGAGGTTTTGTGGGGATTTCTGTGCTGGCCCCAGGTTGGTGAGAAGTATTCACATCTCTAGTCATATTTCCCCAATGCTGCAAGCTAAAAAGCAGGGAGTTTTCTCTAAATTCACTGCTGTTTTGGCATTTTGAGAGATGTCTGCACATGTGAATAAGGTATTCTAATATTTTTAGTAGCCAAATTTGCACATTTCATAATAATATAGTTCTTTAAATGTTTCTTTGTCCAGGTGGTCTGTGGAAATCAAGTCCATAGATGTTTCCAGAGTAGCAAAGTTTTGCTAAAATTCATCATAGCACATGCAGCTCAGTGCAAGTAAGCTGTTAGCGAATTATAGTATTTAAAGACAGCCTTTTGGATGAAACCTTCTGAATTGGGGCTCTTAGAATAGGTTAAACTTTTACTGAGTGGGATGGATGGTAGTTTCAGTACTCCATGTTTCATCTGGACATACACACTCTTGGATGTCATGGACATCTTTAGGGATGTTGATTACTCTGTAAATAGGCTGTAAAGGAATTTAGCTGTTTGCAGAACTTTGGATCATTCCTGCTAGTGTTCAATACTGCAAGACTTTGCCTCCTGTTAGGGTCTGGTAGCTGAGTGGTGGAGAATATTTCTACTCGATTACTAGTAGGTTTTTTTCCCCAACGTGCTTTCTGACGCATAATCAGTCATTTTAGAGACGTCATTCTCCTGTGCTTTGGCTGCATGAACCACACCGGGGAGCTCTGTCAATGCGTACGAAGCTGTTTGAGGGGTGATCATTGCAGATCTCCGATCCAAAGCCTGATACTGATTTGGAAGCAGAAGATTTGTTCTTGTAGACTGCAACATGAAAAAAAAAATCCTTTACAATCTTTTCCAGTGTTAATGATTCTATGATTAATATTTTTGCCCTGGTTTCCTTTTTCCTGCCTTTGCTGAGAGGCAGGCGCACATTTTAGTGAGCTGAAGTTAAACACAACTGAGCCAAGGGGCTGGTGTTGCTGCACGAGGCTATAAGATATTTATAGCTGTACACTCCTTTAAAAAGCACCAAAACGTCTTTGGTTTGGTAACCTTTCCCCTCAGTGTAGACTTGGTCTGTTCCACTCTAAGAACAGAGGTCACACTGAGACATTTCTTAGTGGTTTTAGGGAGGCTTTGGTTTCTTGAGAGGTTACTGATGTTCCTGCTAATCTTCATTTAAAGCACAATTTCTGAATCTCATGGGAATTTTCAAAGTTAGGGATGCTCGAGAGCAGTCACTACATTTAGCCTCTCCTAAGGGATGCTTCTTGTTTAGAGGAGGTGCTAATTTTCTTTAATTTGCTTCTAATAACAACCTAAAACTTAATGCATGGAATTTGAACTGAAAGGGAAGGTTAATTAATATTTTTCTCCAGCACCTGATTTTTCTGATTTTTTTTTTTTTGTTTATTTCTTTAAACACTCCCTCCAATGAGAAATTTAGACTGTAATGTCTTTGTACTTTGCTATTGTTATAGTCCTTTGCACTTAGACAAGATGGTTCCCTCACGGAACCCTGTAATGAAGCAGAGCGCCCTATAATAATACTTCAGTTACCGTTAGGTCATTTCTGGTTTTGATAATAGATTTAGGAATTAGAAATAAATTGGTTTAGAAACTTGTCTCTGAGCAAGGGCTCAGAGCTGGACGGAGAAATACCTTCTTGCAGTCCCTGTGCAGCTTCCAGGGAGACACCTGTGTTATGTTTGCATAGGCAGCACAATTTATGAATGTAGGGGGAATCGGCATCAGCAGGTACAATATACAGAGTACAAGAAATGTGCAATAAGTTGTAACCAAAGGCGCCGAATGTATTTTTGGCATAAAGACTGATTGTATTTTGTATGTAGCTACTACATTTGTGTCTAAACCTGCTGTGGTTTTCAGTCCCCAGAGAGAAACGTGTAGTGTTTGGTCAATCTATGAACCAGGTTCTGAGTTGTCTAAAGAAGCATAAATATTTTGTCTGGAAGTACTGTAATATTTTAAGACTTAGTAGAGCAGCACCATGATAAAACTCACCTTCGTATTGTGAAATACCTGAGCTGCTGTACGCTCCGGCAAGTTATTTTTAAAACTATCACTGAAGCTATCGCTTGAAATCGCAGCTGCTCCAGTTGTAAATAATCAGTTTCAATGTTGTATTTTGTATGCATATTTTACATACCGGTATCCTTTTGGCAAGACGTGGCGATTTTAATAAATGAAGCACATTCTGCCCTTGCATTCCTGTGAAGTGTAAATCTGTTTGCTTGTTCATGTTTGTTTGGTGAGAGGAAAGGGGGCGAGGGCAGTCTGTGGTGTCCTGTGGGCAGCGGGGGCTCCAACCAGGAGCGAAAGCCCTTGGCCAGCGCGTGCCCCCCAGCTCCTTGCCCAGAGGGGACGCCGCCACCAAGCCTGGGGCTCTCACATCTCTGTAGAGACTGGGAGAGGACAGATTCCTGCTGGCCACCGCGTCCCATCGCTGCTCCCGGCTGATGTGCTGCAGAATGGGGTGTAAGTGGTGTCTGGAGGGGCATCCCACCTGCTCTCTCTGGGGTGTCGTGCGCTGGTGGTGTGTCAGCTCGCTGTTCCTCCCTGCATACACTCATCCTGCTGCAGAGCAGACACTGATGCACGGAGCATCCCCCTGCTGCTTGCGGCTGCGCCAAACCCTTGTTCTGTAAAGGAGATGAGCAGCTGGGGAGCACCAGTGCTGATCCAGAGCGTCCCCTCTGCCCTCGAGCCTCCCTGGCTGGGGAACAGCAGCTTCTGTCCCTGCTGAGACACAGGGTTGATGTCTTGTAGGGAGAACCTGCTCTCGGCATTAGCACGTTGTTCGTGTGCCTGTGCTCATGTGAACTCTAGCTGAGCTCCCTTTTGCTAAAGTCCTTGGATCATACTCTTCAAACTTTTTGGGTTTTCAGCAGGGTAAATCCAAGTGAGATCCACACACACTTGAGGTCTTTACTCGCCTGAAATTCCCTCTGAACGTAACCATAGCCTAGGGAGTTAAGTCAGGTGTTATTCGAATTTAAGGCACGTCAAAATGAAACCCACCACACTGCTTCCCAAGAGTATTGAGACTTCTCTGGCTTTTGAAGGCTGCTATGGGCTTTCATTTTTTTCTTAAACACATTTTTTCCTAGGCGGTTTCTTATGAGTTCGGCCCTTCTGACAGCCAGCAGGATCGTGAGTGCACTCTCACTTTTTGGTAATTGCACATTCCAAGGCAGTTTTAATTGCCAGGTGTGATGCCAGGTGTGGAGCACGGGTTCTGGTTGCTGTAAGGAAAGTGGTGGCTTTGGAGAGGAGCCCAGCTCACCAGTGAGCGCTGTCTGCCATCCTCTGGCTGTGACTGTCACCCCGGAGAGCAAAACGCTGCACTCCAGCAGCCCAAGAAATTCCTGATCCTTGGATATCCCCATTTCCTACCCATGTGGAGTGGGGAGCAGCTACTGGCCCCATTTGCTGCATCCCAGCGTGGTGCCAGGCTCGGCACTTGGCACATCAGCAGAATGACCAGGGCTTCACGTGGGGAGAGGTGTTTGTGAGAAACTGCCCCGTGAAAGATTTGGGTCTGAGAGAGCAAAGGCTAATTCTTTGCTTTCTTGTTATTAGGTGCACCAGCTCCACCGGAGTCATGGGCACAAACCTGGCAGCACAGAAGAGCCAGCTCGGGACTCCCAGCTCGTGTCCTGCAGGAGACGGCTCCTCGCTTGCTCCTCCTGCCCCAGCAGCGTCAGTGCAGGCATCCCAGCGTTAGGATGGATATGTCAGAAGCAGGCAGCTTTGAGCTCTCCTCCGACGAAAGCTTCCACCGTGCTCAGAGCTGGTTCTGGTGAACTCAAAGGTAAAGCCTTGCTGAAACAGGAATGGCTGACCTTGTATCCGTAAGGATGTGGCTCCCTCCGAGCTCTGAACTGGTGTTCTCTGTCTGTCGTGCTGTGAGCTGGATTTGTTTTCATGGTGTGGGGGCAAATGTGATACTAAATCTCCTTTATTTTATGCATTGTGAGATTATTTTGAAGAACAAATAAGTTACAGACTGCCCTTCCTCTTTAAAGTGTGATCTCTTGTGCCTCAAAGATAGACTTACAATGGTGCACAGGTCAGCAGACATACAACTTAAACAACACCTTTTGGGACCATTCCAGCCTCAGCAAAAGGTTTGCTGTTCAAAGCTTCTTCAAAGCCAGCCCCGTGCCTCATCCCCCCTGCATTCTGAAGCCTTTTGGTTAGGGAAGCAGAGGGGAGCGCAGAGCTCAGCAGCCGTGCTGGGAGCCGGGCAGGGTGAGGCTCGTTCGGGTACTCAAACCGTTACTCTGAGTCACTGCAGGGCTCACCAGCCACTTGTCAAGTGGAAAAGCTGGTAACACAAAGGCCTGGTTGCTTCAAACAGTTTGTGTGGTTCGTCTCTGTGTTGAAGTGTGACAATATAAAACCTTATTGGAAAAATAGGGAGAGAGATTGAAATCACACAGCAGGTTGCATCACAGCCTTGAGGAGGGTTAGTGCACACTCATAAAATGAGTCTGTGCTGCAAGATATACAGTCAGAATGGTTTGGGTTGAAGGGACTTTAAAGCTCATCCAGCTCCAATATGATTTTATTCAGATTGGACCGACTCATGGGAACATCTTCATGTTGCCTTTTCAGCAAGATCACATAAGACCACAGTGCTCTTTTCATTAAATGCACACAAATCCTACCTAAGCCTGTGATTGTCCATCCAATTATCATATTTTGATGCAAAATCAATCCCTTAAAGTCATGACAGTTTTTATTTCCTTTCGAAACAGCTAGAAATTTGTAGCTGAGGGCAGCTGTATAAAGAAAGGACAGATGTATGGAGCAGAGCTGGAATGTCTGCAAGGAAGAGCAGGATCTGGATGGACACGGCAAAGACAAACCCATTCTATGGAGACAGCGACACCAAGAAAGCAGAAAGCTTGGTTTGACAGATAATGCTGCAATAAAGCAGCAGCTACTCATAATGAATGAGTTATTCCAAAGGTGTCTTAGGGTTGTGGTCCTTTGGCATGGTGCTGTGCCCCAAATCCAGGGCTGAGAGCAAGAGCTGGAGCTGCTGCAGAGCCAGCAGAGCCCAAGCTCCGTTAGGGACCAGCGCAGTTCCTTGGGAAGTGCCAGAGAAGTCGGACCTCCTCTGATGTGCTGCGGGGAGAGCCTCTGCAGACAGCAGCTCTGCAGGTAATTTTGGGAATTGAGGTTCCTGGAAAGAGATGGGGAGCTCTGGGAATGGAAGGGTAGAGACAGGGACCCTCCAAGGAGGAGTAGATCCCCATGGAGAAGCAAAGGGGTGGCTCTCTAGGGTCTGAGGATGGAAGATGAAGATTTTCTGCTTTCCCTCCACAGAAACAGGAGAAAAGGAGAGCCCCACGAATGTGTTTTCTCTGCTCTTCCCTTTCCCATCAGCCCTCCCGGGGCTGATCACGGTCAGTATGCAGGAACCAGGGTCCCGCGGCTGCCCAGAAAGCGTCAGCACTGTGGGATTTTTGGAGGAGAGCAGAGGGATGAAGGGATGGTTTGTTCATAGCACCCTGTTGCCCGTCTGCCAAAAGAAACAGCGGGTTAGAGAGGCTGAAAGTGCAAGATCAACATGGACTGGCAGTGCTGCTTGGCACCTCTCCGTCACTGCGTGTAATTTTATTTGGAATTTAGTGCTGAGCTGGACTCGGCTGAGGAGCCACAGAAGCTGCACCGGTGGAGGGCAGCTCCAAGAGCAGGTTAGGAGCTTGGCTTCTCCAGGGGGCTGTGAACAACTTCTTCAGGGCTCCCTCCCAGGACTGCTGGCGTGGGCACGCGGAGAGGAGGAGCGCTGGAGCCCAGCATCCCTCCTGAGCCCGTTGGTGCTGCTGGCCTGGGGCTCCTGGGGCAGCCCCAGCACCGTCCTTCTCTCTGCTCGGCTGGGCGAGGTTATTTGTCTCTCCTGTCAGCTTGGCTGGAGATGAGTCACTGGGGTTTGGGAGCGTCAAAGCGGGTTGCCTGAGGAACTGAAACGCACTGTGTTTGTTTTCAAAGGCGCTGGGCAGGGTGATTGTGAGCAGGAAAAGGAGAAGAGGCTTTGAGTCACTGTGGTCCCTGCATTACTCAGCACGCTTCAGCAAGTAAGGCAGATGCCATCCCAGAGATACAGCTTGCTTTTCTCAGGAAAAAAGGTAGAGCTTTCTCCCTGCCATGCTTTCTAAACCCTTAACTTTCTGAACAAACACCACGGAGGAACACATCCCGAAGGAATGTCTGGAACACATCCTGGTGGGGCTTGTCTGAAACAGTCAGTTCCAGTTCAGAGGGCTGGGCAAAGACTGGGGGTGATAACTTCACGAAGGAACCAGAGTTTGTCCCAACTGACCTTAGCTGGCACCTGAACCTTCATGATGGCCAACCAGGGCTATCACTTTCCAAACAGAAAAGTAATTAAAACATGTGAGTTATGTTCATTTTTCTCCATAAAGCCCTCTTTTGTGCCTTTGGGAAGCATCGCTACGTGTGCCGGGGCCACCCAGCTCCCAGAACCCGTGGCGCTGGGGCGCAGGCAGCGAGGGGGGAGCAGCTGGCTCCGCAGAGGGAGGGCTGGGGGGTTTGTCTCTGCTAACCCTGTGGCTGCAGTGCAGTCTGGTACGAGCTGTCACAACAGGTTAATTCAGAGCTGATTTGCGTGCCTTTTGATAATGGCTCAGCCTGTGGAAGCGGCGGGGGAGGAGGCGCAGGGATGGGTGTCCGGCTGCAGCCAAGGGCGCCCACCCGCAGAAAAGACAACGGCTCCTGTGTGCAGGAAGGTGAAAGAAGCAGAATGAGTTCTTAAAATGAGTGTCATTTAAAAAAGAAACCTGTGTCTCCTCTTGTGGTAGCAACCAACCTGATTTGGGTGGCAGATGACATCACAATCCTGGCAGACACTCTGGGTAAGTAAAACCCTGAGCAGGGTGATGGACCATTCGGCTAAAAGATGAGTAAAATTTAACAGGAATTTTCTGGGGGTTTGTTTGTGGGGGTTTTTTTTTGGTTTTTTTTGGTTTTTTTATGGCTGATTTTAATCATATTTCTGACACAGTAAGTTTAGTCTCTTCTTCCTACGTGCCCATCCCCTTGCTACTTCACCTTACCGTGGAGGAGCTGCCTTCCTTCTTGCTCCCTGCTCTGCCAGTCGGCACATACTCTGTGCTGGAGAGACACTGGCTTGTCCTGCAGTGCCAGGAATGACATCCGTCCGTCCGTCCATCCATCCATCCATCCATCCATCCATCCATCCATCCATCCATCCATCCATCCATCATCCCCTGTCCTTCTACTGCTCTAACATGCCCAAAAGAACAAATAGGAGAATGTGTTTCACACACATTTCATTTGGTAAAGATCAGGAAGGCTAAGAGGGGCTCTTGGTCAGGGAGAGCATGAGGGGAAATGGTTTTGAGCTGAAAGAGGGGAGATTAAGATGAGATCTTAGGGAGAAACGTTTTGCTGTGAGGGTGCAGAGGTTGCCCAGGCTGCCCAGAGCAGGGGTGTCTGCCCCATCCCTGGAGGGGTTCAAGGCCAGGCTGGATGGGGCTTGGAGGTCCCTTCCAACACAAACCATTCCATGATTCTATGACTGCAGAGCGAAGCAGCTGTTTCATGAGAATTGTTGTGTGCAGGCACAGAAAAACTAAGTAGATTTCTTTACTTGCCGAGCCTAATTCTTTGCTCTGCTGTGAGCACAACACATACTGAGGGCCCTGGTGATCTGCTAGAGCAGATTTATGTAACCTGCACCTAAACCACAGGTCATGTGGCTGCCTTTCCGGTCTCCTACTTTTTGATCTCTCGGTGCAGCGAGTGTATTTTAGTTTCCTCAGCCGTGCCACAGCCTTTAGCAAAACCGATCCAAATGCCGTTCTACCACCATGGCTCTAAGAAGGCTCATTCAGCAGAACCAGAACTCGAGCTTCGCGGGGTTTGGTGATGGTGGGGAGCAGGCTCTGCCGATGGACAGCCGGAGGATCCAGCACCTGGCCAACACGGTGGGGACGCTCCCCCGGGGCCGCAAGCAGGTACGGGGTCACTCCAGCGACGCTGGCAGCTCCTCTCTGCCCAGAGCCGCTCGCTGCCTGTGCTTGAAGGTGCGAGCAGAAACTCAAGCTGCTGAGCTACACAGCTTCTGATTTTGGGGCTCTAGAAGGAGGGCCACTGGGCACTGTTAGCCCAGCCGATTTGGGGATTGCAATGAGCTTGTTGCAACACCAGGAGCGTGGGAAACTCCCAAGAGGAGCGAGCAGTACGACGTTGTGTCTGCGGGGGCTTGGGCGCATGAAGTGCTTTTGCCGCTGGGATCCTGCCCCTGCTGAATCTCCTCGCTATTTACTGCAGCGCTGTGAGTCAAGAGGGTTCTCTGACAGGGGGGTTCCTTTGAACCAGAGGTTACCTCGGCAGAGTGGCCTGGCTGGGCTGCCCTTCACTCTGCGATGCTGGTGGAAAGCACCCACCATGAGCTCTTTCCATCCAGCTCTTGCAGAGCTTTGCTGCAACTGTTGGGTCTGGCTGGGCTGTCTCTCTCCTCTGGGCTCTTCGCCCCAGCAGGAGCAGCAGTTTTGCACATCGCTGCTGTTTGCAGCTGGATTCCCACAAAGCTCTCGCTTTTGCTGTGGATAGCTGGGCAATTCCAGCTTCAGTCTGCTTGTCTGGCACAGAGAAGCCTGAATAGGAAATCTTTGAGACATGCGTTAATCCGACGGTCTTATCAAGAATCTTGTCTGCCCGCTTAAGACTTTTCTTTGTTCAGTAACAGAAACGTGGTCAAACCTTTTCTTTGTACAAGAGTGGATAGACAAAGGAAAGCCAGAGCCAGGTTAATCTCGAGAACAGTCCTGCTGGGGCAGCGTTCGGCTGTGGGGGAGCAGCCCGTGGAGTGGCAATTGCTGCCGGGGAGGCTGCTGTGAACGGCTCTGCTGGGGCTGTGAGAGAAGAGTTACAGCCTGGGCATGAGTTCCCTGCACATCTGGGATGGAGCAGCCCAGGGCACGGGCCCTGCTGGCCCCTCACTCCTCACACTGCGGAGAAGGGATATTCCTCCTCTTGTTCGAAAGCGCAGGGCTGCCGTGCAGGTTTAGGGGCGTTATTTAAACAAACTGAGACAAGAGGGTTGTGGACACTGGAAGAACCCTTGTGAGGTCCCTCTCCAAAGCTCTGTAGGATGCTGGGTTTTTCTTCAGTGGTCTTTTCTCTTGTCTTTCCCATGTCTACTGCTTCCAGTATTTACACCTCCAGCAGTTTTGGGGAAGAGTTCCCTGCTCCAAGCGCTTTTGCCATCAGAAAACCTTTCTTGGGGTACAACCTGAGTTTTTCCACTTGCTTCTTCACAGCAGCATCCATCACCCTGAAAAGCACTTTCCTGCCACAGGGTCTTCCAACTGGCAT
Organism: Clamator glandarius; assembly: GCA_033459285.1. Classification (NCBI taxonomy): domain Eukaryota; kingdom Metazoa; phylum Chordata; class Aves; order Cuculiformes; family Cuculidae; genus Clamator; species Clamator glandarius. The sequence continues at coordinate 559,776 of JAUNZM010000361.1, forward strand.
TGCTACATGAGTCCCCCAGCCAAGTTACTTTGGTTCCAGACTTTTCTCTGCCTCTGAAGTAGGAGTTTCTGGGTTTCTGAAAGCTAATTGGGAAGCTGTGTGATTATCACCTTCATGTGAAAAAAGCCTCATGTTACATGATTTTGTATTGTCCGGTGGTAGCTCAGCACTTAGTTTTGAATCGTTGCCACCAAGACTGCCCAGCTGGCCTGTGGAAAAGTGTTCCTGATAAACTTGGAGTGTTTTCTGAATTATCGTCTCCCACTGAGGATGCTCTGACATTCTCTGGAGGCGAACAACTATACCGATGTTATGAAGTTAATTCTGTGATTCTGTGAAGTACTGAGAGTACTTATTTTGTTTTTATTTTGGAAATACTGAATTTTACACTTAAAAGGCTTAGAAAAATGGAAGAGCTGAGGAATGTGACTTTTCCAGGGCTTAATTTTCAACATAATAAACATAAACATGAATTCCTTCAACAACTGCCTCTTGCAGGTTAATGCCTGCTTCACACCAGAACTGTGCTGAGGATGTTCCAGTTTGGCTCACCAAAGCTCACCAGAACCAAGCCAGGAAGGAGACGTGGGGGTGATCCCAAGGACAACAGCGAGAGAAACTCAGGGGATTGCCTACTTTTGAGACACCCAAAGTGAAGGCAAATGCTGATGCAAGAGTAAATAATTTTAAACTGGCCATGAATAAATATTGTCTAGAAATGCAGATATTTAATATTAAAATTCATACTATTTAATTAATAATTGTTTGGTAATTAATATTAAATATAATTAGTGAGATTCTGGAGCAAACTTTCAATTAAAGCAGAAAAATAAAAAAAAACCCAACGTGTATTCGAGATGATATTTACGTGGGGGATTATGTGGCATGGATAACTCGGCAGGTCCTCTTCGGAGATTTTGGTCACGTGCTGTGTTTATCACTAAACCCCTGTTATATCACAGTTACGTGTGTTCATTACCACCCGTGTGGGTGCTTCATCTGGCAGCACTGCCAGTTCAATGTCCTCCCCGGGAGCTGATGTTGGACCCATTCCTGTGTCCGTTTCCTCTCTAACTTGCTTGGAAGGGAACCTGAGGGTGGAGGAAGGCTCCTTGAGCACCTTCTCCAAGCGCTGCGGGCAGTGCTCGGCGTGCCCAGAGCCTGTTGCTCTTGGCTGCTGCTTCTGCCTGTGCTGCCGAGCTCGTTCCCAGCATCTAGCAGGCGGCTCTGAGTGTGAGAATGAGTCCTGCATCCTTGACCTAACTGCATCTCCTCTTTTTCTGAAAGTCTGAGTTCTCTTTTGAGGGAAAGGCCGTGTTGGTGCAAGCTGGTGGTGGGATGCCACCGTCTGCTTTAGCATTTCTCTAAGCTGCTGCTTTTAACCATGTGCCTCAAAGAAGCGTGAAACTACTGACCCTTTTCCGCTCCATTTTCTGGTTGCAGCTTGCCTTAACCAGATCCAGCTCCTTGGGCGACTCCTCCAGGCCACAAAGGTACAAAGATGTTCTCCTGTAATCACTTTTATTTACTTATTCTGCATGCAATGTGTCTCGTGGGAATTACCCCGTTTAGCAGCCTTAGTGGGGTAAGGGTGCAAGGCAGGGAGTGGTACCCAACACCCGGGGTGTGCGTGTGAATCTGTGATGTTTGGTTTGAGAAAGGAAAGAGCAAGCGTCACCCCTGCAGCCTCCGAGAGGCTGATACCCAGTCAGCACAGGGAGGGGCAGTGATAGGGACACAATCGTTTGGGTTAAAATGCATGGTGTCACGTCCCAGCATTTCTATGGAATTGTGTTTATTCTTCTTGCAGACACCTCGTTGCTATATTGAAAGAAGATAAAGAGACATTTGGGTTTGAAATTCAGGTAAGACTTCACAACAAGTTGATTCATTTAAAAATAAAATATGGTGCGATCTCTTAAGTGTCCCATGCTCAAACCTGGATTAAGACAGCACAGAGCAGAGAAATGTCCAGTTCTGGTGATATCTGAAGCGCTTCATAGAATTATAGAATACCCAGGTTGGAAGAGACCCACTGGATCATCGAGTCCAACCATTCGTATCAATCACTAACCCGTGTCCCTTAGCACCTCATCCACCCGTGCCTTAAACCCCTCCAGGGAAGGTGAATCAACCCCCTCCCTGGGCAGCCTCTGACAGGGACCAATGACCCTTTCTGTGAAAATCTTTTTCCTAATGTCCAGCCTAAACCTCCCCTGGCAGAGCTTGAGGCCATTCCCTCTCGTCCTGTCCCCTGTCCTGTGGGAGAAGAGCCCAGCTCCCTCCTCTCCACAACCTCCCCTCAGGTAGTTGCAGAGAGCAATGAGCTCTCCCCTCAGCCTCCTCTTCTCCAGGCTGAACACCCCCAGCTCTCTCAGCCGCTCCTCTTGTTCTCCAGCCCCTTCACCAGCTTCGTTGCTCTTCTCTGGACTCGCTCCAGAGCTTACAACAATGATGCAGAGACGGGATGCATTTCCAAGGATTTTTTTCATAGCGAAGGTCACAGATGAGGATTTCTGGCCTTCTTGTTGAATGTAGGAGAGATCTCATCCAAATCCATGTGTGAAACAACGGCAATGCCTTCTTACCTCCGCAGGGGAATATTCTTGGGGAGAATTTTATATGAGAATATAAAGGATCAAAAAACTCTCTCTCCAAAAAATACCTTATAGTAGCATTTTATCACCTCCTGTAAGGTCTAGAGAGCCACAGGTATTTCTGATGTACAGTATTATTATGTTTTTTTAATAAATAACTGCTAAGCACCACTTCTGGGGGGCTGAACAAATTCTTTTAGATCTAGAAGACAGTGGATCATCAAATAGAAAAATCACAATCTTATCAGGAGTGCAGCTGACAGGAGGTGGGAAAGAAAGGTAACTTGGATCAGTAGGGCTGCTAAAATCCCATTTCTAAGGAAGAAGGATCCCAGCAGTAATCAGATATTGTTTTGTGGGCAGCAGGTTGTGGCAGTACCACAGAGCTCTGCCTGTCTATGGGACCCCAAGCACTTGCCTTATCTCTGCACAAAGGGAAAATTGTCTTTTCGGTGAAAATAGAGTATTAGGGAAAGCTTAGCTTTTTCCGATTGCGCTCTGTGGCTGACAAGTGGATGAGTGTTCAGGTCATGAGAGTGGAGAGTGTTCGGAAGGGAGGATAATTGAGCCAATTATTGGGCTTTCATATAAATTGTCAGGGCAGATTTTCATTACATGTGACATTCTGATTAGAAATAATTGTTCCTGGCATATTTTCTTCCTGAATATACATTCAGCATTAGCTCTCCACTAGAAGGTCCAGGCTGTGGAAAGGCAAGATCTATCTGATATGAAGGATAAGCCATTATTTAGGAGCTGTAATTTCATTAGTACAAGCTAAATTTAGGCAAAGCGGACTAAGATGATGTGAAACTCTAGGTCTACCATCTGCAGGGAGCTCATGAGAACTGCAGAGACAGCCAAATGCCAGAGCTTCTCGTGTGATACTGCTTCTTCTCCCACATCCCATTTGTGGACCAGAGTCTTGGGGAGAGAAGGACACCATGTGGCTCTCAAAATGCCTAGATGTTTGCCGAGCAGGTGCTCTGGTAGCAGTTCCCTCCCCTCACTGCAGCTACCTAGAAGCACGGTACCCCCTTCAAAACCATGGCTGAGTTGTCTTCTGCGGCCTGTGAGAAGAAGAAAGTACATGAGAGGGACGTTCACCCTCTGGTTGGAGTGCTTTCCTTGGGGCCATCAGTCACACCTTGGAGCTGTCAGCCTCTCCTGGCAGGTACGCTGAAACACCCCTGTTGAGGTGGCCCCAGTTGAGCGTGATGAGTCCCATCCTGCTTGTCCTGTGTGTAACACTCAAGCAGCTCAAGCCTTTCAGGCTGGTAGGTGAGACTCAATGCTCTGAAGTAAGTCAAGATGTGCAGAGGCTTGTCCTCCAAGCTTCTCATGTTTCACTTGGCACTCTTCATTCAGTCAAAAGTCTCATTGTTGGTCTGCTTCTGTCTGAAGTCCTTGAGCTGGAGTGGTCTGGCCAGATAAGCTCTGAACTCGCTCTGTCTTCATTCCTATTGGTTCCATGCTGACCAAGAAACTTGGAAATCTAATGTGATTTCTTATACCTGGGTTAGATGTGGCTGCCACAGGTTTTCAGAAAGCTCAGATTCAATCTTAGCTTTTGGTAGGAAGATGTGGCTGAACGCTGATATTTGCATGTAACCAAGAAGACGTTTCCTGTTATTGTGAGATCTGGTTAGGTTTTATTGCCTGCTTTTGCATTTTCCTAAGCACAGGTCAGCACTGATAATCACATGGCAGCTTGATACCCGGAATTACTTAGTGGATATTTAAATGTGTAAGTCAAAAATAAGAAGCGCTTTCGAGGGGGTGGAGGGGCATGTGTGGATAGTGAGTTTAAGAGACCAAAAGAGCAAAAGTAGGTTCAACTCTTCCTGCTTTTCAGCTCGCATTGTGAGCTGACCCCCAGCTGACGTGGTGTGACATTCAGAAGGATCAGGAGTCAGTGGCTCATCTTCTCCAGGCTGAACAACCTCAACTCTCTCAGCCTGTCATAAGAATGCAATTTCTAATTGTTAGGTTATAACATTTAGGCATTCTTGCTTGCATGATAACACCCTGCTTATCACAGCTTTCTTATTTAAGTAACTGTGTAAACACACTGTGAATTTTTTAATAATTTTCATGACACTTTGTTCTCTACAGACCATCCGATTTCCACACCAGGATGATTGCTCCCTGGAGGCGTGCACTTGCGTCTGCAGAATTCAAGAAGAGAGTCCTGCCCATCTTTCTGGCCTTCAAATTGGTAACTATTCCTGATTTTCTCCTGCTGCGAGGGGCCTTTTCTTGCTCTTCACCCAATCATTTCTCTTGCAGAGCACGCGGAAGGTGTGTGTGTGCTGCAGGTGCTCCTTTCTAACTCTGTGTTCCTTTAACAGGCGATATCCTTGCCAGTATCAACGGGGTGAGCACTGACGGTTTTAGTCACAAGCAAATAGTGGACCTGATAAAGTCTTCTGGGAACTATTTAAGGTAGGTATCCTCCTTCCAATGGTTTTTAGCTCTATATTCTCTCCTGCTGAAGGCCAAGAAAGCCTCTCCAGCCACCCACAGCCCTACACTGTCTCTGAGGGTGGCTTTGGCAGTGCAGAGTTGTGCTCTCACAGCAGCTGAGGGCTCAGGAGGAGCTCTGGGAGGTGCCCCAGTGTCCCTCTCCAGTCCTTTTTCCTCTCGCCTCTGCCATGTGTTCACTCCTCTCGCACCAACATCGCTGTTGCTGAGGACCCGGAGAGGGGTTGGCAGGGCGAGGGGCTCCCCACCCCTGCATGCGGCCGCTTCCCAGGGACCCCACAGCTCCATGCACTGCGGTGCGGTGCGCAGGGATGCAACACGGTGCGATGCACGTGGAAGCTGCGGTGCAGTGCGATGCCGGGTCCAGCAGCCCTGGCAGCGCTCAGTGCTCCTCCTCGCGTTGGTGCCAACATCGCCTGTTCGTTCCAGGTTGGAGACTGTAAACGGGGCCATGTTTCTGAAGAAAATGGAGCTGGAGACCAAGCTGCAGTTGCTGAAGGTAATGTAAATCATGAGTTAAACCTTTGTGGAACACAGAAGGCTGTTGAGGATTTGTGGCTAATGGAGCTGGGGGTCCTGGCAAGGGGCAGGCACCCCTGGCTGCAGTGCTGGTAATATTTCCTATAATTTCTGTTTTGCATATTTCCTGCACAATAATTTCTTTATCTCTCTAAATATTTCGATCTGTCCCTGTCTCAGCAGTACCCGCCTGGCAGCAATCCCCCATGTAAAGCAGAGCAATGTCTTTTAATGTACTCTACTCAGCCAAAAGGAAAATCAGGCTTTCCCAAGCAGAGCTCAGGCTCCCGCGGGACAGAATGCTGACAGCATCTCCAGCCTTTAGAACTCCTTTTCCCCTGGCCAAGGCTGAGGCAGCTGGGCTGGGAGCTGGTTTTCGGGTGCTGGCTCCCCTCCGTGCCTCTCCGCTCTGCCAGGACCAGGGCTTAGCAAAGGCAGGACTCGGTTGATCCGAGTGAGGGCTTTTTCCTTACAGCAACTCTACCCCAAAGCCCTCCACGCAGGAGTGTGTTACTTTGAGAACTGGAAAAAAATGCCAGACTAGACCTCATGGCAAAGGGGTGAGGCTTGCGGAGCTGAGCAGCACGGGCAGCGTGCCATACGGGCCCTTGCCCTTAGAAGAGACGTCCTGCCACAGGGGGGGGGTCCAGGTTTTGTATTTAGCATCTCTAAACCACTGTTTATTTAATTTGGTTTGCACTGCATCTGTGAGGGCAGAGATCAGGACACTGGTTTGCTGCAAGACATCGATGTGTAGATGATTTAACCAGTAGCAGGGATGCCGAGGGCAACGCTTGTCTGCGTGGGCTACAGCTTGGTCACTTCAGCCTAGAAGATGGGAAGGGGCGAGGAGACCCAAGGGAGACCTCCATGAGCTTGGTTTCCCCTCCAAGGCTCATTAAATGGATGCAGATTGCTTTTGGAAACATGTGGGATGGTTTTATTAAGCACTGCTCCCCTCCAGCGAGCTGTTATTTTCTCACTGAAGTTGGTAAAACAGGCTTGGAGGGTAAGGGGGGCCCTCAGCTCTTGAGTGGCTGGGACAGCTGGGAGAGCCTTCCAGATTCCAGGATTCTGCTTTTCAAACCAAACACACACAGCACCTCGGCTGAAGCTCCCAGGACGCGTGTGGGGTTGGGCTCTCTGGAAGAACTCTGCTGAGGTCTCGGTAAACAGAGGGACACACGGGTGCTTCCTGAGGGTGACCTGTACTTTCTGAACGCGCTATTTTCTTTATAAGCGGTTTATGCTTCTGCACAAACCCATGACTGACACAGGCCTTTCTCCTCCACAGCAAACCCTGCAGCAGAGATGGGTGGAGTTGCGCTCGCTGCTCTTAGAGGAACATCGCTTGCTGCACGGTGCGTCCTCCTTTCCGAGTAGGAAACCGCAGTGCCGCTGCCTCCTGCGGAAACGCTCTCTGATCAGCAAAAGCCGGTTCTTTAACCCGATTCCTGTGTGTTTTCTTTTCCCCCTGTTGATGAAGGCATGGGGCTGGCCCCTGGGAAGGTTTTTTTCCCCAGGACTGATGAATTTGGCTACTGCTTGTCTAGTGCAGACCAAAGGCTCCTTTGCGTGGGTTCTAGGAAACAAGGTGGTGTGGGTGGCAAAGTCTTTTTTTTTTCCATTCTTATTTTGGACTTATCAGTGGAAAGTTATGTTTTATTGTTATTTTATGGGTTGCCCAGGGGACAGTTTTGATTCCGCATGTTGGGAAGGTAGGGGCAGAGAGTCCCTCGCAGCTTCCCATGAGGGAACAGGGCTGATGGGTCCCTGTGCCACCCTCTCTTCGGCCTTGAGCAGGCAATAGTGAATAACGCCTCTCTTCGGCTTCTGCTTCCAGGGGAGGTAAATGACAACGCCCTGCTTGAGGCACTGGAGCTGGAAGAGTCCAGCTTGCTCGGTGGCTGCAGCACGCCAGGACCCCTCCTTCAGGCAAAGCCTCACTTCTCCAGCGAGAGCAGCTCCCACAGCCGCCTGAGCTCGATGACTCTGGACAGCGAGGACAGCTTCTACCAGAGCGGTGCCTTTGAGGATTCAGCAGCAGAGAGCCTGAGCTGCCAGTCGAGCATGGATGATGATTGCTTCTTCCCAAGGGACGGGGACGGCGCTGCCCGGAGGTCCTCCCTGCGCAGGAACCGCAGCGTCAGCCTGGCCAGCAGCGGCTCCATGTCCCCGCTCTGGGAGGGAAGCAGCTGCACCAGTAGCTTTGGGACCCTCCCACGGAAAAGCAGAAGAGCCAGTGTTCGAAAGCAACTTTTGAAATTCATTCCAGGCCTTCACCGGGCAGTGGAAGAGGAAGAAAGTCGGGTCTGACGTTGCACGTGTTCTCCTTGACCTCTGGGCTCTGCGTGTGGGACCACGATACGGGCTGGGACCGAGGGCAGCCGCTCACCCAGCAGCTTGTGGTGGGTGGCGCGTGGTGGCTCTGCATCATTCCTCTCCTCACGCAACCCCACAACAGGGTGACTGATGGTATTTAATATGCTCTGAGATTCTTAATTATTTTAATTTTTAATCAGAGCATACTGTGGACCTCTTCATTAGAGTGAAAAATGACAGGGTCTGAGACGTGAAGAGCCTGTGCAGAACTTCCTCAGCACACTCTAGCGTTAATAACAATTTTTAATTAAATGCAAAATCGATAGCTATTTATTTCCTGTTATTGAAGCCAGTGTCTTCCAAAGATCTTTAATAAAGCAAGTGCTTGGACTAAAGCCAGTGACAGAATCCCGTTGGAAGGTGGATGGAGCCTGGAGCGTATGAGAGAGAGAAACCCCGGGCAGCTCCGCTTTGAAAGGAAGGGCAGGGATCAAACTGTGGTTTGTGGTGGGTGCTGTACGATGTCAGGCTGGGCTGGGCACCTCCCCTGGCACGTTGGTGGCCGCCGGGACCCACACCAGCCCTTCCACCCTGGCACTGCCCAGGCTGCCCCGTGCCAGGCGATTGCCCCGGGACACGGTTGCCACTTGAGGACGTGCACACTCAATGAGTGCGTCCAAAAAAGAAAGGGTGGACTCCACAGTCTGCCTCTCAGTCTCTGAAGCAGGGGTGGGTCCCCCTGGTCTAGCCTGGAGAAGAGGAGGCTGAGGGGAGACCTCATTGCTCTCTATAACTCCCTGAGAGGAGGTTGTGGAGAGGAGGGAGCTGGGCTCTTCTCCCAAGTAACAGGGGACACGAGGAGAGGGAATGACCACAAGCTCCGCTGGGGGAGGTTTAGGCTGAACATTAGGAAAGAATTTTTCACAAAAGGGTCATTGGTCACTGACAGAGGCTGCCCAGGGAGGTGGTTGATTCACCTTCCCTGGAGGGGTTTAGGGCACGGGTGGCTGAGGTGTTAAGGGACATGGGTTAGTGTTTGATAGGAGTGGTTGGACTCGATGATCCAGTGGGTCTCTTCCAACCTGATTATTCTATGATTCTATGGTTTTTAGTTTGGAAAGAGCGACTGAGCTGGGACACCCAACAAGTGTTAGAAAGACCAAATAAGCAACGCTTTCCTATCGATGGGAAGAGAATATTGTGGTTCCTACAAGCTGACAGGATGACACGTTCACAGCCGGGTTCGAAAACAGGATGTGGGCGCCCAGCGGGCTCTGTGGGGCCACGGCCGGGGGCGCTGAGATCAGCCCCGTCGCCGTCCCAGGGCAGGAGGGAGCTCAGAAAAACCAAACAGAGAGCAAACTGAACAAGAAAGCTGTCTTAAAACGCATTTCTCCTTGCAGAGAGCACTCTGGAAGGATCTCTGCTTTGGCTCTGGGGAGTGGTGGCAGAACAAGGGTGGGTGCACTTGGTGACACTGTGGTTCTTGAGCCCCAAGCGGTGGGTGTGGAAGGTGCTGTGGACCCTCAGCAGAGGAGGTGCTCTCACTGATTACAGGGGATAGAAGGGTTTGCTGGTATCCTGGCAGCCCAGGGATTATTTTCCTCCTCTTATTCCCTGTGGATGATGGGGGTAAAGCAAGTTTCCCATGGAAGGAAATGCTGCTGCTCTGAAAAAAGTGCAATTCCTTTTTAAACTTAAAACTGCAACTAATTTGCTGAATGCTACCCAACCTGATCTTGCAAAGGTTCCTGACTGCTTAACTTGGCCTTGCCCAGGTCTAGGCAGATCTGAACTCAAGACTCTGTCAAGCACGGGCAAGACAGCTGTGGCACCCAGCTCCTGGGTTAAATGGGGATAAAACTCACTTGAAGTGAGGGGAATAGTCGGGTCCTGAATATTTCAGCTTCATTTAGCTCGGTGAGCTGAGGCAGCTACAGCACAAGAGCTGGCAAAACCCATTTTTGCTTCAGCAGCGCAGCCTCCAGGTGTTGGCTTTGCCGCAGCGGAGGGGCAGGAGTGGGGCTGGAGGATGCTCGGCTGCTCCTGCGTTGCAGACATGGCCCTTTTTCTAAACATGCTGGGTCTTGCTGTTCCTGCACCTATCGGGGTCATCACAGAGGTGTTTTCCAAGGGTCTTGAAGTGCCTTTTCTGCTGCCCCAAGATCTATTCACCCTCCTCATGCTGGCTTGCAGCTCTTCGGCCAGCCTTGCCCTTTTTCCATGACCTTTGTGGTCTCTGAGGATTTTCTTTGCTGGGCTCTCCTGGCCTTTAATTTCTGCAGAAGATTTTCTTTCCACAAACGCATGAAACCAGGCTGTGGCTTCTGCCATGAGCATTTCAAATCCAGTGGAAAACTATTCTGTCCTCAAGGCTGCGTGACCCTGCAAAACCTCTTGCCTCACAGGTTGAAGGTCCAGCCCTGGAAGCTGCTGAGAGATGTGAGGAGTTCCCTTGTTTCCGAGCTCAGACTGTGTTTCTGCACACCCTGGGCTTTGCTGCATTTCACTGGGGCTCGGAGCAGGCAGCTGTGCCTTCAGAGGCTGCTTTTCTGCGTGCTTTTCAGGGATGGCTGTGTTTCTGCCTTCATGCGTGATGCTCTGCTGAGCTCTGCTTCCACCCCAGCGTTTCCCTTCTCGTGCAGGTGCTTTGGAACCTCCCCGCTGCCGCAGCTGGTTGCACCCGGCTTTCGTAGCATTGAAAAGAAGATCACGAAACTCAGTTAGCGTGGGTGACGCTGTTTGTCCTGCCTGCAAAAGGGAAGTGACACGTTATACATAGATAAAGCTGAGAACTGCTGGCTGCACAGAACTGCGGCTGAGCCACACACAGATAACCAAAAGTAAAGCAAACTCACCATATCCGTCACTGAAATCATTATTGCAGTGCGACCGAGGCAGTGAAACCCGGAGAGTGCAGCTGAGAAATGTGGCTCCCGCGGGTGGGCGAGGACGAGAGCTTCTCCAGTGGCTGGAGAGCAGAGAGCGGGGTTGTTCTGGTGATGCTCAGCTCAGGGAAAGAGCTGCAGCCTGAATCACTTCGTGCCGTCTGGCTCTTTCACTACAGGATTTTTATTTTTAAAGAGCTTAAAGAGGCAGAAATCAGACCACCTTCAGTTCAGTGCAAATGAAATGTTTCTCTAGCCTCCAGAGGCATTTTTTCCCAGCTGGGTTTATCAATAGTTGCCTGAGCTAGGAGAAATCTGCAGCTGCTTTTTCCTTTTCCCAAGTCCAGCTGTCAGTTTATCTGCCTAAAAATACTGGTGGGGATGCTGCAGCATCTGAGCAGCATCCAGGCTCTCAGTCACTGTGACCCAGGGTGACCCTGCGCTCTGTGGCTTCTGCTCAAGAGCTGCTCCGGAGCCCCTGAGTGGTGTGTGGGCAGCATGAGCGGCTCCCAGAGACCCGCGAGCGGAGCAGGAACTGGGGAGCAGAGAGTTAACAACAGAGGATCCAACACAAACAGCCTGGGAGCACCCAGCTACCACCAGCCTCTTCCTACTTCTGGAACAAATTTGAATTGCTGTGGCTCTAGTGATTTATCTCACTGCTTTCATATCCCTATTGTGCCCCAGCGGCTCTGAAATCCCAGGTGCTGCTTCTGAAATTTTAACAAAGGATGACTCAAACAGAAACTTCTTGCTTTAAAGGTCACATGGAAAATGATTTATTATGGATTCATGCAAATGGTGCTTCAACCACGAGGTGTCCTCTGGGGAAAATGGGAGCTTTCGAGAATGGGTTGTGGGTCCAAGAAGTGGCACCAGGAAATACCAAAAACTCTTTTAATATCGCACTCAAGAGGTTCCTGGGGAGACGGGAATCCCCGTCCCTGACCCCATCACCACAGGAGCTGCCAAGGCTCCCAGGTCAGCAGGATTCCCCATTTCTCAATCCTGGTGCCACGTTTTCAGCTCCAAGTTATTCCAAAGGTGACTCCTGGCTGGGAGTTTGTCCTGCAGTCGAGACCTGGTGCGGGATTCGTGCCAGCTGCACCGAGCGGGTGCTGTGCCCACCACAGGAGGGCTGAGGATGCTCATTGCTGTGCGATGACCACGTCCCTGCTTGATCCTGGCACCCGCTGTCAGCTCAGTGCTCCATACAGGACCTGCACAACATAAGGCATGACGGCGTCGGTGGAGAGTGCGGGCACCCAGCTGCATCTCGACTGCTGCTCTGGTGTCAGCGCTGCCTCTGGCACCCGCAGCTCTCCTGGGGACCCACAACAGCGCAGTCCCAAGCTGACGGCACGGCGGGGATGCTCAGGTAAGTCCCAGCCTTGAAACCCTTATTGGTAGAGTTTCCACACTGAGAGAAGCCTGCAGACAGGACCTGTCAAATGAGAAATTGCCCGCAGGGCCCTTTGGGTTATTTCAGGTATATGCAATAGTTTGATAAGAATAGGAAGCAATCTTCCTCCGTGCCAGGTACTTGGCCGCTAATATCATCCCATGCCAGGTACCCAGCCTCTTGCCATCAGCCCATGCTGGGCACCCACCCTCTCCTCCTAAACGCACCTACAGCTGCACGTTGTCAACTCACTTTCAAACCTCCTCATCCATTCTTCTTGGACAAATTTTTCCAGCAAAAGATTTATTTTTCTGAATCAATGAAGCCAAACTCATTCCCATAACAATGATGGAAAGTTGTTGGTTTAAGGATGCAAATTCACTGATGAACAAAACAAGTGGAAAGGCTTTGGGTCCATTTCTAATTAAGTTCTGAACTCCAAAAGAGGATTTCCAAATCCTAAAGCCCAAGGATGTTAAAAATGTATTGTGCAAACACAAGAAGTCATTCACAGCAGGAGATTATGCTCTTATGTAAACGTGGCTTTGGGTGCCAGGGTTGAGGCAAGTTCAGCACAGTCAGAAAATGCTGCGTTACTGCTCGGGTGATGCTCCTGCTCTTCTCCGTGAAATGTGCCCCTCTCGCTCCTGCTGGGTTTAGGTCTGACTCATAGTTACTGGTGTAAGCGCTAATCTCATCCGTCGCCTCTCTGATGTTCCTTCAAAGAGGATTTCTGCTGCTGGGGCCAGAAGCTGCCCCTGCAGGAGGGCTTTGCACCGTGGATGTGGAATGGGAAGCGCTGGGGGGCTCCCACTGGGCTGTCAGTAGGCAGCGAGTGTCCCGCTGCCCAGGGGGAACCTGCCTCCTCATTCACATCTTGGCAGAAACCATCACTTAAACTTACCAGAGAATCATAGGATGGTTTGGGTTGTAAGGGACCTTTACAGGCCCTGCAGTGAGCCGGGGCATCTTCAACTACAGCATTTTGCTGAGAGACCCATCCAAGCTGACCATGGTTCCAGAGATGGGGTGTCCACCACCTCTCTGGGCACCCTGTGCCAGAGTTTCACCACCCTCAGCATGAAAAATTTCTTCCTACTAGCTGGTCAAAACTCTTTTTTAGCTTAAAACCATTATCTCTTGTTGTGCTGCTACAAGCCCTGCTAAAATGTTTTTCCCCATAAAATCTGATGCTTTTTCTTCTCATCCTCTAGTTCTGCTCTGGGAGGGCTGAGTCCTCGGGATGCGTTTCCCTCAGCAGGGAGCTGCCGATGCTCAGCACCTGGCAGGAGCTGGTCCTGCCTGCAAACCCCACACGGCCGCTCCAGGCGATGCGGAGAGGAGCTCGGCGAGTGCCATGTGCAGGGCAGGTGCCCTTCAACCACCCCTTGGCTCCCCAACAAGTGCAGAATGCGGTCATTGTCCGCCCAGTGCCTCGGCTACGTTTATCGGCACCCAAACCCCACGGGGAATGTTAAGCGGGTTAGGTGGAAGCAGCGCTGGCAAAGGTGGTCACCCTCTGGGGATTAGAGGTCAGAACAATCCCTGTGACCAGGCGGGGACACAAAGAGCCATTGTGCCCCAGCACAGAATCCCTGTTTATTACCACGGGGCTGACATGCTGAAAGACCCGCTCTCCAGCCAGCACAAAAGCTTCCTTGCTTCAGATTGTTTGTTTATGTAAATGAAAATGGTGCATTTAATTATGCAACGGGACGAGCCTCAGCAACAAGGGAGGTGCTGATTGGATCGCCCCGTGGCCAGAGCCCGCTGGCAAGCCCTTGGCACGTCGGATGGTGCGGCCGCGGACCCGGCTTGGCTGCAGCGCCCGCAGAAGGGGACACGCGCCTTGGCCACTGGAGCAGCGGAACGAAATCCCCAGGGAAGAGGGGGTGAGGAGTCGCGCTCCCCACCCTGGGGTGCAGGAGCCCCAGTCGGGGGGCACGGCACGACCCTAAGCATGACAGAAGAAGCCCCAGTGGCATCCACCATGCCCGAGTGCAATGGGAGCGTTCCCACAGAGAAAGGCTCTCTCCAGGTCATCCCTGTCACCGACGAAATAGCAAAATCTGTTGGGACGGTTCCGTACACGAATGCAGAAACAAGCCTTGATGCTCCGCTCGCAGAAGAAAGTCAGGAGGAAAATAGAAATTCATCGACAGAGAACGTGGTATGTGGGGATCTTGATGGAGAGAAGCAATGCGAAGGTAAAGTACTAGGCTGCCTTTCTTCAAATAGTTGGAATGAAAAGCTCTGTGTTATGCATAGCCTTGTGAATGATGGGATATACCATGTGCATTAGTCAAAATCCCTCACCTATGGTGGTTGTGACAATGACTTGGGGTAAGAGTTACAATCACAGGATGATTTGGGTCGGAAAGAACCTTAAAGCTCATCCAGTTCCTACTCCTCTGCCATGGGCAGGGACGTGTCCCACTAGATGAGGATAGAATCGTAGAATGATTTAGTTAGGGATAAATTTGAGCCAGTGATGAGAAGTATGCAACTAAAGAAACAATTGATTCTTTTGTTTGCTCTGAAAACCTACTGCCAATCCACAACTATTAAAAACTAACTATGATCACTAACTGCTCCATCAACACATTTCTTGTGCTTTCTGCTTCCTAAAGAAAAGCGAGAGGAGAGCGATGGGATGCTACCACAGGGATCGGCCGATAACCAGGATGTGGGGACCAAGGGCCAGGAATCGGAAGAAGGTAACAGAGAAATCCATGGCGAGAGGTTTTTCTGAAGCTCAGCAATAGCCTTCAAAGACAGTGACGTGCAGGTGGTTATGATTTTTGTCCAACTTGGTCAGACCCTTCTATTCTGGAGAGCAGCGGCTCATTGCTCATCAGTAGCATTGCTGCACCTCGGAAAAGAGGTCTGGTGCTCCTTCCTGGGGTTTGTGTACATTTCCATGACCACAGGCTAGTGAACCACTGTGGGTCTTTGACCAGGAGGTCGCCAAACAGACCTGTGAGGCTGGGGGATGCTTTATCTTCTCTCCATGCAGGGAGAGGATAACCCCTGTAAGGCAAAAATGTGCATCTCCAAACCCAAAGTCTTTTCCTACCTGAGTCATGAAGTGCTTAAATCCCCCTGATGACCAAGTATCAAGCAGAAAGTTGTCTGCTCTCCCAAGCACCTGCTCCACACCCTCTCTACTTGTTCCTAGGGGAAAATGATAAAAATGGGTGCTCACCGCCCAGCCCCGGCTGAGAGTTAAATTGTGTTGAACAGATACAACCATGGATGAATGTATTTAATGACACCCTGCAAAACGCAGCCACGGAGTGGCTGTGTTTTGCAGGGTGTCATTAAATACATTCAGAAAGGAGGAGTATTTTATTGAGTATTTCTGAAGGAGGAAAGCTGCGTCTCCCTGCGGGTGGGCTTTTGGCACTGCTGCCCTTCCATGTTTCCCACCCATGGGCTCTTTCCCAGCTCGTGGGTTTTGGAAGCTGCAGGATGAGGGTCGTCTGGGTGCTGATGATGTTCTCCCACCACTGACCTGGCACGGCAGGGGATGCAGCTCCCGGCAGCGCTGGGTCCCTCCTATCGTTTACACACTCGCTGCAGTAAGCTGGTATTTTCTATATGTCATCTGCCACATAAATATGAGAACCCTGCTCAGAGAAGAGCCGATTAACAAACCAGAGGAGTTGTGGTGCTGGCAAAGCTCGTGTCGCTGAACATAGCTCTAAAAGATGTATGGGGCTTGCCTTGTGAACAGAAACTTCACTTTGATTTGGAACAGGACAAAGCACATGAACGTTTGTCAGGGGCAAAATAATATTTCATAGCATGGGTTGTGAGGAAGTGAATCACGATGCAGGCTTTCCCATTTAGAGCTGACATCCGTATTCCAGCTGTGTTGCTTTATGAGTGCACAATAAAACCTATTAAACGATCTTGCACGGCCCCCCCCAGCCACAAGCACTTTATCTCTAAATTGCAGGCAGCTTTTTAGTACCTAACCGATTTAGTCTAATTAATACTCAGGACCCCACAGGCAAAACGATGAATAGACCATTTGTTGCAGCAGCAGAGCATCGTTTAACAAAGAGACAAGCAGGACAAACAGGCGATGGCCATCTCAGCCTGGTCGGCCACCTGGGAAGGAGGGATGCATCCCATCAGGGGTGTGCTGGGCTCCCACTGCGCGGCTGAGTGCTGCCTGTGGGAGCCCCTTGCCTCGTCCTCCCACCCATCACCAAGCCATGGGGAGGTGGGAGCCAGCAGCTCCAGGGAGTTCGCCCAAGCTGATAGCTGGAGAGCTTTGGGAAAGCCTTGTGGAGGGACAGCAAGGCCCTGCAGCAGGACTTCTGTAAGCCCTGGATCTGAGAGAGCATAAGCAGATCTGGTGCATGCAGGGAGGCACAGGGGGGATGCTGTGCTGCTCACTCCAACTTGGGACCATCTGCATCGCCTCTGCTTCTAGAGGAGGCGAGTGCCGAGGGCTCCACGGGAAAGGTGGTGCAAAAGAGAAGGGGGTAAAACATGTGGGGGCAGGTGGCTTTAAGGAAAGGTGCTGAGAATGTGTGAAGCCTTTCTAGAGCATGCACAGTGACAGGGGCTCAGCCTGGAGATGCAGGGCGCTCCTCATCGGGGCAGTGTCCAGAGGATGGGGCTTTGGTGGCAGGGGATGGCAGGTCACCAGGAGAGATGTTACACCAAGATCGTGTGTGCTAGGAGCCTGAGGATGATGCTGAGCCCATCCTCATGCGTGCTCCCTCTGTGTTGCTGCAGGGCCGGGCAGCAAGGGGAGCTCTGCGGGCAGCGGGGAGCGAGAGCTGGGGACCACAGGCAGCCCCGGAGGGGAGGCGGCAGGGACCCTCGCAGCCAGCGCCGGCGTGAGAGCGGACGCAGCCGAGGAGGAGGATGTGGAGGAGGAGGATGATGACACCGAAGAGGATGAAGTCCAGGTGATCGACATGAAGAAGAACGGTGAGGGGTCCTGTCTAAAGCAGCAAGACAGCAGCAAGGAGGCGTCTTCCCCAACCAGCCCCATCTGCAACTCCCCAGCGGAGAAAGTGGGGGAGCAGCCCAGCCTGGGGAAGAAAAATGATATCTCCAGACACAGCTATTCCAGATACAACACAATCTCCTACCGGAGGATTAGAAAAGGAAACACCAAACAACGGATCGATGAATTCGAATCCATGATGCACTTATAAACTGAGGTGGGAATCGCTTAACGGGCGAGCGTTCACTCTGGTTTTGTGTTTCCCTTTCTCTCCCCTGAGACATGGCTCTTCACACAATGTGAGGTCATGGCTTTTGCTCCTCATTGTATATGATTTCATAACACACTGTGAAAATTTAACATCTTCACGTTGAGAGTGGGCAGAGGCATCCATAGTGCAGGAAAATAAATAATCAGTTTGCTAAATATAATACCACTTGATTTCAAGTTTATCCTTGTATTTTCTATCTGACTTTTCTAACTGTATTCAAACAACAGGGTGTCTTGAACCGGCTGGGGCTTCTGGAGCTGCCGACACACACGTGGTCCATGCCGTCAGCCGTGCTGGTAATGAGTTGGCAGCGCAGCACCTCCAGTAGCACTGTCTAGGGCAGTGTGAATAATAAAAAAGATGACTTGTTTGCAGCCACAGCGTGCTCTGATTTGCTGTCTGTCTGTGCTGGCACCTCACGGTGCACGGGCAGCCACCTCCTGCTAGCGATGTCCCATTTCCACCTGGCGCTGGAGGGATGTTGGCAATTCATGTGCAGATGCTGATGTGCAGGTGTTAAAAAAGATGAGAAGGCATCAAGGCCCCTGTTCCCACCCTGCATCCTGGACACCTCCCATGGGTGGCTGGATTCCGTAACCAGTCTGTTTTTAACACTTTTACAGACAGATTTGTCTTGAGTTGGGACTAAGCTTTGCAAATGTCACCCCAGAAAGCATCTGGGAAAGCTGAGAGCAGCTGACAAAGGGAGAGGAGGTAAGAATGGAGGTAGACACCAGCTTCAGCCGCAGTTGCCTCCTTCAGCCATAAGCACTTTTTTAAGGATTGGTTTTACATCTCCAGCAGCGCTGAATATAATCTTGACTTTTCTTGTTCTACATAAAGGCAATTATTTATTCGTGAAAATAATAATAAATGTCAAGTCTGTATTGTACAGACCAGACACAGCCCTCATTGTGCCATTCAGACTTGTTTATTCGCACTTTGGTTTGTGTAAGTTCTGAGGTTTGCTTGTACCAACTTATACTGCGGGTTTGTTTGCCGGCTGACAGCTGCCCGCCCGGTGCTGCTCCCGCTGCGGTTCCCGTAAGAGCGACACATCTCAGAGTCACAGCATCCGAGAAGGGCTTGAGGACCTCAAAGCCCATCCAGTGCCACCCCTGCCCTGGGCAGGGACACCTCCCACTGGATCAGGGGCTCCCAGCCCCATCCAGCCTGGCCTTGAACCCTCCAGGGATGGGGCAGCCACCCCTGCTCTGGGCAGCCTGGGCCAGGGCTTCACCATTCTTTCATAAAAACATTTTTCCTAATATCCAGTCTAAACCTCCCCTGGCACAGCCTGAGTCCATTTCCTCTCATCCTATCGCTTGTCATAGAATCATTGACTCAGTCGTTCCTACCAGTGATGCCTTCCTCCCTTTCCTCACCCCCCTCAAATCCTGCATGGACTCCCACGCTGGAGCAGCTCGAGGTGTGACGCAGTCCCTGGAGGTCTCCTGCTCTCCAAATGATGATGGGGATGGGCTGCTTTGTGCCTCCCACGTGTGCCGAGGGAGCTGGAAAAGGCGCTCCTGTTTCAGGCAGGCTGGTGCCGTCTGAGCCCCCTCGATGTGTGCAAGAGCGGGGCCAGAGCTCCCCCCCGGCGGCTCGCTCCGGTCTTTAAGCACACGACACCGACATGGAAGTGAACAGTGACACGAACGGGGAACCGGAACGCAAGTGACAGTCCTGGCAATGGGATGTGACCGTGACAGATGACCGATTGGTATCTGCTCAGCGACAAATGATTGAATGTCAGCAAACAGAATGTGATGAAACTCACGCTCCTGATCAAAGCTGACAGCACAAACAACATCTGTGTCATTCTTCTGATGGTGGCTGCAGGGTAGCTGCACTGAGCGAGGCAGGGAAAATCAGGAAGACAGTTGGAATAGGAGCCAACTGGGAAAATCTGTTGGGCCAGTCAATATTTTGGCAGCCCGAGCCTGTCAGGCACTGTCAGCATTGATCCGCCGCGTGAGAGGTGATGTTATGCCATGATGTTTTCATTCTGGAGAATCAAAGGGGAGGTAGGAGAGGTTCGTGAACGTGGGACAGCGGAGGCACAGCTGTGGCACCCCGAGACATGAGTGCAACACTCAGCCCGCGTACCTGGCATGGCTTGTGCAGAAGTCTCCATCCTCAGCACAGGGCAGCAGGGCGGGAGGAGCAGCAGTGCCTTCCCCCTGCAGCACCACAGCTGTACCAGGAGCAGCCTCCACAGCGGGAACTTCCCAACTAAAATGGGAAAAAAGCCACAGAGGCTGGGGGACACAGCTAGTGCCCCACCACCCCCAGGGTGGGGACAGCCTGGCCACCCTGGGATGAGATGCTCCTCAGCTGGCTCCTGGTGTGTGCTGCCAGCGAGAAGCAGGAGAGGCTCTGGTTCATCTCCCTAGCAGCTCCTCTCCTCCAAGCAAAGCAAGGTGCACACCCTTGCTATCCACAGGGCACCAGCAAGGCATCCTCGCTGCTTCTTCCACAGACACTTGGCTGCTGGGCAGCTTATCGACCCCTGTTTGCCTCCTGCTACCAAAAGAACGAGCAATCGACAAGCAAGTGATGCCTAACGGAACCCTGACACTCCTCTCTGTGAGGCAACAAGTCCTGCAGGGAAGGATCCTGCTGGCAGACCAGGTAATGCGTGGTCGATAAACTTCCATTTCCCAGGCTGTGGGAGAACATGCAGCCTGATCTGCTCTTTACAGAACCCGGGAAGCAGTGCTGTAGGTTATGCTGCTGTCAGGGGGGAATCGAGGAAGGCTGGCTTGGAGTAGCACAGGGGACTTGAGAAAATATTTCCATTTAATAATACAGAAAATTGAGTTTTTGCCAAAGTGTCTCACAGTGAGGGAAAAACACAGCTGTTTCAGACATCACCAGGCCAGATGTGCTGCTCTCGGTGTTCTGACCTCTCAATATGCTGGTTTAAATTACAGATTTCAATTAGCATTTGGAAACAGACTTCCAGTTCTGTGGTCGCTGTCACCAGTCACACAGCTGTCCTTGCGGAATCCACAAGATGAAAACACTGTGCTTCTGGTTCCACTGTGTTCCCTTCAGTCTGCATAGTAATTGCCAAACTGCCACTTCTGATAAGGATTTGCAGAGTCACAGGCGTTTACCCTCAGGGCTTTGTGAGAGGGATCCACTTCCAAGCACACTGGCTGCTGGAGATGCTCCGAGATGATGTGGTCTGCCTGCAGCGGGGAGAGAGAGAGGGTTTTAGGTAGCAGGACTTACACAGCAGCTCTGTTTTCCCACCAAGAAAGCCTGGCTCTTTATGGTGTCTCTTTTTTTTGCATTTTCCTAATGCATAAGATCTCTCTGCTGACCTATAGGGACTGGATCCAACGCCTGCACCTGCTGCTGAGCCAGGATCAGACCAAGCTGTGCTTGGTGGCTTTTCCCTCACTGCAAATGGAAAGATCTGTTCTCTCGCTGTCCGAGTGGTGATTCCCATGCAGAGGAAACCACTCCAGATGGTGTTTGAATACAGTGGCACGGATGGCAGAAGACTGGTTTTCCTACCTTGGAGTTTCTCGGTTGATGAACTCAAAGCACATTTACTGTGCTGGAAGGGACATTTGATAATTCAGCAAGGAAGTTCAGTGAATTGGATTATCAAAGAGTGAAGAGTCTGAGTAATCTCCATCCTTTTGCCTTTCACATCTGCTCAGCTTTATCTGCTTAACCCATGTGGCCAGCGAGGCAACACCACACGTGCTGCCAAGGGTAAGGGACATTTTCACATCACTGACTGGCACTGCAGCATTTCTCATCATCATTGGGTTAACCTCTCAATGAAATACTCCTTCAGCCAGTGTTCACCAGCCACCGAGCGGCTCTTGAGGCTTCCTGCTGCCGGCACCAGTGAGGGCTGATGCAGCCGTAGTGCCCGATGTCACCTTTCCTGGGCACCACGACAGCGTTCACACCCCAGGGCAGCGGGACCTGGACCCTGCTCTGGCCCAGAGCAGCTCCCTGTGCCCGGCCCCAGCTCTGGTGGAGAACATCAAACAACTACCTCAGCCTGGAACAGGAGATAAAAACCATCTGGCTACCGACAATGCTGTCTGGACTCCTGAGTGGATGGCAGTTTCCACTTATTTCCCCTGAATCACCCCGGATTGCCTCGGCACTACAGCCTTCCAGCTCCAAAAGGGTGATTCGTTCAGACTGCAGAGGAATGGGAACTTGTTGATAGCATGAGTGTATAACTTAGTTATGTGTTTTCTTTCTTAAAGTAAGACTCCCTCATAAAAATAAAGAAGGGAATTTCATAGCCTTTTGGACAACTTCTCTCACCAGGCTGATGGAGATGCAGTTGCAACTCTCTTGCTCTTCGCAGGACAGGTAATAAAGGTTAGTACCCATTCTTTTCTTTTCCATTAGAGCTTCCTTTTACAAAGCCACTATGAGCTGAACGCCAGCCAGTATCCAGTATTCTCCATGGAAGTGCTACTGATGGTTTCCATGTAAAACCAGGACGTGCTGTCACTGCTGTGCAGGGCGGGCAGAGCCAGCATCTCCCCAGTGACTGGGATGCTCATCGCTGGGGACTAACGCTTTACTCTAAGGGAAAAGACGCCTCTGGCAAAGCCAGGACCATCAGTGCACACGCCAGCCCCACACAGACCCACCCGGGGAGCAGAGGATTCACTCACCAGCTCCGGCTGGAAGGCGGCCAGCGATCGGTGCAGCCACGTCAGGCTGCGGTTCCTGCCCTGGCAGAGGTGCAGCCCCAGTGCTCCCGCAGTGCCGGACGGGGCCAGGCACAGCTCTCCGTGCTGGATCAGCCTCAGCCAGGTGTAGTTGAACTTCTGGTTCTGTGGGGAGGGATGAGGGAGAGCTGAGACCCCGCTCACCTTCCCCCGGCGAGGCTGGCGAGCAGGAGGTAGAGGCTGTCCTCGCCTTCCTCCTGCCCTCACCCAGGAGTGGGGGATGAGGAAAGTGGTGACCCATGGAAGATCTTTCCTAGGGTTCACAGAGCTAAAAAGCTCAGGACAGCCCCAGTGGAGGCTCTGGGAGCGACTCCCACTGCAGAAGCCCAAACTTGACTGCAGCTTGCACCTCCCTGGCGGCACCCTGGCACTCATCCTCGTCCCGCACACCGGGCTGTGCCAGAGCGGTGAGCAATTAGCAGGGAACTGCCTAAGAAACACAAAGGATGGGAGAGGGTGGCCACAGCGGCTGCTTCCCCTCTAGCGACAGAGAGCAGCAGCACACAAAACATGGGCTTGTATTTAAACACTTCTCCTCATTCTCACATCCAGACTCATGGCTTTATCAAACTTCCCTAGTCCAGCCGACTTTGCCAGTTCTGAGATTTTTGCCTGGCTAGAGGCTTTGCGGAGCACATCTTGCCCCTTGCTGCTCCCATGCATTGTGTGGCCCCTGTTTCCCAGTGGGAAGGATGGCATTTACTCCCGGGGAGGGGGCAGAGCGCTGCGGAGAGGCACAGGAGCTCCATGCCATGCACTAAGAAGTGTTACGTGCACAGTACACAGCAGATCTTTACCTTGCTGTGGACATCACACGCCTCAAAAGCTAGAGTGGTGTTTTCCACAGTGACACATCTCGCCGTGGCCATGTTAATGAGCTGGAAAACAGCAACAAAAGGCAAATTTAAGCATACATTCCCAAGAAAGGGGAGAGGCTGTCACACTACAGCTGACCTGCTGGATTCCCAGGACACTGATTAATACTGCCCGCTTCACTGAGTGAGGCAGAGATGACACATCATCCTCCTTGGAGCGGTGTGTAAATGCACATCTGGTTCACTACACATTTTTCTACTTGAAACTGGCCCATTCCAGAAGCACTCAAGGCTGGATGAGACACATTCTTCTTTGGGCTTTTTTTAGACATAGCCAATGTTCCTGTCCTGCAGCTCCAGGCACCAACAACTGCAGCATCCCTGCCCGTTGGTCCACTGGTAAAGAGGTCGAGCAGCCACCGTGTACGGCCAATGCAAGCGCCTGGTGGCCCCATCCTGGCTCCAGCTGCTCCCATCCCAGCTCAGACATGGGGCCCTGGGCTCCAGCTGTCCACTGTGGACCCCACAACTGGCCCTGGTGACCGGTTTCATCACTACATGTGACCCTTTCAGTGCCTCACTCCTGTAACTCTTCCTGTTTTCCATCCAAGCCGGTTGCCTTGGTGCCCATCATCAACGCAGAAATGCGGCTGTGGACCCCCTGAGTGGGGAAACACACCAGGAACATAATCATGAAGCTGTTTTTAAGTCAGCTGCCTTTACCATGTGCTGGTGGGGAGAAAGAGAGCATGAGCGAGCAGATGTTTCCCTGAACATGTGTGTCCAGCTGTGAGGGAGCATCAGGCTCTTGCTCCTTCATTCGGCTTCTCTTTGCTCCTTCTTCCTGCAACCACCCCTCACTGGTGAGCAGCACCCTACTGCCTGCCCTGCAAGAGGTGTTTCCTTAAAGTTGCTTGGCCAGCAGGTTCAGAGGCCACTCAGGAGTATGGGAAATCATATGGGAAAGTGGAAAATGCTAGACGGAGCTCTGCCAGCCCCCCGCCCCAGTTCCTGGGCTGGAGCCCACACACTGCAGGGTGTCCCAGCTCTGGAGGGCCTGGGTGGCTGCCACCTGCAGGCATCAGCTCGGAGCATCACTTGGTGCTGCTCACGTCTCCAATTCCTTGCAAAGGTTGTTCCTTTTCCCCCCTTTCCAAATTTCTGAAGAACTGATGAATTAATCCCGGTGAACAAACACACCATTCAGAAATCGGTTCGCAAGTGACTCTGGGTGGTGTTCAGCACAGCTGGAATTTGCAGAGCTGGCTGAAAAAACATTTTCTGCTCCATTAAATTTTGAGAATGAAGATAAAAGAGTCATTCGAGTGGCCTGAATCGGGACAAAGCGAGGCAACCTCTTGAAAATTCTCACAAACACCTCTGAAAAGCTGAGGTTTGGTTCTGCTGAAACAAGGGTCTAACAGCTCTGTGAGGAATTCAACATGAAGTTTTATCACTTTGATTGACACAAAAGAGCTGAAAAAGGGAGGAGTTCTCCAGACATTTCCACTTCTGATGTTCTCATGACTATTATGGGTAACTGTTTTTAAAACATGTCCTGTAAGCCAACGTTTCACTGAAGCCAAATCTGAATGGTGCTTCCCAAAGGGAACGCAGAGGCACAGACTCCAAGCCACATGGTTCTGGAGCAGCTGCCCTCGCAGCCAGCCCTCAGCTGGGAGCTTGGAGCAGTTGACAGATGTGTCCAGATGGATGCACAGCCCATAATCCGCTGAAAAGCCCGGAATGAGCAGTTTCCTATAGCCTTCCCACGAGTGTCGAGAGGTCACCCAGAGGAAGAACGGCATCCCTGTCCATGCCCTCTGCAGAGCCACCCTCCCACGTGGCTGGATCGTAAAAACAACACACTGGCTGCAGCTGGCGGAGCGCCTGACTCCATCCCTGGGGATCCTGGTGATCGGGAACTTTCACTTTATGCCCTTGGCCCGCAGACAAGCCTGAAATGCAGCCAAATGGTTGCTGAGCTTCTCCCAGAAGGAGCGGTGTGGTAACTGCAGCCCCTGCACCTTGGCAGGATGGAGAGGACACGCAGTCCTTGTTCTCGCTCCCTGGGTTGTGCCAGACCTGTGGTCACCGGCTCCCGGCCACATCTTCTCGGCAAGTGCTGCTCCTGCTTCGGCACCAGGGACACCAGGATGGGTGGGGAAGGCAACAAACCCTTTAGTTTTCATTCCTGGCATCACTGCAATTTTTTTTGACTAACCGGGCATTTACTTAGGTTATTGCATCTACAACCGGTTGGAATCAATGCTGTAACTTTTCTGGGTTGAGCAGGTGAGGTTTCTGTACCGTGAGGGCAGGGAGGCCCTGGCCCAGGCTGCCCAGAGCAGGAGTGGCTGCCCCATCCCTGGAGGGGTTCAAGGCCAGGCTGGATGGGGCTTGGAGCCCCTGATCCAGTGGGATGTGTCCCTGCCCATGGCAGGGGGTTGGACAGATGGGCTTTGAGGTCCTTCCCATGCCAAACCATCCCATGATTCTAAGATTCTCTGACTCTTCCCAGCTGCAGAAAGCTCAGAGCCGCCTGGGCAGAGGAAAAGCAGATTTTTGCTGCGCTCTGCTGGCAGCTGAGCCCCAGCACAAACCCTGCCTGTGCCCAGGCCCCAGCCTCCTGCCCGATTCACTCCAAAAAGGAATTGCTTTCTCCTGCTGTGGCCAAAAAGCTGCGCAGGCAGGGAGGATGCTGGACCTCCCACCCTTGGAGGCACAGCCTGTGGCCGCGACAGTTGACAGTCGACAGTCGCTTGGGCAGCTCAGCTGGTGTTTAAACACTTCAGTGGCTCTTTAAAGGGAAATTATCTCCTGGAATCATGAGCTGGCCTTGAAACCCTCCAGGATGGGGCAGCCACCCCTGCTCTGGGCAACCCCGGGCCAGGGCGTCCCCACCCTCACACCTCACATTTCTGCCTAAGGTCTGATCAAAGATGTTACCAAATGCCAAGGAAGCAACTTGGAGACAGCACACTGGGATGCCCCAAGTCTCTCACCAGCCACTGAAAACACAGTTAAATGAAAGACAGTAAGTTATTTGGGTACATACCAGCCCAGTGGCTTTAACTAGGGGAGCTTCCAGGTCTGGGTAGACGTTCTCCAGGTACCACTGGAAACTTCTGCACTGCAGCTTCTTTCGCAGCTGGATTTGTTGGGTCAGGTTGCCGACATCCAGGTTTTTCAAGATCAAGTGGTACGCGTGGCCGTAGAATAAGTCCTTGTACTCGTCCAGCCAGACCTCTGCCACACGGGCCAGGTTCCTCTCCACTGTTCTCACACGATCTTTGGGGAACGAATAAGGATTGTCATTCCTGAAAATGTGCCCAACTCTGGAGCACGGAACAATCTCAATCTCTCCTCCACACATCCAGACCTGAAGAAGTGAAACAAGGACAAATGTCACGTGCTGCCTTTGTGCAAGACAAGGGATGGAGAGGAGTAAACACCTGGGTCTCCAGCACGGGGCTGTCCCTGGGGAGCCCTAGGCTGAACCCCAAGCATGCCAGCCCAGCTGGCAGGGATATGGGTGTTCAGGACAGGCTGCTGAGAGCAATGTACCTTGAATGAAATCTCCAGATTTTCACCTCCCCAAACATCCAGTCCTGGATCATACGTTCCGAGCTCAAAAAAATACTTCTTATCAATGGAAAACAGGCCACCCGCCATGACTGGGCACCTGGGAACAGAAAAGCCAAGTGGCATGTCTGATGGTTGGGAAATGCCTTCCCTTTCCCCCCTGGCTTTGATAAAGTAATCACAGAATCACAGAATGGTTTGGATTGGAAGGGACCTCAAAGCCCAATCAGTTCCTCTCAGGAAAACATTTCTTCCTTAGATCTCATGTCAATCCCCCCTCTTTCAGTTGAAAACTGTTCCCTTCACCCTATCCCTGCCCTCCCTGATCCAGAGCCCCTCCCCAGGTTTCCTGGAGCCCCTTTCAGCACTGGAAGCTGCTCTAAGGTCTCCCCACAGCCTTCTCCAGGCTGAACAACTCCAACTCTCCCAGCTTCTCTTTGTACAGGAGGTGCTCCAGCCCTCAGATCATCTCCGTGGCCTCCTCTGGACTCTCTCCAACAGCTCCATGTCCTCCCTGTGCTGAGGACTCCAGAGCTAGACCCAGGGCTCCAGGTGGGTCTCACAGAGCGGATCAGAGGGGCAGGATCCCCTCCCTCCCTGCTGGTCCCGCTGCTCTGGGTGCAGCCCAGGACACGCTTGGTTTCTGGGCTGAGAGCACACATTGTCAGCTCATGTTGAACTTCTAATCCCCCAGCACCCCAAGTCTTTCTCCTCAGGGCTGCTCCCCATCCATTCCTTGTCCAGCCTGTGCTCGGATTGCCCTGATCCACATGCAGGTCCTTGCTCTTGGCCTTCATCAAGAAACAGTGGGCTGCGAAATGCTCAGGGACAGTGCCTGTGCCTGCACTTCCAGAGACAGCAAGAACCACCCCTTTCGTCACTCTGGAGCCTTTGCTTCTAAATTATTAACAGAGTAACAGTTTTGTTCACAAAGCTCTCAAATTCAGGTTTTTTTTTTTACCTTATTATATCAGTTTCCTTGATGTTATTTTTCTCAATGACCTCCTGCGGGATCTGTTTCCATCCAAAATTCATTGGCCAAGTGAAAATCCCACGCTGAAAGTTGTCCACGGTCATGTAACTAAGCGGGGAAAAGATCGTGATGACTAAGTCTGAGTCACATTCCTGATTGAAATGTCACCCTTAATGAGTGAAGATGCACATCTGTTCATAATTAAAACAGGATTTTAACGAATGTCACCAGGAATCCTCTTCATGTGCTAAAAGTCATGAAAAAGCAGAAAGGTGTTTGCAATAAATGAAAGGGCCGTGTTTGCAATAAATGAAAGGGCCATGTCCGCTGCCAGTGTTAGTTTTGGGGTACAGCAACGCTGTACCCTTGAGCAACGCTGCTGAAGGGCAGTTGGGGGTCTGGACCTGTGTCTCCCTCTAATTAACACGCTGGTATTCCCAGTAAGAGGACTTGCTCGGGCCACTGGCATGGATTTTGGGTTTCCCAGGGGCATGAGCTGCCTCACCTCATGTCCTTGTCGCTGATGACCTCGATGACAGGGCAGGCGACCTTGGTCCGGTTCAGGCGGACCCTCTCGAGCAGCGGCTCCAGCCACCCCACGTTGCACTCCACGTGCGAGTCCAAGAACGTCAGGACAGCGCCTGAGGCAGAGGACGGGGCTGTATCAGGCCCCTACACCCCATCCCGCTCCCTCTGGCTTCCTCATGGGCTCAGCGTGCTGCTGACGGTGCCACGACTCTCCATGGCTCCCAGACCCTCCCAGCCCCAGCCCGGAGCACGGTTTGCCCGCTGGGCCACTGCAGCCTGCAGATCCCATGCTGAGGGGCTGGATGAGCCCCAGCTCATGCCCTCATCAGAGCCTTGTGCTCTGCATACAGAAAAGATGCCCATAGCTCTGCCAGAGGGGATCAAGCCTCAGTGCTGGAGTCTGTTTATGGGCACCTCTGGAAGCATAAAACAGTTTTCATCCTACCTTTGGCGACCTCCGCTCCTGCCAGCCTGGCCCGTATCAGACCGTGCCTCTCCTTGAGATGAAGGATCTTCACTTTTGGGAAGCGTGACATGTATTTATCCAGCTCCTCCTTGAGGTATTCTGCAGAGGAGGAGGAGGAGAAGGAGAGGGTGAGGTTTCCATTGCCAAAGCCAGGCAAAAGTCTTGGAAGGGTCCAAAGCTGAGACATTCTGGACACGTTTGCTGCAGGTTATTGCTGCTGCTGCTCCCTGGATTACAGCAACATGGAGCCGTACAGCGATTGCAGCTCACCATAATTCACGGTACAAACCCAGCGCTCCAGATGTGCACTGGCCAAGGAGCAGACAGAGGGAAAGCGAAGAGTAAACTTTAAAAGCTACCTTCGAGGGGAAATGGTATGAACATATTTTAATGATTATTTTCAAAAATGAGCAAACTGAGCCAGTTTTCCTCTTCTTGCACTCCCTGCCTTGTTGCATTGCAAGCTCTGCATGCGTGGCATGAGCTCTGAAGTTTGCCTGAGACAGCGCTTTCCCTGAAGAACCAGCAGTTGGAAAATTACATCATTCCTAAATTGTTAAGGGCTGAAGACAACAGAGAGTCAAAGTGCTGCAAAGCAGAGGTTTGTGATCATGTAAAAAGCCTGTGAGCAGGCATGCCAAGCCTCTGTGCAAGTGCAGATGCCCACCTCACCGCTGCTTTTTACTGCAACCACCCTGTTCTCCAAGCACATTGTTCTTCCCTACCACCAGCACGGGAAAAGCAGGACACTTGTCAAGGAACTGCACAGAGAAGGGTGACAGCGTCTGTGCTATGAACACAGAAGCCCTCAAGCCAGGAAGCCCGAGGATGCGTGTGTCAGGTGGCAACCAGCTCCCTGGTGCTCCTGGACCACAGCACTGCCTCCACCAGCCCCTGGCACGTGTGCAAAGAGAAGCAAAAAAGTGTCAGCTTAGCTATGCCCAGCTGTAAATGCTTAAGTGCATGAACAGGAATGGAAGAGTCATGAATGATAAAGCCTGGCAGGGTGCTGGGCCAGCACCACAGCTCGATCTGCCACAGCTACATCCCTGTGCCCATCTGGCCTCTGGTCCCCCTCATCTGGAAGACAACAGTGCTGGCTGGGGACACGCTTCAGTACACTGAAAGAAGAAAATGTGATTTCTTTGTACTGCTCAGAATTGAATTGCAGAGAATCAATTGCATTTTGGCCCCAAGTAATATTAGTTTCATAAAGACAGAAGCTTCACCCACCTTTAGTGCTGAAGTCATCCACCAAAATGACTTCTTCGATCAGGTGTGGCGGAGATCTGCTGAGGACACTGTGAACGGAGCGCAGGAGCGTGGACCACACCTCATCCACGAAGCACATGATGACGGTGGTGGTCGGGAGGTCATCGTGAACCCGCTGCTCTGAGCACCTGCAATGGCAACGCGGGATCAGAGGCGACGGCCGGTCACACTCCTGACAACCTCCAGCCTTGGAGTCCGTTGGGAAAGAGTGCAGGGAGGGGGGAATTGCCACGTGTGGAACAGGGAGGCAAAGCCCTGCAACGGGGCTTTGTCAGGAGAGGGAGCAGGGGGTGAGGAGGGCCAACCGGCCACCCAGCCTTGTGGAAGAGGATGCACTCCTTTTTGACAGAGACCTCTTTCCCTCCCTACCCCTGGCTGATCAGACCTCCTTTAGTAAGCCAAAAGTGCACAGGCCCTGAGGAGCGAGGCCGATCCCACTGGCTTCAGGGATTCCTGCAGGGAAGGATCCCGGTGTGCTGGGCACCTGCAGGGCTTGGGATCTTGGGATGTGCAAAAAAGCCTTGCTGGAGAAAGAATCGGGTTTGTGTTCAAAATACAGGGAAATGGCACTGCAACTCGTCAGAGAGGCAGGCAGCAAGGACGAGTCACCCAGTCCAGCTTCTGCACCTAACTCGGGGGACTGCAGAGGATGGGAAATCATCCAAGCATCCAACTCTCCTGCAGATTCGCTCCCCCAGCACCCAGTATCTTCCCCCCTGAGCGCCCACGCTCCCCAGGGATGCCCCAGTCTGGCCCCAAGCCCCCGGGCAGGGGCTCCAATTCCCTGGCAAACAGCTGCCAATGCCCATTGCTGGATCCAAGGGAGTGATAAAACTTCTCCCATGTTTATGAGTTTGTTGTCTGATGCTGTGACAGCAAAACACAAGGGCTGTGTCTTCAGTGATTGGACACAGGGTTGATGAGCAGCTCTTCTCGTCCATTTGTGATTCAAGCACAGCTTCTCCGTGCTTCTCCGTGCAGGGAGCGGCTCCCTCAGCTCTCCCACCTCCGAGTGCACCCCTAGGCCTGCAGAGCACTGGGCAGAGCGCTCCTCTGTCCCACCGGCCGGCTTATCCCATAGCATCCATGAATTGCTGGGACTTGCTTTCTCTCTCGTCAGCAAGCAGGATTTTTCACTCTTGTCCTTCCAAGCAGACCAGGATCCTGCAGGCAGGACAGGCACCAGCCAATCTGCAGAAGAATTTCTTGGATTTCTCAAAACCACTGTTTGCTCTGCTGTCAACAGACAGAAAACAGGGACAAATACATGAGAGAGTACAGAAAACTGACTTCTCATTCTTCTGTCGTGACGAAAGGGCCCTCAGGTTTGACTGGTGCCAGCTCAGATGCTGATCATAGAATCCTGGAATGGTTTGGGTTGGAAGGGACCTCAAAGCCCATCCAGTTCCATCCCCTGTCATGGCAGGGACACCTCCCACTGGATCAGGAGCTCCAAGCCCTATCCAACCCGGTCCTGAACCCCTGCAGGGATGGGGCAGCCACCACTGCTATGGGTCACCTGCTCCAGTGCCAAGCTCAGATATCTTGATTGTCGCAGAAAGGCTATGATGCAGCCTGGGGAGCAGTCAGGACAGTTTTGTTCTGAAAAGAGGTCCAGGGCTCCCTGCAAGGCTCCCCCAGCCTTCACCTGCATGGCCTGTGAATCCCGCTCCTCCTTGGAGAGGCTTCTCCAGCGCTTGTTTCTGACGGGATGTGGTGCTCGGCAAGCACCAGTGTGGTGAGCAAAGCTCAGCAAGCAGCAAGCAGTGCGCATGGGCAGGCAGAACTGAGGCTATCCCAGGACAAGCTTTCAGTGCTCTAGTCTAGCGTTCCATCAAGGATCACCAGAACAATGAGAGGCTGGGAGAAACCAGAAGGTTTGAGCAGAAAATTAACGTGCCATTGATCACCTCGAGCTGCCAGCAGCCGTTGCCATGAGCTGGCCCTTACGTCCCCATTTGCACAGTGCCGACACTCTGAGGGCACAGGCTGCACAGGCTCCTACAGTGCCGGGGACCCAGGGCAGCTCCCCGCAGCCACGTCCCCAGGCAGCGCCCTTGGGGACCCACCCCTGTTTGGACAAGGTGTGCCCACTGACGTCCACACGTCTCCTCCTGGGCAGGTGTGTGGTTCACCTGACGGGTGCTCCTGGGAGGTGGCGTCTGCTTCACAGCTCCAGGGCTTTGCAGTCAAAGACCAAACCACAGCGACGGCTTTGAGCTGCCACGGCTCATTTTCTGTGCATTGGTGGCATCTGTAGCGGACATCCACTGCCCACCAGAAAGCAGTCCTAGTTGTCTCCCTCCTTCCTGGCCCCGTTTCTTCCCGTGCAGGGCCTCACCTTGGCTCACAGGTGAGCACTGACAGTGCTGTGGGAATGTCTGTGCATTATCCTGCACGATGGGGGAGAAACACGGCACAACTCCCATCCCACCACACCCCGTGGGAGGGTCTCTTCACAAGATGGGTCCCTCCCAAGGGGCTGGGAGCAGTATATACAGGAGGAAAAGGCAAGTATGAGAGTTGAATGGTACTGGTATTTCAAAGAATCATGGTTTGGGTCAGAAGGGACCTCAAAGCCCACCCAGTCCCACCCCTGCCATGGGCAGGGACACCTCCCACTGGATCAGGGGCTCCAAGCCCCATCCAGCCTGGCCTGGAACCCCTCCAGGGATGGGGCAGCCACCCCTGCTCTGGGCAGCCTGGGCCAGGGACTCCCCATCCTCTCAGAAAAGCATTTCTTCCTAAAATCTCACCTCCATCTCCCCTCTTTCAGCTGAAAACCACCCCCCTTTGTGCACGAGGGCAAGAAATCTTACCCAGCAGGCCTGGTGTCCGCTATGGCTCGGTCCACAGGGATCAAATCGCTGAGGTAGACGTTAAAGTTTCCTTCCTTCCATCTACTTTTTGCTTCTTCTTGTTTGCCATCAGGTACCGCAACCGCGTGCCCAAACTGGCCGGGAGCTCGGGGGTCCCTTGGGGCGAGTGTTGCGTCCACGGACAAGACCCTGTGCATTCCCGGAACCCTCCCTGCGGGCTCCTGGCTGTCCTTGCTGGTGAGGGGTGCCTTGGGAGCTGGTCCCTGCGTTGCACCCGGCGTCCGGCCCCGGCTGTCCTGCCCCGCAGCCCCAGCGATGGCGTTGGTGATGGCATCGGCGATGACGTTGGTGATGATGTTGTTGGTGTTGGCGATGGTGGCAGCCTTGGTGAACGGCTGCTCTTTGGGAGGCGCTTGGCTCCTCGTTGAGTTTGACCCGGGATGTGGGACCGCTGGGCCAGTGGGTTTTCCGCCCTCTTTGCTAACGAGGACGAAGTGATCTTCGGAGGGATTTTGTCCTGCTTTCCCATTTCTCCCCTGGGCTCCCAGCCCCGCTGCCCGGGAGGGTCCACGCCGACTCCCGTAGCCGGGATCCAGGGCACCAGCCGGTGTCAGCGATGCCCCCCGCGCCCCCCCGGAGCGCCCCGTTCCCACGCTGCCCGCACCGCCTGCTGCCCCGGCCTGCTGCCCCCGGCCGCTGCGGGGCTCCGGGGTGACCCCAGCCCATCGCCCCCGGGCCCCACCGGCTCCCGGTGCCTCCGCGAGTCGCTGCCCCCGGCCCCCAGCGCCTCCCGGTGTTGTCCCAGCCCGGTGTCCCCCGTCCTCAGGGGGTCCCGGTGCGGTCCCAGCCCCGTGCTCCCGCTCCCCAGCGCCTCCTGGTGCCCCTCGACCCCCCTGTCCCCATCCCTCAGGGGGCCCCAGAGTCCCCCGATCCCGCTGTCCCCATCCCTCAGGGGGCCCCGGAGCCCCCCGATCCCGCTGTCCCCATCCCTCAGGGGGCCCCGGTGCCCCCCGATCCCTCTGTCCCCATCCCTCAGGGGGTCCCGGAGCCCCCCGATCCCGCTGTCCCCATCCCTCAGGGGGCCCCGGAGCCCCCCGATCCCGCTGTCCCCATCCCTCAGGGGGCCCCGGAGCCCCCCGATCCCGCTGTCCCCATCCCTCAGGGGGCCCCGGAGCCCCCCGATCCCGCTGTCCCCATCCCTCAGGGGTTGCTGGTGCGGTCCCAGCCCGGTGTCCTCCGTCCTCAGGGGGTCCCGGCGCCCCCTCAGCCTGGCGTCCCCGCTCCCCAGCGTCTCCCGGTGCTCCCCCATCCCGCTCCCCCCATCCCTCGGGAGGTGCCGGTGCCCCCCGGCGCTCCGTTTCTCCGCCGCGGGGCCCCCGGAGCCCCCCGAGCCCCCCGAGCCCGGGTGCGGGGCCGGCGCGGGGCGGGCGGCCGCTGCCTCGCGGGGGCCGGTGCCGCGCGGGGGCCGCGCCGAGGGAGAGGCGCAGCGCGGCCATGTCGAGCAGCAGCCACAGCAGCGACGCGGCGAACACGGCCGCCAGCGCCCGCCCGGGGCCGCGGAGCAGCCGCCGCGCCGCCACCATCGCCCGGGGCCGCCCGCGCCGCTTAACCCCCGCCCCGCTGAGCCCTGAGCTCCTTAACCCGCTGCAGCCCTGAGCCCCTTAACCCCCGCCCCGCTGAGCCCTGAGCCCCTTAACCCGCTGCAGCCCTGAGCCCCTTAACCCCCGCCCCGCTGAGCCCTGCGCCCCTTAACCCGCTGCAGCCCTGAGCCCCTTAACCCCCGCCCCGCTGAGCCCTGAGCCCCTTAACCCGCTGCAGCCCTGAGCCCCTTAACCCCCGCCCCGCTGAGCCCTGCGCCCCTTAACCCGCTGCAGCCCTGAGCCCCTTAACCCCCGCCCCGCTGAGCCCTGAGCTCCTTAACCCGCTGCAGCCCTGAGCCCCTTAACCCTCACCCTGCTGCACCTCTGCATCCCCTTAACCCGCTGCATCCCCCGGGGCTCCCTAACCCATACGGCACCGCATCCCTCGGCCCCCGGCAGCCCCTTTAACCCTTTCCCCGCCGCACCCCCAGTGCCCAGCAGCCCGCACAGAGAGGCTCCCGCTGCACTCGTCTCGGGAGGATTGCAGGGACAGGACAAGGGGAATGGTTTGAAGTGGAGAGAGGGGACATTGAGATGAGATTTTAGGGAGAAATGTTTTGCTGTGAGGGTGGGGAGTCCCAGGCTGCCCAGAGCAGGGGTGGCTGCCCCATCTCTGGAGGGGTTCAAGGCCAGGTTGGATGGGGCTTGGAGCCCCTGATCCAGTGGGAGGTGTCCCTGCCCAGGGCAGGGGTGGACTGGATGGGCTTTGAGATCCCTTCCAGCCCAAACCATTCCATGAATGTCTGAATGGGGTGGGATGCAGCTGTGCCTCCCAGGGATATTGCTCGGAGCCGGAGCAGCGTGGCAGTGGTTTACGTGGCAGTCACCGCGGAAGCCTGCGGGTTAAACCTCTCTGCTGAGTACGTGGCTCTTTGTCACAAACCCCATTCAGTTATGGGGCTGGGAGAGGGAGGCAAAGCCCTGCTACTCCCGGCAAGCTGAGCCAAGGCTGGGTTAAAAGAGGGCGTGGAGCCCACCCTGCTGCTCCTGCCCTGGAGCTCTGCTCCCACCCCGACCTGGGAAGCGCTGGGTTGTCCATGGGGTACTCGGGTGGGCTTCACAGGGAGCCCAAAGCAGCCCCAGCGCAGCCCTGCAGGGCTCAGGCAGGTCTGTGTGGCTGGGGTTGTGGAGTAACATCTGGATGCAGCATTCCCCATATCCCCTGGTGTCCCCTGGTGTCGGGGTGGCAGGCTGTGCAAGGGCACAACCGATTCATGGGGTGAGTGCTGGGGTTGTCCTACACAGGGACAGGAGCTGCATTCCATGATCCTTGTGAGTCCCTTCTGAATCAGGACACTCTATGATCCAGGCTGGATATTGGGAAAAAAAATTTCACAGAAAGGGTCATCGGGCACTGCCCAGGGAGGTGGTTGAGTCGCCACCCCTGGAGGTATTTAAAAGATGGGTAGATGAGGTGCTCAGGGAAGTGGTTTAGTGGTAGATAGGAATGGTTGGACTCGATGATCCAAGAGGTCTTTTACAACCTGGTGATTCTATGATTCTATGAAAACCCAGGGAATCAGCAAGAGCAGTTGTTCCTGCAGACCTGGTTATGTGGGGCGATGTTCAAATGTTCTGTGCTGGGTGAAGGTGTTGGTCCCAGTCAGCTGTCATGGTCACACAGGACCCCCGAGACTGCACAAAACCCCAGCTTGGGGAGCCTCTGCCACCCCACCACTGCCAGGAGCCTTGTGGCAGAGACCCCGTCACCACTGGGCACCCGCTGTCCCGGCAGGATGACTCAGTTCCCTGTGCCAGGACGCAGCTTTCCTCCGTGGGTGGAACTCCACAGCCCACGAGCGGGGAGCCCCGCGTGGCCGAGGCAAAGGTGTGTGTGACCCCTTGCACGGTTGGTGTGGCACCTGTTGCACCTGCCGGCACGGCCAGGTTAGAGAGCTGTGAGATCAGCTGGGATGGACAGGCATCAGTTGTGAAAACTCATGGTATGGGCGCTGGAGTGGAGGAGGAAAAAGCCTGAGCCGATCAATTTTTTGCAGCGCTCTCAAACTCTGGTATTAATAAACTTAACCCAATGTGTGGAATCCCAGATCACATAGAAAGAGATTTTTTTCAGTGAAGAACTCCAGCCTGCTGCAGAGCATGTGCGTGTTAAAAACAATAGTAATTTCAAAGTCCAGGCACTGGTTACACTGTGAGATTGCAAACGTGTCTTTTTAAATGCACTGGCAACTGCGCTGTGTTTCTCAGGGTTTTCTTTGTAAAGCAAACTCCCCTCCGACGTGGCAGGGTTCCGCTTGCAGCAGGGTTGCTTGGCGTGTGCGGATGGTGCTTGCTCACGGGCCGAGCGTAGGATTACAAGAGGGCTGTGAAAAGGGGAGAAAACTGAGCATCCGTTTGAAAGTAAGGAAGTTTGGAGTCAAGACTGAACCAAAATTAAATACTACCTGTGGTTAGAAATGAAAATTAAAGGTACTGCCAGAACTGTGGGTTCATTCTCTACACTGGTTTGTATTTTTATGTTGTTTTTTTTCCCTCACTGTTCCTGATGGTCTCATGCAGCAGCTCAGGAGCCCACTCCAGCATGACCAGTGGCCCCACTGTTGGGACTTGGCCAACGTGCCTGCTGGGTGCATGTTTGGTGGGTGTGAGCCCCCCTGGGTGGCACTCCAGGGGTGCAGGGCGGCTCAGGGCAGACCTCAGACCCCAGGAGCTGCAGAGAAGCTCGTTCCTCTGCCAGTGGAAAACCAGACAGACTCTTTCCTACCATCTGGGCACCACCAGCAGGTCCAGCCCTATGTGGGTGAGAAGGGAGGCCTGCG
Source organism: Clamator glandarius (assembly GCA_033459285.1). NCBI lineage: Eukaryota > Metazoa > Chordata > Aves > Cuculiformes > Cuculidae > Clamator > Clamator glandarius. Next base: position 596,827 of record JAUNZM010000361.1, read on the forward strand.
CTGTTCCTCTAGGCTCTGGTGTCACACTTACAGGTTATGGCAAAGTGGTTGCTGTTTAGGTATGTTCAGGCATTCCCTCTGCTAACTCAGCGCTTTGGCTCCTCTCCTTGGTGAGTGTCAATGTTCCAGAGAGTTGAACGGATTCCTTGACACAAGACAGCTGCTTTTGTAGGGAGGAATTAATTTATTCACGGCTACTCCATTGTTAAAATAATCCAAAGTGTCAGACTGAAAAGCACAGTAGCAAGCTGACTTGGAGATGGAACACTCAGCATTGTTTGTAGCCAGAAGTGTCCCAGAAGATGAGATGACATTATAACAGGGCACTCTGGGGCTCTGTGTAATATTTTATTAATGTAAAAAGTCATTGTCCAAAGAGAAGGGAAGGGAAGGAATGTTCTCTTTCTAGAGTCTAATCGGCCTGATAAATTGTGTGGCTTCTCATGAGCACAAGAGACCATGTGGAGTCAAAGAAAATGCAGTGGTCACGAAAGGCAAGATCAGTCCTGTGTGGTTGATGCTACCATGCAGAATACAAGGGTACTTCTGGCTGAAAATAGGAGAAAATAATGCAAATGGGGAGCTCAAAAAGCCATCGAGATCTTCCTCTTGCCATGAGGCAGGTTAGCAGCCAGGATGCCTCTGCACTGCAGGCATCGAGGTGTCCATCGTATCGAGGTGGTTAGGATGTCACCAGACCTACTGCCCTCCAGCTGGGATGGTTTGTGGCTATCGCAGCAGTTAGGAGAGGACTTCGGCCCACAAATCACTGGTCTCAGCTGCAGCTTTCCTGACGAGGTGTTTGACTCCTCGTGGGCAGGGCTGTGCCCTCTTGACAGTTCCAAGGCTGTGAGAGCTTCTCAGCAGGTCCACAAGAAAAGGTCCTGCCCTTCTCCATCCCAGGACCCCGGCATGTCAAACATTCCAGCTGTCTGGATGCCCTGGCTCTTCCCGTCTGGTTCACATCATATCTTCATACAATTTCCCAGCTGTGAAACTGGGTTTCATTTCTGAAATACAACCAAACCTCCCAAATGTGAATTAAATGACTGGAACAGTAGTGAATGTTTTGTGAATGATTTGTTCATTACTATAGTAAGTTCCATAAGACATTAATTATATTAAGGAAGAGTGTTAGGATAAAGATCAATTAACCATCTTCCGTCAAATCCCTTTCCAAATACAAGCTCTTAATGCAATGAAGCAGCAGGTACATGCACTACAGACACACAGAGGTGTCCACAGTCTGTTGGCAAATCACAGTTAAGCCCCCAAACTTGAATTAAGACTCAGTTCTCATGTAACTGTCATTACAAGGAGTTTTACCTTCACGGTTACCTTTACCCCTGGCAGCCCTGTCTGTAAGTTGCTGCTGCAAGCCCCATGCTGGGATGTCTTCTTTCTCTTGCTATGGAAATTCAGTCAGTGACGTGCACTGTGACACATGAGGGGTGTTTGGATGGTACCCGCACACAGAGTGCATCCACAGGGATCGGGGATGCAAAGAACAGCGGGGCTTGGTATTTTGCATAGAGGTCACGTTTTGCTAATGTATGTCTTGTAGAAGCAGACAGCATGAGAGAGAGGATAGTTAAAACCTGACCCAGCAGTGTTTTTAAATTTCAAATTATGCATAAAGTATGCATTAAATTAATTAGGGAATTCATTAAGGAGAGAAGAGTAAAGAAACTGGTTAGCAGTGGGCAACATTTAGTAATGTAAGCCATTTTCTATAATTGTTATATATACTTTGTCTCATAACGTTATCCTTTGATGAATTATTGCAGCATAATATGATATATGTAGCTTATTAACAGTTTCATTAATTACTATTAGAGCAAAGGCACTCTGAAATCTGGTACACATAAGAGCAAATGTTGGACCAGATGGTTGAAATTAGTGAAATGCAATTGGTTGCTGAACCCTTTTACCTAATTACGTTATTACATCAAAATAGTTAAACTAAATTTGTCAAATTGTCGACAAAGCGCTGGGATGTTTGGAGCTGCCACCACGGTGCGAGGATCCCCTCTGGGCACTGACTCCCTGCGGGGTGCAGGGACCCTTTAGACATCCTCCACTGGCTCCGATGGCCTCTCCAAGTTGCCTGCGGACCTTGAACCTCACCACCCTCACCTGTGCCCCAGGTTGGCCTCCTCTTCCTCATGTCCCCAAAGAGTATTGCTTCCTGTGCCTTTCCTGGGTAGCCTGGCTGTGCCTGGCTGTGTGCCCTTGGGATGGTGCAGGGACAGGTCATGGAATCCTAGCATCATGGAATGAGTTGGAAGGGACCTCAAAGCCCACCCAGTCCCACCCCTGCCCTGGCCAGGGACACCTCCAAGCCCCGTCCAACCTGGCCTGGAACACCTGCAGGGAAGGGGCAGCCACTCCTGCTCTGGGCAGCCTGGGCCAGGGCCTCCCTCTCCAGGTCAGGGATCAGCACTCTTGGCTTTGGTTCGCTGGGTCAGAGGTGGAGGGAAGCAGCCTGGGATGGGTCGGTTGTGATCTTAGCACCTGTCTCCAAAGAAAAGCAGCCTCCACAGGTAGTGCTCTACCAGTATGAACGTGGTGATGGCAGCGGCCTTGGTGAGGTGGTCTGCTGCTTCTGAGTGTCACATGGAAAGACTCCAACTTCCCACCTGGCTGCCATGCCGTGAGGAGGAGATCCGCTCGGAGGGAAGCTGGTGAAGGGCTGGAGAGCAAGTCTTACGAGGAGCAGCTGAAGGAACTGAGGTTGTTTAGCCTGGAGAAGAGGAGGCTGAGGGGGGACTTCATCACTCTCTGCAGCTACCTAAAAGGAGGTTGTAGAGAGGTGGGTGTTCGTCTCCCAAGTGAGAGGTGATAGGACAAGAGGGAATGGCCTCAAGTTGCACCAGGGCAGGTTCGGATTGGATATTAGGAAAGATTTCTTCACAGAAAGTGTTCTCAGGTACTGGCAGAGGCTGCCCATGGAGGTGGTGGATTCACAATACCTGGAGGTGTTTAAAAGCCAGGCAGACAAAGTGTTTAGGGATCTAATTTAGTAGTGGACAAGTATGGTTGGAATAGATGATCTCAAAGGTCTCTTCCAACCTAATGATTCTATGATTCTATGAAGTATTTAATATCTGATGTGCTTGATGACTCACCATAGCTATATGTTATTTTCTCTCTGCCTGAAGGGCTAAAACTGTTAGTAACGATATCACAGGTGCTGGTTCTATAGAATGAGTTGTAGGTGTGCAGGCGTGATCGTTGCTGATTGCTGTGACAGTAGAAGTTCACAATAGAGGAAACTTCCCTCTAATATTTGCATAAGGAGGGCCATGCACATGTGTGATAGGGAACAGCAAATAGGAGGGGACCGGGACGTGGCGGCTCTGTGACACCAGTGGGAATTGAGATGAAGCTCTCCGAGCAGCACTCTGCACTCCCTCCTGTCCAGGATCTCCCGCAGCTCCTTCCCTGAGCAGCACCTGCTGGGATGTGGGGGCATGTGGTGGGGATGCTGCCACCCGCTCCCAGACAGGCACCCGGAGTACTGGGACTTGGAGTCTTGGTGTGCAGGGATTGTGCTCCCATCATTTGGTTTTCACCCAAACATCCGAGTGATCTTGGATGTTAGTTGCAAAAGAGAGTCCCAGAGGAAATCATAGAATCATAGAATAACCAGGTTGGAAGAGACCCATCGGATCATTGAGTCCAGCCATTCCTATCAAACACTAAACCATGTCCTTCAGCGTCTTGTCCACCCGTCCCTTAAACCCCTCCTGGGAAGGTGACTCAACCCCCTCCCTGGGCAGCATCTGCCAGTGCCCAGTGACACTTTCTGTGAAATACTTTTTCCTGATGTCCAGCCTGACCCTCCCCTGGCGGAGCTTGAGGCCATTCCCTCTCGTCCTGTCCCCTGTCCCTTGGGAGAAGAGCCCAGCTCCCTCCTCTCCACAACCTCCTTTCAGGGAGCTGGAGAGAGCATAGAGAGAAATGTACAGAGTATAGAGAGAAATCACTCCTGGGGCGGTTCCTGCAGGTGAGGCAGAGGGGCCTGGTGGCTCCTGGGGTTCACACAGACCATTGCCAGGAGACAGGTAACATAAGCTGCAGCATCGCTTCTCTCCATCAGCATAGAATCACAGCATCAGAGAGTCAGAGAGCCCTGGAACGGTTTGTTTTGGAAGGGACCTCAGAGCCCACCCAGTGCCCCCCTGCCCCGGGCAGGGACACCTCCCATGGATCAGGGGCTCCCAGCCCCATCCAGCCTGGCCTGGAACCCCTCCAGGGATGGGGCAGCCCCCCCTGCTCTGGGCAGCCTGGGCCAGGGCCTCTTCACCCTCACAGCTAATCATTCCTCCCTAAGATCCCATCTCAACCTCCTCTCCGGCCGCTGACGTTCCCCTCATCCCGGGTGCCCGCGCTGCCCCGGCCCCTCCGCCCCCTGCCCGGTGCCGGCGCTGCAGTCCCCGCGGCGGCCACAGGGCGGCGCCTCCGCCCGCAGCACGGCCGGGCTGGGGGGGGCTGGAGCGTCTGTGCGGGGGGAGCCGGGGGGGGCTCTGGATCGGGGGGGCAGGGGTAGGGTGAGGGGGATGGTTTCAGCTGAAAGAGGGGAGATTGCGATGAGATCTTAGGGGGAAACGTTTTGCTGTGAGGGTGGAGGGTCCCAGGCTGCCCAGAGCAGGGGTGGCTGCCCCATCCCTGGAGGGGTTCCAGGCCAGGCTGGATGGGGCTGGAGCCCCTGATCCATGGGAGGTGTCCCTGCCCGGGGCAGGGGGGCACTGGGTGGGCTCTGAGGTCCCTTCCAACACAAACCGTTCCATGATTCTATAATCTGATCTATAGAGAACTGGCAAATGCGTTTGTGCAGGCGTTGCAGGTGCTGCAGCTGCCCTTGCTGAGCAGGGTGAGGATGGGCTGGGGTCACACTTGGGTCCCGGAGCAGGGGTGACAGGAGGCTCCTCACCTGCCGTGTCCCAAGTGCCCACTGGGCCACACGAGCTGCCCCACTCACACTCCTCTTTCCTCTCCTCAGGCTTCTGGGCAGAGTGGGCACCGTGGGTGAAACCAGGCGCTGAGGTGTCAGGGCTGGAGCTGTTTTACTGGACACAAGCGCTTTAGCTCAGTTTGAAATGAGAAGGAGAGGGGAGCCAGGCTAAGGACATGGGGCTCAGCAATGTGTTTGGAGCCGGTCATTTGCACTGTTTGCCATCTGAGTAAATCTGAAGACACGGCTGATGTTAACGTGTCAGATCTTCATTTGCATAGCATTCTGCTGCTGTGGGGCTGCTATCGAACCTGTTAATAATTAGGACCTGGCACCTCAGCTAAAGCTCAGGCACTAACTCAGCGCGGGGTGTTGGCCTTCCCTGCAGCACTGCTGGGAATCAGGGCGCTGAATTGCTGACAGCAGATCTTCCCTGTACATTTAAACAGATTTGTTTACCTCTCCCTTAATTAAAGCGCATGTGATTTAGGCACCCATCTCCCTTTAATGCCTTTGGAACTGTTTTCCTTTAACCAGTTCTGTGGCAGAGACTGCCTCTATGGTAACTGATTTACTCAAACTGAAATGAAACTGGCATGTAAGACTTCTCTCTCTTTTTCTCTTCCTCTAGATCCCTGACTCGTGGCACACTCGCTCTCCCAGGGGAGTCCCTTGAAGCTGAGGGATCATCTGGGCTGTGTGCTGGCTGGAGGAGCCACACGTCGCATCTCTGTGTGTGATAGCAGAGAGGAAACCGCCTCGAGTTGCACCAGGGGAGGGTTAGATTGGATATTAGGAAAAAATTCTTTCCTGACAGAGTGGTAAAGCCCCAGCAGAGGCTGCCCAGGGAAGCAGTGAATCCCACCCCTGGAAGGGTTCAAAAACCATGTAGATGTGGCACTTTGGAATATGGTTTAGCAGGCACGGTGGGGTTAGGCTGATTGGATGAGCTGAGAGGTCTTTGTCAACCTCAATGATTCCATAAGTCTATGATTTTCTTGGGTTTTCTGTGCTTCTGCAGAACAGCTCCAACAATTCAGTGCCAGGCAGCAAAGACCTGAGGGGTTTGTGAACTGCTTCCACCTTGTGGATGGGAGAAGGGCTGGAAAATGAATGCACAATTATTCCAGAGAAGTCCATCAAAATCATAATGAGCACAATTCACAATAAATTCTGGCTCTGCTCTGAACCCTGAACCCAGTAATTAAATGATCTCTTAGTTTTTTAAAGAAGCCTATATCCATCGAGAACTTCAAATGATACTGTAAGTAATGTGAAATAATAATCTTAAAAACACAGCTGGGCTGCTGTGAGTTTTCTCTCCAGAATTGTAGAATCATGGGGTGATTTGGGTTGGAAGGGACCTCAAAGCCCATTCAGAGCTTTAGAGCCCTGGGCAGGGACACGTCCCACTGGATCAGGGGCTCCAAGCCCCATCCAGCCTGGCCTTGAACCCCTCCAGGGATGGGGCAGCCACCCCTGCTCTGGGCAGCCTGGGCCAGGGCCTCCCCACCCTCACAGCAAAACATTTCTCCATAAGATCTCCTCTCAGTCTCCCCTCTTTCAGCCTGAAAGGGTTTCAGCGGAAGGGTTTCAGGCTGGCCAGGATGGCTAAAGACATTTACAGTAGGTTTGCAAATCTGCTGTTCTTCTGTTGGTGTCCTTGGATGGGCAGGAGGAGAATGAAAATGGGAACCTGTGAGGACAAAGTGTGAAAAAACTATAAGTGCTTAATTTTTGTGTGAGCATCAGAAGGCCTGTGGGAGGGGAGGGGGAGTGTGGGCACTGAGTCACTGAGTGCAGTCTCATGTGGTTGGATTTATTTTGATTATCCACATGGGCTATCCACATGGAACTCTCCCCGCTTTGTGCTCCTCCTGGTGCTCCCCTGTGGGTGCCAGCACTGCCACCAGCGCCGAGGGGAGGCATGGGTGAGCATCGCTGCTTTGCTACCCCATGGCCACCACCATGACCATCACCATGACCGAGACTTACCCTTCAAGTACTTTGACCGTGTGGCACCCCAGAGGTGCAATCAGAAGTTGAAATTATGGAATGAAGGGCCGATTTATCACTCACAGGCACCTCTCCATGTAAAGGTTGCAATATTCAATTTTTGTCTGCCTTTGCAGGTGCTCTTAGGCTGCAACAGTGCATGCAGGACCTGCAATGGAGACTTCAGTGCCCAGGAGAGAAGAGGATGGAGAAGGGTGCTGTTCTGTATGTGGAAGAGACCACTGCACACATCCCAGCTGCAGACAGCAACATCCCCGTGATGTCCTTGGTTACAGGCAGCCACGGCATTACTGAGAAACCCTTTCAGCAAAGGTTCTTCGCAAATGGCAAATACATTTCTTCATTCAAGGTGCTGAAAATTCATAGAATTGTGGAAAGGTTTAGGTTGGAAGGGACCTCAGAGCCCATCCAGTCCCACTCCTGCCCTGGGCAGGGACACCTCCCACTGGATCAGGGGCTCCCAGCCCCATCCAACCTGGCATGGAACCCCTCCAGGGATGGGGCAGCCACCCCTGCCCTGGGCAGCCTGGGCCAGGGCCTCCTCCCTACCCTCATTATGAAGAATTTCTTCCTTATGTCTAGTCTAAATCTTCCCCTCTCCATGCCTTCGTGCTCGCTGTGCCAGGAGGATGGGGGGAACCGGTGGCACGAAGGTGGTGCCGGCTGCCCCTTGGAGCTGCTGCCTCTGGCATCCCGGTGTGAAACCAGCGTGCCATATGGTGAGTAGGTACAACGGCATCCGAGCGGGACCGTGTGCCGTCATCCCCTGGGCTCGCGAGAGGAAGGATTCCAGGCCCAGAATATCAGTGCGAGGCTGTCCTCAGCTTGTGCGCATATGGCAGAGAAGAGCTGCTACAATGAGTCAGTGAGAAATGAATTAAAAATAGGTTCTGCTGCAGCATAAAAAGAAAAAATACTAGGTACTAATTAATCGGGACAGTCTGTGTGGCCCAGGGGAGCAGCGAGGAGGGGACAGCAGGCAGGGAGCTGCCCTCAGTGCGCTGCTGAGCGAGGGAGCGTAGCTAGGGGCTCCCAGCACCGGCAGAAAGGCTGGGAAACCCTGCCCGAGTTCGGCTGAACAGACTCTTGAGATATTTTCTAATGCTATTTGGAATGCATATGCAACTGAGCAGGTTCTTTTTTTTTTATTTCTATAGCAGAGGAATTAAATTAATTTTAGAAATGGCACTATAACTATTTTCCTGCCTCAGGGACCATTTGTTTTAAAATCATTAAAGATTTTTATATGACACTGCGCTGACATTTGATGTGAATAAATTAAGGGAATTAGTATAAAACTGCGTTCTTTCTTCGTAGACTTCCCAGCACGTATCTGCACACACGGACGCGGGTAAGGGCAGCCTGTGGAATGGCGATGCTGTCTGTGTGTCCAGAGAGGACGGGAGATACAGCACCAGCTCAGCTCTGCCGCTGGAAGCGTGGTGCAGGACCACATCTGCTCTCCTGGGTATCTGCGCACACCCTTCAAGGGGGCGAAACCCACTGCAAAGTGCCCTGCTGTGCTGTGGGGTGCTGCAGCGTAAAGCTCCATTGCAGGAGGATGGTCTGAACCTGAGCCCCCAGCACCACATCCCATCTCCTCCCTCTGGCTCTGCAGGTTCTGCTCCAGCTCCAGAGCCCTGCAGCCCAAACGCTTTCAGTGGGTGCCAGCAAGATTGAGGAGGGCCTGCCCACAAACCCCATGCCCGGTGCACTGCCAGCTCACCCGTCAGGTGCTCAGAGTCCATGTCTTGAGGGGTCGGAGCAGTGGCTGGCTGCTGGGATTCAGTATGAGCAGCTGCTGACCTGCTGCTCAGCACATTCCCTGCTGCCTGGGGACCCAAACTAGGCAGTTATTTTATTGAGGAAGGGCTCCAGTAGCTGACTGAAGCCTCCTTGGTGCCATCAGAAGTTGTGCTGCATGCATGCAAGCGAGAAAATCGTTTGTAGCCAAACAAGATATAGCATTTTAGCTTGCAAGAAAGAGTGGAATGCTGCAATCCGAACCTAACCTGGGTTCAGACTTCAAGTAAGATGTAGTCAAACTTTATTTGTTTTGCGCCTTTAAAGGAACACTCAGTGCCCATGGTGTTTAACTCTTGGGATGAGCGGCACTTCTGAACACCACCTGTGGGGATGGTACTATGGCTGTAGCTGGTTTGCCTCTGGTTTGCTTGGCTCTTCTGCAAAGGCATGATGCTTTATGTCCTGCATCACTCCAGCTTCTGACAGCAAGGTAGTTGCCTTGTGCATGATACTGAAGCCAGCAGGGGGAATTGAAAGCATCAGAAGCTATGTTAAAGGCTGACATGCTTTTTTTGTGTTCTGACCCCACCATGTGATGGTTAAGCAAATGGCATCATTCCACATTTTCCTCTCTGGAGATGTGTGGTTGGGAAGGTTGCAGTGCTGCACAAGCCTCTCAGTTGCTCCAGTGCAGCTGCTCAGGGGTTCCAGCCACGGGAATGGAGCGAGCCCAGAGAAGAGCAACAAAGCTGGTGAAGGGGCTGGAGAACAGGCCTGATGAGGAGCGGCTGAGAGAACTGGGGGTGTTTAGCCTGGAGAAGAGGAGGCTGAGGGGAGAGCTCATTGCTCTCTACAACTACCTGAAAGGAGGTTGTGGAGAGGAGGGAGCTGGCCTCTTCTCCCAAGGGACAGGGGACAGGACGAGAGGGAATGGCCTCAAGCTCCACCAGGGGAGGTTTAGGCTGGACGTTAGGAAAAAATTTTTCACAGAAAGGGTCACTGGGCACTGGAACAGGCTGCCCAGGGAGGTGGTTGATTCACCTTCCCAGGAGGGGTTTAAGGCACGGGTGGACGAGGTGCTAAGGGGCATGGGTTAGTGTTTGATAGGAATGGTTGGGCTCAATGATCCAGTGGGTCCTTTCCAACCTGGTTATTCTATGATTCTATGATTTTATGATGGAGAGCTGGGGCTGCAAAGCAAACCCAGGGGAGAGGACGGGTGGGCAGAGGCTGCAGCTGGGCAGCACGTGGCTTCCCTGTCCCACCACAACAGCCCAGCCCACCTCACAGCCCTTAGCCCTCCACTGTCCTCTCCTCATCCCCTCCACCAACTTCAAAATCCTCCCGCAGCCCTGCATCCCCTCTGTGCCAGCCTCGCTGCTGATCCCAGCACCACCCAGAGCTGGGCACACTGAGAAGGGTGGGAACAGGGAGTTGTGCCCTCCTTTTCACTTATTGCTGCTGGGCGGCAGCCTGCGTCTCACGTGGAGAGGACCAGACACCCCCAGATGAAAGCAGTGCCCAGTCTCTCAGACCCATCAGCATCGGGGTGGGGGGGGGCATAAAGGGAAGGCGGGGGGGGGGGGGGAGATAAAGGGAAGGCACTTAATGAAGTGCCTGCGTACGCAGTGCCGTTAAGGACAGATTAATGCAATAGACACAACATGCGGCTGTATCTTAAAGCCATTTGGAAAATGAAGTTGGTGCAGGGAGCAGCTGCTTTTCTATTAGGAGCAGCGCCACGCAGGGAGGACATCAGACCTGTGTGCTCATCTCTGGCATCTGCAGGTGGGTTCCCGGGCAGGATCCGTGCTGCAGCCTTCACCTGGGCAGCAGGAATGGCTTTGGTTTCCCAGGCATTTCCCACATTCCTGCCCTTCTCCCAGTCTCTCAAATGGTCCCTGGCTCTGCCTTCACTCTGGGGAAAGGCAACAGGTCTGGTTTGTGAAGAAAGCAGCTCCTGCTGGCGCTTGTGTGCCAGACAAAGCAGGTGTGATGCACCCTTTTTAACCTGTTCTGGATGTGGTGGCCCTTCCAGGTCATAGGGACATAGGAGGGTGGCAAGCGCTTGACCCACCTGGCCGGTGCGGTGTGCAGGGGCAGGGGTGGTGGTGAGGAGGTACCATTAGTGGTGGCTGCAGGGCACTACTTACGGCCAGGCGCTGTCTCACCTGCAAAGCCACACTGGTCCCTGGTTGGGCTCAGCAGTTCCAAACTCCTCTCACAGGTAGTGGATGCAGCCCTTCTGATGGGGCTGCTCTGGAAAGCAGTTGAGCCTCAGTTCCTCTATTTGTGCTCTATGAAGACTTCAGCAAAAGTGCTCTTGTAGCAGCTGAAAGCAACAGAGCTTCTGAAGTCCATCAGCACGGATCAGGCTCCCTCACTAGGATCACTGCCTGCAACCACTTGGTGCCCTTCTCCTGATGCCATTGGCAGCTCCTCAGGCTGCAGTGCAGCTCCCTGGGCTCGGGACAGCTGGGTTTGGGTCACCGGCCGCTCCCCTGTGCTGCCACCTGCACAGGCTGGCTCCGCTCGCTCTGCTCACCACTGCCTGCTGCCTTATCATGCAGCTCAGGTACAAATCCTGGTTCTCATTTTGGTGGAGGCAGGACCAGGATGCTCCGGCAAAGGCAGGAGGGGAGGTTTCACAATAGGTATTCTCTATTCTGCCAGTTTCCCAGAGTTTTGGTGGGTGTCCCGCAGTTTTGTCACAACAATCCCTGGCAAACGAAGTCTGGCTAAAGTGGATTAGTTTAAATCAAGCTCTTATCCTCTCTAAATGTCAAGAAAAGGCAGTTTCAGCTTTCTGAGGCAACATGTGACCTGGGCTGGGTTGGTGGGGTCCCCACTCACCCCTGCTTGCCTTGCTGCTCCCACCAGCACCTCCAAGGCTGAGAAGGAACCCCTCTGTTCACTGCTAGGATACACGTCGGCCCCGGAGAGGTGGTGGCTGCCAGGAGGTGTTCTCAGGAGACATTGAAACCCAGATAGGAGGGGAACGAGAAGAGCTTGTTGGCTTTCGTTCTGTCATCTTGTACTTGTATAGCAAAGTACTGTTAATAATAATTTAAATGCTTTGGTTGTCAGTCACTGCTCTTTCTTTGTAAATGTTACTTGTTTCATAAATAAATCAAAACCTGCAGACCCTAGGTTTTCAGAAACTTGAATGCTTTTGTTAAAATTGTATGAAGCAAATTCACAAACACATGATTTATATTATCTCAGCGCAGCACAGGAGATGATAGAATATACTATTTAAATTAACTCCTCTCCCAACAAATGAAATCAATTCTGTTCTTGGGTTACTTTTCATCTGCCTTTTGTCTTGTTGCTGAATCTTTTCTATTTCTTTCACTCATTCATCTATTGTGCCCTTTCCTTGATCTGATAGCATTAAACATATAATTAAGTCATAAAGGAGGGAACTGATGAGTATAGCAGATGGTAATTGCTTCCTACATTTGAATGAAATGATATGCATTGCTACAATTTACAGCTCTTGCCTCATATTTTATTCAGGAACCTTTTATCTCTTTTCCTGCAGAATTATTCTGCAATAAATTTAGACATCTTATCAATAGCTCGTGTGATAGCAGCAGGACTGGGGCAAAACTGAACTTTGTGCATCTTAATGCTTAAAATAATTGGCTACAATAATTGAATCATCTACCAGTAAATATCGCATAGAGATCCCGACTGACGTGCCTGTTTTCTTTTTAAAAACTCACCCCGTGATTAAAGAGAAAAATTGACTTTAACAACTGTAACTTGCTGAACCAGGAGATGCTGGGAGTCCAGCCACGCCCTGGCTCCTTGGGGCGGGTTCTATGTTGCAGTGCGGCGAGGCTTTCGCTGAGTCCAAGGTGTTGGAGCAAGCGAGCAGCGCGTCTCACGCGGTCGGTGCGCGGTGCCTCTCCAGAGGATGGAACTGGCAGAGTCAGGGAGCTCACTCCATACTTCTCCACACTTAAAACTCAAAAAATCCCAAAAGTGTTTGAGCTTATTTCCTCTGCAAACTAAGGCTGCCAGGCTGTCAAGTGCCTGAAGGACTCTGTGAGTGCTTTGTTGTGACCCTGCTGGTGTCAGCGACATCTCATCCACCCCTTCGTCCTCCAGCTGGCGAGGGCCGAGCACAGGCAGGAGGAGGCAGGAGCGGCTGTGGATGCTCAAGCCATACGGCCCTTCCAGAAAGCCTCCTCTGAAGTGGATTTAGTTCTGTCTGGTTCTGTGAAGTAAGAGAATTTATCACTTACATGGGAAATAGAATAAGTACATGGTCTAAAAAATGCAGAAAAAAAGGAGAGAAAGGATGTTTGGGGGAAAAATATCCACATTTTGATATAATTCATGAACGACCCAAAGGAGTCATCAGAGAAGAGGCACTGGATAGTAGTTAAGTCAGTTGGTTTTATCTAGATGGACAAAGTGGAAGGAGAAAGAGTCATATTAAAAGTTAACTTTTTTGTATTAACTCTAAGTTCAGGATTTAGAGTCATTAGAGTTCTCTTCTAGTTCTTTGTCATGCCTCTTCTCCTCTCTTCCCCTCCCTTTACTGGCACTTGCTCCAGCCCAGGCACTTACATTCCCGAAGCCTGGAGGTTAAAGATAAAGAAAGGCTGAGAGAGTTGGGGTTGTTCAGCCTGGAGGAGAGAAGGCTGTGGAGAGGCTTTAGAGCAGCTTCCAGTGCTGGAAGGGGTGGCAGGAAAACTGAGGAGGGGCTCTTGGTCAGGGAGGTCGGGGGTAGGATGAGGGGAACGGTTTTGAGCTGCAAGAGGGGAGATTGAGATGAGATCTTGGGGAGAAATGTTTTCCTGTGAGGGTGGGGAGGCCCTGGTCCAGGTTGCCCCATCCCTGGAGGGGTTCAATCCAGGCTGGATGGGGCTGGGAGCCCCTGATCCAGTGGGAGGTGTCCCTGCCCATGGCAGGGGTGGGACTGGATGGGCTTTGAGGTCCCTTCCAACCCAAACTGTTCCATGATTCCATGATTCTATGAAATGCCCTTGCTTGTTGTCCTTAATGAAGACTCAGCACCATTGCACACCGTGCTGGCGGTGTTGGGCACGGGTGGCTCTGCTGGTGTGACCTCGGCGCTGGGAGGGAGCCGTGCGGGGCTGTGGCTGGCAGAACCGCGTCTTAGTGATGCTCCCACCGTGCCTCAGCCAAGGCCAGTTCCTGACCTCCTCTTCTGCTGTGACCACAACATCACAGATATTTCAACATTTTCTGGAAAATAAGGTCTCCCGCTTTTTCTGTGCATGATGAAGTAGAACTCACATCACTACTTTTGTGATAGTCCAGCTGTGAAACACCACAGGGACAAAAACCCACAATGGGGAAAATCAGAAGGAGCTCTGTAGCCGACAGGGCAAATCCCCCCAGTAAGGGAGAAGGATTCCTCCCCAGGGTCGGACAAATCCCGGCTGGTAATAAGGCAGAATTTCTGCCGACGTTTCTAAAGATGAAAATGGATGTGGCCACACATGATCGTGTTCTTTTTTCAGAAGAGATTGTTCTAACAGTATGAAATGCAACAATATTGGCGAGAAACTGGTCTTTATGTTGTTTCCCCCGTCATTTTTTTTATTAGGTTAAAAGCGTGATTGATAAAAGTAACTTCATTGAGATTGTATTCTCAGCTGAAGCGTGGGCAGAGGTCATTGCTGTTATTAGACCTGCTGGAGTGGTTGCAAAATGGACAAGGCTTTGGGTGTACGGGCTGGTCTTGAAATCTGGAACAGCAGTGGCATTTTTTCTGTTAAATATGGCCCAAACTGAGCACCCAGCTCTGTGGTTCCTGCCTGGGAGCAGGGGCTCAGTGGGGCAACGATCTGGCCAGCCTGGTGGGATGGGGCAGGGGGAAAGATCATCCTGGGGATGGGGAGGGGAAAGATGTTGCAACTCCCCCATAAATGCTGTGCGTAAAGCGATGGAATATAGTAAAAAACGAGGAGAACACATTTGAGGGCATCAATATGCCTGCAATGTGACACTGAAGGGGCCGACTGACAGATGGCCAAGCCTAGGTCCATACTGCTGTGCCCAAGATGAGGCAGGGAAAATCCACTGGAAAGGAAGGAGAAACAGCTGGGAAAGGAGCCCTACAGGAACATCATGGGAATCCTGCACCCAAGGGTGGTGTCTGCTCCTCCAGAAGGAGATTTACAAGTCCACAAGTGTCCAGAGAACAGCCATGAGAATGACCAGAGATGCAGCAAACCTGCCTGAAGGACAACACTTTGGAAGGAGATCTCATTTATCCAGGTGAACCTGCCACGAGGCCCACGTCTCCAGCTGCAGGAAGGGAAGGCGGCACAAAGCAGCAGGAGGAAGCAGGATCTGGATTAATTTAGACTGGAATATAGCCCAGATCAGTACAGGCAATGCACCATCAGAACATGCGGTCTAGGGAAAGGGTTGGTTCTAAGCTATGCCTAGATAAGGTTTTTTTGGAGAGTTATGTCATGGCATCTTGGCTTGTTTCAGGAATGGTGTAACCAGCGGGTCCAGGGAGGTTCTTCTCCCTCTGTACTCGGCACTGGTGAGACCGCTCCTCGAGTCCTGTTTTCAGTTCTGGGCCCCTCACCACAAGAGGGATGTTGAGGCTCTGGAGCGAGTCCAGAGAAGAGCAACAAAGCTGGTGAAGGGGCTGGAGAACAAATCTTATTAGGAGCGGCTGAGAGAGCTGGGATTGTTCAGCCTGGAGAAGAGGAGGCTGAGGGGAGACCTTATTACTCTCTACAACTACCTGAAGGGAGGTTGTGGAGAGGAGGGAGCTGGCCTCTTCTCCCAAGTGACAGGGGACAGGGTGAGAGGGAATGGCCTCAAGCTCCGCCAGGGGAGATTTAGGCTTGAGATTAGGAAAAAATTCTTCATGGATAGGGTGGTTAGGCATTGGAACGGTCTGCCCAGGGAGGTGGTTGAGTCACCGTCCCTGGAGGTGTTTAAGGTGAGGGTGGATGAGGTGCTTAGGAGCATGATTTAGGGATTGGTGGGGATGGTTGGACTCGACGATCCAGTGGGTCTCTTCCAACCTGGTTATTCTGTGATTCTGTGATACAAACGTGATATGCGTGGGTGATGATTTTGGTCTGGTTGCAGAGAAGCTCTGCTCTGTTATATCACAGACCCTAGCCCCCAGGAGCAGGCTATTGGCTTGGGGTTGCAGACAGTCCGTAGCTTTCCTGTGCAGAGCAGCCCTGGGACAGACTAGGAAGGCTTTGCCCCAGGTGAGCGGGACAGAAGGGCTGGCTCTGCTTTCCTGCACTTTGGGAAGAGGGCAGACTCTGCAGAGCCTTTGGGTGATGCCTGTGAGTGAGGCCAGTGCTTGGCTCTTCCTTCTTCATCGGGTCAGTGCTGTCTGTCACTGCTTTTTCTTGGGATCTGAATTTTCAGTACCTAAGTTGGTGCTAAAATTCACCCAAAAAGTTCCGCAGGTAGTTATTCCCTTAAAATGGAATTTCTGCTGTATTTAGCCAGACTTAGACATTTGTGACAACCCACACTTGAAGGTTGTACTAATCCAAGTAAAGTTTTAGGGCTGTAAGCCACTATTGCAGGTCACCGCATTATAAATCCTCAATGTCCTGAGTGCGTGTGGCAGCAAACCCATGAGCTGACATCACATGAGGCATCTTAACTTCTCATTGCTGTCCTTCTGCAGAGAGAGGCAAGAAAGAGTTGTCAGGAACAATTTCCTGAGTGATTTTTAAAACCCTGTGACTCCTTCCCTTAACAGTTTTAATAAAGAGTCACTGCTCCCTAAGCTTGCTTGGAAAATTATTACCTATCAGCAAGACAGAAGACAAACAGATGAGCTATTGACAGCAGCACAGAGCAAGCCCCTCGTGATGGCTGTTAAGAGATGAGCATTACCTTTTTTCCCGCAGCCTACCTGAAATCAAGTTCTTTTTGAAGACCAGCGCTGTGCTGAGCTTGCACAGACGACCTCGGCGTGTCCGTAAGGCAGGTGGAGCCTCCACCCGGACCCTTCCCTGCTCCCGTGGGTTACCCACAGCACCCACAGACGCTGTGTCCTCTCCATGGAGCCTGGCCCAGCCGATGGTGGAGATTTGCGATCAGCAAGCTCTCTCGTTAGCCAGCTTCATGTGACATGGAGTTTCCACAGCTTATTTAAAAAGCCTGACAGTCAGGAAAGGACGTGTGAACCTTCCCCTCTTCCCAGGTTTGGCCCCGCACTCTCTGCGGACACGGATATCTAGGAGACTGGTGCAAGGGCAGGGATGGGGAGGAATATCCAGATCCTGCCTGTGCCTGAGCAGGGGCCTGCAGGAAGGTGTGATGGACCAGGGAACGAGGAGAGCAGGGAGATGTGGTGCCAGCGGTGCTGCCGAGCGGAGGGACCATAGAATCATAGAATCATGGAATGGTTTGGGTTGGAAGGGACCTCAAAGCCCATCCAGTCCCACCCCTGCCCTGGGCAGGGACACCTCCCACTGGATCAGGGGCTCCAAGCCCCATCCAACCTGGATTGAACCCCTCCAGGGATGGGGCAGCCACCCCTGCTCTGGGCAACCTGGGCCAGGGCCTCCCCACCCTCACAGCAAAATATTTCTGCCTGAGATCTCATCTCAATCTCCCCTCTTGCAGCTCAAAACCATCCCCGTTATCCTATCCCTGCACTCCCTGATTGGGAGCCCCTTTCAGCACTGGAAGCTGCTCTAAGGTCTCCCCACAGCCTTCTCTTCTCCAGCCTGAACAACCCCAGCTCTCTCAGCCTGGCCTTGTACGGGAGGTGCTCCAGCCCTCACATCATTTTCACTGTCAGTTTAGCCTATCAGCTCCCAAATTCTGCGTTATTCCAGTCCCCCTCCGTTCTCTTGCTTGGGCTCATGGCACAGTGTTGGGTTGTGGGGCTGGTTCTGGAGGGGAGAACATGTGAGGCAGCTTACATTACACAGCATTCACGACAAATACCTGTGTCATCAACAGAATACTAGGAAATAAAAAATACTCCGCTTTCCTGTGGCAGGGAAGCTGCAGGCTGGGGTGCAGGCGTGTCCCCAGGAGCAGCGAGCTCTGGCAGGCACCGCTGATGTCCCCGTGCTGTCACACAGCCATTACCATACAGCTTCACAGGACTTATGGGATTTGCAGCATTTAATGAAATTTAACTTTTTCTCACCTTCAGCTCAGTTAAAACTCAGCCATAGCAGAGCTGCTGCTGACTTGCAGAGACAGGAGCGGGCCCAGCAGAACTCAGAGTTTGGGAGCTGGAAGGCTAGATTTCCAGTTGTGTGTGGTCAAGCTGCTATCGATGCTTGAGTTTCCAATTGCTGGTAATAGACTGGGGACAAAAGATAATGTGTTTGATCGATCAGCATGGACGAATTTCATTTAGGGGATCAATAACACTTTATACGTGACAGAGCGGAGGGACCACATTTATTTTTCCCTTTGATTGAATAAATGTTTTCAATGAGACCGCAAATGTAAAGCAATCCTAACCATTCCGTAACTCGAGGCACAGCTTCCCGCACCAGCATTATTGCCAGCAGTGTGTATTTAAAGCTAATCCCCAGTGCGGCGCGTAGCCAGGGGCTGGAGCCGCTGAACACAACTCATGTGCGCTTTATTAAAACAGGAGACATGGAAAGCACCTGGGCTGCTTTTCCTGACTCCCAGCAATGTGAAACACCAGAAGGAGACATCACTTAGGCATGTTTATCAAGGGTGGGTGGAAAAGGGAAGGCTTTTTTTTGGATGTTTTTTCCTTTTTCTTGTATCAGTAGAATTCCTTCAAGCCTCTGAGGAGATACGTAGGAGGGTAAACCTGCAAGAGAAAACAGCTACATCTCCACTAGCACCTGTCGCCTCTTCTCACAGGCAGCCACCGTATCTCCCTGCTCTCCTGTGGCAGCGAGAGGGACCAAGGTTCTGGCTGGCTCCAGCTTCTCCCCTTGGTACCATCTTCATTGCCCATGTGAACCTGTAGGTGGGCATTGCCAGCCAGGAACGGGCAGCAAACCCCTGCAAAGCCTCGGAAGCAGCTTCAGGGGAGGCCACAGGTACCCACGGGCCTCTCGTGGACCTCCATCCCTGGAGGGGTTCAATCCAGGCTGGATGGGGCTTGGAGCCCCTGATCCAGTGGGAGGGTTGGAACTGGATGGGCTTTGAGGTCCCTTCCAACCCTAAAGGCATGTAGTACTGGGCCTTTTTGGAGCATTTGGAGATGTGGATCAGGGTGTTGGCTCTGCAGGCAGATCCCGCTGACCAAACAACAAACGTACTCGGGGCTCCCAGGTGCAGCAGCGCTTGCAGGGGAGCTCAGTTCACGTGGGTTTCTTTTTAAACACAGAATTTCCCCCACTTTTTGTTGTTGTGTTTTATGAACTCTTTCTAAGAGAGGCTTGAAATCGAATTTGGCTGGTGGCAGATAGTAATTAAGTTCCAGATGACGCAGATGATAACTTTTCCTTGCAATATGGAGCAAATGCCAATAATAAATGCAGTGAGTTTCTAGCTCCAGATGCATCAGATTGTTTCGTTAGCTGACTTGCTCATCAAGGCGAGAGAGCTGAAATAGCGAGAAGCCTGTTTCTGAAAGGGATCTGTGGCCCGATGACTATTTCAGGCACACAGCTTGGAATTGTTTAAAATGCATATTGTCTGTGTACATTTCAATAAGGCAAATGCCAAGTATGAGTGCCGTAGGGCTCCTTGTATGTCAGATGATTAAGTCTTCAAGACTCACAGCCATAGGGTCGTTATCGATGGTACTTCCAGGTCATTGTGTGCACAGCAAAGTTAGAGGCAATGCTTGACCTTTTGACAGCACTGCAGGGTAACAGAGCTTCATAAGTCATAAATAACCATTTCTAATTTGTTTTTGTGAGGGTATTTATTTAAAAATGCAAATATATAACATATGTGACTTAAGGATATTCAGATGGGAAAGCAGAACACGTTTCCTCCCATTCTTTTTCCCCCAGTGAATTTCCAAATGAAATGCTTGATGGAGGAAAAGGGGAGAGATGGAACAAATAATAATAAAGTAAATCACATACCTTGTTCTCTTTACAGTTGTCTGGTACCTTTTTGTCAATGACTTCCTCTATGCAAAGGGTCTTCTCACAGCTGAAATAAGTTTGCGTTGTTAAAACTCATGCAGCAAACTGCTTGTCAGCTTTGTTTCATTCCATGCCTAATGTCTAGTGTAAAGATAATGCATAGATGGCCTTATTCTATACACAGCGTACTGTAGTGCCCTCAGAACCGGGAAGCTTTCAAGACTCTTCTTTCTTTCGTCTTCAATAAATTGTAAAACTAGACCTTTTAAAATCCTGCCTATTGCACTTTGTGGTGACCCAACTTAAATGCAGGAGCCATTGGCTTGACTTTATTTTTACCCTTGAAGGAAGAATAGTTGTTTATAAAACTCAACAAGCATAGAACAGTACACTTCAGGATTATAAATAGCACTTGAAAAGGTTTTCAGATTACACACTCTTGCCTGAAATACTACAGGGCAAAACTCTTCATCCCTATTTAGGTAAATGAGGGGTTTGGATGAAGGAAGGACATGGAGCTTCAGTAGGCGGCCAATAAAAACTCGATAGATCAGCAACGATATGATCTGATGGCGTTGAGCTTCCTTTCAGCTCATAATCAGCAAACACTTAATTGTTAGAAGTTATCTAATTACAGCCCTACCACGTGGGGGCCGCACAGCCTCTAACACTACAGTTTCCTCTGCTGCAGCGGTGGGAGCTTTCATCCCGAGCGAGCCATCCACCTGCGCTCACTGGAGTAGCGATGGTGTTAGTGAGCACCTCATAGGTGTCTGACAAGTTGTTTAAAACAATATCTTGAGTCCTTAATGCCCCAAGCAGGCAAAATAGAAAGCAGAGCTATTAATGCTCACAGCTATGTAAATAATTGGAGAACGGGCGCACGTATAATCACAAAGATGAATTAATGTCACAATACAACAAGGTGGTCACAGGCAGAGCAGTCCCGTCAGTACTCAGCTTTATATCCCACCCTCAAACTGGCATCCTCACAGCCTCATAGGAATTTGCTGGGATTTGAACAGGGCCAGGGTTTCATGTCCCCTAAATCAAGTTTGTGTGCTGGTGTCGCGGTGGGGTGGCAGTGCAGTCAGTGAGTAACAGGGCTCAGCAGAAAGAAGACAGCACATACAGCAGGAGCCTCCGCTGAGTCTCCTGCTCCTGAAGAGGACACGGCTCCCCTCCAGGTTTGTAAAGAAGAGACTGCCGGAGAAGTTCAGGAAGGGGAGATCTGTCTCCATGCACCAACTACCAAGGGGTTGGCTGTGGTTGTTTAAGAGCCTTCTATACAGCAGATGGTGCGCTATTTCCAAACATGCATTCTTATTTCTGGTCCATTTTCCTCTGTGGCTTTTGGTGGTGTTTTTACATATTCATCAGAGCAGTCAGAGCTCTCCACTTCTGACACTTGTCTTACATTGTGAGCAGGTGTCACTGTTATGTTGCATACATGCCGATGATGAGCAGGAGAGAAGGGAGAGGTGTTCCTGCTGCAACATCTTCTCAGGCACATCAGGTCATGTCCAAGGAGGGAGCGGGCTATGTGGCTCTGCCAGCATCCTCAGGAGTGTTCCAGCTCAGACTTCAGCAATGCATCTTGCACCAGGAGTGCCAGGCACAGCAAAATACCACACACACTGCAGGGTTAAAGATGAATCCACCTTGCTGACACGCCACCATGGCCATTAGAGGGCATCTTCCACTCCTTTGAAGCAAGCACAGTACCATGTGTGTGCTGGATGAACACGACAAGGCACAGGAGAAGGTGACACAAAACTGGAGCTCTGGTCTGGGTGACCATCTGCTGTGGAAAACCTGCTAGTCAGGAGCAGCAGGACCAGGAGGAGCTGCCTCACCATCAAGAATCAAGCATCAGGAAACAAGAGGGTTTGCTCAGCTGTCTTTGTTGGAAGCCAGTCCTGCAAGAATCAGAAGTGCAAAAACATCAGTCGTGTCCAAGGAGTAGGGAAGGGCTTTCTCACAGGCTTTGGGAGAGCGGGAACAGGACAGCCTGGAGGCAACTTCAGGTGCCCACAGAAAGTGGTGCACACTGGTTCCACAAACAGCAGCTTGGTCCTTAAACATGAACAGACTCAGGAAGCCTCCATGGAGGACTTTAGATGGCTCTGAAGTCTAATGCACCTGGGAGAGTGTAAAGGTGAAAGGTCCCAGTGCCACAAAGGCACTTGTGGGCACTTGTTTGTGTTTGCTGCTGATTTCAGAGCACTACCCCTTGCCTCTACCCTTCTAAAATTAGAAGAAATGTAGATCAGATCAGTTTCTTTGCTCAGCCCTGGAAAGTACTTGACCTCCTTAGGGACAGTGAGATTGATGTCAAAGAAAGGAAAAGCCAGGCTGGCAGAAATGGCCACTGAGTGGACACCAGCTGTTCCTCAGCCAAGCTAGAAAAGGCAAAGGCAGTGAGGAAAGTACCTGCTTCGAGGGCAAGGAAAGGTCTCTTCTAATGTGGTAACATCCCTTCTTCCAGCCGCATCCCCTCAGCTTCCCACACTGGCACAGAGCGATGACAAGAGGGGCAGTGGAGAGGAGCGAGGTGCTGCTGCTGCTCCAAGAAGCAGACGTGCTGTTGAAAAGGAGCATCTGCCATTTTGTGGACACTTAGGAAATTGCTGTGACATTTGGGTGACATTTTACTTTGTGCTCTGACCAATTGCCTCTTACCTGGGAGCGTCAAGCAGCGACTCTGCTGCCAAGTCATTAGGAGGGAGCCTGGAGAAGCAGCGATTCCAGCCGGGGAGGCTGCGCATGGGGCAGAACATGCCCTGCTCCGGAGGGGACCATGCGGGGCACCTATGGGGCTCAGTGGGGAGCGGGTTCCTGCTTTATCTCTGGATGAAGCACAAATGCACAAAGTGCACCGGGCAGGCACCAGCCGAGGTGGTGACCAGGGGCCAGCTGCTTCTCTTGCCCACGCATCCCTAAGGAGCGGCATCTTCCCTGCCCAGAGGCCAGTGGCTGTGGCACATGCGGCTCACGGGAGGGCAGAGCCTGATCTTGGCTGAGCAGGTGGCCCAGGGAGGAGACAGAGCTCTACTGCATGTGGGAACCGGTGTTCTGTGCTCATGAGGAGCATTCGCAGAACAGCAAAACCCACAGGGGTCTCCCTTGCCTGCCCAACAGCAGTGAAAGCAGAGCAGGAGGCATGCACCCTGGGTTTCAGTGGTTTCCAGACTCAAGTTATTCTCCACGAGAGAGATAGCCAAGCAGCTCTTTTCCTGAACGCACCACTTGCCTTGTCCACATGCATTTCCTAAGGAGCAAGGGCAGAGAGCAGAGATGCCCAAGGAGATGATGGAGGAGCCACCAGCTGATGCTTGGGGCTTCCCACAAGCTTTGCTGGGTTCGACCCCTGGGCTGGGGGCTGGTGTGGCACATTCTGCACCCCGGCATGAGCCCCCCAGACCCACCAAACACAGCAAGGGTTCTTCAACAGGTAGCAGAACAACAGCACCTGCCAGAGTAAATGGGAAGGAGGAATCTCTGCTGTCACTGGGGAAGGGCTCGGGGTGAGGGCATCACTGCCAGCACGTCCTGCTCTCCATAACCCCGATTTTCTATTTCCAAGCAATTGCCAAATAGTGTGACAGACCTGTGGACAGCCTGGAAACACAACAGGGCCATTTACATCCCATTCTCCTTCCATCTCAGAGCCTAAACTCTCCACTTGGAGAGGGCAGCGCCTCACTGGACCCCTTGTCCTCCAGGCCCACCTCCTGCCAGCATCACCCAGTAGCTTTGCTGATCCCTCTGGAATCCTCGTTAAACCACTGTGGGTTATTTTTATGGTCTGAAATCTCTCACAAGCTAGAAAGGAGGTTTGATCACCTGCTTTATTGCACAAGAAAAACCCTGCATTCTCTTAATGTTACGAATTAGCAGAAATTAAAAAATAGGGTTGTCTACACATTGCTTGGAAATTGTTTACAGCAAATAATGAACAAAGCGAAGCACATTGCCAGAGGCCTGGTTGTTGAGACACTGTATCGCATTATTAATTAAAATCCAAGTCAGCTTTTTTCAGCTCTCATAGCCCGTGGGTATCCAATGTGCTGCACTTGATTGAATCAGGTAGTGGCAGCACAGGCATTTTTTTATTCTGTGCTGGAAGGGATAACAAAAATGTAAAGCTGTTTTCTGCTACTTCATTTGAAAAATATTATTGTGGAATGAAGGCGCAGCAGCCAGGCAGGGATCACGCAAGGTACACGCTCCTACCTCTGCACTAGGATTTGAACGTCCTCAGTGTGGGTTCCCGGGCAAGGCAGCTGCTCCCTGGGGCACAGGAGGCAGAGGGCCGCACTCCTTGTTTTGGGGCAGTGACTTAATCCAACCAGGAGAGTCGTTTCTCCATACAAAGGGATTTCTCCTCCTCTTTCCTTGTGGGAAGGAGTCGGTGAATGGCCAGAAACAAACACAGTTTGACTCCCAAAGTCAATAAATTACCGAGGAGCCCTCAGCTGTAACCAGCACTTCATGTGTGCACCCTTGTAGAGTCTGACACTGCAGACCACAATTAAAGAGGACCTGAAAATCTCCCTCACCTCTCAGCAGCATCAGCTAAAGTCAGAGTTTACTTCTTTCTGCAGAGAGCACTGGGGCACAGACCCGTCAGCCTGTGCTGGTGAGGGGACACTGATCAAACCAGCACAGGGACAAGGGACAGTGTACCTGAACTCCCAGGTATTCAAAGACAAACTCAGACTTATAAAAAAAAGACACTGTCAAAATATGACATGACTTTGTCACGATGAGAAAATCATTGCAGGAGGCACTTAGGTCCTTTGCAAATCCTCTGATGCCATCAGCAGAGGCTCCTGCTGCCACCCCAGCAAAGGTGACTGCAAAGTCTCCCACCAGCCCTTCCAAGTGCCAGCGGGACTTGGGAGCCACGCTGTCCCTTCTAAACCTTCTGCCTTTGACATCAGGGTTGGAATCACTCCAGTCTTGGTGCCAAACTGAACTGTGGGGCTGCAGAGGGGATGTGCAGTATCAGTGCCAGCAGAGGGGCTGAGATGTTGCAGTGGGACTAAGACACCTGTCTGGGAAATACTCCCCACCCCTAGGCCAAAGTGTTTCACTTCTGGCACATTTCAAAAGCCCTTTTGGTTCCTCTCCTTAAGAATTAATCTTTTTCATGCATTTCCAAGGTGAAGGAAACCAATGCCCTTCCCACAAAGAAGCAAACCCACCCAGACCATGATGCTGTTGATAAGCAGCAGGATCATTGTCGTGTTTGAAAACCAGCAGGTGGAGGACAGACCTTTCCCTGGCCGTGAGCAGATCTGGTTTAACAATCACATTACAGTGCAGAGAGAGGGTGCTGAGCAGGGGTGGGCACCCCCTGCACTCCCCCATCTCACAGAGCTTCAGCATCTCCTGGTGGCACCTGTGCCAAGAAAGGAGCCCAGCGCTTTCCCCAGGGAAAAGTTGCTTTGTTAAAAAGAGGAAACAGAATGATTCTATTTGGAAGTACCTCTGCAGCCAGTGTCCCCATCCGAGGGGTGGCAGGGGCAGTTCAGCCCAGGGTGGGCACATGAAGGGCAGCAGTGCTCCAGCACCCCCAGAGGCTCCTGGTTTGCAGCCGTTTGCCTGCAATGAAAACCCAAAATGAGTTGGCAGACAGACACCACCCGGCCCCCAAGCCCACTGCCTTGTCAAAACCCAAGGTCACCTCTTCAAACTTGTCTGTCAGGCCATTCTCTGTACCAGGCTGGGACATCTCCTGGTAAACATGAGGCATTTGCTGCCAGATTTACCTCGGGTTTCAGTATTGCTGCAGCACTAGCAGTAGTTTAACATTGCTTAATTATCGACTAATATTTATCATTAAAGTATACAAAAGTATATGTAGGGTATGCTGTGTTGGGGCAGTGCTGGAGCTACTTCAAGTTATGAAATTCCCTGTTTTTTAAATGCTCGCTCTTGCAACATTAGCATTGCATTAACACTGAGGGGGTTGCATTTCATTTTATAAAGGCCAGGGGGGAAATAAGCTATTTCCCTGCTGCCCATATTTGAAATCCATGCTTAAGCGCACATCGGGTCAACCCCTAACCAGATGTAAGTACACAGCCAAGTTATTGGATTTCTTGATGATGAATAGAGATCAGGAAATGCACCTGTGAGGTTGCAGGGAGATTTGCATAAAAATGAAGGTTCCATACACCTGCACATGTAAAATATTGATGAACAGATTTGAGGGGGTGTACATAAACCCCACAACATGAGCTTTCAGACAAAGCTCTGCAGAACCATTTCAAACCCAAGCGTCCTCTCTATGGGAAAGGAGTAAGAGTAGAAGCTGGCAGCCAGCTCCTCATTAGTCAATTCGATTTCCTGGCACAGAAATCAGCTGGAATGTTGCAACAGCTCTCATCCGTCAGTCGCTTCAAGATTAGGAGAGTTAAGTGCACTAATTGCTGCTGATCTTCTGCTCTGTATCCCAAAAGCTTCAATTACAGGGGAGCCTGGGAGCAGGATGCCCAGAGCAGGTAATTCCCGAGGGCAGCACAGAACACCCTGGAGTGACGCTGCATCCCAGGGTGCCCGCACCACCTCAGTGCTGGCTCCTCTGTGCCTGGGGCTGAGCTCTGTGTCCTCAGGAGCTGGGGGCCACAAGGAACCAACCCAAGGGCAAGGAGTCCTTCCAAGCCCAGGCTGCAGCAGTCAGGGAGCTCCCTCACTCATACACACGTGGCTTTCACTTGTGTGTGCGAGAGGCACAAATAGAGGGGGAGAGGGCAGAGAAGAGGGGGCAAAGCTGCCACACCCAGATTCCACACACACCATGCCCTGCCTGTACTCACTGGTGCCTCCGGGCAGGACAAGCAGGGGCTGAACCTCACAAAGCCTAGGAGATGAACAAGGAGCAGCAGAAAAGAACACAAGCAAACAGCCCAGCAGCTAGGAAAGCCTCCCCTTGGACCACCCTTATAGGGAGGGTGTAATTGGGGGTGTTAATCAGCTGATGCCAATCAAAGGCCCTTGTGTCACCTGGTGCCTGGCAGGAGCACTCACCACAGCTGCAGGCACTTGGCTTTCCATGATGATGGTCCCTGTCCCTGCAGAGTCTGGGCTTTGGGAAGCCCCACCTGTGCCCAGGTGGCAGTGCCAGGCACCAGGATGCAGGCTCAGCTGCCCAGGGCTGGAAGGAAATTGTTAGTTCTAGAGATGCTAAAGTCACCTCTGGACTCTCTGATTCTTGCCAAGCTATTCTGAGTTTCATAAACCCTCCAGCCTCTGCTGTCACGAGTGGTGACCAGACATGGGGAGCTGCTCCTTGGTAGGTTCTCCTTTCCTTGCTGCTATTGCTTGGCTTCAGTTTTTGTTCTACCCTAAAAGGGAATGTTTCCAAGTTGATTTCTCACCGGTTTTATATTCCTGTTAATTTGGGAAAACACATATAAATAGCAGAAGGTGGGTTTTGTGTGTACACAAACGCTTCTCCTGTGGCTTCATTATTGTGTGTGAAATTAAAATAACATATTGATGATAATTTTAGCTTAATTTACTGTTAGTGAACAAGGCAAACGCTGGCAGAGCGGTGGATCCTCCACCTCGTGTGGATCTGGCCGTGCCAGCCCTGTGCCAAGGGGACAGAGGATGGGGCCGAGTGCCCCCGGTGTCGCTGTGGATGGAGAGTGGGAGCCGGTTACCTCCTCTGCACTTGCCCCAATGGCAACTGGACCTGGGGCTGGGGGGCGAGGGGATGCAAACGTCAATCTGCAAGGCCCTGGAAGGCTCTGCCTTAATGGCAGGGTTGAGCCCGCTAAAGAATTACAATTAATTAAGCATTATTTTTAAATTAAGCAGAGTCTCTGCTGCACCAGGGCTGCCTCATGCCATGGCAACCAAGCCCTTTTTGTGCCCAGCTCTGCAATATTGCTCCCTGGGAATGAATATTGCAGTGGTGACAGGAGGTGGCATGGAGATGCTGGCAGGGTGCTGGCGACATGGTCCCATAGGGCACCCAGTGTCACGGTGGCTTCAGCCTCCACCTCTGCTGCGAGGGCGTGTGGCCCCCAGGGATGTCCCAGCCCCACGCTCCCTGGGCCATAGAGCTCCCCTTGGCTCTCCGCGCTCCCCACTCCTCCGTGCTGGAAGGAATCGACGCCTCCGCGTGCATCCATCCCTTCGGCTGCCACGGGGAGGATGGGAATTGTGCAGATTCTTGGCAGGCAGCTTGTTCGGGAAAGAAAGTACATGTTGTAAAGGGACCTTAGGAAAGAGTAGCCTTGCAAATACCAGTGATAACTATTTTAATTCATCTCCTCTGACATGAATAGGAACTTTCTCTTACGACTGAATATAAATAGAAGTTGGACATAGCATTACTATATGAATAAATGAATTAATCAATCAATGACAAAAGCATACTATGTAATCAAAAGATTTTTCATGTTAAGATTAATTTAGTGTAATACACGCCTAAATATTACATAAGCCCCCGTGACATTGAATGATAAGGCTCTGGGATGGGAAGGGGGCAGGCTGCGCCATGCGGGGAGGTGGGACAGAGCCGGGGAAGCACGTTGCCACCTCGGCAGCAGATGGCATGATGACGCTGGCAACGATGCTCCCCGAGCCAGGGCTCCTCCAGCCCTCGGGTGGGTGAGGGCAGCAGGGCTGCTGGACGGGGGATGATGTCCCATGGGTGGCTACTTCTTTTTGTTTGTTAAGAACATGTATTTTCTATGTATCGTCAAATCATGGAATCATTGAGGTTAGAAAAGACCTCTAAAATCATCCTGCCCAACCATCAGCCCAGCCCCACCGTGCCTGCTAAACCACATCCCAAAGTGCCACCGAAACATGGTCTTTGAACCCCTCCAGGGATGGAGATTCCCCCCCACTCTGTGTCCTGGGCAGCCTCTGCCAGGACTTCACCACTCTATCAGCAAAGACATTTTTCCTAATACCTAATCTAACCCTCCCCTGGTGCAACCTGAGGCCACTAGGGTGGACTGAAGGAAGAGCTGCATATTCATTTGCGCTCAAACAGGGCCACAGCTTTCAGACTTGCCCTTGAAAGCCTGCGAAGAACTGAATATTCCTGCAGGATCAGGCGCTCCCTCTCCCTGGGAAGCGATGGCAGCTCAAGGCTCTGGCTCCTTCCAGAGCTGGCGTGTAAGGCTTCGCCTGCACAAGTTAATTAATCTAATGAGGCAACTTCTCTTGATATGTTATGTGTTCTGTATGCTTTCTCCCAGCAAATGATCACACATACTAAAAATATAATCTTAAAGTTATGCTTGGAAGTTGAGGTTAGACAAACCCAGCCTTGGAAGAAAGTGTAATTTCCTAGCAGTGAGCGTAATTCAACATATGGAGCAGTTACCAGGGAGGCAGCACACCCCCGTGGCTTAGTCACTACAGCCAGATTATGGATCTACCCGGCAGATCTGCTTCAGCTCAGCTGGGCGGTGGACGTTGTAGTGGTCAATGTGTGGCCTTGTGCCTGCTGTGCCCCTGTCTGGGATGGACTCACTGGAGCAGAGACTTGTCCTCAGGGATGCTCCGAGTGGATGTGCTCCTGTGGGGCAGCCCGGGGCAGCTCAGCCCTCCCGTGCCTATCACAGCCTATGGGACACGTAAAGGGCTTTGCTTTTCAGGCCCCTGGGATCGCACCATCTCCCATATGAGATGAATGGAATAGAGGTTCTGTTCCTATTTCATACAATCATAGAATGGGTTGGGTTGGAAGGGACCTTCAAGATCATCGAAGCCAACCCCCGTGCCATGTTTGTCCTGTAAGACTGGGAAAGCCACATCTCCCTGGAGATGAGTTTTACAAAACATACCTGCGGCCACGCAGGACTGCGTTGTGGTGACCAGACTGAAGTGTTTGTTCTCCTCTGTGTCCCCAGAGCTCACAGCCATCAAGCACAGCTCCAAGGCTGGAGCACATCTCCCAGAGCCTGTTCCCCACTCTGCTCTCCAGAGTGTGTGTCTTGGAACATCTGGACAAGTCCAGTCAGGCGAAGGTGCCTGGGAGCAGTAGGAGATGTTATGGGGTTTATTTGTTCAATGCTGGTGAGATGATACCACCAGGGGAAGAACCTTTTGATTTTGCATTTATGTTGTCTATTGATTTCCTTTAAAACAGTGACGCGGGCTACTGCTAATACCTGTGTAGTTAATACTTAATGGCAACTCCGCTCTTGCAGACAATAAAACAATTTTATAATACAGGTAAGAAAACATACTTCTCTACACCTAGAGCTTTGTTTTCTTTTTCTATCTTTCTGATCCTGATTTACATAGAATTCAAGTGAAAACGCAGAGTGATGAGGATCAATTACGCCATCCCAAGAGGATGCCACGGACTCACTCTCCACGTAGGATCTGCCTTTAGGTGCGATTGATGATTCCAGATGAAGCAGAAACTTTGCTTTCATTTTTCTTGCTGCTGAATTTGCCAACACGCATTTAGATTTAACATGAAATTCTCTATTCTGTTCACAAGGTCTACTAGATTTTTCAAAGTCTTCATGAAGCGAGGCGTTTTGCGGGGAGACGGAGGGAGACAATGGACACGGGGAGGGAGCTGAAATGAGAAGATGTGAGCATGGGAGATCAGGAAAATGCGGCTAATGCCATGCAAGGATGAAATCAGAGCAGCCAGGAGGGGGAGGAATTGTTCTTTACTTGAGGATGGAGACAGAGGACTCTGAATCTGAGCCCTGTGTGGCTGCCTGTGATCTATGGGTGCAGCCTGGGCTGGGGTCCAGGGCCAGGGCGATGGGATAGGATGGGATGGGATGGGATAGGATGGGATGGAATGGGATGGGCTGCTTGTTGCCTTGTGCTGCTCTCTGATCGGTGAGGGCACGGACCCCCTCATCGACTCCGTGGGGCTGTCGCTGTCCCTGGCTGCTCAAACGAAAATGAACCTCTCTGGCTCCTCTCTGAAGTCCTGTTTCAGCTGTGGCAGGTGCATTGATGCTGCAGCCCTGGATTGAGCACCAGGCACTGCTGGAGGGTGCAGAGTCACATCGAGAGATGGTTCCCACTGCGGCAATTCAAATCCCCCTGGGACTTCAGGGCGACTCCAAGAGATCCAGTCAGATTTGTGCAAGGGCAAAGCCACCCCCTTCTCCCACACCCATTTCAGGTGTGGACAGTCAGATCTGCAGACGATGCAGCCCGTAAACACAAAACTGTGGTGAAAAGGGATGGAGCACAGGACAAAGGCTCTAGGCACCTGCCGGGAGCAGCTGCGTCGCGGTGCTGGTGTGTGCGGTTCCCAGGATGGGCCCAGCCTGGTGCTGAAGGAGCAAGGTGTCTGCTCAGGGGTCCAGGAGGGTCTGGTCAGTGCCACCAGCACCAGGGCAGCGGGCAGAGGCTCTGCTGAAGCCTCAGGAGGTTTGACCCGGTAACTTTGGGAAGAGTGCTGGGGCACACAACCTCACACTGAAATACTGTGAAGCGGTGCCTCCTCCTCGCTGGGACAGGGGGTTTGGGTCAGAGGGGAACTCAGGGGCAGCTCCCCAGCCCTGTCTTCGTAGAGACGGACGTGCTGCCGGCTCACCTGTGTTGTCACCTGTGCTTCTGGGGAAGCACAGAATTCCAACCTCCTACTACCCACAGTGTTTCCATCACAGTGTTCCCATGCGATGTCTTCTCTGTCACCCACAAACCTTGGTGTCCTTTTAATCCCAGCGCATTCGTCTCTGCCTGTACCACCAACCCCTGCCAGGCAGACAGCCCCTCGGGGGAGCGTGCAGAGGATGGGGCAGGAATTACTGCTCCTTTGCATTGCAAAAACGAGCCTTAGCCCGTGCACCTCGGAATCCCAGGCTGCAGGTGTGAAGCAGGTAGCAGGCACTGCAGGGCTTTGCTTTGCACCTGCGGAAGAAACCAGCCTTATTCTCTTGCAAATTTACTCCATAATGAGAAACATATGTTCTAGAACAGGATTTTCTACAAACCAAGCATTTGCTGCATGGTTTATGGTTAAGACTGAATGTAGTCACAGCTGTCATGGGAATTATGGGTTCCTTGATTTTCATAATTAAAAAGAGAGAGAGGAGAAGAGGGGGGAAAGGAAGCAGGAGCCTGCAGCCTGGTGCTGTGGGAACTGCCCGCAACGCGCAGCGGGTGGCACCGCTTTCTCCTGTTGGAAATGCACTGAAATAGTTCCTACTCCAAAATATTGGTGGGTTGTGCAGGGAACACTGCCTGCCTGATTCGGCAGTTAATTAAATAAAAGATATTCCAAAAAAGAAAAAAAATAGAGATCCCGGTTTTGGGCTCTTGGGAAATCATTACTGACTGGTGACCTCTCTTAACCTGGATCAGGTTCATGCAGGAGGTGTCAAAGCGTGAAGCATAGCAAATATCCGTGAGCATGTACAATTACAGGTTTATTAAAGGGAAACAAGGACCGTGTGATGAAAGGAAAAACCTGCTTTATGGACACGGACTGGGTGTTTGCAAAAAGAGATGAATGGGTTTCGGTAGGGGTTGTGCCCCTAGCTCTAGCCAAGCTGCCCCACTGGGGATGAAGGTGTGGAACCAGATCTGCTGCCGCATGTTCCTGCCAGCACGGAGCTGCTGCCCCTGGGCACAGCGGAGCACGGACCAGAGGGTAAGGAATGTGCTCCAAGTCTGCCTTGGGGAGCAGCTGGGGAGAGAAAGGGCTGCATGTGTACAACTGGCATGAGCCACATCAAAGCCAGCACAGACCCGGCTTCTCCATCGTGGTTATCATCCCGCTGTGGCTAGTGGGGCTACGACGGGTCCCAAAGGTGCTCCCCTTTCCCTTCTGCTGCACATGATCCTCCCCTCCCTACCACCCCCTGATCCCCACGGCCGGGGCGGTGGCTGCTGCTCTGGTGGTACCAGATCCTCCTGTGGCCACAGGGAGTGGCAGGTGAGGTCGCGGGTGACGGGGGCTGCGGCCGAGGGAGCCCGCACAGCATCGCTCCGTGCAGGCGGCGCTTCCTCCCCTGCCAGCCGCCTGCCTCTCCTCAGCGCTCCCCACAATTACAGCTCCACGTAATTAATAATGTTTTCATGAAGGGCATTTTCCTTGCATTGGGAAACAACTGCAATCACATGGACTGTATATCAACCAAAATACAAGTCACTCGGGGAATAAAGCAAAGATGTAATTGAGGATCTGCAATTCATCACTCTTTCCAGAACTATCGAGCGTGCAGCACTGATACTTTTGACACACGCTCTGTTCTTGAGCACTTGTCTCATTGTCACCACATTATCTTTTTTTAAAGGAAATAAAACATCTAACTACTTTCCAAAGTCTCTTTGACTTTCAATCAAGAGCGTGTTGCTTATTAGTGAGATTAATTTATAGGTAAGGCGCTAATCTTTTATAATCATCCCTTTATAGGCAGATGCCATCAGGTTTGCATAAGTAGTGACATTAAGCGTTATAGCTGTAAGTAGAAATCAGAGTGCAGAAATGTAAATAACTACTGGATTTTAATATGTAATTAGCGATGCGAAACCTTAGTTTCAATATTTAATTACCAAAACTGGGTACGATTCGCCACACTCATTCCAAACTGGAGCTCTGGTACAGCTGACACGTGCAGAGCCACCAGCTCCGACCTCCTTGCCCGGCTGGGAGCTGCGGCGTGGCTGGGGCTGCGCAGATTTGTGCAATTGGATAAGAACCCAAGAATCAAATCCTATCTATTTATGGGGATTAGCCCGTTCAGCAAATTCACTAAGGTAGGATTTTTAGTTAGTTGACTAGTCCTTCAGGCTGCATCCTCGGGGAAATCAGGCAGCATCTCTCAGCTTGTAGGCAGCAGCCTGGGTGCCGGGTCTGCTGGCAGGTAAATCGTGCTGGAACCTCACTGGGAGCTGCAGCTGAGCTGCTTGGGTAAAGAGTAGCCCAGCACAGGTAGAGAGAGAGAAATGCTTCCACATTTGGATGCTTGTAGCCCAGCTAGAGAGAGGTCAGCAAGTTTATTTTTTTCCACCTTCAGGCAGCAGCCCACCTCCCCTCATCCAGCCAAATGCTGTCTTGTTCTGTGAAGTCTCTCATGTCACCTTGGAGGGCAACTAGGAGACACAGGGAGGAGGGGATGAAATGAGAGACTTAGGCAAATAAAGAACGAAGGGCAAAATGCTGCTTGATTTCTGTAGAGCATCCCCAGGAGAAGCTCCACTCCAGCGGCAGCAGGAGGGCAACATTGCAGGATCCTGTCTCTGATCTGCAGAAGGAGTTTCCCTTCCATTCTCAGTGCAGCCTCCAGGGAGCTTCAGAAATCAGGGCAGTGTGTGTGTTGCTGTTGCAACTCCTGCATGGGAACCCGCTGCCTGGGATGGAGCAGGACTCGGGTCTCAGACAGATTAGGAAATTCCATCCCTTCCCCTGTGCCAGCTTTCTCCTGCATAAGCTCAGGCTCTTCCTAAGCCTCCAGAAGCCAAGTGTGATCCTGGGGTGTCCTAAAGCAGAAAGAGTGGGATTTGTGCCCTGTGGTGCAGGGGACACCCTTACTCCAGCCAGCACCGTGTGTGAGTGAGCGGCACAGCCCGGGGCTGGGGCAATCCCTGCACCCCATGGAGATGAGCTCATCCCTCACCCCACTGGGCTCTTCCTGTGATCAGGGGCTGGATTCCAAGTGGGGAGACAGAAAGGGGTGTAAGTCAGCTGCCCTGCTGCGAGGACATGGCTCGGGTGCTCCGGCTGCCCTCGCTTTCCATCACTGCCCAGATCAGGAACGCTCACGTGCAAGTGGGCACCAGTCTGGGCAAGGCGTGGGAGCACTGGGGGTGCTGCGTTGCCTCCCCCAGGGTGCCAGCAGGCTCCCAACCCATCAGGAACGGCTTCATGGTGGGTGGCTACACCCCTCCAGACCAGCTGGCTTCGGGCTGGAGCTCCCCTCCAGGCCAGCTCAGAGCTGGACACAGGCTTGGTCACTATGTCCAAGGTCCCATCTGGAATGTTTCCGTACCCTACTCCACAGGCAGTAGCGCCAGCGCCCTGTGTAACTTGTCAGAAGGGGATGAGAGCTCAATGCTGTTGTCCCTGACTTCGTTTACTGACGAAGAATTTTATTTTTCAGCTGGGTGAATGAAAAGGATATTATGAGAAATTACAGAAAGTGGGGAGTGAGAAGTGTAGTAAGCACAAAATAATTCAGAACAACGCGTGTCTTTCACATGACTGGTGCAGCCAACAGAGGAGCAGCCATGCAGCGGTGGAGCCGCGAATAACGGCAGGGGAGGAGGAATGCGGCAGCAACAAGAGGGAAAAAGGTGATTCCAGCAGCAGCTTGGCAAGAGGGGCACCAGCACCACGTCCCAGGGCTGGTCATCAGGATTTGTTGTGTTCGCAACACACCCATCTCCATTCCGGCAAGTTGAGGAGCAGTTGTGGGAGCTGCACTGTTCTCTGATGCTCATTAATGCTGATAACACCCGATCAAAGGCCAGATATTAGCTACCCAAACCCAGGCAGAACTCCTTTGGATAAGAAACATCTTTCAAAAGTTGCAAAGCTCCCCAGCACCAGCGGTGGGGAGGCATTCATTGTGTCACACGCATTAATTCAGTTGGCACATTACAATGTTAAACTAAATGACATTATTACAAAGCTGTGCTAAGAAGTGTTGACAGGTCCATATGGTAATTTTACAATGTATAATGAACACACAGACTCCTTTCTTGCAGAAATTTATAGTTCAAATCTATACCCAGGATATCCAGTTTTATTTCCAGAAACTTAAATTGACTTATTACGATGTAGTGAATGTATAAATTAGTTCCAGTAGTTAAACTGAAGCATTTCCCTACAGACTCAATTAGATTCATTAATCTACTGTGTAGACCTGTAAACGGTCCATTGTTCTTTTCCCCCCCAAAATGTCAAAAACTATTTCTCTAACTATAAAATATTTCCTACAAAAACTGTTTTAAATGATGAGAATTATTTAATATTAGGAACCCGGATCCACAAATTATTTCAGCGCCCTTGTTCTTCTTCAAAAGAAAAATAGGGTTCAGCCCTCGCCAGATAATTTAGTGGGAAGGAGGTTGAATTCACTCTTCTATTAAGCTTAAGACCTACAGACATAAGCCAGATTGCTTTCTGCATCTCTTTCTCCTGGAGAATAAATTGGCCGGAAAGGGGATCCCTGGGTGTTTTTGTAACCTACAACACATGTTGCTCTGAGAGTTTGTACACAAGCAGGTGCTGCCCAGTGATGCCTGCAGAGGCTGGTCGGGTGCAGTGTCTGCGGACCCCGTGTTGGGGCTTACGGGAGAGAAGCCGATGAAGTGAAAACCTTCCCTGTCTCACCTGGTAAAGCGTCTGCAAAAACCCAGCTCTGTGTGAGGACCGTAACCTCTGCTCCCAGGGCAAAGAGATGGGCTTAAAAGCAGCGCTTCCTCAGGACAAAATCCACTTTATTCGCATCCATCAGCAGAGTTCTACCCAGATTCCTAATTTCTGCCTTTTTGGTTCTGCTTCATAATGGGAATGATTATATGCTGCTCCGTGGAAATGACACAAAACCAGATCCGGGCGACCAACAACGTCCCTTTTATTGACGGGGCCTCATCGAGACAGTTCGCTCTGCAGGGACAATTACTGGACAATTAATCAGGGCAGCGTCCTGAAAAAAGGGATCAGAATGAGCCTTCAGCCTAACAGAGAGAGCAGGAAAGCTCTGAGCCTGGCAGTGGGG
This sequence comes from Clamator glandarius, assembly GCA_033459285.1. Taxonomy (NCBI): domain Eukaryota; kingdom Metazoa; phylum Chordata; class Aves; order Cuculiformes; family Cuculidae; genus Clamator; species Clamator glandarius. The sequence continues at coordinate 633,258 of JAUNZM010000361.1, forward strand.
ACCTGCTGGGGAAACAGGAACCTCTGCACCCCAGCATCCAGGTGGATCTCACTGAGTGGAGCAGAGGGGCAGGATCCCCTCCCTCCCTGCTGGTCCCACGGCTCTGGATGCAGCCCAGGACACGGCTGGTTTCTGGTCTGTGAGCGCACATTGACAAATCTGGTAACAAAAATCAAAATACAAAGTGTTTCCATAACTACTGGTCACTCGCATCACTAAGCAGAAATATTTCTTCTTGTGGAGCAGGAGTGGGACCTGGTTCTGGGAAACATCACACGTTAGATATGGATTTCCTAGAGGAATCCATAAGTAGTGATTTTGGGATGTTCAGAACCATCTGCTCAGCCATCCTGAGGCCTTTGGTCCTACGCTGCTCTCTGCATTCAGCTTTAGTGCTGAAAACGCCCCAAAATGTTGCAGGAACTTATCTGGGAAAACCTGCTGATCTGAACCAAACCCTGGAACCTTGGGCTGGAAACCAATGTGAGGCACCCAACACAGAGAGCACTGAGGTTCCCAGGTAAACCGATGAATATTCAGAAAAAAGAGACATGAAGAAGAAATTGCTGCCACCCCACATGCCAATCCTGCTTTGGATCCTGGGATGCTTCTCATCTCCAGCTGTGCTGGGTCCACTCCCGCTCCCCTTTCCCCTGGCTGGGAGCAGAGACACTGCCCTGGACCTGCACATCTGCAGACGTTGCCTTGACATTCCCTACGTACAGGCTTCAGCAGAGAAACGACTTATCCCATCACAAAACCAAGATCTGTCTGTGATGGGGAGTGCAAATTGCATTTCCTTAGCCTCATGAATTAGCAATGAGATTGCCCAGTCTGGGTTCTCCGAACTTTACTGCTGGCGCTGTACAAGGCAGAAGGAGCACTGCATGATTCTTCAGGTGCAGGGTCAAGCTTGCAGCATAAAACTTTGGCTCTGACTTTTACTCCGAGCAGATTTTATGTGGGAGTCACTGCGACAGAATAAATATGAAAGGCTAAGGTGTCATTTCCCATCCCTTCAAGCACGACCCTGACCCTGCGCCCCGGCACCGAGCACAAGCGTGTTCCCATTGCAGTGCGGATGTTGCTTGTGGGTTTGAGGTCTGACCTGTGCTCTGAAAAAATGTGTAGCAGACCTGGAGTTTTCACTGGACTTGTAATATCTTAATAGTTCCCCTCCAGGCCTCTTGACTACATCAGGAATAACTGCCACCAGCAGAGAGAAGAGCCTGCTGCAAACCACGTGAGACCATTTAATGGGAAATATGTTCCCAATGCATCCTAAAACTGAATTGCAGGAGGGAAGGGGGTCTGCTTGGTGATATTTCTCTCCTAGGAGGGATTCCCAACCTGTCTAGCTGTGTTCTGCAGCTCAGGAGATCCTCTCCTGCTCCCACGCTGCTGTTCCACCCCTGAACACTGGCATTTAAAAATGTCTTTGTTCAGCTCAGAGGGCATCTCTGCCCTTCCCATCAGTAAAGGAAATGACCTTGGGAAGCTGGTGGAAATGATGTGCGGGGTGTAAATCCCAGCTGGGACCAGGAGCCCTGCAACCAGGGAGCCAGCAGTCACCATAAGAAAACATCTCCTTCAGCTGCTTGTGCCACTGCCACCGATGCCATCGCTGCTGTCCCTCAGATTTTTCCCTCGCTGCCAGCCAGAAAGCATCCTGCTGCGTGTTTGCAGAGAGAATGCCTTTTCTTCATTTCAAAGCATTTCCCTTCCTCTTATTTGACTTTAAGTTTGTTGTATAAACTAAGAAACAGCCATACATTCACGAGGGAGTCAGTAGTGGCTAAATTTAATCTCTCAGCTTCAGCTGTCTCTACAAAACAAGAAGTTTACCACTTGTTGTGGCAAAGTGGAGAAGAGACTTAATTGCAGGCATCAAGTGCCAGCAGCCCTGCATTAATGATGGAGAGAGTTGGACTTGACACTGAGAAACCTTGACACTGAGCTCTTAGAGCAGCTTCCAGTGCTGAAAGAGGCTCCAGGAAAGCTAGGCAGGGGCTCTTGATCAGGGATTGCAGGGAAAGGATGAGTGGGACGGTTTTAAGCTGCAAATGAGGATATTGAGATGAGATCTTAGGGAGAAATGTTTCCCTGTGAGTGTGGGGAGACCCTGGCCCAGGTTGCCCAGAGCAGGGGTGGCTGCCCCATCCCTGGAGGGGTTCAAGGCCAGGTTGAATGGGGCTGGGAGCCCCTGATCCAGTGGTAGGTGTCCCTGCCCAGGGCAGGGGTGGCACTGGGTGGGCTGTGAATCTATGATTCTATGAAACTTGGAAAAATCTGTAATATGGAGGTGTTGGAAAAAGGCATGTTGTTAGCCAGCTTGCAGCTGGGGTCGGGGTGCCCCAGAGACAGCTGGTGGGGGCACAGGCACCCAGTGCTTAAGCACAAATGTTGCCTCTGAATTAAAGCCTGTGAGTCAGAGCTTCCAGAGTTGGCACCATCCACAGCGCTGAGCTGCAGAGCGAGGCAGAGAATGCCCGCTTTGTCCGGCACAGGAGTCCTCTGGATCCTGCAGGAGGATGGTGCCTCTCGCAGAGAGGAGCTGTCTGTGGGGTTTTGCTGTGAAGCCCTGTGCTAGTCCCAGCCCCTGCCCTGCTCCAGCAGCCCTGGCAGTGATCCTGAGGGCTCGAGACACAACTTCAGCTCTTGCAAGTTACAGGGGTCTTGCAAGAGCCTGTTTTCAAATTGTCCCACTTGCTGGGATCAGAGTAGATTGTTAATTAGTCTGTGTTTTATTAGCCATGCAGATGAAATCGGTTGCTGGGTCCCAGTGTGCCACTGGTGAGTTTTACCACTAAGTCCCAGGGGCAGTAGTGGGATCTAGATTGGATATTAGGAAAAATGTCCTTACTGAAAGAGTAAAGCCCTGGCAGAGGCTGCCCAGGGCAGTGGTGGAGTCCCCATCCCTGGAGGGGTTCAAAGACCATGTGGCCATGGCACTTCAGGACATAGTTTAGCAGGCACGGTGGGGCTGGGGTGACAGCTGGACTGGATGAGCTTAGAGGTCTTTTCCAACCCTAACGATTCCATGATTCCAGGACTATATGACCAGAGGACCCGCCTAGGCCATGGTGCTGGGTGCTGCTCTGGCGATGCTTCTCTGCTGGATCCATCTATGCTCAGCACCACAAAGGTTCCCACCTGCCCTGACTGCCTCCAGGGACCCGCTGCAAGGACACGGACCCCCTATGGGCTTGGGGGGTGGTTGTGTCCCCAAGCCCTTGTCCAGAGCTTGGCATGGCAGGTCCCCACGGGTGTGGTGGCAGCCTTGCCAGCCAGAGCACCCAGTACATCAACGTTTGTTCTTCTCCAACTAAAATGATTTCTGAGTGGAAAGAAGTTGGGCAGAGACGCAGTGGCTCTGAGTCACTGGGGGGGTTCCTGGTGCTCAAAGAAAGTGAACATTGATGGAGTGGAGCCTCGCTGCTGGGGCACTCCTGTCAAACACCACAACAGGAGGATTGTGGAGGAAGAATGCAAAGGAAATAATCTCGAAAATATTGTGACCAGAGTGCTGGAGGCTTTTGTTTGTTTGTTTTCTCCTGGGAGAATCCAGAGCAGAGTAAGAGCTGCTGCTGCTCTGCAGAGAGGACGTGTGCTGGCGAGGGAGCTGAGATGGAGAGATCCTGCGTGGGGCTTGTCCGGGAGAGCTGCAGGCTGATCTGGGGCTGAAGGGGCCATGTACCAACCCGTGGACTGCCAGTGCTTGGGGAAAAAGATTATTTTAGAAATATATTACGAATATTTTGTGTCTTTGATGGGCTGTGATTGTTTTACCCTCTTTAATCACAGAATCACAGAAATGCAGAATGGTTTGTGCCTGTTCAAGGGTCTGTGTCCAAAAAGCTTGCCTGCTGTGCAGGGAGTTCCTGGGGCACAAGAGGGATGTGAGGCTGATTCTGACGTGTGGCAGAGCCACGGGGCACCTCGCTGCCAGGGAAACCGTGGGCTGCTTGGTGTCTGAATGCTTGTCAACAAGAAGTGCCCAGGACTGTGATCTCGCCCACTGGAGAGGCTGACAGCCTTGCCCTGGTTTCTTCACGCCCCATCCCTGGAGGGGTTCAAGCCCAGGTTGGATGGAGCTTGGAACAACCTGACCCAGTGGGAGGTGTCCCTGCCCATGGCAGGTGTGGGACTGGATGGGCTTTGAGGTCCCTTCCAACCCAAACCATTCTAAGATTCTATGATCTTCCAGATTAACATGGACACTCAGGGCCACTTCACACCCTCCAGACTTACTTCTGTCCCAGAAAAAAAGCATCCCATGAGCAGTATCCATTCCCAGCTCCCAGACTGGTGAAGTTTGGAGACCCTGCAGGCACACCCTGAAGAACCGTGGTTGCCCTGCTGGTTTTGAGAACAGTCTGAGCTGGCTGGGTCTTGACGTCAAAGATAGGGCTTTATCAATGTCACCTTTATGTTAGCAAACAGATTAAACGCTTCTAATATCTCCCGTAATGGCATTCTGTATGGCCGAGATCACATTGGCGATAGTATATTTGATACAGTTGTAAACCTTGAAAGAATAAGGGCTGCCTAAGAGAATAGCTTTTTCTACCTTAAACGCATTACAGTTGCGAGTGTAAATCACTTGTCAGTGGATGGCAAACGTAACAGTGTTATAATCGGAGGAGAAAAGAAATAAAGTGCAGATAATCTTTCTCGCCGTTCTGCTGGCAGCGCCGGCGGTGGGAGAGTGACAGCCCTCCGCGTGAGTGGCAGGTGTCCTTTGGAGCGCCGCGAGTCCCCATCCGGGCAGGCTGTTGAAATGCATATTTCCATCCTTATCGTAAAGGAATGGATGGGCAAGATAGGTGCTGTTAACATTGCAAATAGCTCCAGAATTATTCATTGTCAGCTCTGGGCAAAGAATAGGGGGGAAAGTTTTATTATTCACCGCGCACAATAGCTGGATGCTTAATGATTCCCCACTACCTTGGCAGGATTGTCTGCCGACTTCAGGCGCTCGTGGTGGGTGACACAGGTCTGGCCAAGTGTTAGAGCAAGATCATACGTCCTGGGCCCATTTTAATTTCTAATACATTAATCTTTCCCTCGCAGATGCACAATGAATATTCCGCAGCCCCTTGTTTGTCAGGAGCTGTCTGCCTTTCATCTATTCAGGTGGGTTCATTGACTCTGAAAGCGCGCTCCAAAGGCCTGATCAGTCAATGACAACTGTGGCACAATAGCAGGGAGCCCCGCTCCCCCCTCGCCCTCCATCTGATGGACACGGCTGACACCCGCTCCCCGGGGACGCCCCGCGCGCTCCCCGCGACGTCCCGCGCGTTATCGGCAGGACGGGCTGCGCCAGCCAGAGGTATCGCGGCTCCCCAGCAGCTGAACCTCGCACCGCGGGGCCCACGCTGAATTAACATGGATTAAGTTGGCTTAGCGCTGTTTTACAAGCGAGCTGCACGCACCGCACCATTCATTTTTAATTTTAATCCTTTGTCTCGGCCTGCTAATTACAATTGTTTTAAGTTCATTATCCCCATGCGCACATTGTAGCTGGCTGGATCCGCGCACTTGTAAGCTGTGTCCTCACTTTTGCAGGTAGTGACCCTTGAATTGTTAAATGAGCCCGTGCTGGTGCCGAACAGCACACTCTGTGATCTACGATTCACTCCTCAGCCCTCGATTCTTTCATCTCCAGTTAATTAAGTAGCAACCCCTCGATGGTGATGGGGCTGAGGACCACAAAAGCCCCTGGGGCTGGGACCCCTGGGAGCAGCAGTGGGTTGTACTCACCCCAATATTGTAGCTCTCCTTCGCAGTCACACCCGCCACCCCCTGACCACCCTGGCACAAAGTTCAACCCTGGGCATCATTGTGGGCCTGGAACCAGCACGTGCCAACCATCTCCTGCCACACCACTGCTCCTCCTGGTCCTTCTTGGAGCTGGAGACCACCCAAACTGGGCAGACCCATGGGGCACATCAACAGCTTGTTGGACTGGGGAATCCTTCCTAGGCTTTCTGAGGGATCCCTACATCTGCTCAGGACCCCGAGCATCAAAAAGTGACCCAATTATTTCTGGGTTTTAGAGTATGATCCCCAATTGTGGTGACCCCACATGCAGGCAGGATGGATCAGCTGTGACCACGCTGGGCTGGGGACAGTGGGAGCTGACAACGTGCTTCTTTGCGTAATCCAGAGGATGAAGCAGAGCTTCCAGAGACCAGCTCCAAAGCCTATCCCTGCCCCTGGGCATGTGGGTGTGCAGGCGTGGAGGAGGGCAGCAGGGCTGCTCTACGGTGAGGAGGGTGTTCCTGTGGCACCACCAGCACAGCCACAACTCGGTGCTGCTGGGACCATGGGAAGAATGTTGATACCATGAGCCGCTCTCACTGCCACACAGAGCTGGGTCCCCCAAGAGCACCTTCCCCTCTCCCTAATTAGAGCAGTCACAAGTGTGGATCTGCTGGAGGGTCAGGAGGCTCCAAAGGGATCTGAACAGGCTGGACAACTGGGCAGAGTCCAATGGCATGAGGTTTAACAAGGCCAGATGCCGGGTCCTGCACTTGGGGCACAACAACCCTGAGCAGCTACAGACTAGGAGAAGCCTGGCTGGAAAGCTGCCTGGAGGAGAGGGACCTGGGGGTGTTGGTTGACAGTGACTGAACACGAGCCAGCAGTGGCCCAGGTGGCCAAGAAGGCCAATGGCATCTTGGCTTGGATCAGACACGGCGTGACCAGCAGGTCCAGGGAGGCTCTTCTCCCTCTGTACTCGGCACTGGTGAGACCGCACCTCGAGTCCTGTGTCCAGTTCTGGGCCCCTCACCACAAGAGGGATGTTGAGGCTCTGGAGCGAGTCCAGAGAAGAGCAATGAAGCTGGTGAAGAGGCTGGAGAAGAAGAGGAGCGGCTGAAAGAGCTGGGGGTGTTTAGCCTGGAGAAGAGGAGGCTGAGGGGAGACCTCATTGCTCTCTACAACTACCTGAGAGGAGTTTTGTGGAGAGGGGGGAGCTGGGCTCTTCTCCCAAGTGACAGGGGACAGGACGGGAGGGAATGGCCTCGAGCTCCACCCGAGGAGATTTAGGCTGCACAGTAAGAAAAAATTTTTCACAGAAAGAGTCACTGGGCACTGGCAGAGGCTGCCCAGGGAGGGGGTTGATTCACCTTCCCTGGAGGGGTTTAAGGCATGGGTGAACGAGGTGCTAAGGGACATGGGTTAGTGATTGATGGGAATGGTTGGACTCGATGATCCGGTGGGTCTCTTCCAACCTGGTTATTCTATGATTCTAAGTACAGAGTGTGTCAGGGAGGCAAGGAGGTGCCATGCTCTCAGTGATGGGCACCAGTCCTTAACGTCACCAAAAGATGCTCCAGAAGTACTCCATGCTGCCCCACCCCTCACTCCAACCTGGGGCTGCACGATAGTGTTGGATACCCACAGCAGGTTTGGATGCCCCATGAGCTGTGGCCTGGCCAGCTCCACAGTGAGGGAACTGCAGGCTATGCTGGCCAAAAATGAACCTGCTGGTGCTCGGACACCCATTTCATTAATCTCCCTTGTTATTGAGGGGAACTCGGCCTTCAGCATCCTCTTAAATCTGACTCATATGTGTTTAGGACAAAGATAACACTTGGTGATAACAAAGCTTAAATCTGGTTTCAGAGCTCCCTGCAGAGGGGCTGGGTGCTCTACAGCTGAAAGCTGAGGGACCTGACTGTGAAGGGGGTCCAAGCCCTGTGTGCACGTTGCTCCTCAAAGCACAGCCACCCAGGGCAAAAGCATCTCCAGCTCTGGGGTGAGTCCCAGTCACCCTGTTGTGCAGGGAATGCTTCAGAACTGCAGTACTGACCAAGCTCACACAGGTTTGCATGTGGATTCACTTTTGGAGATCTTTCTTCACCTGCGGTGATGCAGGGCCCTGGTGCAGACCAAGGAGGGATGCTCAGAGCGCAGGTGGGGCTGTACCCTGCTGAGCTGCTGCGAGGTGGCCTGGGCTGTGCTCCCACACTGGGATGGCACAAAAGGGACCAAGTTCTGATTCTTTCCGGGTCCTGGTGTTTTGTTGAGTTTAAATGTGGTTTTATGGTTTTCTCCCTGTCGTGAGTGCAGCATGAAGTGGGGCTACTGGGAGCTGGGCAGCTCCAAGGCTACTGCCCCTTCAGCTCAGGGCTTGGGGACGCCCCGTCCCTGCTCCGCTCACCCTGAACCCCCAGGGCTGCCTCATGCACGGGGCTTTTTAATGACCCCTCCACAGCCATTTCTTTCACCGCGTCACTCTGTGATTAACCAGGCACAGGCACACAGGGTCTGAACCCCCCCTCTGTCGAGCATCACACCGAGGCTGGCCTGGGCTCTCAATAAAAGCTCATTAAGAAAAGATTATGAACATATAACAATACATTTTAAGTGCGCGGCAATGATCCATAAAATTGGTGTGGCTAATTAGCAGATCAAATCTCTATGAGAACTGGATCACTTTAATATCCTTGGGTAGTTTAATTCTGTAGGTATTTTACTATCCACACATATTTAGTAAAATTAAATAACAGTATAAATGTTCAGCGGGATTAAAACAACAGTAAAATGAAACCAAACAAAATGAGTTTATTTTGTTAATAGAATAACAGAGAATCCCAATGTTGATATAACATTACACAAAATCTAGAGCAAACAGAGTCTGAATCCCAGTCTCATTTCACATGTAATTAACCTTTCTCAATCAAGCTAAGCATCCCTTCTACCTCCTCCACAATGGCTGCGCACCCACGGCTCTGCCGTCGCGGTGAGGAGAGGCAGGGCTGCTGCTTCCCACAGCACGGATGGACTGGGACTGACGCCCGTGTGGGAGTGGGTGCTGCTGCAGGAGAGGGTGCAGGAGAGGGTGCTGGTGCTGGTGTGGCTGGTGGTGCAAGAGTGGGTGCTGGTACTGGTGCAGGAGAGGGTGCTGGTGCCAATGCTGGTGTGGAAGTGGGTGCTGGTACTGGTGCAGGAGGGGGTGCTGGTGTGGGAGTGGGTGCTGGTACTGGTGCAGGAGAGGGTGCTGGTGCCAATGCTAGTGTGGAAGTGGGTGCTGGTACTGGTGCAGGAGTGGGTGCTGGTACTGGTGCAGGAGAGGGTGCTGGTGTGGGAGTGGGTGCTGGTGCTGGTGCAGGAGTAGATGCCAGTGCCGATGCCAGTGCCGATGCCAGGCTGGTCCCATCCCAGTGCCAGCAGGTCCCTCTCCAGGGATGCAGCCCTGAGCAGTAGTGGGATGGGGCACAGGTACCACTGATGGAGACACAGTGCTCCCTGGAAAGCTTCTGGCCTGTGGGGAAGCTCAGCAGAGCCTGGAACGTGCTGGGAGTGGTGGGGATGCCTAGGAAGATCTCAGAGGGTTTAGATTCCCCAGTAGATTGGGTTATTTTGGGGAATATAGTTTTTTTATGGTCCTTCTAATGAACATCCAGACAAAGATGCTCCCACAGGTGGGTTTGAATCTGCACTCTTCATACAATTCATTATTAAGAAGATCCACATCCAAGAGAACCAGGGCTGATTTTTTTTCATTTTACTTTGTTTGATTAAACAAAAAAACCCTGAAAAAATGCTCTAGAATCAATAACAACAAAAAAAGGACAACACCTCAGCTTTCCTTCTATACAAAACTTAAATGCTTAAAAAGATTTTATTTCATTTTGTTTTCAAGGATTTCTGCCTTTTGATTCATTGATTAATTTGCACTTTGGCAATTCTAAGATAATGCATCTTCAAACAGACAATCATGCTATTTTCTTATCAATAGGTATTGTTTTTGAATAACGATTCTGTATTTTAAAGCCCAATTACAATTTCAGTGAATAAAGAAAACGCACGTGGGGATGGTCGTGTATGACCTGCACTCAGACAACAACTGGGGATGGAGAAGGGAAGGAATTGCTCAGTAACTCTGGACCAGGGGATGGGAGCAGAACCCACCCACCATCCCGTACCTTGGCCAGAGCCTTCCTGGCCCAAGCCTTTGGCGTTCTGCCCTGGTGATGGGAGCTGCCAGGGAGGGTCCGTGTCCCCCAGGACCCTGGTGAGGCCCTGCGAGGGTCCTGAGTGCAGATCCTGTGCTTTGCAAAATGCTGTCCACTCTTGATTCACAGAGCCGGCTGCTTTTGTGATGCTAATGTGAGAAGTGGTACGAAAGAGTTCTGTTTATTGAAGTATTTTTTATTCGCATCTCCTCCCCCCCCCAACAGCCTCTGTTTGTGCTGCTGTTTATCAAGAAGCACCATGTGAAAGTTAATAATAACATAATTTAGAGCAATAATTACATTTTTATTCAATAGCTATGGGAAAACAGTGAGTTGAATAATGAGATAAAAATGAGTGTCTCAGTCCTAACAGGACATTAATCAACATATTAACGGTGTAGGCAAACTGATTTGAGGCTGTTACGGCTTAATTTGTCTCAAAATCATTATTTTTTATGTATTGCGTAATGCACTTTAAAATATGTGTTGGAGTGATTATACATAAGCAGGATTGTTGCACAGAACAGGCGCTGAGCTTCCTTCAGCCATGAATTACAACTTTTTTATTATCCCCAGCACAAAGTCAGAGCTGCCAGCACCCTCACTCTTGGGAGTGGGGCTGGGTTAAGGCTGAAATCTTCTACTTTTTATCATATCTGTTATAGAACTTCCTTTTTTTCTTAGCACTCCTGTTTCTGAAGCCTTTGAATTGGCCTGTTTGATTTCTCTCGGCAGCATCACATTGACTGTGAAGTCTCTCTCCGCTCCTGGCTGTCCTGGCGAGCTCTGTTGGATGAGCGACAGTCCCGGGAAGCCCTCGGCAGCTCAGTGCTTGGTGATGCTAATGTCAGATGCCAGACGAACTGGACGCTGGACAAAAAGCAGCAACATCCCAGCATTGTATGGGGCGTGGAGCTGGCTCCACATCCCCGTTTTGGGAGACAACGATCCAGGAGATGCTGAAAGGAGATGCTGGGGCCACTCATCCTCCAGGATGGGCAAAGTGGGGCCCTCAGGGGCAGCTTGGTGGGATGCTCGGAAAGGAAATAAAAGCTGAGTTAGTGTTTCCTCTGGATGGCTGTTTTCCCTACCGAGCTCCTGGAGCCTTATTGAAAGAGCTGCAAAACACATCTTGTGTGCTCAGCTACGAGGATTTTCCCCCTCGTGTCTTATATTTCCACTCCCAGTGGATGTTTGTGTCTGTCTACCCTGGCCATCTGGCACTGGGAGGAGCAAGCCCTACGTGGGTGCCACACACTCGCACTGGGCCACTTCAAGGTGATGTTTTCCTTGTTCACTTCTTGAATGCTAAGTGCTTCATCTCAGGTTTTTATAGTTTTTTTTTTTTTTCATTTTTTTGTTCCAGAGGGCTGGAATTGCTGCCAGAAGCACCATTCCCCCATGGTGGGTGGCCACATCTCCCTGCGGGCGGGCCAGGGCTCTGCTGGGTGGGAGCATCGCCAAACTGGGCTGAGCTGGGCAAAGGGGACAAAAACTCTGGGCAAGCTCAGGCTAAACCTGAGAAATGCAACAGGACACAGTGGGTTTCACAGCTGCGCTTCTGAAACAGAAGAGCTCTGAGCCAGGATTCCTCTGCCACAGTCAGGCAGAAAGACTGCCCACCCTGGCACCAAGCGCTGCCCTTTGTTGTTGACAGAACAGAACGATTCAGGTTGATCCAAATCACATTTAGGGATCAGGAGAGAACAGGCTTCAAACTCTGTTTTGCCAAAACCCCCTTGTGTCACAATTTCTGGTTTTATTGGACCAAAAAGCAGGTTCCCCCATGCTGCCAGTGCCTGCCCCTCAGCAACCAGGGACCCCAGCTCGAGATGCCAGCAGTGCAGTGTGCGGAGCCAGGGTTGTGTCTGAGGAGCAGAGCCTGAGGCTGCTACTTTTAAAGCTTGCTCCCAGCCCATTTTTTCTTTTCTCTTTCGTTTTCCCTTTTCCACTTTTCCCTTTCTCTGTTTCACTCTCCCTTTCCCTTCCCCTTTTATCCTTTCCTCTTTCCCTTTTATCCTTTTCCCCTTTCTCTTTTATCTCTTCCTCTTTCTGTTTTCCCTTTTCTCTTTTCATTTTCCCATTTCATTTTCCATTTCCTCTCTTTTCCCCTTCCCAAAATACCAGAAATCCCAGTTTGAGAAGCAGAAGCTCTTTCAGCACCTACAGCACACAGTGGTGGAATGGGCAGAAGCTGTGGGCTGTGAGTGGGGTCACCAAATGCAACGCTGGAGATACCCAACAGGTGTGCAGAGGGTGTTCCAAAGGTGCATTTTCTCCAGCTCTGGAGAAGTTCCATGTGTTCCCCAACCCTCACCATGTCTGGAGGCGCATTGGGGTGCTGCTGGCTCGGTGCAGTGAAGCAGAGCAGCGCCCAAGGACAGGGGCTCCAGGGAACCCCTGGGATCTGCAGGGTCGGCACCGGCAGAAACATCCCTCCTCGAGCCCAGTGCCTGTCCGAGGGGATGGAAGACACTTGCAGCTTGTTTTCCTTCCTGGAGTGGGAACCATGGGTCCTTCTCCGTTAACTGGCATGTTGACCCAACATGGGAACCAAGCTTCACCTAAGCAGAACGCCCCGGGCAGAGCAAGCCACAGCCGCTCCCTCCCCTTCCCCAAGCTCCAGCTCCTGGGGCCGGGGCGGGAGGCCGCCGAGTTGTGATGTGTGACAAATCCAGGCGATGACAGAAACATGTAAATCTCCGGTATTATCGGCCCTCATCTGAATGTCGGTACAGGGTACACAAGTTGAAGGATTAAGTGCTGGAAGAGGTCTCTGCACCGGGAAGGTGCTGCGGGCTGGCGTGACGTTCTGATTAAGACACTGACAGAGTGCACAAAACCCCATTTGTTGGCGTGACATGTCAGATGGATGAAGAATCAGTCTTTGTCTGCGCCAGTTCAGTTTTCTTTCAAAAAGCCTTTTAGATCAGCTGCAGGAAAAACAAGGAGGTAAGTAGCCCATTGATTTAATACGAGCAACATGCAAAGTACATAATAATGAAAATCAAAATCCTTTCATCACATCAGCAAGGCCAGCAAACAACAGGAATTAATGCAAGCTACATTTCCTTCAACTTTTGCCTCCAAAAGCAGCCCACATTGTATGGCTAATTCTCCTTCCACCCATGACTAAATTGTGTACCAAGCTTTACTTTTGTTTGACATCAAAAAGTAAATGATAGAAAATTGGATCCAACAATATGTTCTGATTATTCCTGCGCTACAGAATATTCTCTCAACATGACAAACCGTGTTTATCCCACTAGGAAGAAAGGGGGAGGGATCCCGTGGGATTTATCGGCATGTGCGGTGCCATTAAGTTAAATAGCCATGGTAGTATTTAACACTGCCAATGAGATTTTCCCTTTCTCTTTTTCATGATTATTAAGATTTGTCATTTGTAAAATCTTAACTAAACATAGTTTTGGTAGAGGAGAAACAAAAGTTACTTTGGGAATAAGTACTTTGTTCGAGAAAGAGACTCCATCCTCCGGGCCCTCCTCTTGCCACGCTGCCATTTACCTCCCCAGGGTGCAACTTCTCTGTGGTCTCAGGCATTTCCCTCTCTGGCCGTTCTGCATGTGCGGGGCTTTAAACCATCACACAGTAATTTTTACTGGCCTCTTCCAGAATTCGGTCAAACCTTGTGCAGTAGAAACACTGCCGTGCAATCCCACAGCATCATGAAGAAGTTTTTTTTATGTATTCGGCTTCAATTACTCCTCAGCCTGGGCAAGGATGCCAGGCTCCTGCCCACCTTCTCCTGGCTCACATCAAGCCCACCTTGTGCAAAGGGAAAGCCGGGCCCTTCCTGGTCCCAGAGGGATGACAGAACAAGTATTTCCCTCTGCTGTTCCTGGGGGTATGGAACAGCACTCTCGTAGCTTCCCACCCGTTTGCAGTGGCTCTCATGGGGAAAGTGTCCCAGACGAGAGCCCCAGGCATGTATCTGTAAACAAATTCCTTTGGATCCAGGGAGAATACAGAGAAAATAATGCTAAAGACAAGAAGATTGGCAGGGAGGTCGTGCAACAGCAGAGTTTATGCTGGTATGAGGCATGGCGGGGTTGCCTTGGAAGCCCACCCCAGGGTCCCGTGTGGGGTTCTGTGTGTGAAATGAGTGGATGGTGCCTGGTACAGGCTTGGATGGGGCTGGGGAAGCCGCACGTGTGCAAGTGGGTGCGAGGATGAGAAGGGAAGCAACCATTTAGGTACTGTTAATGCCTGAATATACTTGCACACAATCTGCAGCATCCTCTAGAACCACAGAATCACTAAGGTTAGAAAAGACAACGCAGCCGTTAGCCCAACCCTGCCTGCTAAACCACGTCCCAGAGGGCCACTTCTATACATTTTTGAACCCTCCAGGGATGGAGACTCCCCCCTGCCCTGGGCAGCATCTGCAGGGCTTCGCCGCTCTGTCAGGAAAGTTTTTCTTAATATCCAGCCTCAATTTTCCCTGGCACATCCCTCACTCGCCCCCCCACAACTCCTTTACTGCCCCCCCGCCCCTCACTCGCCCCCCTCGCCCCTCACTCGCCTCCCGCCCCCTCACTCGCCCCCCACGCCCCTCACTCGCCCCTCCGCCCCCTCACTCGTCCCCCCTCGCCCCTCACTCGCTCTCCCGGCCCTCACTCGCCTCCCCCGGCCCTCACTCGCCTCCCCCGGCCCTCACTCGGCCCCCCGGCCCTCACTCGCCCCTCGCCCCGTGCCCGCCGACAGGGGGCGGTGTTGCCGTGCGAACCGCTAGCGCATCCCAGGCCGCCCCGGCTCCCTCAGGCCCCGCTGCTCCATCCCGCCCCTTCCCCGCCTCCATCCCTCCCGCTTCCCGGTTCTGTCCCATCCCCGCAGCTCCGGCCCGTCCCTCTTCCTCAGTCCCCTCGCTCCGTCTTTTCTCCCCAGACTCCGTCCCGTTTCCCCTGCTCTGTCCCGTCTCTCCCTACTCTGTCCTGTCCCCCCATCTCCATCCCATCCCCTCCGCTCCGTCCTGTCCCCCCTTCTCCTCCCCGTCTCGCCCCACTCCATCCTGCCCCCCAGCTCCGTCCCGTCCCTCCTGCTCCGTCCCCCCACCCTGTTCTGTCCCCTGCACTCCATCCCCATCTCCGTCCCGCCCACTCGACCCTGTCACCCCATCCCAGTCCTGTCCCGTCCCCTCATCCCATTCCCCAGCTCCATCCCTTCTCCCCCTGCTCTCCCTCATCCTCCCCCCAATCCTCCCCCTGCTCTCTCTCATCCTTCCCTCAATCCTCCCCCTGCTCTCTCTCATCCTCCCCTCAATCCTCCCCCTGCTCTCTCTCATCCTCCCCTCAATCCTCCCCCTGCTCTCCCTCATCCTCCCTCAATCCTCCCCCTGCTCTCCCTCATCCTCTCTTAATCCTCCTCCTGCTCTCCCTCATCCTCCCCTCAATCCTCCCCCTGCTCTCCCTCATCCTTCCCTCAATCCTCCCCCTGCTCTCTCTCATCCTCTCCTCAATCCTCCCCCTGCTCTCTCTCATCCTCTCCTCAATCCTCCCCCTGCTCTCTCTCATCCTCCCCTCAATCCTTCTCCTGCTCTCCCTCATCCTCCCCTCAATCCTCCCCCTGCTCTCTCTCATCCTCTCCTCAATCCTCCCCCTGCTCTCTCTCATCCTCTCCTCAATCCTCCCCCTGCTTTCTCTCATCCTCCCCTCAATCCTCCCCTGCTCTCTCTCATCCTCTCCTCAATCCTCCCCCTGCTTTCTCTCATCCTCCCCTCAATCCTCCCCCTGCTCTCCCTCATCCTCCCCCCAGTTCTCCCCCTGCTCTCCCTCATCCTCCCCCCAGTTCTCCCCCTGCTCTCTCTCATCCTCCCCTCAATCCTCCCCCTGCTCTCTCTCATCCTTCCCTCAATCCTCCCCCTGCTCTCTCTCATCCTCCCCTCAATCCTCCCCCTGCTCTCCCTCATCCTCCCTCAATCCTCCCCCTGCTCTCCCTCATCCTCTCTTAATCCTCCTCCTGCTCTCCCTCATCCTCCCCTCAATCCTCCCCCTGCTCTCTCTCATCCTCCCCTCAATCCTCCCCCTGCTCTCTCTCATCCTTCCCTCAATCCTCCCCCTGCTCTCTCTCATCCTCCCCTCAATCCTCCCCCTGCTCTCCCTCATCCTCCCTCAATCCTCCCCCTGCTCTCCCTCATCCTCTCTTAATCCTCCTCCTGCTCTCCCTCATCCTCCCCTCAATCCTCCCCCTGCTCTCTCTCATCCTCCCCTCAATCCTCCCCCTGCTCTCTCTCATCCTCTCCTCAATCCTCCCCCTGCTCTCTCTCATCCTCCCCTCAATCCTTCTCCTGCTCTCCCTCATCCTCCCCTCAATCCTCCCCCTGCTTTCTCTCATCCTCCCCTCAATCCTCCCCCTGCTCTCCCTCATCCTCCCCCCAGTTCTCCCCCTGATCTCCTCCATCCTTCCCCCAATCTTCCCCCTGCTCTCCCCCATCCTCCCCCCTGTTTTCCCCCCACTCTCCCCCATTCTCCCCCCAATAATCCCCCCCCTCTGCCTAACAGGGAGACCCTTTGCTGTACGTTTGGCTCCAATGGTTTAGATCCTGCCAGGATTCGCATGTGCGCTGCTGCCCGAACCCAGCTTTAGGTGATGTTTGTGGCTCATAGGAAAAATATGGATTTTTATAAATGGGCAAGCCAAGTTTTGTCCTCTCTAAGTGGGAAGGGAAGGGCACTTTGTCCTGCCCGCGTCCCCAGCAGCACCGCACGGGGAGGCTGGGGGTGCCCGGGCCCCTCTCGGCCCTCGTGTTTCTATATTTGACTGGGCATGAAAGGTTTAAGGTGAGAGTCCTCGCCTGGGGACATCAATAAAGGCTGTGGGGACGTGTCGGTGGCTGTCGGTGGCTCCAGGAGAGCCTTATTTAACATGGACTTTGCTTACCATGAGCTTGGCTTTTCATTTTGGAGTCAAAGCCCTTACACCAGCCAGCTCATTTCTGCTGCCTCGCCAACACCTGTCAGCACCTGCACCTCGGAAAGTCTGTTATTAAAAGAATAATAACCATATTGTGGGTTTCCAAACCCAAGATTGTATTTTCTTCCTCAAATATTCATTAAAAAATATAGATTGTGTTTTATTGAAAGTGGCCTGTAATGAACTGCGGCTGTGTTTGCGTACAAGGAGTGGCTCCCGTGCAATTCCCTGACAGTAATTGTCCTGACTGGAGGCGGCCCGGTAACGGAGGGTGGTTAGTTGCTGTCCCGCACGTCTGGGGCTCCATTAGTCGGCTACGTTTCAAAATGTGGAGATTAGTTAGGCCAGCAAAGAGTTAATTACCTTCCTGTGACAAGAAACCCTCGAAGCACATTAATTGTGAAGAATTCTTTGTCTTTAATGCAAAGCTGGAATGTGAAGGGATGATATCACAGAGGTAGTTGCTCCCAGAGTTGCTTAAAAGGAGGCAAGAAAGAAAATGCCCTGAGTAAGAGGAAACCCTGCTGGTAAGTGACCTCCTACCCTGACAGCGAGCGGGGCGCCTTGTGGAGCCATAGATGTGTCATTGAGGAGAAAAGAAGACACCTGGATGTAGTCTTTTTGATTCTGCTCATTTTCCAGCCTCACTTTTCCAGGCATTTTTTGCAGTTTTTGGCTCTCGTGCCTTGATAAAATCACCTAAGAGAACATCTTTTGAACTTCCAGTACTGGCAGCTGAGGTGGAGAGACGCGGAGAGGTGCAGAGCATGGAACATGCAGACCTCAGTCTCCACCCTGAATGAGTGCTGGCCCTGGAGCTGAGCTCTGGGCAAGGGTGCCAGGCAGGCACCTTGCCACCTTCTGCCCACGTGGCAGCATCTCCAGCCTTGGAGGATACTGAGGGCACTGGAGCAGCGTTGCCTTCATGTAGTGCTAGTGGCCACCTCTCAGCACTCTGGTAGTCAATAATGAGCATCTGGGGGGGCGTGGGGCACACAGAAAGGCTGCAGCCCCTCGTGGGGGAAAGGAACCCAGTAAGAAAAACCCCAGAGAAGCTGTTTGACTTGGTTCCCACCAAAAGCAAATCAAGTCATCGTGTCCTGTGTGTTGGCGTTGCCACAAGGCCTGCAAGTCAGTGCTGATTACTGGGCTGTGGAGGAGCAGAAATTATCAGCGTAATCAGAGATGGTGTAATTAAGTGCAGTATGTAAAAAATAAATTAAATAAGACCTCTGTGATGATCAAATGCCACGCTGAGTTGGGTGGGTTAATACAGCAGGTCACATAGGCTCCTGCACAGGGGCACTGGCTGCTGTGGTGGCTCGGCTGGTGGCTGGGTGGGTGTACAGCGGCGCATCGCTCAGCAGCAGAGTGGGCTCTGGAAGCACTGGGACATTGGGGCAGAGGATAACAACACTCACCACCGCTGTAATGGGGAGAGGTGGGTGCCTAGCTTGGGCAGCTGAACAGCCTGGGCTAGGGGAAGAAAGCCCATGGCAGGGGTGTTGGAACTGGATGATCTTTAAGGTCCCTTCCAGCCCAAACCATTCCGTGATTCTCTGAGTCACCTGCTGCAAACACTGTTCTGTAGCGATGCACCAGCTGGGCTAGGCCTCCAGCTGAGAGCAAAACGGCTGCACCACAGCTCTTCTTCATTTTTAAATACTCTACTAATGCATTCATTAATGGAATTGGATTGTAGAAGGCCATGAGTACAGAACCATCTGAAGCCTGGTGGGGCCTGGTAGTTAAATTGCAAGAGCCCTTGTGACACAAACTGCAGGTGGTGATGGCAAGAATCTACCCAAAGAAGAGGCGTTTTCATCAATGAAGCAGTACCCAAAAATTCAGTCATGCCAATTTTAATATTGAAAGAGATCACAGAATCGTTGAGGTTGGAAAACACCTATAAGATCATTGAGTCCAACCATAAACCTGATGCTGCCAGCCCCACCACTAAACCATGTCCCTGAGCACCACATTCACATTTAAACTTCTCCAGGGATGGGGACTCTACAAAAAAAATGTACCAAAAGCCCCAACACATCCTACAAAATAATTCAGCCCTAAAGGCAGCCTGAATAAAAAGAGGGATATGCAATGAAACCATGTCAGATACCTTCCTTAAAAAAGCATATTGGGTCTATGGAGGCAGAGCTGCTGTGTGCCATGGGATGTGGTGAGGTGCACGTGGATGTTCCACAGTGTGAGACCAATGCAAAGGCAGGAGGGAGGAAGAGGACAGAGAGGGGGGCACAGCAGGGTTGGCACACAGAGCCCAAGCCCCCACAGCCCCAGCTCGCTGGAGCACCAAGGCTGAGCCACCAGCTTCAACCCTGCACCAAGAACATCAATAGAGCCCTGACCCTTGCAGGTTAAGAAAGTAGCAGGGGCTGGGTATGAATTCCTAACCAGCTGAGAACTGAGCCAAGCTCTGATCGATGCAGTCCATTCTTCACTGTCAATAGCATTTAAGAAACGATAAGGGTGCTGAAAAGTAGGAAAACAGTGTAAGACAATATTAGGTTGTTACTTTCAATTGTGGGTTAAGAGCACTTTCATTCTCATTACAAAGAGCCAGTAGCCAGTTTCCACTCAACGCTATTTTTTTCAGCTGTTGCCAAGTTTCTCCCAGCTTATTTTCTCATTTAGCATAACAATTGCTCCAAGTCAGATCAGCTGAATAAGGGATCTGCCGTTGAGCGCAGGCTGTTGGCACTGCAGATCCCAACGAGCCCCCTGCCATTCAAAGGAGTTGTTGGTAATCGCACTCAGACACAGATTCTGTAGAAAGGGGCAGGTTGAGCACTATCCTGCTTGGAGTTTAGAGGGAAAAAACAGACTTGAATTGATTATTTTTTTTTTACATAAATGATTTCTATTTGGATTCAATTAATCAATTTTAGCACAAAGTGTAAGTATTGGAAGCCAATATTGTCAAGTTACTGCTCTGTATGTTTCTAACTGGACTAGCTTCCCTGAAAGGAATACATTACCCTTAAGAGCCAGGCAAGCCTCTGGATGCAGCAGGAGGTGGGCAAGATTTACCTCTGCTGCTCCCTTCTCTCCATCCTAACCCACCCTCACAGACCCTGTGCCAGGGCATCACCAGCTTATGCTGACAGCCGGGTTTGTCTCCAGGCTTTCAGCAGGAAGAGAAGCGAAGTGAAGGGAAATTTGGCTGTCGTTCCAGTCCTCTATTAGAGGACAAAACAACGTTCCAGAGGAGGATACCAAGCACCTCACCGTACCAGCTGTTTGAAGGTAAAGTCACACACTGCTGATTGCTCTCTGCTGTTATTGTACGTGACAGTCAGCCAAAGTGCATTGTGGAGAGTTCTTGTGCGGTACAACTCACTGACATGCATAAACACGTGGAGAACCGATAAGATTGGTGATGCATTTATCTCAAGGCCAGTTCCCTAGCTGTTGTGACAAAGCTAGCAGTAGTAGTATGGTGTGGGAGCTCTAGTTTTGCTAGTGGGCAGCTTTTTCAGCAAAGCAATGAAATGCATAATTAATTGTAAGTGTTTAAGCCCCATGCCAGTCTGTGCAGGACTTAAAATTCAGGTCGGCTTCATAGAAAGCTTCACTGCAGGACCTTTCATCAAACATGTTATCTGTATTGCCTGACACCCCATGGACAATGTTGAAGCAGACCTGGGCTAACCTGTGTTTCCAGTTGGAAACCACATAGAACCTGGAGATGGGAGTTTGTGGTGGCTGATGAGCCATGGGAAATTATTGTGCTTTTCTGAGTGAATTTGAAGTGTCACGTGAGTGTTCAGTTCAGAGCTAAGGCAGCGATTCCGTCATCTCTGGGCAGAGGGTCCTTGGACTGGGTGAGCACTGGCCACCCAAAGCAGTTGTCCAAGAGTTGGGGCAAAGCTGCTGGAGGCAGGAGATGAGCCGGCAGAAACCGTGCAGTTTCCATGCTGTATAAGCTGACAATAAAAAGAAAGAGTTGGCCCAAGGCTAACCAGTCAAGGAGGACCCACCAGCACAAGAAAAATGGGCACTGCCTGCTGTGTGAGTGGCTTCCCTGAATGTGGTGTTCAGGAATCTACATAATTCAGGGGGAAACTCCTCAGAGGTTATGGAAATGCATGCTTCACACAAGCTAAAAACTTAGCTCTCCCCATTTACAGAGCTGAAGGGAGATAAATGGTTTGAAGATGTTATCCGAGTTCATCCCTAACCATCTCTCTTCACTAGAGGAGCCTCCAGTGGTCCTTTTTATCTACATCAGATGCTGCTCTGGCTGGTGAATGAAAGGGAGGGAGGTCTCCTCACAAATTACACCAGTAATTCTTTTCCAGAACTAATTAACTTAAAGGATACAGTACTGACTGCAGAAAAGGTGTTAACAGAAGCTTAAGAAGTTGAAAAACAAAATTAATCTGCATTTGAGAAAGGCTCTCACTTTAATCTTGAGTTTGTGGTGTATGAAATACCCTAAATGGGGTGTATTGAAGCAAACTATGAATCAGGTTTTTATATGTTTGAAAAGCCGCTGTGTGTGGAGAGGAATCAGAAGAGATATCGACGATGTCCATTTCCACTTCCACTTGCTACCTTGTCCCTTCCTGATAATCCCAGACATGAGTTACACCTCCAGAGCATGGGGGCTTGGTGTTAATTCTCTCTCCCCACCACCCCGAAGGTCTGAGCAGTCGGAGCCCACGTTGAGACCAAGCCCGTAGCTCGTTATGGACAAGGAGTTTTGGATGTTGCTGGTAATTTTTCTGCCATTCATCCTATTTTCCCGCACTGTCCCTCTTCTCCTTTTCCATCCATCCTGCTTTACCCTCTGACTGCAGCGATGTTTCTAAAGCTTTGCATTCACACCCATGTAGGTCATTGTTGCTCTGATTTACACCTAGGAGGGGAAGAAAACTGACACCTTTGAGCCAAATGCTGGCTCATCATCCAGTTAGACTGGATGATCTTAGAGGTCTTTTCCAACCTTAAGGATTCTGTGATCCTATGATTTTCTGCTGGGAACTGCCAGCAGCCCCAGATGTGTTTTGTGCATTTGGTGTTTTGCGACGCGCAGGAGAAGGCAGGCAGGGTGTCCCCAGTCTGAGGTCAGGCAGGGAGCCTCACCCCAGCTTTCTGCATCCCCTCACACCAGCCACAGCTTCCAAGGAGCTTTCCTATGGAGGAAGGAGATAGATTCTATTTTAGTATCTAGAAGCTGGAATTACTTCAGCAAGTTAGCATTTCTTAGTGTCTGTACACTCTTGAAGCTGCAAAATCTGTGAGCTTGCCATTTATCACGTGCTGGCTTTTTTCCTTCCACCGTGCAGCTGGGCTGTCGGGATCCTGACAGGCATGAACTGTTTGAGTGGCCAGGAATTACAGCCTGCGCTGGGTTCTGGGAGCAGCTGAGGGACCTGGAGCTGTTCAGCCTGGAGGAGAGGAGGCTGAGGGGAGACCTCATCGCTCTCTGCAGCTCCTGGAAAGGAGGTTGTGGTGAGGTGGGTGCTGGGCTCTGCTCCCAAGGAAGAGGTGATGGGGTGAGAGGAAACGGCCTCAAGTTGCTTCAGGGGAGGATTAGACTGGACATTAGGAAAAATGTCTTTCCTGACTGAGTGGTGAAGCCCTGGCAGAGCCTGCCCAGGGCAGTGGTGGAGTCTCCATCCCTGGAGGGATTAAAAAACTGTGTAGATGTGGCACTTGGTCACTTGGTTTAGCAGGCATGGCGGGGTTGGGCTGGATGATCTTGGAGGTCTTCTCAAACTTCAATGATTCTGTGATTTTAAGGTTCTTCGTCGTAACACAGTTCCTCGTTTGCTTGTTCTTAGTACGATAACAGGGTGCATTTTCTCATTTATGATGGATTATAATAAGTTTATGATGGTTTTGTTGAGGACAACCATGGAAGGGCTGTCCCCTCAGAAACAAAGTGCTTGCCAAGCAGCATGTGAGACAAAGGAGTTTTAGGACATTGATATGGTGGGAAGAGTGGAGCAATGGGTGGCAGTGCAGATTCCACCCCTCACTCCCAGCCCAAGCCTGCACTGGGACTTGGTTGCTGCTGGTTTGTCTCTGATGCATCTGGGCAAACCCTGCTTGTTCCTACACAAACACCCAGGCCAAGTTCCTAATGAGACTTTAATGGGTGGCAAAGGCGGCTGCGCATAAACATGAGTTTGTTTAAACATCGTGGACCATATCCTTACTGGGAACTGTTTACTAATAAATCAAAAGTAAATTATTCTCCTCTGCTGACATTAAGTAACCTCTGCCAAAAAATTAACCTGTAAACTGTTTGACATCACAGAGCAATCTATCAAAATGCTGCCAGCATGCAGATCCCTCACTCCGCTGCTGCAACAAATCAATTAGGCTACCAATTCTGTTCATTAGAATTCATTTAAATCTCAATTAAAAAGTTAATTAAAAGTAAGAGTGGGAAGGAAATCATGTCTAACATTCTTATTAAACTCAAATCACCAAATTAATTCTAAATCCAAATCAACAATCAGAAGAAATGGAGAAATAAAGGGAAAAGGAAGGACCCAGTCGGGGCTGGTCTGTGGGAAGGGAAGGCAGCTGCACTTTGTGATCCCGAGGAGAAGGATTTTCTGGACCATAACGGTGATCACAGCCT
Source organism: Clamator glandarius (assembly GCA_033459285.1). Classification (NCBI taxonomy): domain Eukaryota; kingdom Metazoa; phylum Chordata; class Aves; order Cuculiformes; family Cuculidae; genus Clamator; species Clamator glandarius. The sequence goes on from JAUNZM010000361.1 coordinate 656,772, forward strand.
TGTGCCTCGCAGCTGCATCCTATTTGATTTTAAAATATAGTAAGTCTGATTTCTCAGATGAATTTGTCTTTGTCAGACTAAGCCTTCAACCGCCCTGTGAGTTCAAATGAATTCTGCTCCCACTCTTTTCCTATTAACTTGCTCCCAGCCTCTGAGGGCCTTTATTTTCCTTCAAGCCTGTTTCTTTTCCCAACAGAGGAAGCCAGCCACCTTCTTTGGTGTTCAGTGGCTGTCATTGTGGCCACGTGGCCGATGCCCCCTCTGTCCCGTGGGGTGGTGGGAGCTCTGTCCCAGGATGGGGGGATGCGGGAGAAGGTAGGCATCACCCCATCGCTTCTGGCATCTGGGGCAGCAGGATGCAGCTCTCAACTGCATCTCGCTCAAACCAAGGTGCGATGATGATCTGTGACTTTTAAGAGATTATTTTTAACTAGGACACAGAACTTCTCACCTGGAAGCAACAGTTATCTCTTTCGTTTCCTTGAGGTCCAAAAATAGAGCCCCTCCAGCCGTGAGTCTCCTCCTGACAAGCTCCAAAATGCTCAGACTAATTTCATATGCAGTTCTTGGCACGGAGCTCTGGGTGGAGGTGGGCAGGGTCCACCCAGCCTTTCAGTCTCATTAATCATTTGGCTTTCCCTGGCTGCTCGCAGCATCTTCTGGAGGAACCCTTCTCTTTATTCATTCAGACAACCCTTTGGATTAAACAGAGCCAGCTAAATGTCAAACCAAATCTGAGTCTTGATGCAGATAATCATTTCAATAATATTTCTCCATTTGTGCCCAAACACCAAGGGAATAAAGCTTTTCTGCTGTCAGGTAGTGTAAGACTGCAGTTGGTGTAAATGCTTGACATTGAGCCAGATGGCTTAGCCGTGCCGCAAACATATGTTCAACAAGCAGGCTTGCACACATTGGAATTTTATTATTTTGAACTGGTGAGGCATGCATATTTATTTACTTGACCCCCCTCTGGTGTCACTTTGGTATTAAAACAACCGGTTATAGAGCCTCTCTGAGCAGCGGGGCAGCCCTGGTTTATCAACTCCTTGTCAGGCTCCCATCAGCGCCTGGTGCTGGTGGGGCTCACGCCTCCTGGGGTGACCGCCCCCAGTGCCAAGGAGTTCCCTTTCCCCAGACAAGGGTTTACTCTTCAGCTACACCAGTAATTTCCCTACTTTTTAAGAACCATCACATCTTCCCAGGTGACGTTTTGTGCTCTGTCAGGTGCATCCCAAATGACTTGCTGAGATCCCCAAATTAGAAAAAAAATCTCAGTGCGAAGGGGAAAAAACTGAACACGATTAAAAAATTAAAACCTTTGGATGGGAACAGTCTAGCATGGAGCTGGAAAACAGGTGAGGTTAGTTTTTATATTTTTATAGGCTGATATTAAATAACCAGGCATAAATCTCAGTAATTTCACCAAGCAGCACCAGAATTACCTGGGACCCAATCCAGAACTCGTGAAAAGCTTTAGGAAGATTTCTTCTGCCTTACGTGTGCTCTGCATCAGGGCTGGGCTGTATATTTGGGTCCCAACCCTGCAGCTCTGCAGAGCGGGATGGTTCTGGATGACCAGCATTCAACAACAGCCGCTGTGTTTGATCCTTTTGCAGAGCAGTGCCAGCATGCGAGCTGCAGGGCCTCAAGGTGTTGTAGAGCTGGTATATGAACTCAAAACCTTTCAGGATATTGCCTTTGTGTCAATAACCAGATTGCAGCTAGGGCTGGCTCATCTAGCCCTTGCCTCTGCCCATTCTCATCCCCGCCAGCTCTGGATCCCACCTTAGCAGAGGTGAGGCCCATGGGTAGTGGTGCTGGGTTTGCCTCTAATGGGCTGTATTTAAAAATGCAGCGTGTCATTAATATTCGAGACCACGTTTGTATTGTAAATACTAAACCACTGTTAAAATCATTCCAGCCCATGTGAGAACGCAAACAGAGTGGCTTCAGGGACATCCTCGTGCAGCACTGATCCCAGCGTGCCCCAGCAGCTAATCACTCCTTGGGAATATGGGAGGACTCCCATGGAAAGCTCCAAAATCTGCCAATCACTTCAGTAAGAGAGTCTCTAGGTGAACGTCAGGGCTGTATTGGTGGTGGGGTGCAATGGGGTACACCAGCATCCTCACCTCGGCCCCTGCTCCGAGCATGGACTGTGCTCACTCTGCCCTCCCTGCCAGTGCTGCCGCAACCCCACGGGCTCCTCCGTGTCCCAGGAAGCTTTTCCTGGCATTCCAGTGTGGCGATGGCATTCCAGTGTGGTGATGACTCCTGCCTGGGTGCCATCTTCAGCTCTAGAGAGACGTGAAATAACTCACACCAGGATCCTGTCCTTACCACCAGGCATTCCATGGAAACCAGAGACAATCCTCGCTGTGGCTGCCACGGAGGCAGGTCAAGTGCGGAGCAGATGTGATAATGGGTGCAGCCCCTGCTCTTTCGCGAGCACCGTCACTGCCGCTGCGCTCCGGCTTCCCGCAGCCTGCTCATTGTTGTCTGGGGCCAGGTTTGTGCTGTTCCAGCTTCAGGGGGCAAGGGCCATCAATTATTTTAGTCTGTAAAGTGCCATGCACATCTGGGATGCTCTTTAAATAGGAATAACAGTAATGCTGTCGCAACTGCCAAAGCCTTTGCCCGTTGCGCTCTCCTCAAGCGTGTGGCAGGGGATTGCTAAGCAACACCTATTTCCCACTTGTTTGCAATTGTGCGGCATGTTCCTGGGGCTCCCGTGGCCTCTCAGCCTGTGGGGCAGACACTGCTCCCCACACGGCACCCGAGGGTGGGCTCACGGATTCGGGTACACCAGGATTGAGCAGCGGCTGCTCCGGGCTATGCAAAACACCAGCTTACCCAGTAACAGTGACCGAGGCCCAAAAAGCCAAAATCCTGAGAGCTGGGTGGCAGCTCTGTGGCGTTCACTCAAAAGCAGCAATGTTTTTAAAGCAATGGTCTTTCTGGCCTTCATCCATGCCTTCAGGATTCATGCTTTCCTCTCTCCACTCCCACTGTACCATGAGGTCATGGACTTACCTACTTTCCAGAAGGATGGAGAAGGATGCTGGGGCTCTTGCGGTGGAACTGCGAAGGCAGGTGATGCCCCTGCACTCACCGTGCCTCGGGTGCTGCGATGATGTATTGCCTGCATCTGCAGGAAGGAGCTGTTGATCCTGACTTACACTGGCTGGGTTACAGATTTGTTGCATATGAAATAGGATTGTCCTTAATAGGAGATAAAATGCTTTTCTTTACGATTTTTGTGTCTGTGGTGGGACTGAAGGGCACACACGAGTGACTAAATGAGATGTGCCACACCAGGGTAGTGGAGGCAGATGTGTCATGTTCTGACGTGGTTGTGTTTCTAGAAGTACTCGTTTCAAGCTAATCAGTGCTGCTAAACAGTCATTTTGATTTATGCCTGTTGATAAATCATTCTTCCTTAGCAATGTCCGGCTGGGATTCAGATGGGAGGAGGGATTCCTCTGCGAAGTGCAAGGCGAGCCGGGGGGATGCTCCTGCAATTGGCTCCAAGAGGCTTTTGCTTGGAAATTGCTGGGGCTTTTCTGCAAACATCAGATCTGTTCAACAGTAACAAGAATCTTCTCCAGCATTTTAGTGTTGCTGTTATAATTGCTCAGAGGAGCAGTGGAGTCCCCATCCCTGGAGGGGTTCAAAAACCACGTAGCTGAGGCTCTTCAAGACGTGGTTTAGCAGGCACAGTGGAGTTTGGATGAGCTTAGAGGTGTCTCCATCCCCGGTGGGCAGCGGTGCTGGGTGCCAGTCCCAGGGCATCGCACCTTTGGTCTTTCCCAAGCTGAGGCTCCTGCACCTGAGCACCCGCGTGGTGTAGCTGCTCCCTTCATTCACCTCGGGAGCAACTATGTTAGAAGCAGTACGGGGAGGGAGATTGCTCATAATTTTTCCTATTTTGCTGGATTGGTAATTATCTCCCTGCACTGACCAACACCACCCATCCCCGTTGGTACCGTGTGACTGTGAGGGCCTGGCTGCAGTGCCAGGGAGGCTGCCGCCGAACATGTGAGAATAAAGCGTTCCTCCTTGTCCACGTATCCTTAAGCGAATGGATTCCAGACCCATTCAAACCCAGCAGCTATTTGACCAGGAAGTTCTGTTGCATTAAATCTTAAATATATTTGTTTTCCATTTCCTTGAATTCCATCCTCCCAGTGGAAGGCTGGTGGGTGTTTGTCTGTGATGTTTATACTATGGCATCACAAACTATCTGAGCATAACTTTGGAAATACACCTCTGGCACAGCAAACTTGGTGGCAATTACAAACACGGCTCTTGGAGAGTCTCTTTGAAGTCCTTAGATGAGAAGTGTGAGATAAAACTACGGCCTTTATTGCTGTGTCTGTCACGGGATGCTGAGCTGGGTGGGTACCAATGTGCTCTGTGAGACTGGGGCGACTGGAGCTGGAAGGAGGGTGCTGGGCTCTGTATGGAACCTGAAATAGTTTGAGTGGGTGCAACGCAAACGGGGGTGTGCAAGCAGCATCCACATTTCATAGCAAATTTTATCACCCTGCTGGACGCTGATGGTTTGGGAGGGGGAGGAGAGAGGGTGAGGCTGCAGGGAGGTGCGGTGCTGGGCTGTGAGGGCTGGCAGGGTTTGCTGTCCTGCAAAGAGGGGATGAGGCAGTGTGGGTGGTGGGTTCCCACTGCACCGGGATCCCCGGGGTTCGGCACCGCAGCCGGCGATGTCCTCTGCTCCAACAGGGCCCACCCCAGGCAGGCAGAGCAGGAGCAGCAGGGGCACCTCGCAGGTTATGTCTGGGGGTGGAGTTGTCGCTCCCCTCCTCAACAAACCCTGCTCGAAAATGCAGCATAAATCGCACCTGCCAGCGCTTTCCCTTCAAAAAAAATGAGATGGAGCTGGAGTTGACTTAGGATATAGATCTCTATCCTCTCAGTCAGTTTGGTGCTATTCTTTCATAAACTTGGCTGCTTCTCACTTGCCCTCTAATAATTCTCTGAAGGCTCATTTCCCCTGTATAACTCTGTGCAAACACAAAGTTGAGGAAAGGGTATTTAGACTCATCCGGCAGGAATGCTGTTTTTGAGAAAGTGTTTGTTTACCGATGTCGGTAATTTTCAAAAATATAATGTGCATTTGAAGAGCAAAGATAATCACGTGTGAGAGCTCCAGCAGGTCGAAGCTCTGGCAGGATTGTGTTCCTGATGCCGCTTGTGCCTTCTAGCAGGGAAACAATGGGAAGGCAAGAAAACCGCGGCTCCAACAATAGGAGGATTAATACCGAACCCCTCTGACAGCGGGTGGTGGGAGTCCTTGATGACATTATTCTTCATGAGTGAGGAGGGACCCAATAATTCATGTTATTAGGTCTTCCCTCATGAGTAAAGATAAATGTCATCACAGGTAGGAGCCGTTGTGTGTTCTGCACAATGCAAGTTACCTTGCTACAAATTTTCTCAGTGTATTTTCCTGTTGGTTTATGTATGCAAGGGGGAAAATATTTGTAAAAGCTCATAAAAATTCTTTTTCAATGTAAAGACTGAGCCACTGATGACATGCCTGGCACACTTCACTGTCTTTTTCCTTGATGTGCAGAAAGGGACAACCTTGGAAAAAAATCATAGTTCTGGTTTGCAAGTACAAAAAATGCATCATAGAATGTCCTGAGATGGCAGGGACCCACAAGGACCGTCAAGTCCAACTCGTGTCCCTGCACAGGACACCCCAACATTCACACCGTGGGGCTGAGGGCATTGGCCAAACAATTCTAGAATATTGTCAGGCTTGGGCTGTGACTGCTTCCCTGGGAGCTGTTCCAGGGCTCCACCACCCTCTGGGGGAAGAACCTTGTCTGGATACCCAACCTGACCCTCCCTTGATGCATCTTCCTGCCATTCCCTCCAGTCCTGTGTTTTGTTTGACAAATGTAGAGCCAGTGCTAAGGGATCAGCGGAGACCCTGGTTCCCGCGACCCTGGGATGCTCCTGGGCTGTGCCAGGGCCGTGCTGGTGATGACGCTGCTTGGCACAAGGCATGGCACCATTTTTCAAACAGGACAGCAGAACTGCTGGGAGACTGGGATATGTTGTTTTATTTTATAAATAGAAGGATATCCAAGGGGATTGTGTCTCCAAGGGCAAGGTCAGGGGTGTCTGCCCCATGTGGGAGCCCCCGCATCAACCTCATGGGGGCTGAGACTCCCTTGGCTTTGACTGTGGGGTGAGAAAATGAGGTTCCCATGAAAAAGAAAACACGTTCAACTCCTGCATGGGTGACCATGAGTGGGAACAGAATCCACACCTGTGGATTATTCCCTCTGTGCTATTTGTCTGCATTGGGATTTTCTGTGCTCAGGTCTGGCAGCATCACTGGTATGGGGGACTGGGAGCCCCATCTAGAACCCGGCTGCAGCCACCAACCTACAGGTATTTGTGAAGATGTTTGAAGGGCGAGGGCCATGCTTGAGGGGGTGGAGCAGGACACCGAGTGGAGGTTCTTGGGGTGCGTGGTTGCACAACTGCTGCTCTTTCATCCTTCTGTGGAGCCCGTGGGAACCTGGTGCTGCTCCCACACCTTCTCCCTGGCTGCAGCGCCACGCTGGGAACCTTTACACATTATTTATACGGGCTTGGGGCCAACCTGCGGCACCGTGGTGCTGGGGTGATTCCCAAACCCTGCGGCTGGTGCTGGGCCGGAGGCGATTCCTCAGGAGAGGCTCCGTGCCTGCGCCTTCAGTGAACAGGAATATGCGTGTGCACACAAGGGCAATTACTTTGTGAGAGTGTGACAAGGGAAAATTGAATGTAAAGTCTGCTGTAAACAGCCAATAAATCTAGCTCTCTGTGCCCAGGCAAGGAGGAGCCCAGGTGGTTTTAGGTCCCCGTGTAGGTAACGGGAGCACATGGTGAAAGGGGATGGAACAGGGACCGGAGCTGGCCACACCCTGAGCATGAGCACATCCATCACCCACCCACTGGCATGGAACCCCCATCATTCCTGTCCCTGTGTGTTTGGGCAGAGGAAGCAACCTCTGGAGGTGCTCTCAGCGCCAGCCTGCAGTTCTCTGCGGAACCCTCAGCTTGCTCCCCAGAGCAGGTGTGGACACCGAAGGGGGTTGAGGAGGGCACCCAAGAGGCAGCCGTGATGCTCTCGCACCAGCACGCACCCACCCTCGCATCAGGGGAGCTGGGTTTCCCCAGGGGTGTGCCTTGCACCTACGAGAAGACACGGTATGTGGTCCGTGCCCCGTCCCCTGCTGCCCCATCGCATGCCCATGGACCATCCGTGCTCTGTCGTTGCTGTTTTGCCCCACAGCCCGGGCAGGGCCAGCGCTCCTTCCCATGCCAGGCGGCCCTTGGGACTCCAGAGGACATCCATGGACCTTCCCCGTGCCCTGCGACAGGCATCAAGGGAGCAGAGAAGGGGATGCCCTCCCAGGAGCTGGGCTGGGGGTGTCTGGGGTCCCTGCATGTCCTGCAACCCCCCCAACACACGATAGGATGTGAGAGTGGGAGCAGGGATGGGGCTGGATGGAGCGGTACCTGGCACCGGGGAGGAAAGTTTGTAAAGAAAGTACTGAACACAGACTTCCTGGGGTATCAGAAGGAAAATTTATGCATCGCCTTTGAGTTCAACTTCTCCATTAAAGCTTTTTCCCTATAATCTAGGGAGTTCTTATCTTGGTGACTTATGATGTTATGGAGGGGCTCATGCATGGAAAATGTCAATAGAAATAGTAACTCTAGAAGGGAAGGGCCTCCTAATTAGTCCCCATTTAGATTTTATGATGGCTTTGAGATCTGCTCATCCTGACAGTGCGCACTCTGGTTACATATTGTTCTAGCCTGAGGGAACCATAGGAAAATCCAGATTTATTGTACCTATCATACCAGCATATTTCATTTGCCATTATGAGCAGCCATCTCGCAATGATGCAGGAGTATTTATTACAGATTAAATTGTAGGACCTGGATGGTTTAGTGAGGTTCTTGAGGTATCATTTATGTCATTAACTGGCTCATTATCAGATCTGCAAATCTCAATTCCCTTTTTTTGTGCCTCCTCTTGGAGAGCGGGGACCCGGGCTGCGGCTGCTGTGGGTCCCGAGCTGTGCGTGACTGCCCGCACACGTGTGCGTGTTTACATGTGTGTGTGTTTGCACGCGTGTGGACGGTGTCAGGGCACGGGGGAAGCACAGACACCACCTCCCACCGCGGGGACGATGGGCGCTGGGCGTGAGCATCACCAGCTCCCTGGGGACCATTAATGACAACTCTTAATGTTCACCTACGTGCCTGCCTAAAACCGGGGCACACGCCAGGGCTGTGCCTGATCCACGTGTTTCTGTACCAATTCCCCTCTGTTAAACCACAACTTAGAAAGGGAAAGCTGGTGAAGGTGGTGCTAGGAGAGGAGGTAATTTAACTCTATTTAAAAAGTCGATTCCAGGCATAAGCTTATTACTGGTGGCTGAAGAATACATTGGGTTGGGTATCTCCCTCTCTCTCTTTTATGCTTTATCTCTACTTGGAGAATCATTTGAAGAGGTTTAATCCAGCCTCGGTTGTTGTTAATGGGAAAGGAGAATAGGTTATTCCTCCATGTTCTCAGCTGCTCATCTCCCCAGCAAAGTCACGCAGAGGAAGGAGCTCGCAGCCACTGCCTCTGCTCTTCGATTTAGTGATATTATTTGAATTTATTGTTCGATTCGACTTGTCCTTCCTTGTTGGTATTTGCCCTATTTACTCTCCTATATTGCTTTTTCATAAAACCAGGGAATGGCATTTAAGTTGTTGTGTTCCTTGGTATTAAAAGGCACTTGGTACAAGCCCGGGAGCACATCCCGGATTGCGGGGTTCAGGGCACGGACTGTGGCAGGAGATGTTCCCCGCTGTTTGGTTGCTGAGATTAATTAATTCCGGATGATGGCTAATATTTGTGGGGAAGCTAAAGCTTGGGAAGCGGGCAATAATGCATAACAAATACAATCTCTTCTCTCCCCTTGCTTTGCTAGCTAGAAGAAGAGAAAATTCTCCTGAAGGGCTATTCATTGGTTTTGGGGTTTTATTTTGTTAAAAAAAAAAAAAGCATTTTTTATTTTTGTATAATTAGTAATTTGGGGGCTCTAAACTCACAGCAGCAAGATGAGAAATAGAGGCAATCCCCTCCCCAAGACTGCTTACTGCAGGGGCTTTCATCAGGGCATTTCTGATGGCTCCAGAGCTCTGTGGTGCCAGTAGAAGTCACAGAATCACAAAAATCAAAAAAAAGGGACTCACAAGGAACATTGAGTCCAATTCCAAAGTCTGGTTCAGATGCCTCCAAAAGAGATGATGGCACCTAGCTAGTTTTTGACGGAGGCTGAAAACAAAGCAAGCTGCCACACATACACCTCACCTTAAACTTGTTGCTGGCGGCTCAGAGCTGATAAGGGGGTGGAAATGGTCTCACGCCCTTCCACAACTGGCATCATCGAGGGGTTCACCCTTCTCATGCTGATCGGAAACCTCTTCCCCTGCAAATTCCCCTATAAAAATATATAATACATACTCTTTGACCTACTAAGTCCATAATACATTTTGGAGAGCTGTAAAAATTAACGCTTTGGAGTTTTTGGTGCCTTACTAATGAATTCCTTTAACACTTTGCAGATCCCTTTTAATGAAGCTCTCTGGTCCAGAGCTCAGTTGTGCAAATCAGGTTGGAAATGCAAGGCATGAGAGTGTTCACTGTACATTTTCCTTGAACAGGATCAGAAACCCTAAGCATTAACCCATGTTTAAATGAGATGCTTCTCTCTAAGTTATGAATGGCTCTCTCCTCTTTATTTCATTTATTCTGGATGTTCCTCTGTCAATCTAAAAAAGGAACTTTTATAAACTAAAAGGAGAGGAATTGTTGGATATTTATCTCAAAGCAGTCTTTTCACGTCTGCCTTTGCACTGGGTAAGGAAATCTTAACCAAGAGTATAAATAAAAGTGGCAAAGTGTGAGTCTTCTCTTACAGGCTATTTTCTCTTCCGAGCAGCTACGATGCTGTCAGGTAATTCAGATACTCTGTGTGCTTTAAAACTGCAACTGCACAACCAAGGAGCACGTTTGTAAATAGAAAGGGGTTGGATATTGTTGAGCTGTTCCCTCAGTAGGGGTTTTAAAATGAAAATGGATTGTAATTACTAAACAAAAATAAAAGAACCCCTTTCCCTGAGGTGATAGGCAATTCCCGAGAACTTAGTGCCAAACGAGCTGGCTCTCCTGCCCGGTGCTGTGGGTACCTTGAATAAATACACATCTGCAACACTATAAATAGGCTCCTTGAAATAAAGAGTCGGATCTGAGCCTGCTTTGTAATGCTGCTCTCGCCGAGCTCTGTCTTTGCGCTATAATCTTAATATTGAGCCTGCTCGTTAATCTCCATTCCCTTTTCAGGTTGGTCTAGACTGCTCTGGTAGCGGCGCTGCTTGCTGGGTTGCCGTAGGAACAAGGAATTCAAGTAAATATGCTCTACAGAGGAGAAATGTCTACTAATTAAATGTGAATAGCATTGATAAGGTGCCAGATCCGCTAAAAGGTAGACCGTAATGTCCTTCAATGTAATTCATTACAAAATACATTTCTATATATATATTCACATAATATATAAATATATGGGAGGTTCACAAGGCATATATGGGATACATCTACCTCTTTGCAGGGAGGGTTACATACGTTGAAGGCAGCAGCAACATTTTTGTATAGAACTGACACTACAGGGTTTTGTTCCTTTCGAGGCTATAAATTCTGTAATCTTACGCGTATACCCTTTTATCACATTTACATGGCAGATGAAGACATTTGGGTGCTGCTGTGGGTGCAGGAAGCCCCGGTGAATCCCTCAGCAACACCTGACTGGGTTTGCACTGCTGGGTGATCATTTGTGTCTTTCTTATTCACAGCTCTGCCCCCCTCCACAGGACGGGATGCCTCAGTTTACCCTGGAATGGGATAAAACTTCCAATCTCACGCTTCTTCTTTGTTTCCTACCTCATTGATTCCTTTTTTTTTCCCATACAAGGCCTATTTCATTCCGTGTACATAAATCAAACCCAGCTAGAACTACGTGTACTGGGGCTGCTGGACGTCCCTAGCAAAGCTGGCTGAGCAGGGATGCCACCAAAATCCAACATTTTCCAGCCCTGCAATTCTGGAAACAAACTCTTGGAAGGTAAATGGAAATGTTCTTAATAGAATGCAACAGAGCGTGTGTCCATGTAAGCGCGTAAATGGGCAGGGGACAAAAATGACAGGATATTTTTCTCTCTTTAGTGATTTATCCATAATTATCTTACCCAGGTGCTTGGCACAGCAGTGTCACACCCTGCAAACATTGATAAGTGTGCTCATTTTACCACTGGGGAAACTGAGGCAGCGACAGAAGATGCAGGGTCCACCTTGATAGCCTCTGGCATTAGAGAGTTGGCTCTCTGGGGCTTTTACTCTTACTCTTGGCTTTTTTTTGTCCACTTGCCTTGTATTTCACGCTTGGCCATCTCTCGAAGGGGACAGGGGATGCTGGTGAGCACCGGGGAGCCTGGTGGTTCACCGTGCCGGCACGTGGTGCAGATGGTACCTGGCACAGCACCGGGAAGAAAGACAAACTGCTCTTCGTGCCCCCGACCATTTACAATTTATATGTCCTTGTCAGATAGGGAGTTTGATGACTCTAATGTCATGTTTGTCCTTCACCCTGAGAAAATCTCCTCTTAAAGATCACCAGCCCAGCTCTATTGACAGTAACTGCACAGGTCACGGTATTAACATGTGTTGGATTTTCCCAAAATGCTGATCTTCTTTAACCATAAAAAAAAAAGGACAAAATGGAAAGCCTGCAGCTCCCAAACTGCCCAGGGCTCAGACCAAGTCCAGCTCTGGAGGGGAAGGGGGGTCGGGGAATGAAGAAGCTGCCTGTACATGGGCAAAGCCTGCTTTGCTCCTCTGCTGTAACCAGGGTTTGTAATGTAGAAGCTTTTTTTTCCTCTGAAATGTGAATATTTTTATGCCCTGCTAGGAGACCTCCACTCAGCCCTGGTGCTTTCTTTTCCCCCAAATCCTGCACGCGCAGCTCCCAGAAAGCCGTGTCGCATTGTAAGAGAAATAGGTCTGTTGGGCAGGCTCTGCAGAGCATCAGCCAGCCTGTGTCTGACTGCATTGTCTCGTCCTCCCCGCGCTCGGAGCTGGGCAGGAGCTGCTCTGACAGCCAGGAGCACTCCGGTTCCTGCCTGGAGCTGTGCCCGCAGCACGGGGATGCTGGGCACCAAGCACGAGGGATCCCTGCCCAGCGCTGCAGATCCCTCTCTCTCGACACCAAGGAATGGATCCGAGCAGCCTGAACTCTATGCACACCCTCTGGGGGGGTTTGTAGGACTCTGGATCAGGCCTGGAGACATGAATTGGGGCTGTGGAGCTGGAGTCACTTGCTCCAGGGTTCACAGGGTCTGTGTGTGATAGGCACGTGTGGGACTGGATGGGCTTTGAGGTCCCTTCCAACCCAACCCATTCCATTATTCTACAATTCTGTTGGGTGAAAGCTGTGCCCCTCCTGAGAGCACATGGGGAAAAGAAACTCGAGCTGGAGATATAGGGAGCCTTGTCTCCTTTCTGAATCAAAGCAAGAAATGCCCACAACCAGAAGTTGAACCTCCTAGGTCCACTAATCTGCCACCTTTGCCGGTGCCGGTTTGCTCTCTCCAGAAGTTTGAGACCTTGTTCAGCAGAGCTTCAGCTACTCAAGCAAAGCTGCTTCCACGTGGGAGACCAAGAGGGATGCTCTGGAGCCCCCTGTGCCTCATCCTTTTGGGGACGCTGGCACAGGGCACTGTCAGCTGGCTTTGCCACTGGGGGTTAAGAGAAGGATGGGTGCTGGGGAATTCATGGATTTAATGGACAGCGGTGGCTTGTGCTGTCAAATGTGATGATTAGACAGCATAGGAACACGCGCCAGCGCATGCAGTCCAACCCGAGTGAATTCAGACTTAAAAATTAAGGGAAACTACACAACTTCAAGGGCCTGGCCTGTGGGGAGGCAGGGTGCATCCCTGCGTTTGTGCAGCCAGAGCGGACACTCGGCATCGTGTCCACAGGGGTGCAGCCTTTATCCAGGGCGCACGAGTCCCTCCGTTAATTTAAGGGGAATTAGGTGAATTGTGCAGTGAGCTGACTATACTCCCGAGCATTGCTGTTATTGTGTTTAACCATCAATATTCATGAAGGCTTCTTAAAAAAATAAAAAGCAGCAGCAGGGTAATTTTGCTCTAGAGCAGAGAACTGCAAAACCCTCCGGGAGCGCTTGTGAAAGCGGCGCGTTTTCCAATATATTTTCACTCTGAGTTCCTCAGTGTTGTCCTGAGTTACGAGGACAGTTATCAAAAGCAGCGACTTGTCGCGATACCGCACATCATCGCTGCTCAGTGGCCTCTTCAGAAAATCAGTTGGTCTTAATTAATAATTGGCTTTTGAGTTCTCCAGCCTAGAACCCTCACATATAGAAGCAGACAGGTAACTTTAGAACAAAGAATCTAGCCAAAGCTGCCTTCTCCTTTGTGTGATGCTTGATTTGGGTGGATCATAGAATCACAGAAACATTAAGGCTGGAAGGGACCTCCAAAGCTCATCTAGTCCAATTATCAGCCCAACCCCACTGTGCCTGCTCAACCATGTGCTGAAGTGCCACATTTACACAGATTTTGAACCCCTCCCACTGCCCTGGGCAGCCTCTGCCAGGGCTCAACAACCTTTTCCATGAAGGAATGTTTCCCAATATTCAATCTAAACCTCCCCAGGTGCAACTTGAGGCCATTTCCTCCCATCCTAAACCTTGTTACTTGGAAGAAGAGCTCAGAATCCCCTCACCACAACCTCCTTTCAGGAGCTGCGGAGAGCGATGAGGTCTCCCCTCAGCCTCCTCCTCTCCAGGCTGAACGGCCCCAGGTCCCCCAGCTGCTCCAGGCACCCCTGGGCTCCAGACCCTTCCCCAGCTTCGTTTCCCTCAACAGATGCACCAAACCAGTTTGTATCTGGCACTAAAAGACAAAACTGTGGTTTTGTCCTCCTGCTATTCCTGTGAAGTCACATTATTTTTTCACATCCCAGCATCACTTCTCGCCCCTTCACAGGCAGCGCTCCGATTTCTGCAAACACTGCGAACACCCTCCACGTCTGTGGGGCAGCAGGGGGGCAGAGGAGGCTCCGCGTCCCCGGCATCGCCAGCCTGGCCACGGCCCGTGCTGGTGGCGAGGCGGAGGCTGCTCTGCCCTCTGATTAAAGCCAGCAGAAGGAAAAAAGGCAGGAGTGGGCCCGCGCCTTCTGTCGCTGCCTCCAGCCGCGGCCCCGCAGCAGCCTGCCAACAGGGCACCGCTCTGCCAGTTGTAAATTTTAATTGGCCATCTGGGGAAAGCACAAACCACTGACTAGAGATTAATCAGTAAATTAACCCAGGCATAATACACATTTCCCAGTGGGGCGCGGGCTGCTGGAGGCTGGGGCGGAGCAGCCGGGGATGTGGGAAGACTCGTGCAGGGATGCTGTTCTTGCTTACGTGCCACCAAACATCTTCTCCGTGTCCCGAAATTCCCTTCAGCGTGACCTTGGCGGTGCCCCTGATTTGTATGGCAGTTGCAGAGAGGTTTCCCTGTAAGTGCTCGACACAGATGGCGCAGGTACCGCTGCCGCTGGAGGAAGAGTTGATGAATCAGTGGATGTGACATCTTCCCTCTGGTGAGCTGTTTGCTTGGCTGCGGAGGCGCCTCTGGGAAGAAGCGGCTGTGTACCTGCGGCTGTGCCCGGCACGGAGCGCAGGGGCCCGAGTGGTGCAGACTTTAAATAGGGTTGGGGGTAAATGAGCACCTCTGATGCCACGGAGGGCAAGATTTCCCATCGATCTTTTATTCTTCTTCCTCTTGCAGCAGGTTCCTGGCATCTCTCACATAGCAGGGACATCACCCCAGCTTGAGCACCTTGACCTGAGAGCCTCGCTGGCTGCAGAGCCCTGATGGGAACAGGCTGCAGGCAGCAGGACCTCAAAACCCATCTCATGCAGCCAGAAGGGGCAAACCCTGTTTTTCCCCTGGTGGTCACATCCCATGCTGCCAGGAGTGGCGAGGAGGAGCAGGAGGGTGAACCCTGACCAGCAGCAGCATCGCTGCCCTGTGTGAACAACAGGAGCCCAGCGGGACTGGGGCTCAGACTCATCCCACAAGGACATTTCCACCCGTTCCTGAGGGAGAGAGGAGTAAAACAGCTAAAGAAAACAGGAAAATTGCTGAATTCAGCCTCATGAGAGGCAGTTGGTACCTGTTCTACTCCACCTGGTAGCAGGTGCAGCTTACGTGGAGGGGCAGCAGTGTGGAAGCGCTGCTGGCTCACAGCACCAGGACCTTCAGCAGGCACAGGCTCCTGATCTTGCAGAGGGTTTGCCAGCTCCCTCACTCCAAATTCCCTGGCCAAATCCTGCAATAGCCCCTAAAGCCACCTGGGGCTGGGGATCACTGGTACCTCACTGATCTCAGAAACACAGTATCAGGAGTTCTGCCCTGAACTGGATGGTGTCTGAGAAACCTCTGGATGGCTACAGGGGCAGAGCACATCCCTCTCAACCGTGAGATCAAGAAACCCTCCCCAGTGACCCAGAGTCCCCTAGCCCTGCCTGACACGCACACTGGAGCCTCCCCAAACCTGATGCCTAGCTAGCATCCTCCTAGTTAGCAATGAGACCCAGCTGATGTTAATAGATAACCTGATTGATTGAATAAATGCAACACATGCAACTGTGTGAATTGCACTCATGTGCTCTAGTTCATGTTTGCCCCTTGACAGAGAGATTTGTCTGATTTGTAAAGTGATTTGGGATACTTGCAGAAGCCACCACTTGCTCTCTGCTGGGTAAGTGCATCTTCTCTGCTCAACTTGCTGTTTCAGGGTGAGGTTTTGCAGCGTGGTTTGGTTTATCAGCCCCTAGGATTGACTCAGTCTCTGTTGCCATAAAGAATGAATGAGGCTTTTCTGCATTTACACCTTTCTCCTAACAAGTGGTTCCTTAGCTGTGAATATATGGATGCGCCGTGGTACCGTGTCTGTGATTTCGCATTTTCCCCACTGTCTCTTCTGCCTGACGTGATAATAAACTATGTGTTAAGCCAGAAAAAAAGCAATTTTCTCCCGAGGTCAATTTTGTTGCATTGCCCACCTGAAGCGGGGAGTTGCATGTAAATTCTCCTTCATATTGAGGTGGAGATGATCGAGTTAGTTTTTTGGTGCAGATGATGTGGTGCAAATCATTATTGGCATTCTGGGTGTTTTGTTCCATCTTCTTCACAGTTGTCTTTGGAAGAAAATTATACTAAATCCAGGCTTTGGCTTCCCAGATGCTGGTGCCCATGTGCTCAGGGAGGAGCCCTCCTGGGCTCTGTGTGTCACCTCTGACTACCACCAGCACTGCTCTGGAGAGGGCTGTAGGTGAGCTGGGGTGAGCTATGGCATGGATATTCCCTCCCCTCAGCCCATTCTCTCTCAAATGAGCCCAAAGTCTAGTTCTATCCATTATTTCCAGAGCAGTGAGCCGGGTTGCACCCCCACAGCCTTTCAGAGGGAGAGCGACGCTGGGCTTTTCTGTGTTGTGATTAGTATGTAAAACTCCTAATTAATGACGGGTCTCATAGCAGAATGCATAAGTAATTCTTTTGTATTTGATAACAGGGTATATTCGAGGGGCTCTACACCTAATTATTACACACCAATTTCATTAAAGGGTGGGCAGCCCTGCTTTCCTGACAGCACCCAGTAGAGACACTTCACTGCATGGGAAAACCTCTTAAGGGATGAGGGGGAAACTATTTGGGTTGGTGATAGTTCTTACCAAAGAAACATAAATGGTTGTGACCGAGAGACAGATTGTGCTCCCGTGTCGGTGTTGGTAAGACTGGGACAGAGCCTGCCCTTCCCCAGCCACAACTTCAGCAACCTCCATGTGTACAGGCAAAGGGGTTTGATGGAAGAACGTTGATGCTTTAATAACTGTAGTTGTTAAAGTCTGATCAGAGACGCAGACCTACAATTCCAAGAGCCAGACTGGCTTATTAACATGCAAAACCTTCAAAATTCTGTGCCCAATTATAGAATCGTAGAGGTTGGAAGAGATGTCTCAGCTCATCCAGTCCAACCATCAGCCCAACCCCACCGTGCGTGCTAAACCATGTCCCAAAGTGACACATCTACATGGTTTTTGAACCCCTCCAGGGGTGGAGAGTCCACCCCTGCCCTGGGCAGCCTCTCCCAGGGCTTCACCACTAGGTCAGTGAAGACTTTTTTCCTAATACCCAATCTAACTCTCCCCTGGCCCAGCTTGAAGCCATTTCCCCTCATCATAAATTCAACAAGTGCAGCTCAAAAAAAGGAAGAAAAAGAAGGCTGGTGGCCTCAGGAACTGGAGCATGTATGCCTCAGGTGGACTGCAACCCTCCTGGGCCTCCTGAGTGAGGGTCATGATGTGTCAGTGCAGAAGGGGAGAAGGTTTTTCAGGAGGGAGTTTGGGGAGAAAAGTGTACTGGCGAGGGCCAAGCAGGCTGGGGTATTCCTGCTCGGAGTGACTGCGAAGAACATATGGTTTAATTTAATGCAAGAGACTTTGTAGATTATAATTGAGCAGATAATTGGGAAAGGATGATAATTGTTTATGAGAGGGAGGGATTTTGTAATTATTCAAAGCTGTTTTAAAAGACTTATAAATACTCTTTAACAAAGGCCCAGGAGGGGCCAAACATTGGCTCAATTGTTTCCCTGCTTCTCCAGAATTAATCTTGAAGTGTGGATGACAAATCAGTAACAAAGTGCAGAGCCCTGCTGAGCACCGGTGGGCGCTTGGGGCGTGGGATGATGGGGGGGATGTCCAGGGCCACGGTACCTGTTTCTCCATCTGCTTCTCCCTGCTGCTGGCAACCTGGTGGAAATGCCTTGGGGCAGAAATTTGCACAGGGGTTGCACAAAGACATGGATGTACGTGTAGAAAACCATGCAGGAAAGCTGCTAAAAAGGAGTCCAGAAGACCATAGCATCATGGAGTGGTTTGGCTTGGAAGGGACCCCAAAGCCCATCCAGTCCCACCCCTGCCATGGGCAGGGACACCTCCCACTGGGTCAGGGGCTCATTTAAGCAGAGGTAATTTAAGCAGAAGGCCCTGCTGGCACACCTCGAGGACACGCTTGCCCTGCAGAAGCATGTGCTCCAGCCCATCAGCACCTCTCGCAATTCCATTGGCTTCTTTTACTCTGACAAAGGAATATTGGTATCAATTATTTCAAATTCTGGACTATGTGAATAAAAAACTTCGGGCAAACACCACGCAGACCAAATATTTCTCCTTCTGAGCACAGCTCTCTAGAAAAGCCTAAACCTGTATCTAAAACAATTAGATTTTGTTCAGCAATCAGGTGGATTCTCTGTGTGATACTTTTGAACCCACAGTGAGGAACGGGTGTCGTTCTCTGTGCG
Source organism: Clamator glandarius (assembly GCA_033459285.1). NCBI lineage: Eukaryota > Metazoa > Chordata > Aves > Cuculiformes > Cuculidae > Clamator > Clamator glandarius. The sequence goes on from JAUNZM010000361.1 coordinate 675,292, forward strand.
TTTGCATATTTTCCCATAAACCCAAACCCCATCAGATTTGAAGAGTTACGATAATATAAAGAATCGGAGGCAAGGAGGCAATTACATGTCTTTAAAACAGGGATTTGAAATGCATTCCGTTGGTAACAGTCACAACTTCTTTAACCCTTTCAGTGGCCATGCTGGGGTCATGGCAGGAGCTGACAGCCAAGGTGCAGCCTCCTGGGGCTGCTGGTGCCTTTGCAGGGCTCTGAGGTGGAGGTCGTGTTGCATGATGTGGAGAAGCGCAAGCAGGGAACCCATCCCAGGGGCTGATAGGCAAATGAGCGGCGCTGTGTTTTCCTTAGCGATTGTGCCAAACGTCGCATCAGCCACCGTATGGGCTGGAGCGCAGCCTTCCCGGGGACTGCATTTTCATCAGCAGGGAGGAATTATGCAAAGTGCTAGAGGTAGGGCTCAGAAATGTTGTTGGTTTCTATTTTTTTTTTTTTTTTCAAATCTTCATTTGGTGGAAATGACTTTTTAATGATTTCTCTCTATGGTTAACGCCTGGCCACAGCAGCCTTTCCCATGTTTATTAAGTAGTTCAGGGTTCTCCTTTTGTGGTGTTAATGCTTCAGTCTGGAGAAGACAGAGCATCTCTGGGAGACTGAGTGCTGGGCTTCACTCTAGAGGGGAGCTGGCTTCAAAAACCTTGGCTAGCAGTCATAGAATCATAGAACCACAGAATGAGTTGGGCTGGAAGCGACCTCAAAGCCCATCCAATTCCACCCCCTGCCATGGGCAGGGACACCTCCCGCTGGATCAGGATGCTCTTGGGTGATTTTGGGGAAAAAACCCAACGCACTGTAAAGTGATTTTTAAAAATAACCTGCTCAAATTTCATATTTTTCCCCATCACTGGCATCTGTGTCAGCGATGGATGGAGCATCTCCTGGGGTGTGCAGAAACCCCAAACCACCGACCCTCTGCTGGGCCAGAGGATGCGAGTGTGTTTATGCCCGTGCTTTATCACACTCTGTGCAACAGTAAACTCTTTATTTATTGGAAATCATTGGAGAAATAACTCAGTGTGTAAATAAACCAGCTCAGAGGATGTTTGCTTTGCTTTTTTATGTGGAGAAGACATTGAGTTTATCCTTTTATGCAAGAGGGACCTCCCTCCCAGCGATGGCACCACCAAAGAACAGGAGGAAGTGCAAAAACCTTGTAATGGGGAGTTACCTTCTGTTCTATTGAATTGCATCTGCTTGAGATTAACAACATTTATAAAGAAGCTGCATCCCTTTTAGTGGCAACAATTAAAACACAGCTCTCGGTTCCCCATCCATCTCATGTGTGCGTAACGCCTCAGCTGAAAGACCTACACGTATCCAAGGAATGTGCTCATTCCGGAAAGCCAGGTGGAGAACGAAGATATCTACACTGTGCCTGACAGGGAGGAAAGCGTGTTTGCTCAGAGTATATTGGAGACCTGGATTTGGAGGAGGTCATGCTTGTGAAAATATTACCACTGTAATATTGCCAGGGTCGTGGCTGAAGGTGGGGTTGGGCTGTGCAGGAGCCGGCACATTAAATACGCGCGGGAGCCACACACCTCGAGCACCCTCGCTTTCCACCCCCTTCCCTTGGTTTTCACCCCAGAGCTAAATGCTGTCGATGTGCTTCCCTCACTGCACCTTTGCCTCTGTTCTCTTGCCTCCCTGTGGCTTGTGGACCCCTAGTCCTCTCCAGATCATTATGGACCTCCTTGCAGACACCTATTCCTCCCCAGACCATTGTGGATCCCTACTCCTCTCCAGACCCTCATGGACCTCCTTGTGGATCCCTAATCCTCTCCAGACAGTTCTGGACCTCCTGGTGGACTTGTAGTCCTCTCCAGACCCTCGTGGACCTCCTTTTCCACCCCAGATCCACTCCTCACCCTTGCTTTGTGGGTGTAGAGTATCTTAGACAGACACACATCTCTTCCTTAAAAAAAAAAAAATTCTAAAACTTGGATCCTAAAAATCCCAAGGATGTTTTTCTCTCAATACACGCCTCAGGCACGTACATAACAGGCTTCCCAAGCTGTGCCTTGATTGTTATTTAAAGTTTGTGGAGGCCCCCCAGCTCTGGGGACCCTCGCTGGCCCTGGACCGCGGCCGTGGCTGCCTGCGGCACAAACGCTGCCGGTAAGAGCCTGTTCTTGTCGTACCCCGACCTCCGTGCCCGGGGGGCAAAAATCCTCCAGGCTAATTAGTCAAACTAACCTCTCGTTCCCAAACCGACCGCCTGGAAATGCTTGGGACTTCACCAGCTTACGCCTCATCAGCATTCGGCTTCGCTGCCAAAGCGCGAGAGGGGGAGAACAGATAACCAGAAGGACAAGAGATAAAAGGGAGCTCAATAGGAAACAAACACAAATGCTCCCGTGCCTGCGCCGCGGACCTCTTCTGCCATTTAGATAACCTCTGCGCGGGGCCACGTATCCTCCGCGCCGCCCCGGAGCCTGGCAGAGAGAGAGCTTCGTGTGCCGTGCCGATGGGTCTCAGCCGTCACCGACGTCTGCGCTGGCAGCCGGGACCCCCGAGCAGGCGCTGCCCTTGGCTCCCTCTCAGCTCACGTGAGCTCTACTGGAGGGCTCCGATGGAGAGAGAAGCGTTTTCTGTATGAGCCACTAAGAGTTGTCTTCTTGCACAGTGGAATGAGTTGTGCGTAACCCCAAGGATTCCCAAATTTTGACTTGGAGAGACATCGGCCAGCGCTGAAACCTGGCAGGCAGGGCAGCCTTGTCCCCATCCAGCCTTGTGCGTGACGGCCACCAGGACCACATCCCGGGAAAACCAGGGCAGCGTGGGGCTCAGGGACGGGGTGATCATGTTCCTGCACATGGGGCTGTGGGGTGTGATCAGCACGCTGCACGTGGCAGTGTCAGCACAGCAACGAGGAGCATCCCATCCTGCTCCTCTGGCTGTGCCGGTCGTAAGCTGGGTTCTTCCTCACAGCAGATATTTTAGGACTTAGTTGAAATTAAATACAGGTTTTTTTAATCTAGTCTAAACCTACTAAAACATTCACTACTCTTACTGCCTAATACATTTATTCATGGCCTATATATATTCCTCACTATAACTAACCTCTTTTTTCATGTCTTCATTTTTAATAATATTGCTTATGTGAAAATTGCTGGATAAATTATTAAATTCTCGCTATAATCTGGTAGATCTGCAGTAAAACTGCTAACCTGGCTCTGTCAATACATCTATAATAATTCAGGGTATTTGTCTGTGTTCCTCTCCTCCCTCTCCTTGGGCTGGAACTCAGCCCCTTGGCAGAGCGGTTCCACAGGGAGGAATTTAATTCCTATATGACTGAGAGAAGTTGCCATGCTGATGGTCAAATCAGTACCTGTTTCACATGAAGCTGAGGAAGGGTCTGGAGCACGAGTGTCATGAGGAGCATCTAAGGGACCTGGGGCTGTTCAGCCTGGAGATGAGGAGAGCGAGGGGAAACCTCATCGCTCTCTGCAGGACGTTGTGGTGAGATGAGCGCTGGGCTCTTCTCCCTAGTAACAAGGGATGGGATGAAAGGAAAGGGCTTCAAGTTTGCCAGGGGAGCTTTAGATTGGATATTAAGAAAAATGTCTTACCTGTCAGAGTGATGAAGCATTGGAAGAGGCTGCCCAGCACAGAGGTGGAGTCTCCATTCTTGGAGGGCTTCAAAAACTGTGTAGACGTGGTGCTTTGGGACATGGTTTAATAGGCACGGTGGGGTTGGTCTGTTGGTTGGACTGGATGAGCTGAGAGGCCTTTTCCTACCTTAACGTTTCTGTGATTCTGTGAGATGTCATTAGTGTGTGTAACTACAGGACAAGCGCAGGTAAATTATTGCTCCCACAAGCACGAAAGCTTAACCACTTGCCACAAAACAACCTATTTTAGGAGCTGAGGGAATTGGACTCACATCAAGAACCAGTGTCGGGAGGAAAAAGCATCTCGTCGTGGTGCGTGCAGGGCAGCCTGCTGGGCAGGGAGGGCTGTGTCCATGTGCTGGGGGTGGCACACGGTGGCACCGCGGGGAGAAGGGCTGATCTGGGCACTTGGGAACGGGGACATGTGATGCACGTGGCCCTCGCTCATTGCCCGTGGTGTAAAATAAAACTGAGACCAAGCGCTCCATCCCCTTCCCCGGGGCTGGACACGGCCCCGTGGCTGAGGCAGGGATCCACCTTTGTCGCGCTCCAAAACCCACCTCAGCTCCTTCTTTGTGCCCCCCATCAGTTAAAGGTGTCGAACCTCAGCAACAGAGCTGTTTAGATAAAGAAAAAGAGTAGATCAAATGCTGAGAGCCAGTTTGATCTAACTCAACCTTTTCAAGTGGCTACACTAGTTTTCGACATCTGAATTTAACTGTGTGTTTGCCCCCCTATAAACAGGACGAATAAACACTATATCATTTTTACACTTGAACTGTATTATGATTTTAATGCAGGCTCAGGTGAGATGAGGTCAGAGGATACAATTAAATGGATCTGGTACCATCTGGAGATTAGGGTCTCTTTAACCATGCTTGGGTGATTTATCCATCAGCAACTCATGTAGTGCTTCATAAAAACTGGTATCTGTTTAAAAAATTTTATTACAATACAGCGTATTTTTAAAATTAGAGACTAAAATATTGTGTAGGTGCAGGCAGGCAGTTTATTTCTTAACCACTGAAACAAATTCCTGTATAGGGATAAATCCACTGGTATAAATTTGTTGTATTTATAGTGTTTATACTGGACTGCTTTGTGCAGGGCGAAATAAAACAATAACCAGATCCCAAGCCCTTTGAAGTGGATGCCTAACAAGACGAGTAAGGGTTCGGAATTCCCAGAGTGGGAGAGGCTTTCTTGCCTTCTGGAGGGGAGCAGCCCTGCTCCGCAGTCCCACCACTCAGCCCTTGCCTTCGCAGGGGCCGTGTCGGGACAGCAGTTTTATCACAGCAAACCAAAGTCGGGAGCCTTCTCCCTCCTTTTATTGCAAGGCTGCAAGCAACGGTCTGTGGCAGCTGGAATTTGTCCTATAATAAAGCCAAACGGGTGCAAAATCAAATATGTAAACTGTCAACTTTCAAAGCAAACGAGTGGCTAAAACCCAGTTTAATAATTGATCCATCCATGTGCAGATCAAAAACTGAGGCCAAAATTAAACAATTATTTTCCTGAAATTATATTTCATTAAAAAATTCCTGAAAGCAAAATGATTCAGCCATTCTTCTGGACAGTAATTTATACCGCTTAGCGATCTCGCTGTCAATAACACACAAATAGCACTAATATATTACTCTAATGCTTCATTTTCATTAAGACATCTGCCAAGTTCTCAAAACCCTTTTCCATTTGGGACGTGACTTATAATTGCCTGATCCCTTGGGGGAGCTTCAATATTATTTTAATCAATTTTAACCACAATACACAATATGGATGACTACATTGCAATGTCATTTCCAAAGTTACTTTCCCCCATTACTCATCTGCAAAGGGAGAGGACACTGGAAATGTTTGTAAAAGATATTCCAGTAAAGAAACAAATGATGGAAATGCAGAATGAATTTCCTCCCCCTTTCAGAAGGAGATGGATAAACGCGAATTTAAATGAAGTGAAGGTCTGCAGTGAACATTGCCAGTGCCCTGCTCGCTTCCCCAACAGAAATGGAGCAACTTCCATCCAGAGAAGCCTCCTGCTCTTCCACAGACACTCTGGCCAGGAGAAAGTGAGATGTTTACTGCACCAGGCTCTGTTGCCCCAGAAACAACCATGTTTGATGACCAACAGCCCGGCCAGCACCGTGGCCTTGGGTGACAGCCCCAGGGGTGACACGCAGCATCTCCTGGGGGTCTACAAACGTCTCGCCATCCTCAGCAGTAGAAATAGCTGCTGGTCCCTGTGCCCAACAGCTCTGCGGGTGCAGTTCTGGGGGGAATTTGGATCCTATTCCCTTCTGGCAAGGAGAGCATTCCCTGCTCAAATAGAGAGGCGTCATCTCAGCCCCATCCCACCCTGTCCCACCCCCTTGGGGTCCTGGTGCTCCCTGGGTGCAGGGAAGGGGATGCAGAAGAGGGTTCCCTCAGGAGCGCTGGTGCATCCCTGAACCGTGGCTGAGGTTTCATCTTTTGGTTACAGGCAGGGCGACGGCATGTTTGTTAAATATTGTAATTTCGGATAGAGAAATCAAAGCAGCGAGCGGTTCCCAGTGACAGCAGCGCAGGCAGCAGCAGCGCGTGCCCCTTGCCATTCACAAAACATATGCTAATTGGAGGTAAATATCATCTATCCTTGATGAGCCTTGAAAGTTGGATCTGGCTGATAAATAGGAAAAAGCGTGCCTGCTGCTGTGAGCGGTTTGCTGGGAGAAGCGTCCCCACGGACATGGGGAATGTCGGAACAGAGGGTGCTGGGGTGGAGAAGGCAGATGATGCAACTCTCCGTGCCGTTTGGCAGCACCCAGGGGCACCCAAGAACCCATCAGCAAGGTGGGTTTCATGGTCACCAGCACCTCCAAACCCCAACGATGTCGCTTGCGGAGCTGCTTTGGCTCAAAGGAGCCTGATTTCTGGTTCCTTGCGGCCGGGGCCGTACCGAGCTGCACCGAGCCCCGCGCCGGCACCTCGGATAGGACGCCTTTTTGGTCTAATGGTGCTCTTGTTCGGTGCTGCCTCTTCACATCTGGTCGCCAAAGAGTCACTCTGTCACCCTGCAGCCTGCTAATGAGATCCCCCATTTAATTAATACCATAAGAATTTTAATTCTGACTGAATCAATTTAACGTGATGTGATTTTGTCAGCTCTATTCCCCAAGTAAAAAGTGAGCCTGATGCTTATTACATACATCATTTCACGGGCTCTGCATTCCCTGCTGACTTAAACAAATTCTAATTAAGACTAATTAAAGCATCATTTATGAAAGCGCTTGTGATAGCTATGCAAACATTCTGGGTGGGTATGCTTTGCATAATAATTATCCTAGTTAATATTAAGGCTAGGTCCTTGGCAATTAGGTCTTTGAAAAAGAGTTATTCTGAATTTAGCCCTTTTCACTGGTATAATTAATAACAAAAAAATAATGTGCTAAATTTATGTAGTGACTTCATTAACCGGATAAATTTAGATGTAGTAGCATTGTCTGCATTTTTAAGTTCAGGCACGATTTTGAAGCCAGGTGATGGTTATCAAGTAGAAGGATGGGCGTGAGCGGTAGGTGCTG